>OW240920.1:91712681-91833887 GCA_933207985.1 Pelobates cultripes
TTTAAGTAAGATTTTTTTGCCCTCTTGAAAAATTAGAGGAAGCAGGGACCCCAGGTAAAAAGTCAAATTATCCCTGTTTGACTACTTACCATGTGGAAGCACAAGGGCGCTCCTGGCACCATTACCACTACAGTGCTTACTGTGTTTTGGAGTGTTCCTTCAAACATCTTAGTATAGCATAGTATTGTAGGAATGAGAAAGCAGGCAGGAATTATGCAAGGTCTTTGTTAGCTTAGTACTGTGCGAGTTTGTGCATGGTTTGATGTCCTGGCCTCTTAGTGCTCTCCAGGCCTTTAGTTGTTCAATGTATTATTTACAGATTAACTACATTATCTGGGGTTGACCAGGCTGGCAGACTATAACGAGTATGTATGGTTTCCATGTGGGTGTCTGCCAGTGACAGCTGGGTCATAACACACAGTCTGTTGTCACTGGTGGTGGGAACAGAGTTTGCATGTCTTAGGCACACACTCATATCTCATTCCTTCATACAGTGCAGGGTCATACTGATAGAGTTTGCAGACATATAAGATTGCACATGTTGCAGTTCTAGTGGCCTCTATGGGAGTATGATCGTCCACACTGAGATCTAGGAGGTTTGTACATAATAAAGAAAAAAGGTAATTCGGCGGAGTTGTCCCCAGGCCAGAAGCTGGCAGCCCTCCCCTGCACAGAGCTTATATTGGTCAAAGAGTGTGCATTAGGCAAACCAGGAAAATACCTGATCTCCCTAACCGTACCATTTATCATTTACTTCTGCCTCTGGTGCAAGTTGGTGTGATTTGCATTGTATGCCCAGTTGTGACTTGCCAGCCTTATATGCGATGTAAATAAAATTTAAAAATGAGAAAAACATATATAACTCTTAAGCTCAGCCCTTTGTCATTGAGATTATATTAGCATACATATTCATGATTTTGAGTTGGCTACTGTTTGATCATCACTGCCTTCAAGGGGACATTCTACATCAAAAAAGGGATTCAGCTCTGGCAAATAAACATAATTTTAAGAACCCCGTTTAGTCTGCCCTTTGATATTATTTATTATAATATACAAGGTATATAGAAACTATTTATTAGTATAATCAATAGACACTTGGGTGCTATTCATCCCCGGTATTCCCTCAACTACAAAAACAAACAGTTAAATATGAAAGAGAATGCACACCAGAAATCAAAAGAAATCTCTATCTTGGTTTAATAAGCCAACATTAGGTTTAAAACATATATAATACGGGGGGCGTGGCCTAGCGACGGATGAGAGAGGTCGCCTGAGCTCGGAGCTCTCCCGCCAGCAAGTGCACACAGCGTGGATAACAGCGTGATTTTACCGGCGAATACGGCTCCAGCGACACACAACATCGCAGAGTAACGATGTCCACAAAAATCACCAAGAAAAAACGCTCCAAATGCAGACAACATCGATGTTAAACACCGGAGCTGAAATCCAAGATGGCGCCGACAGGCCTGATTCTCCGGCCTCGTGTGCCGACGCAGGTGAGCTCATCCTCACTCCAGGCATTAGGCAAATGCCTGTCACTAACGAAACACTACACAATATGCTCCTGGACCTTAAAAACACATTCAAATCGGAATTGAAACAGATTGCCACAGATATTAGACATTCAATCCCTGGGTGACAGAACATCTCGCCTAGAAGAGAGGGCGGAAGAAATCACGGAAGCACACAACTCTATAACAGAAGCACACTCAGCCCTACTCGCAAGATTGCAATCTTTGGAAGCAAAAGTGGCAGGCCACGAAGACCGCCGCAACAATATCAGAATCCGGGGGATCCCGGAATCGGTTGGTCCACGGGGTCTGACCTATGTCCAAGATATCCTCAAGGCATACATCCCAACCCTGACAGAAACTGAACTGCTCCTGGACCGCACACATCGCCTCCCGAAGCCCAAACATCTACCGGCAGCTGTACCGCGGGACGTTATCACTCGGATACATTATTTCACAATAAAAGACCGAGTAATGCAGGCCTCCAGAAGCCAAGGCCAGCTCCCGGGAAAATTCTCACAGGTCAAACTATTCATAGACCTATCCTCCACCACGATGTTCAAACGGCGCACATTTGCCCACATCACAGCAGCACAGAGAGCAGCCGAGATTCAATACAAGTGGGGCTTCCCCACCAAACTCTTGGTCAAGCGCAATGGAGTGGACAGTCAGATCACTGACCCCGAAATTGGCAAGAGACTCTTGACGGAATGGAACATTCCAATACGGGATGACCCCTCGCAACAGCCTAGCAGCAGACCTCCGAGACACCTCCAGAAAGAATGGGAAATGCAACCACGCAACACGAACACGCAGAGGCGCACCTGAACAGAGCAAAAGCCAAACAATCCAAGAACTGCAACACTGGTCCCTAAAAGGACAGGTCATATATTTTCAATGTGGCCACTTTTACATGTTTTACTAGGTTCCTCTCCCTATTTTTATAAGCACAGACCGGACTTACAAACTGTTTGCACTGTGCAAAGGCGACATCACGACCCTCTTTAACTGCAATTGGCAGTAGTATTGTTCTATCGCGCTCTAGGTAGCTATACCTACCCCCAGTGTGGCTAAGTCATCTGAGCCACGAATGAAACCGTTGTACTTAATATCGCACCGATATGATGCGGTGAACGGAATGTTGTACATAGTTACTTATTGTTTTAGTTATGTTGTTATTTCTCTATCCTCCGGCAGGCAGATCCTAAATACCTTAAGCCCCGTGCTCCCTCTGTCGCACAACCCTATCAAGAAAGGCACTTACAAATCCCTTATCAGGAGTAAGAGCTATGTTGAACCCTTGGCGGACCCTGGCGGCCCTCGCTCTATACCACACTTAGCCCGCAATCCTATCCAACTCCGAGATGGTACTTAAAATCTGCTCCCTGAACGCCAAGGGACTAAACTCCCCGAATAAACGCCGCTTGGCCTTACGCGAAGCGAAATCCCTAGGTGCCCACGTAATGTTCCTTCAAGAGACACACTTTAAGTGGGGCAATAGGCCTAAATTTAACTCTCCGGCATTCCCCATAGACTACCACTCCTGCTACTCAACTAAGAAAAGAGGAGTATCCATCCTAATAAGTAAAGACGTAACGTTTTCATTGATACGAAAAATTGGGGATAAAAAAGGGAGGTACCTCATCTTACAATGCCATCTGAATAACAATGTATATACTCTGATTAATGTATATGGACCTAATACTAATCAATGTGACTTCGTGGATGTGCTGTTGGGATTGATGTCTGCACACGCATTGGGGGAGGTAATCATTGGAGGCGACACAAATTTCCTATTAGACAGCGACCTAGACTCTTCCAGAGGTCCAAAACTAGCCAACCAAACTCTAAAGCATAGGTCCAAATTAACCTCACGTATATGCCACAAACTAGCGACACACAACCTTGTGGACCCCTGGCGTGTTACACACCCCACAGAAAGAGACTATACATATCACACAGCAGTACATAACAGCTATTCTAGAATAGATAGATTTTTACTCCACACCTCCTCCCTCACGAAAGTAGAACACACGGACATTGGTCTGATCTCGTGGTCAGACCACGCGCCTATTACATTGTCAATTAGAGAACAATTCCCCAACAAAGGAAGAGGCAGCTGGAAACTCAATGAACAACTATTAACTGACCCGGAGGTAGCCAAACAGATAGAACAGGAACTGAAACACTATTTTCGGGAGAATAAAACTCCGGACTCACCCCTAACCCAAATATGGCTAGCACACAAAGCCTTCATACGGGGTTGCTTCATAAAAGACGCTAGCTATGCAAAAAAACGGCGCCTTGAAAAGTACACCTCTATACTTTCTGAGCTAGCCACATTAACACACACTAACAAGCACACACGCTAGGTTACTACTCTTACAAACACAACTAAGAGACATAGAACTAGCCAAAACTACATTTCTCACGCGCATGCTCAAACACAAGTACTTCGCTGCCGGCAATTGTGCAGGGGCAAAACTAGCAGCACAATTGAAACAGAGAACAACGACCTCCAGGATTGCCTCCCTCAAGGGACCAGGGGGCGCCAAGATATTAGACCCACAGGGGATTGTAGATGAGTTTGCTCAATACTATGAAAAACTATATAATCTAAAGAATGACCCACAGACGATATGCCCCACAAAGTCCGATATAGATGCCTTCCTGTCGGAAGTCAACCTCCCGACCTTATCGCCAACTGACACAGACGGTCTGCGCAGCCCCTTCACGACAGAAGAGGTAGCCTTGGTGATCTCCTCACTCCCACAGCATAAATCCCCAGGCCCTGATGGACTACCCAATAAATACTACCGCACATACTCTAGTTCCTTGTCACAGCCCCTCACAGAACTGTTTAACCATTGCATGAGAGAGGGCTCCTTACCAGCGGAGATGCTACTGGCTCATGTCTCCACCCTACCAAGCTAGGCAAATCCACGGACCAGTGTAAGAATTTCAGGCCCATTTCGCTGCTAAACAGCGACGCAAAAATCTATGCAAAGCTATTTAGTGAAAGATTAGCTCCACTCATACATAAACTAGTACACAATGATCAATCGGGGTTCGTGAGAGGCCGACAGGGCTCTGATAATTCCAGGAAGGTACTAAATATAGTGGAGGGGATGGCAAAAGGAAAACTCGGAGGCCTTTTTCTGGCGCTGGACGCCGAAAAGGCCTTCGACAGGCTGAGTTGGCAGTACATGACGAGGGTACTACAAAAATACAACTTCCCCGAAGAAATTATCAAAGGCATACTGGCGCTCTACGCGCAACCCAGTGCTAGGGTCTCACATAGTGGGTTCCTTTCTAGAACCTTTCACATTACAAACGGGACACGTCAAGGATGCCCGCTGTCCCCCTTGCTCTACATCCTTTCTTTAGAACCCCTGGCCCGAAAAGTACGAGCACATAAAGATATAACTGGCATCTCCTTGAGGGGAACAGAGTATTGTTTAGCCTTATTTGCAGATGATATCTTTGTGGCATTGTCGAAACCAGAGAGCTCCCTACCCCCATTGTTAACACTCTTGACGAATTATGGTAAAATCTCATATTACCGCCTGAATCAAGAAAAAACGCAGGCCCTACCTATAAACCTACCAAGGCTACTTGTGGAAACCTTAAAGAACACATATGAGCTCGATTGGCGGACGACATCCCTAACATATTTAGGAGTAAAAATCGCCACTTCCATTGACAACATAATAAAACTAAACTTTAAACCTCTCGTACCAATATGCAAAACTGAGACACTTAAATGGAAGGTTGCAAACCTTTCATGGTTAGGGCGAGTAAATGCATACAAAATGATGCTACTGCCGAGACTGCTGTACAAGTTCAGAATGCTCACTATAGCTGTCCCGGCAGCAATCCATAAGTCATTGCAAATGATATGCAGCACATATATTTGGGGGGGCAAAAGACCTAGGCTGCCTCTACACCTCCTACAAAAGACAGCACACACGGGCGGCATTGGTTTACCTAACATAGGCCTCTACTACAAAGCCTCCCTGCTGGCTACTTGTATACAACTACATGCCCCAAGGGGCACAACTCAGTGGGTAGATATGGAACACGATCAGCTTACATACCCCACACTGCTCAACCACATATGGACACCAAAGGCATTGAGGGGACCCACCGTACAGCTTTATCCTACCACAGCAGCAACGATCAAAGTGTGGGACGAATTCATGACATCCCTAGGTTGGAAGAAGCACTTCCACTCCGAAGCCCCCCTAAAAGCGCTTCACATAGTGAACCCCACGATCCCCCTGTCCAGGTGGACACAGCTGGGTATATCACAGATTCAACAGATGTGCAAAGGGCAAACCATAATGGATTTCCCAGACATGAAAAGCAGATGGGGGGTGCCGGAGAGAGACATCTTTCCGTATCTGCAGCTAAAACACACTATTAACTCACATGTACAAACCTCTCCATCTTCATTATCAACACACGCGCTAGCTGCGAGACTAATACCCAGTCGATGCTGGACAGCCCCGCAGAAACCCAAGACCCTTTCCCTTTGTTATAGAGCCTGGCTAGAGTTAGCACCCCATAAGCCAATAACATGCAAACTTCACTGGGAGGCAGAGGCAGAGACTGAGCTCACTGAGGAAGACTGGTTATTGGCCTTAAACGGCCTCAAAAGATGGACCCAATGCTACTCCCATATAGAGGCGCACCGAAAGCTGCTCTATAGATGGCATATGACCCCCAATAGGCTGCATAGGATATACCCTGCAGTGCCAGCCGAATGCTGGAGGTGTAATACGGAAATAGGCACGCTACCACACATCTGGTGGCACTGTAGCGGCATACAGCCGCTGTGGAGGGATGTTAAGGATATAATAGACGCCCTGGGAATCAAAGACTTCGCCCTAAACATTAAGGCCTGTCTACTCCTACTGTTCCCCAAAGAAACACACGAGAACCAAAAACAACTGCTCTTACTAATCTTAATGGCAGCACGCAACCTGATAGCGCTCAATTGGAAAAAACACAGTTGCCCATCCACACAACAACTGAAAGACAAAATACAACAGTTTTACATATATGAGAAAATGTCCACAGGCACCACTACAGACACCGTAAAATTTAGAGAAACATGGGAGGGTTGGGAGGCATGGTACGAAAAGGGGAATTGTCTGGGATAAGCAAAACAGCATAGAAGAGGGGAGTAATATCTAACCAGGCCAGAACCAAGTGAGGAGTAGCATACCACTTCCATGTGGACAGAAGTAAAAAGAAATGTCAACTACGTTATTTATTGATCTTACCTGCACACCTGTTTTGTATATACCGTTGTTATGTTCGACAAACTATCCATCCCCGGCTGTTCAAGGGGCTGCGTTAGGAATTCATTATACCACAGAATGTATGTTTCACGAGCTGTGACTATGTACTGAATTCATAATTGTGAAAAAATTCAATAAAATACAATTGAGGAAAAAAAAACATATATAATACAACAACAAGTGATAATAAACAGGCTAGAAATAGTAATCAACCCCCTCCCCCCCCCCAAAAAAACCCCCCAACGTTTCGGCACCACCTGGCTGCCTTTATCAACGCCCTTAATAAAGGCAGCCAGGTGGTGCCAAAAAGTTTTGTGTGTTTTTTTAATTCGTGTTTCTGCCCTATTAGGTTTGTGGAATTTTGGGTAAATTATTACTGTTAATTACTATTTCTAGCCTGTTTATTATCACTTCTTGTTGTTGTATTATATATGTTTAAACCTAATGTTGGCTTATTAAAACAAGACAGATTTCTTTTGGTTTTTGGTGTGCATTCTCTTTCATATTTAAATGTTGTATTAAAAGCAAAACTGTAATAGTTAATCTTAAAATAAGAATTAAAACAATGACAAAATCATATATACCAGGGGTTCTCAACCCAGTCCTCAGGATCCCCTACCAGTCCAGGATTTGGGGATTACCTGGGTGTGTCTCAGGTGTTTAGAAAAAGGGAAAAAACCACCTTAGACTCGAAGGTGTTTTTTGTTTTTTTTCTAAACACCTTAGACACACCCATGTAATCCCTAAACCCTGGACTGGTAGGGGGTCCTGAGGACTAACGTTGAGAACCCCTGATATATACTATACATAAAGGTAAATGTAGATAATTGACCAAAGAATTGCACATTCTATAGTTCGACCACAAATAGCCAACTTTGAAAAGCTTTGTAATGGTCACAGTTCTCGTCAGGTGTCCACAATTCACAGTTTACAAATAAAAATCCACAGTCTTAGTAATAGTCAGTGCATGGTTAATATTTTAAATGTGTTAAAAGCCAGCTAGAAAATCCTAAATTATGCAGAGAATTATGCTCAAAAGCAAACAGTACCACTAAGTACGACAGATGTTATTCTTTACTGCTTAACTGTATAAAGTTATAGTTAAAGACCATCTGGAATTTAGAATAAAAACACAACAAACAAAAGAGCGCAGTGTTATTTATTAAGTATTGCACTGCAACTTAAATAAGCCAAATATCATAATATATACATCATCCATGGCCTACGTACAGAATGTCAGAAGGAATACATAAAATGCATTATTAACATAATGCATTACATGAACAGAATTTACACAATAAGTAACTCAAATTAACAATTCTATTTCTATTTACAAATTTAGAAACAAAAGGGGAGAATGAATTTCAATTACATAGATCTGAATGAAACCCTTCCATGTCACTCAGCTAAAAGAGAATATATAAAAGCATGCTTTTCTGTACTGTGCATAACATTTTTAGACATAAAAAACAAACAAAAAAAAAACAGACCTAATTAGGGCTTCAAAACACTGTTTGCAGTAAAAGAAAATATGAAACTTGTTACTGGTGTATTTATATCCTTCCCCAGAGGAAGGTTTTGACTTACAAAGTAACCCAGCTAAATCATATATATATATACATACACACGCACACATGAAAAATGGGGGCAAAAACAAACATGTTGCGTTTATAATTTTGTTCAGTGCGTGTGTGTATATATATATATATATATATATATATATACACACACACACTTAACAAAATTATAAACACAACACTTTTGTTTTTGCCCCCATTTTTCATCAGCTGAACTCAAAAGATCTAAGACTTTTTCTATGTACACCAAATCCCAATTTCTCTCAAATATTGTTCACAAATCTGTCTAAATCTGTGTTAGTGAGCACTTTTTGTTTGCCGAGATAATCCATCCAGCTCACAGGTGTGGCATATAAAGATGCTGATGGCTGACAGCATGATTATTGCACAGGTGTGCCTCAGGCTGGTCACAATAAAAGGCCACTCTAAAATGTGCAGTTTTACTGTATTGGGAGGGTCCGAAAACCAGTCAGTATCTGGTGTGACCATCACTTACCTCACAAGGTGCAACACATCTTCTTCGTATAGAGTTGATCAGGTTGTTAATTGTGAACTGTGGAATGTTGGTCGACTCCTTTTCAATGGCTGTGTGCGAAGTTGCTGGATATTGGCAGGACCTGGAACACGCTGTTGTATATGCTGATCCAGAGCATCCCAAACATGCTCAATGGGTGACATGTCCGGTGAGTATGCTGGCCATGCAAGAACTGGGATGTTTTTAGCTTCCAGGAATTGTGTACAGATCCTTGCAGCATGGGGCCATGCATTATCATGCTGCAACATGAGGTGATGGTCGTGGATGAATGGCACAACAATGGGCCTCAGGATCTCGTCATGGTATCTCTGTGCATTCAAAATGCCATCAATAAAATGCATCTGTGTTCATTGTCCATAACATACACCTGCCCATACCATAACTCCACTGCCACCATGTGCACCTCGATCCACAACGTTGACATCAGCAAACCGCTCACCCACATGATGCCATACACGCTGTCTGCCACCTGCCCTGTACAGTGAAAACCATGATTCATCCATGAAGAGAACACCTCTCCAAAGTGCCAGACGCCAACGAATGTGGGCATTTGCCCACTCAAGTCGGTTACGATGATGAACTGCACTCAGGTCGAGACCCCGCTGAGGATGACAAGCATGCAGATGAGCTTCCCTGAGATGGTTTCTGCCAGTTTGTGCAGAAATTCTTTGGTTATGCAAACCAATTGTTGCAGCAGCCGTCTGGGTGGCTGGTCTCAGACAATCTTGTAGGTGAAGATGCTGGATGTGGAAGTCCTGGGCTAGTGTGGTTTACATGTGGTCTGCGGTTGTGAGGCCAGTTGGATATACTGCCTAATTCTCTGAAACGCTTTTGGAGATGGCTTATGGTAGAGACATGCACATTCAATTCAGAAATGCCAATTGCACACTCCATCAAAACTTGCGACATCTGTGGCATTGTGCTGTGTGATAAACATGCACATTTTGGATGGGTTATCTCAGCAAAGTGCTCACTAACACAGATTTAGACAGATTTTTGAACAATATTTGAGAGAAATAGGCCTTTTGTGTACATAGAAGGTCTTAGATCTTTGAGTTCAGCTCATGAAAATGGGGGCAAAAACAAAAGTGTTGCATTTATAATTTTTGTTCAGTGAATATATTATTTATATATAAAAAAAAATCATATTACAAACTTCTACTTCTGAGGATCACAGATGTGGCAAACACATTGCAAAGCATGGTTGGAGAGGATAAATAGAACCTATAATCAAATTGCATTCCTGAGGTGGTTGTAAATTAGACTAATTCCGAAATAGGACAAATACCAAAATTGCACAGTGACCCATGTTATTAAAATATGTACCCCTCCAAGACCTGTGACATTGCATATTGCCATTATCGTAAATTTCTATTAACGGGGCAACTTTTAAATGAATATACCAGTTGAACACTGCTCATTGTGATCATGCATGTGGTGTGTCTAACCCCTGTCATGCATTTTAGAAACCATCAGCAATCAAAGTACACTCTGGTTACCAGCTCAATGACTATCACTTTTAATTGAGAAATTTGGATGTCATCGGTACAGGGGATGTAATTAGGATTGAATTAGAAGTACGGATGTCTTCACTGCAGAATACGTAAGGTGACGGAGGCCAACCTTCATGCTCCTGACTGTACTGTAGCAGCTCTTTGGATGGGATTAAGCTGCATATATCAAAAGTTGCATGGGTCTACTTTTCATGTCAATAACAGTTTTATCCTGTGCTGCTATGTAAGAATCAAAAGTTTAAATATCCTGCATGGACAGGGACTCTGTATATATCCACACTGAGCATTGTTATGTTCTGGATTTTGATGAAGAATGGCAGGGGTCCATCACATCCATTGTGTGGGGTGTACTCGACCCAAGTTATTATTCTCTACTGTACACTTGTACTTTGTTCATATATCTTTGTATTACGCGGTATAAACTTATTTTAAATAAATATTTGAGGGGAAAAAAATGCCCGGTTTATTATAATTCATAGTTATAGAAGACTTTCCTGAATGTCTTTTAACAACAAACTGTATGATCACATATAAACTTAATGATACTTAAACGAGAATAAAACGTTGAGCATAATTAAATCATGAGCTTAATTAAATCTCTGTTTGAAACCGTTTTTACAATGCAATATTGTAGAAACTGATCTGAACAATTAATAATTCATTTCTGGCAGAGTCTTTAACAGATAATCTGTGAGGGCCTCTCCAGCAGTTAGCCTGCTGAAAGAGAATAGAGCAGCAGTGAACCACTAATCATTTGCCAACCATGGGATCCCGACTTCTCTTGCCAGACATGCAAACAGACCACGTAAATTACAACCTAGTTCTTCTACATAAACAACTAAAACTACAACCAGAACCTGAAGCACAAGATATATTAATCCATGCTATTAGCCATAATAAAAGTGCAGATGTTGGACTCCACACAAATATTCAAGGGACATAATAGGCACAAAAACAATGTTAGCTTAATGAAGCAGTTTTGTTGTGTAGTTCATGCCCCTGCAGTCTCAATGCTCAATTATCTGCAATTGAGGAGTTAAATCACTTTGTTTATGCAGCCCTAACCACACCTCCCTGGTGACATACACAGTCTCCTAAACACTTCCTGTAAAGAGTCATCTAGGGGGCGGAGCCTAACAGTACATCCGAAAAGATGCCATATTTCATAGCTCCGAGCGGCAAAATTGTAATCCACTAAATACTGGCGGCATCTTACCGCAAACAGCTGACACAAGGGCATACATAGCTGCAGAACACAGTCCTGAAGCTGCCGATGCCTTTTTTTCTCACTTGGGGCAAGAAAAACCTACCGTGTGAGCAGACAGCTCTCGTAAGCCCCGGAGGCCTACTCGTGTGGAGAGAGCCAGGCCTAACAGCACTGCTGTCCAACTCGCACCTGGCCAGTGACATGGGCAGAAAACGCCCGCAACCACCACCAGGACGCAGCATGATATTGGCCAGATGCTGCAATACTCGACACAAACACCGGTGCCGGCCTCACGGGAGACCTCACTCTCACAATCTGACGGCAGGGTCTCACCTCGGAGCCCAGCACTGACGAATTGAGGGACTCCACGCACATCAGAGATAACAGCTCCCGCAACAAAGCAAGAAATCCAGGACATGCTCACTGGCCTCCAACACAACCTCAGGAAAATGTGGGAAGCGGATCTGCCGGCTCTCACTCCTGATGTACAGGCCGTCACAGTGTGCACCCAGGCCACTGAGGAAGGCGTACTCTACCTAAAACAAGGCCTGAAGGTACTGGATGACAAGGTACAACAGCTACAGGCAGCGCAGACCGAACCCAGCAGACAGGTGACCACACTAGATGACAGAGGCTGGAGGAAGAATATAAAGATAAGGGGAGTCCTAGTGTCAATACCTCTGGAACAACTACCACACTTCATAGGAAGGTTGGAGACTTCCCTCCTGCCGGCGAGACAAGCCAATCGCTTCACCTTTGATGGGGTGTACAGAATCGCCAAGTCCCCACTCTCCCCGCACTACGCAACATTATACTCAGATGCCAAACGATTTCAAATAAGATGTGCCTGCTAGCTGCACTAAAAGGGAAGTCACCATACGACTTCGAAGCATGCCAAATTTCCTTCTTCCAGGATCTAAGGATCCAGCTGTGGAGAAAATCTATGCAGCCCCTCGCGAAGACTCTACAAAAGGAAGGCCTGACCTATCAATGGGCGACACCGAGATCAATGTGGATTACTAAAGATGGGAAGTCTTACAAAGCCACAGAACCGGCAGAAGCTCCTGCTCTACTAGCAGCACTGGGCTTATCGAGAAATACCCCTAACCAAGGACTACCGAGCACTCACTCTCGGACTGCTGCTGAAATACCCACGTTTGCGCCCAGAAGAGAGAAGAGACCAACAACCCGAAAAGCTCGCTGTCCCTGACCAGCTCATGCTGCAGAGTCCTACATGAGATTTCTTTTAATTATGTTTTGCAAGTTTGCTATAATTTACGTTACCAGCTGATATATTGTACATTAACTCCAGTGTGTAGAGGTAGTATCTCACCTGCCCTACATAGCCAAGACGCTTAATTGACTCACAAAGTGCCTGCAATGGGATCCGATTACTCCCCTCCCACCCCATAGCCCCAGGGTACCGGGGTAGAGAAAGCAGGAATACAGGGGTTTAAATTAATAGACAAAAAAATCCAGGCAGTACATTAGGACCAACCCCCAGTCTATTCACCAGCTCACCAGAGAAGGAAATAACCCATACGTTACACTAGACACCCAAAGGAGCTATATCACCTTGCTAGATGTAGGTATTATAGCTGCTAAGCCCCATCAAGCACTAATATCCCAGGAGATAGCCTCTCAATTAGGCGATGGGCTTTAACCACGTCTCTCAGGGCCCAATGAGTCACGCACATAACCTACACCCAAAAAACGGCGCCTGTGTCACCAACAATCACCCCCAAAATCAGGAGAACAGGGCCTAGCAGACCCCACTGGCACGCAGCTTTGCTGCACCATGCATAGCGAGGGGTAATTGTCCCATATGATGGCTAACTCAATATAACCGAACAGACCACCATATTTTAAAAATGTGCAACATGCTAGCCTGCCATACCTGACAATGACTTGCTGTTACGTATTAAGTTTTTACCTGCTTATGATGTCGTGGCAACATATAGGTGTCTGTGTTATGCAAAATTGCACCAAAATAAAGAATTAAAAAACAAAGAGTCATCTAATGTTTAAATTTCCTTTAATATAGTACATTCTGTTTAATTTAGAATTTCTTATATCCAGCTCTGTCAATAGCTTGCTGTATCCTCCTGCGTGTGATTAATGTTTCATTTACAGTGTTAAGAGTAAAGTAAGTTGGAATCTGATTGAAAATGAAAATTTCTGCCATGCAGGATGTGAGTCATAGGCAGATGAGGTGTGACTAGAGCTGCAAAAACTGAAACAAATGAGATTTAACTCATAAATGGCAGAGAATTGAGCAGTGAGACAATAGGGGTGCAATCTATACACTAAAACGGCTTTATTAAGCTACACAGTAGTATACCGTAGCATACACAATGTAAGAAAATATTCTATGACTTAAAATTCACAAGGGACTCTAGTGGTGAAGAAACTCATCAACAAGGGCCCCAACCATCACCTTGGAGTAACTGGGGACCTCAGACAATATCATGCACACACAAAAAATAAAATAACTAGGAGCACTTGGAAAAGAAAATACACAACTTCCCAATACCAACCATTGGATATCCTTCCGTAAACATTAGGAAACTGCTGCGTAACCCGAAAATGTATCAATTATTCTAACAAAGTTAAATTGCACTATGACGATGCTAAATTATGTGTTAATTTCTCTTCAATACAAGTTACATATCAGGTTCATGAACGCATGCTGCCAGAAATATATTTTTGGAAATATTTTTTTTTGGCATTCAATACTAGGGACATCTCTCCACGTGAAGAAGAAAGAAACACAATAAAAATACCGCTGTACATCTACCATCAAGTGGTTGATGGGGAAAAAAGGTCTCACAGCTTTTCAATGGGCATAGCTTCCCAAATAGTCCACCTCTCGGCTTCTCATTTATAAATAACAATTAGGTAGTCCTGTCTATTTATTCTTTTTTTTATAAAGAGTGGGGGCTTATTGGTCTGTGGGTGCTCACGTGGCATTATTTTAGATTTTTACCTTCCAACTATGAGGATAACATTTAAAATATATTACTAACACTTAAAAAATATTTTGTTATTTTCTTGTCATTTATATTTTCATTGATAGGATAGCATATAGCACTATCAGAATAAACATGTCTTACAACAAAGACTATTCACAAAAGAAGTTATATGGAAAATTGGCACAGATAAAGACATCTCTTTTTGTAATGTAAAAGAAATGAGTAGCACCTACATTCCCAACTGGGGAATGTAGGTGTACTTTCTCGGCTGTTCGACAAAAACAGAAATCACCTGGGTGATTTAAAAAAATAAATAAATAAAAATGTTCTCTTACATAAGATTGTGAGTATAATTATCCATACGGATGGTTTCTCTTGTCTCTCTTAGAAACATATTGCTTCAATTATTTGATATAAAAAATGATTACATACATATATTTTACAGGTGTTACAAAATGTTCCTACATTCCCAGCTCCGCTGGAGATGTATTAGCAAATCCATAAAATAAATGAGAATTGTCTGAGCCGTAGTGAAACCACAGAGTCTTCTTTAGTTCTGTAATCAATCTGACTTCGCTTTAATAAACATCAGAGATCATTATGACAAGCAGCAAAGTGACAGGAATGATGGAGTGGTGTTTTTTTGCGCCCAAGCCATCATTAGTCAAACATTGTTGTGTTTTATTTATTGATTTATTTCAGCTAATACCAGTTGTTCTATATTCTAGAACTTGTGATACAGGAAGACAGCACATTTTAAAAAATATAATTTTATAGAATTTTGAATTTCCAAAAGCAGTAATTTGTGAGCTGGTATGTTCTATGTAGAGGGTATGAGTGTTTCTCTTTGTACAATTTTTTTTTTTTTTTTACATTGTCTTTTGGGAGGTAGAATTTACCTTATATAACCGTTCTTGCTGTGGGATTGACCTGCAATGCAACACTAATCAAAACAGCGGAGAATGCATCTTCAAAAGCAATCAGTTACCTCACTCTTGGCAGAGTTCAATATCTCTGTATTGTGTAGAAGAACTGTCATGATCCACTCTGCACAATGTCTACTGCACTGAAAGATAGAGGTTGCCCAAAATAAAAGGACATCTAGTAACCGAGTGAATCTGTATAATGGAGATCATTTTACAAAACTACTGACATTGAACCGGGATAATCTAAAAGCCACATTTACATTGGTGCTTGGTGGAGAGTAGGCTGGGCAGTTCTTGCATCAAATGTAATAAAGAGCTGCAGATGTTTGTATAAACTCAGAGCTAATTATTATTTTTTTTTTTTTTTTTTAAATAACAGTAGACCGGCCACTGTGCTGCTATTCCCATAAAAGTCATGTGCTATCTTATTGGTATAATATTTAACGATTACTCCAAAATCAGACACTACTGAAATCTAGGCACAGTCTTGTCAACCACATGCTACAAAGTTTCCAAATGGGGGTTTATGAGATTTATACGAATAAGTATGACTTCTGCATCCTCAAGAGTGAACTCAATACATTTTTATATCATAACTTTACTAATTGATACGCTGCAATGGGATCCGATTACTCCCCTCCCACCACATAGCCCCAGGGTAGAGAAAGCAGGAATACAGCAGGAAAAATTTAACATTATTTGTGTATTAGCTGAAAAAGGAACAGTATTAAAGGAACACTATAGGAACCAGCACCATTTCATCTCATTGAAGTGATCTGGGTGCACTGCCCATGTCCCCTTAATCCAGAAGTTAAAAATATTGTAGCGTTAGAGAAATTGCAATTTAGTGGCATTACATGAGGATGCCCAGCATCTTACAAAACCCCATAGGAAAGCATTGATTCAATGCTTTCCTGTGGGGAAGGCAAAAATGCCAGTGCAGCGCTCTCCGTGCATGCGCATTAGGTCCCCCTCCCCCACATTCACTTTGAAGGAGAAGGAGACGAATCCAAGGCCCAGGGAACTTGGTACTGGAATTGGTTAAGTCTTTTTAAGGGGGCACAACAGGGGAAAGGGACACGATATTGTTAGGAATACAGCTTTGTAGTGTTCCTTTCAATATTATTTTATGTATTTTGTTGGATGTTTATCACTTAACATTAATATCACGTTTGCAAAAGAAAACCAGTGGCTCAAATATAGGACGTGCATTTTGCTTATTTTTACAGAGAAACCTGACAGATGACAAAACAGGACAACATTACAGATAAATGCATACAATGTTTTCTAACTTTGTTTTGAAGCCGAGGAATTTACAGGCAGTAAACCGTAAATTAAAGTGATTAATTTACATCTTATATAATGTGCTCATCTATACCATGACATTGGAAAGGAAAAAAAAGCAAGAATTTCAGTGGCTACAAAGGAATTCAGTGACAACCCCCATATAAAATAGGAACATAATATCAGTCTCCAATCCGTTTTAAAAGTCAAGAATAAATGGTACTCCATAAGACACCACTCCACAAGATAAAAAAATAAAACAATGATAAAATAAAGACAGATCAGAGCACACATAGTGCACTACTCGCTACATGTGGCCACCTTCTAAATATACAATGTTACACACAAGAAGGAGTACACCAAATTCAGTTGCGTGAATAATGTAATAAATGGAAACAGTGAACTCTACATGCAAAATGTGGTCAGGGGCTGGTAAAAAAAAATAACTCTCCATGCCACACAGAGCATTTAGGGGAATAATGGACAAAGAAATCCAGTACAAATAAATAAAAAAAATGTATGATTTCTCTATTAAGTGACACAAAGCAACTTGCACATCCGAGTTAGATCAAAGTGAATGTATACTAGTTCTCTGACAAATGCAATATAAAAAGGACTGTTTATAGTATGAAACATTACTAGGCAAGTCATAAAGCTGAATAAAAGTCACTTGTCACTTAAGGGATCGTGGGGCAATAAAGTATGGACACACACTAATCTTATAAATGGAAGTATTAGTTTCAGTGGTCCACCATAAGTACTTAGTACACAACTACGGTGCAAACATCCCTTCACCACCAAAACTTGGGCTTGACCAATAAAACCAGTAAATATACGTCTCAAAATAATAACCAGGGGAATAATATCCTAAAAAAAATAAGGCAGCACTGGGCCCTTGATTATTCTGTCCGTTATGTGGTGACAATGGGATCATGGACTCTCTTGAAGGTGGGCCTCCAACATTGACTGATTGGATAGTAGGAAACATTTATTTTATTTTGAAATCGAGGCCTCTTGTTTTCTAACCATGGAGCTTGCACAAGCTTGCCTACCAACTGCATCCAATTAGATGTGTGGAATATGCTAAGATGTTGCTAATTTAAACCCCCTTTCTTAGCACGAGAGTTCCACGGTCATACCTCAGACTGAATATTCCATACAGGCTATAGAGTTGTCCCACCCTACAAGTTTCTGTACCTCATTCCCTGATGCTATAGCTTTCATAATTTTTGTGGCTTTTTTATGTTCTTTCCATAATACATACGTATATTGCTTACAAATGAGTAGCGATTTCTTCACAATGTATGATGCAGTCTTTTACACTGCTTTGGTTTTCTAATATAAATTTATATTACATAGAAACTTAGGCATCAATTCCAGGAAATTTGGTGTATTTATTGCACTAGCTAAATATAGTATAAATGGGAAATTATTTTGTATGAAACTATTATGGGTACATTTCATGTAAGATTCCCTGCAGAGGAAAAACTACATGGCACACTATATGGCGGCCTTTGGAAGTGCGTACCAGTTTGTACACGTTGTAGTAGCTATTTTTAAGGAGGACTAGCAATTTTAAAAGTTAGGACATCTTTATTATTACACTCAGCAGGTCCCCTAAAAAACTACAAAATAATTCAACTTCTGTAGGTTTCAGTTTGAGTTCCGGAGCGGAACCCACTTTGCAGTTAACAGATACTTGATTCAAGCATATGCTAGAGAAATAAAGATGTTCACAAATATTTATTTAGTCTAATCAAGGACACATAACTCGGCATGAGCAAAGTGCCCCAGATTTTACCGGACCTAAACCCTGATCTTAAACTCTGGATGCAGTGATAAAAAAAGAGCAATACACATATTAAATAATAGATAGAATATGCAGTAATTACAGGAGGTGTTGTGATACAATAATAAATATTACATGATTGACTCAAGAATTCAAGTTTGCAAAGTTGGTCTCTGTGCCCCATTTCCTAGATGTAATACATTTCAATTTTATTTTATTTTTGCAGCTGGGAGATCAGTATCTTAGAAGTGCAGCATTTGCAGGAAAATACTGTGCTAGGTATCTCAAATCACGTACCAAAATCGTGGTTTGCCACATATTGCAGTTTTAAAGCCTGACTGATCCACCAACGGCTCTGTATGAAGACAGGTTGGCAGGACAAATTTTACAAAGAAGTACAGGAATATACAAATGTACACTAACTTATAACACCTTAAATTATGCAATGCAGTCAACATTTTTGAGCCCAGATCCACCATTAGCCCTTTAAAACATACTGATGGGTATGGAGAATTGCATGAAACATCAAAAACATTCTGTTAACTTCATAAAACTGGAGTGTTTGTTCCCCCTGTAGTTGTTGGACTACTTTGTCAGAATTTCCGCAAGACTATTATGAAAACTGTTCACAGCTGGATGGCGAATTCTGGACACCCCCATAGCTCTTCATGGTCAAATAAAAGCCAACCATAGCAGCTTTATTTAAAATGATGTTGCCCTCATTGGTACATAACTCGTGTTGGCATCAGATGTATCCAGAACATTTGACAGACAGATGTGCAGTTTTCAGATTTGTTCCTCTCTCCGGTTTATATCCAGAAAGGCATGTGACAGTCAGATGTCCTCTGATGGTTATGCATCTGTGAACAACTAAGCGTAGACTTTTGAGCATTCACCTTAATAAAATAAACATTTGCTATTCCACCCCAAAACAAAAAAGTAACTCCCGAGATACCCGGATCATAAACAAGCTTGTAAAGCCTTATTAAAAATACACTGCAGGGACAGTAGTCATCACTAAGACCTCCCCGCATTTAGTGTTCCTTACATACAAAGTGAGACCAATCAGGAAGAAGGGAGTTAGTCTTCACATTTCCTTTCATTAAGACCAAGGTGTTCTGGGTTTGGAGATCGAAGGACGAATGGAACCTTTTGGAGCTGGCTTTGACCCAAACCAAGACATCTATAATAATAACAAATATAAACATCTATAACCAAAATAATGGGTAATATTTGTTTGTATAAAATTATGTTGTATTTTTAAGGTACTGGCCAATATAATAAATTCCAAGACATGTTGTAGGTTGATACTAATAGAAAATTGTGTTATTGGTAAGGTATGGAGCCTGCAAATCTCACCTTGTATTCTAAGGTCTCCTTAACCAGGTTTTCTTCTTCTACAGAGAAGTTTAGCAATACAGATACAGCTTTGATGAGATGAAAGGCCTGGAACAAAACATATGTCAGCTAGGGCAAGTTTGAAACTACTAAAATTAAAGGAACACTATACAAATATGTATTCCCAACCCTATAGGGTTAAAACCACCATCTAACCCCTGTGACTCCACTTTCCCCTATTTAATTAAATCTTACTTTGATTCCAGTCTGCTCCTGCTGGCTCTGCGTCTGATCTGAGTGCTTGGCTGACATCATCAGAAATGATTCTCTCAGCCGATCGCAATGCTTTTCCAAGGAGGCATATCAGGGGCAGAGCCAGCGCAAGCCAAACATTGCCCTGGCCAATCAGCATCACCTCATAGAGGGATTAATGGAATCAATGCATCTCTATGACAAAAGTTCAGTGTCTCCATGCAGAGGATGGAGAGACTGAATGGCACTACTGCACAGTGTGCAGCACTGCCCCAGGAAGCACTTCTAGCAGCCATCTGAGGAATGACCAGTGGAATAATTCCTAGGCTGTAATGTAAACACTGCATTTTCCCTGAAAAAATAGTGTTTACTGCAAATAGCCTGAAGGGAATGATTATATTCACCAGAACAAACACAATAAGCTGTAGTTGTTCTGGTGACTATAGTGTCCCTTTAACTTTGCTGTTCAGAAGGCAGTTTTTCTTGGGTATTCAGTCTAAGGAAGCAAGTAATGTAGCAGAATAGAGCAACAGGGGTTGAGACACATGGGGGGGACCAAGGGCAATTTTTGTTCTGGGACTCAGTGATTTCTAGTTACGCCTCTGATAGCACCTTTATTATTTGCCTGTAAAAAGACACAAATAGATGACAAATTAAACTGAATAGATTAAACTACACAGAGACATTTTAAGATCGAGAAACAGAGTGTAGATGCATATCGCCTTAATCTCTGTCTCATCTACTAGTACATTCTGCGATAGGAGCCAAGTCACTTAATGCCTCTCACCTCTGCTTCCCGTGCAGACATAAACTTCAAAACAACATGTTTCAGATACTCAAAATTGATCTCCCGCGAGTCATTCAGGTCAGAGTTATTGGTCACAGTCAGCGCAGGGGTGGCCAACTCAGGACTCAGTTTCTCTCGCATTTCGTTAATTTCAGGTTCTGGTTTTATTTTCTGTAAACAGAGAATAGAATGTTACAAAGAGATACAGAAAAGCCACTTCATACAGGTGGTGTGGAAAGCCCTGTGCATTAACCTTGAAAAACAATAGCAAATTATTTAACCAGGAAGAATATATGTTTTGTGCTGACAAGGCACTTCCTCGGAGACATCTTTCCTACATACGGCACAGGTTCTAACAAAACATTATTTACACACATCACACCTCCAATGCAAAAAAAAATACTTTAACAATCAGACACAGCTTAAGTTGGGTCTGCTAATCAAATAGAGACAATCGGAAAGCAGATTGATTTCCCCACATGGATTATGAAAACATTACCTAAATGAATAACAGAAGACTTACAAAATACTCGTAACTGGAATATAACAGAAAAGGAAAAAAAGATAAATTTCATAAACAGGAAAAAACTCCTGATTAAAGCAATGTCTCAGAAATAAAAATTAGATCGGCTGATCATTCCAGACCAACCCAACAAAAAGAAGAGAGGAGGACACTCTAATGGTGTAACAACCAACTCCCATCAAAATACACAATGTAACAATCAATATGTAAAGCCAGAAACTCAATACAGCACAAGAGGTAGCAAACAGACAAGAGATTGCAAACGGATTAGTAACCAGACATCCCAAGTCTCCCACTCCAGCATTTTGCATGCGGCTCCCAGACACCCACAGAACATGTATAATATCCAGGAAATCACACACAATCTGACATACAATTTATATTAGATTGTGTGTATTGATCACCAGGATATTATACAGGATTTTTGTCCCACTTCCCTCATACTAAGCAGGGGTCAGTGGGGTGCCGGCCCTTTAGGAGCCGACTATCAGCCGCACAGGAGGACTGGAGGGAGAAGAGAGGCTGGAGTGAGCTGTCACTGCATGCTCACTCCTATCAGCCTCAGCCAGGACCAGAGCCTCAAGCAAGCCACCCTCCAGAAGACAAAAGTAAGCTAACAAGAGTGTATCTGAGTGTTCATGCCAGTGTGTGTATCGGTATGTCGGTGTGTTTTTCTGTGTGTTTGTATATGTATGTTTGTGTCAGTGTGTGTGTGTGCATGCATCTGAGTATATGAGTCAGTGCATCAGTGTGCATGACTGAGTGTATGCATCAGTGTGCGTATCTCAGTTTATGTATCTGTGTGTCAGTGCGTGTATCTGTGTGTCAAGGTGTTCATACATGTTTGCGGGCTGTGTGTGTCTGTCTAAGGGGAGGGTGCACACGGTAGCTGGTGAAGCCACCTCCCTAAAATGCATTTTTGCAAGCTGGGATGTCTGGGTTAGAACCAAGTGAATTAAACCTGTGATCAAAAAATAATTACAAAAAAAGCTTAAACAGGAAGTATAATCAAGCAGGAAACATTCAATAAATGGGTGGCTTATTCAATGCCTAATGATAGTAATGATAGCATTGAAACCCTGGGGCCACCTTGTACAGAATTCAAATATCCAAAATACTTTGCATTTTCTATGCTTTTTGTGATCACCACCCTGAATAGGAACTGTACATCTTCCTATGCTCCAGAACCTGAATTTATTAGTATCATCTTCATCACATTTGTGAAAATATTGGCGACTTAAGATTTAAATTCTCTATATCCAACAAGTGTGCTCTAAAAAGGGTTTTTAATTGCCATTAAGTCTCCCCCACATATTTATATCTACATTTAAGGCAGGACAAAAGATAGGTAACATTTCTTTTAATAATAAGATAATAAGGCTGTGAGTTGTTTAGCTCTTAGTAATCACATGTAAAGTAAAGCTATTCTCTTTAACGACATATTTGTAACATTTGCAAATGCGACCACATTTATACAATAAATTGCACCTTAACCTAAAGGAGTTCCTAGTATGTTTAGTGTCATATAAACGGCTAAGGGAAAGAACAGCCATACTAGCGTCACAATTTCAAAGGACACTATTGTCACCAGTAAGCATCAAAATCCAAACTTTAGCTTAATGAAGCAGTTCTGTATATAGGACTGTTCATGCAGTCCTAGACCCACCTCCCATTTCTTGTGACTGGCACAGTCTGCATGAAATGCAAAAACATTTTTCAGTTTCAATCAGATGTAACTTACTTTAGCAGTTTTTATTTCCTGATTGTAAATTGAATTTTGATCACACACAGGAGGCTCCTGTAGGCTCTAAAATGCTATCAACAAAGCAAGCGATAAGAAATTCTAAATTAAACAGACTGTGCAATAAATGAACCTAAAATATCCAGGTTCCTTTTCAGAAAGTGTTTCGGAAGGCTTTGCAAGTCACATGCAGGGAGGTGTGACTAGGATTGTATAAACATAGGGAATACATGGGGTGGGCTTCACTATTAAGGAATAATAAGTGTGTAGGAGTTTAGAAAAATACAGTAGCCTTCTGAAAATTTTCTTTTACCCCTTAAGGACACATGACGTGTGACATGTCATGATTCCCTTTAATTCCAGAAGTTTGGTCCTTAAGGGGTTAATGACCTTGTGATAACAAGGGGTTCACCATGTAATTTTAGAAAGGAAAAAAAAAAAACGACACTGGCTCACAGTGGGAGGTTAAGCATAAACATAGTTGGAATAAAAACCTTTGTCTCCGAGATACTGCAACGAAGCTATATATTGGTTCTATAACATTTGTTTGGCACCTATTTAATTTTTATTTGTAGTTACAAATTTGTCAACAAACAGTGGAAGCAGCCATCTTGCTTTTCTAGCAGCCAATAAGTTAATCTATATTTCTTTTTACAATAACACTTCATGTAATATGCTGTATAAATATATTTTATAATCAGACAGCACAACCTCTCAAGAATCACAGATCTCAGAGATAACAGAGGAAATATCCCAAACTTGAAGTGCAGGACAACTGCCTGTCACAATTGCCTGCCTGTCATAATAAGCTGCCTGTCACCATGCGTGTCTCCTACATGCAAGCATGTGACGGTATGTCCTTTGATGTGGTGTGTCAATGGCACATCCCCTTTAATTGCCCTCTCCTGTCTTTAGTTTTTAATGATAGATGTTAGAAGGTATGAAATAGTACAACATCTACTTTGCAGAATCATAATCTGTATTCTAAAACAATACCACTGTTCAAAGAAGCAAAACAGGAGTAATTTAATTTCAACATTTTAAATAATAAAAATGCATTTAAGTAGATATTCAACACACAAAAAATAAAATACTGTCCTGAGGGACTGCGAGGTAGATAATCACCATTGGTAACAGATTAATCAAAGGTTAGGGAAAGGGGCTCTGTTAGAGCTGTGCCACAAGAAAAAAAAAAAAAAAGTCTCTCTTGTCCCTCGCAGGGGTGACATCACATGGCCCCAGGGAAAGTAAAACATTTGTAGAATTAGAATGGATCGCCTGAACCTTCCTCATACTTTGGAAAAATGGAAATGCAGAGGAGGAAACCATGTCTTGCTCTGCATTCCAGCCAGTGACGTATTAGCCGCGAGGCAAACAAGGCATTTGCCTTGGGCGGCATTTTTCAGGGGGCGGCAAAAAACGCTGCCCCCAAATGCCCAGGGCAAATGCCTAGTTAGCCTCGCGGCTAACAGACATGCCGATCAGGCTGGCGGCTTTGGGGGGGCGGCTGGCGAGGGAGCACTTCCCCTGAGCCGTCTGCTCAGCTCCCTCGCGCACCGCAGAGTGAGGCTGGGAGCCGGAATATGACGTCATCAACCCGGCTCCCAACCTCACTCTGTTTGTGTCTGACTGTGTGTGTGTGTGTGTGTGTGTGTGTGTGTGTGTGTGTGTTTGTGTCTGACTGTGTTTGTGTGTTTGTGACTGTGTGTGTGACTGTGGATGTGTCTGACTGTGTTTGTGTCTGTGGATGTGTCTGACTGTGTGTATGTGTCTGACTGCGTGGGTGTGTATGTGTCTGACTGCGTGGGTGTGTTTGTGTCTGACTGCGTGGGTGTGTTTGTGTCTGACTGCGTGGGTGTGTTTGTGTCTGACTGCGTGTGTGTTTGTCTGTGTGTTTGTGTGTGTCTGATTGTGTGTGTGTGTGTGTGTGTGTGTATTTAGAAGGTGGGGCGGGGGGAAGGATTGGGTGGGGGTGGCGCGGGGGGAGGGGAGCGCCTGAGTTTTGTCCTGCGTAGGGCAGCACAAAACCAGGATACACCACTGATTCCAGCAGCACCACGAGCAATGCACAAGAGGTTACACTGACCGTGTGTAAAACTGTAAATAATACAGATACATTGTTTACAGAGATAAAAAACAAACAAAAATTTGGAGTGAGAGGTTGGAATGTAGGGAAATACACATAGAATAACCTAGAAGGATAATGGCCAGACTCCACTCATCTCAGACTCCTCTCCGAATATTTAAATATTCACTCTTTAGATTAGTGGTGTGCAGAAAACAATCTCTAAATGCACAAAGGGTCATTTACAAATGTACTCTCGGTTACATTCCTCAGGCCATCACTTACCCCTGCTAATCCCTATCATATCCTTTAAATTGCAAGCTCACAGGCCGTCTAAGAACTTTGTATAAAATAGCTTTGATTAATTACTGTATATACTCGAGTATAAGTCGAGTTTTTCAGCACATTTTTTTGTGCTGAAAACCCCCCACTCGACTTATACTCGAGTCAATGTCTGTATTATGGCAACTTACATTGCTCATTACAAGCCCGGCGGTCCTATTGGGGGCTGGCATCGAGCTGTAACTTACCTTTCCTGCAGCTCCTGTCAGCTCCCTTCTCCTCCGGTCTGGTCAGCTCCCCTGTAAGTCTCGCGAGAGCCGTGGGGTCAGAGCGTTGCCACGGGTTACCGTGGCAACGCTCCGCGCGGCTGTCACACCGCGAGACTTACAGGGGAGAAGGGATCTGACCGGACCGGAGGAGAAGGCAGCTGACAGGAGCTGCAGGAAAGGTAAGTTACAGCTCGATGCCAGCCCCCCTCCTACACAGCCCATCCACTGGACCACCAGGGAATGAAAGCCCCCCTCCCTGGCCAGCTAACAAGCAGGGAGGGGGGACGAAAATAAAATTAAATAATAAAATAAAATATTACAATAAAAAAATAAATAATAAAATAAAAAAATAATAATAAAATTAAAAAAATTAAAATATTAAAATAAAAAAATAAAATAAAAATGCCCTCCCCCCACCCAGTTCACACACACTACACACTACACACACTTTCTGCATTATATACACACACTCATACAAACAATCTGCATTATACACACACACTCATTCAGACACACTCTGCATTCACATAAACACACACACTCTGCATTATATACACACAGAGTGTGTGCGTATATAATGCAGAGTGTGTGTATGAGTGTGTGTGTATAATGCAGATTGTTTGTATGAGTGTGCGCTTGTATGAGTGTGTGTATATAATGCAGTGTGTGTGTGTATAATTATAAAAATCACAGAATTTCATAGTCCCAAGTTTTACCCTCGACTTATCCACGAGGCTTAGCATATTTCATAATTGTTGGTCACAAAACTGCACTCGACTTATACATGAGATCGACTTATACATGAGATCGACTTATACATGAGTATATACGGTAGATCTTCGCTCACAGGCAAGGCCTTCTTTAACTTTTGTATTGGTCTGTGCATAATGTATGTTCTACTCTAATTGTACAGCACTGCGGATATTTGGGCGCTTTATAAATGCCAGTCACAAATAAACACTCACCAATTCCTTTTGTAATGTCTTTTTTAGCTCTGCCATCCTTTGTTGAAGCTGCTTTATAGTCTGCAAGAGGAGAAACCATTCAGTTTGTCAGTGATATCAATCTAAATAATGTTGCATTTAAATGGAATGAAATGAATAAGGAATGAAAGTGAAAGCATTGTCATTTGCAACACCTATTCTCTTCTAACAGCATTTTGCAGATGCTTTAAAACCCATACATATGGTTACATTGAAAGCAAATCTGAAACGTTTCCGTTTTACTGTTTTCAAGTTATTTAAGGCTTAAAGCACACCAGATAGATTTTAATACTTTTCAAATTAACCACTGTGTGTTGTACTCTTCGTCCAAGCATGGGTGACACCTCTATGTGCTTTTCATTATTTGTAGACCCATTCCCATTCTTAGTAAAGCATATCATCAGCTTTTATAGGCTAGTGAAGCTCTATGAGGGCCCTAGATAATACATAGATACATAGAAAGCAATCCCTTAGGTAACCATGCTTGGAAGAAGTGGAGTACAGCATCTTTTTTAAAGGGACACTATAGTCACCTAAACTTTAGCTTAATGAAGCAATTTTAGAGTATAGATCATGCCTCTCAGGTTTCACTGCTCAATTTACTGGCATTTAGGAGTTAAATTACTTTGATTCTGTTTATGCCGCCCTAGTCACACCTCCCCTGGCTATGATTGACACAGCCTCCAAAAAAAAAAAAAATGGTTTCACTTTCAATCAGATGTAATTTATCTTAAACCATTGTATCTCTTTCTCTGTAAATTGAACTTTAATCACATTCAAGAGGCTCTTGCAGGGTCTAGCAAGCTTCTAACATAGCAGGGGATAAGAAAATCTTAATTAAACAGAACTTGCAATAAAGGAAGGATAAACATTAGATGACTATTTACAGGAAGTATTTATGAAGGCTGTGCAAGTCACATGCAGGGAGGTGTGACTAGGGTTCATAAACAAAGTGATTTAACTCCTAAATGACAGATAATAAGATGATCTATACAACCAAACTGTTTCATTAAGCTAAAGTTGTTTAGGTGACTATAGTTTCCCTTTAAATTCTTTATTTATATACTTACACACAAGCCAGTTAGAGACCTTCACGAATGCATTAGAACTTAGATCATATACAGAAAACATAAGCCATTAATGTATACAATGGTCAATGACCCAATGAAGCATAACAGGTACTGGGAATACATACAACATTGCTATGTTGCTTGCTATGTGATCATCGTTTTCAGTTCCTGCTGTCTGGCTACGGGTGCGGCACTATCTTTTATATGCCAATTGTAATGAGTCAAGACCTTGACAATTGTTCCTAATCCTCAAACAACTCTAGCAGAAGAGTTTTTGTCAAAATCTCTTAAGAGGAGACATGAGAATACACTAAATACCGTTGGCTGAACCTGAAAAGTAGGTTTGTAACCACTGGTAAAGGAAAACAACATATTGGGGGTGAGTACCTTATTCTTCTCTGAGATCTGCTGCTCCATTACACGTTTCTCCTTTTGTAGTTGAGCAATATCCCCCACCATGATCTCTCCATTATGTTCTAGGTTATCTCTACCATGAAGAAGATCATGCTGGGTTGACACCTCTTCTTGGAGTGAAGACACCTAAGAGTGCAAAGACATAAACTGAATATTGCTATTTGATTGTTGGGGGAAAAAAAAGCTCACATGAAAACAATTCAAGAATTAGGATTGGCCGACAGATTTCTGGGACTTCCCAGTGTCTGGAGAAACTGAAAATCCTTAGTATTTGCATTAAGTAAGGAAAATTAGTAGGAATTGTTTTTAGAATATGTTTCTTAGAATGCTTTTTGTGTGTGTTTTGGCTGGTTGAACAGAAGGATATATTTTTTACATTTGCTTTTGTGTTTAGTACTTCCCCACAGATGATGTTGGGCTACAAATGTCATAGTTCTCTTCCAGTCTCTGTCTGGCATACAGTTATGGTCGCTGTAGCCAAAAATGCTCAGTGAGAACCCATGCCACATTATATAAAAAAAAAAAAAAAAAAAAGAGATTAAACCTGCAGTGTCCCTTACTATTTTGCTACATAATATTAATTTAGGTCAAAAACAATAAATTGTTAGACTTTTTTTCCCTAATCACCTGTGATGAGATTGATAATTTAGGCTAAAGGAGTTTGAATGTTAGCTATAGAAACATATTCAAACTTGGCTCTCATGGACAATTTAATGTTTTTTGGCTCACCAGAGGATAAAATTATAAATTTGCAGCAACGTTTAACAATATGACAAAATCTGCAGTTGTTATCCCTTCTGATATCTCACAAACAGGCCTGGAATGGCTATTAGGTAAATAACTAGCAGGTCACAATGGGAATTATTACCACAGACACTGTCTGATACGTTACGCAGTGCCAGACCAGAAGGGGCAATACTAGCTACACGTGCAGACCACATGTTTGGCCCACCAGACTAGTAGGAATCAGCATTTCTCCCTCTCTCTGGCCAAATAAAAGCAAGAATCGGGAAATGAATACTTTTTAATTTTTAAAAATTATTATTATACTTTTCCCTTGATGTGCACACACTTAATCACAAACAATCCAGTCCATACACATTCTACATCACAAGCAACCTTTTCCTGGAAAAGCAATAAGCTGCCTACCACACAATGCTCTTTTTCCCTGGCTCTGCCCTCTCCTACTGGGCTGCTTTGACTATAAAACAGGTTTTTGTTGTGTTTGGATCTGGGTACAAGTAGGCACTATCTATTACATCGTAAACAACAATAAGAACAACTACAACGAAAAAGGTGCTGAATCCAATTTCAGACTGGATTATTCTTACTATATATGTCTATCTGCAAGAGAATAACAGAAAAAACAGAATTATTGCTGGCTAGTCATACTTGCTTGTTAGCTACATTTGCTACAATTCACAGATATCTTTAACAAGCTACTTCACTACATCGTACAGCAATGCCTAAGGCAGACCCCCTACCTGTGATTCACTAGCCAGTAGAGCCTCTTTCAGCTCCTGCAGCTGTATCCTTGCAGTACTAGATTGCTTCTCAGCAGATTCCTCACTTAATAAGACTCTGCTTTTGTAATTTTCCAAATCAGATTGTAATTGTTGCATTTTTGAAACCATGTTGTCATAATCTAAAAAAGAGAGAGAAATTAATAAATAAATATGACAGTTTTGAGGTAAATTTGCCAAGAAAGTCAGCATATTAAAGGGACACTATAGTCACCAGAACAACTACAGCTTAATGTAGTAGTTCTGATGAGTATAATAGCTCCCTTCTGGCATTTACATGTAAACACTGCCTTTTCAAAGAAAAGGCAGTGTTTACATTGCCTCTAGGGACACCTCCAAGTAGCCACTCCAGGGACTTCCGGGCTCAGGGCTGCACAGTAAGCAGCCCTGCCGTTCAGTGTCCCCACGCTCTGCATGGAGACGCTGAATTTTCCTCACAGAGATGCATTGACTCGATGCATCTCTATAAGGAGGTCCTGATTGGCCAAAATGGCATTTGGCCCCGCCCCAGTGCTGGTTTTAGCCAATCCAATGCTTTCACAATGGGAAAGCATTGGATTGGTTAAAAATCTGCCATTTTGATGATGTCACAAAGGGGGCGGATACAGTGCCGGCAGACCCACGCGGCACTGGAAATAAGGTGACTTTTAAACTTTTATAGGGGGGCAAGCCACCTAAATGGTGGGTTTAGCAATATAGGGTCAGGAATACATGTTTGTGTTCCTGACCCTACAGTGATTCTTTAAACATACTGTGAGGAAAGATGGAAATCAGAGGTGCCAGAATGTAATGAACTGCCACAGGCTGAATGACCAGTGAAAGGATATGCATGATGGCAAGGAAAGGGTTGATGTTGGAGGTTCCGTCAGCTTTGAGTTGTTGTAAGGTAGATTAGTAGTAGATAGGCAGATTCTCAGGTACATTGGCAGAATTAAGTTTTCTTGAGAGCCGATTGGAGAATAGGGACCTAGCTCTGGATTGGCACTAGGCGTAAGGATAACGGCAGGAAAGTGGCTTCATATTTTAGGGCTCACCTCAAGAAAGTGTTGGAAACTGTGGAGAAGACTGAGCTACCTGGATCCCCAACCTCTCCCCCTTTATTATTTTCTTGTATGTGGGTTTCCCTACAGTCGTGGTATTTGTATTCTAAACAGAGGCAAAACCGTGGTTAGTAAGTTATGCAGTATTGGAGTTTATCTAAATGTATTGGGGCGGTCAGAGCTATATAGACTATATGAAGGTTTCAGATTACAGTTTTGATTCTAATTTTGTTATACTCTTTTTAAGAAAATAAAAACACCATGGCCTTTGCCCAATATTTAAAAGTTGATTAATGTGTCTGCGTTCACTGTGATAAAAAATAGAGATTGGTAAATTTTCGGTTAAACTCTCCAACTGGCTCTTCTCATGAGAAAGAAGCCGCTAGAGTTCTGTCCTTAGATGTGATGAGGCAGTGTCATTTTCACATATAGTGTGGATTGCATTTAGTCCCGCTAGCAGACACTACATGCCAAATGCAATACAGATAACTGAACAAAGCGCACCTCCTCTCAGGGCCGCTATCTCTTTGTCTTTTTGCTCAAGTTCTTCCTTCGTCTCAGCGAGGATGCGTGTGTTATCTTCAATCACAGCATTCAGACTGGCCACCTGTAAAGAAATGAATGTGTCAAAGCCTTTACATTACTGTAAAAATCCATTCGTGAGATAAGGAAATCCTTTAACTGTTTAGCATACTCTGTGGTTCTGACCTTCCAGACTACTATTACAAATGGGAAAACAAGGAAGTTTAATTCAACACGGAAATGTTGTTTTAGTGGAAATCGCTTTTTTCCCCATTCGATTTCCCAGAAGAAATATTAAAGGGCTAAACACATATATAATCTTGACTACCGTTCAAAGTGGGGTACTGTGCTGGTGGCCCCTTATGACCAAAATCTCCCATCAGCTACACAAGTGGCTGCATGTCATATCAGGGTGCTGTGTAATGCACTCATATATGTGTGCATACAACTGCCCTCCGTCAAAACTCATGCATATATTTTCATAAAAACAACTTGCCATTCATTTAATGACTAATCGTTAGAGGTTAATCACTCTCCATCTGGAAAAGTTTTTTCAATGTCAAAATCTAACAATCTCTAATGAATAATAAAAAGCATACTGATAACTTGGCAAAACTCCAGAATGGGATATTCACGACTTGCAATTTCATGAAATGTTCACCGTCTGTTCTTTATTGTACAAATTGTACTAACTTTATTGTACAAATATCGTATTAAAAACTGATTTCACTATGGTCCATATATACAACAGCTTTGGCAGTGGGCTCTTGTGCTTCACATAGACTTCTGCTATCCTCATGTTTGACCCATGTACAGACAACAATACTGGTTGCACAACATACAAACGTCCCTTTCTCAGAACACTATTTAAAGGTTAACAGTGAGCAAAGTGTTTGTGTTTGCAGTGTCTCTATGATTACCTGTTGCTGAAGTTCTTCCTTCTGCTTCCTCGTTTCCTCCAGAGCTTTAGCGATCTCAACGCACACAGTCTCTCTGCTGCTCAGTTCATCCTGCAGAGAAGAGTTGATTTATCAAGCTAGGTAAAACAAAAATGCCAGCAGTATCAAGTCTGCATGTATTTTCTAAATTGGCCATTTAGGCCTAAATTTGCATATTAAACTTTGAGTTCCTGTCAATTTTCACCATATGAAATATTTTCAGCTTGGACTTCAGTAAAATTATTATGAAAAACTTTTGCTACTAAAACTGGAAGGATCAGTCCTTGGATTCAGATGGTGATTCACTATTTGTAGAACTTTAATCCAGAATTACTAGAGCTTTGCAAATGTCCCATGAAAGTAGTGAATATAAAAGCCTTCCCCAGTCGGTAGTCAGAATAGTTTAAATAAATAAATACATTTTAAAAGAAGCTTGTTTGCATAAGCATGAAATATATTATTTCCTTGCACTATTTCCTTGTTAACCCCTTAAGGACACATGACATGTCATGATTCCCTTTTATTCCAGAAGTTTGGTCCTTAAGGGGTAAAAAGCTTTTTATGAGGCTAAAAAGAGCAACTTACCTGTTACAAACAGTCAAAAATATTACAGAAATGAACATGAAGAATGAAATTGTGTTTGTAGCAAGTATGGAAAAAATGCAATTACTATGTGTTATTTATAGTACACTTACCTTCATTTTGGCTTGCTCAACTTCCTGCCTATTGAGAGCAGTTTCCAACTCTTTGCTCCTTCCTGTTAGAACCTCATTTTCTTGTTCCAGTTGGCTCTGTTAAAGTTAAGGTAATGTCTGTTTTGTTACTATCATGTTTACATCCAACATAGTAAATACAGTGCTGCTTTGTAAAGTATGCGTGGCAGTCAGCTGGTTTATTTTGAACAGGTAATGTTAACATTGTAGGGTTTGCTTACTAAACTGGGACTCGTAGAGAACTGACAAAGTGAAAATGTTAACTCAAAGAGCCATATATGAAAAATACATCCAACCTCGGAACATTCCATACTAGAGAAGGATCAGACTGAAAGTTAAAAGAGTTATTCCAATATCCATAACCACTTCTGTTTTTGAAGTGATAATGGAGGAAGGAATCTGGCTGTGCAGTGTTTCAGCTTGCTCACATTGCTCAAGTAGTGTTCGGCACAAAAAAGTGCAAATAACTCTTCTTGACCAGTGTGAGCAAGCTAAACCGCTGCACAGCCAGATTCCTTCCTTGACTTTGATACGGGCCACCTAATGTCAATTCTGTGCATATTTGACGTGTAGCGTCAGTGCACACTGCGCGCTGGCGACTGGCATATTCAGATCCATTTGCATGTTGTTAAACTCCCCCCTGACTTTTTGTCGACTCAAAGGAACTTTGCCCAGAACTGGATTATGGCAAGTAAAACATTTTTTTAAAAGTAGTTTTGTAGCGATCAGGAGGGAGAACCTAAAAATAATGCCCAACAGGGCATTATTTATAAAGGTTGGTGTAACCCTGTAAGAGGTTATGAATGTGGTCATGGAGGGGTTAAAAGGTCACTCTAAAACACCACCACAAGTTTATATATTTTAACTTGATCCTACTGTCAGATCTAAGGGCTGCAGTGATCATTGCAGCTCTAAACCTGTCCCTAAGAGCCGTTGATCAAGCAGTCTGGAAGGAATGTTCTGGGTTGTCTGTGTGAATTTTGTCCATGTTTAGCACATGTATTGTGCATGAGGCATGTACAACTCGTGTGGAGCTCTCTCTCTCTTCCCATCAGAGATGTGAATCCCATAAACCTCTTCTGTGCAACAATTTATGGTATAAGACTTGCTCTACTGAGATGGGGAGAACAGAGCATCAAGTGAAACTTTGAGGTAAATTTTTTTGTCTTCATTTATTTTTGCACTTTTAATTAATCATATTTATATTGCATTAAAACAGAGGGTGATCTTTTAACCGCTAAAAGATAGATACTTGCATTGGATATTGCACAGTGCTGCAGAATCTGTTGGCACTTTATAAATAATAATATTTCACAGTCTGTTTGGATTAGGTAATGGAGCTTTGGCCTGTGTGTAGTCGGAGCCTCCTGCGAGCATAACTTACTATTTTGTGCTGTGCTGCTGTTTTATCAAAGTCTCGAGCACCTTCCAGAGCAAGAATTTGGGCCTCAAACCGTTCCACTTTTTCAGCAAACTGCTGTCTTACATTGTGCAGCTGCTGCGTCAGCCTGTTATTTTCTGCCTCCATTTCAGCTTGCTGCAATATATTCCATCAGAGAAAGACAAGCATTAACTATCACCAGCACCAGCATTAATTATCACCAGCACCATATACTCAGGTCAAGCTTTGTTATGTGACTCGATTTTCAAGATTTCAATAGGAAGTCTATTTCAGAAAAGTATCACAGAGGAAACAATTTTACTACAACCGAGGGTTTAGCTACTACTGATATGTGCACATATTTACTGCTGGTGTAATCATCTAAGCATGCATATATGCAAGTGAGTTGACAAAATCAATTCATGCTTTTTATCATGTGCTTATGTTTCAGTGCAGCAGCGTCCATCTCTCTAAGGATGTGATGTGTTACCAACTGTAAAAGTATATACAATTCTCACCAGAGATTTAATTTGTGCTTCTCTGTCATTTAACTCCTCCTCTCGTCGGTGCAGATTCTCACGGACAGATTGTAATGTTTGCTCCAAATCTTTGAGCTAGACGGAAACAAAAGACCTTATATGTAATCTGTTACCCAAGTACAATTGCTATTGCGGTTTACCTATAAAAAAAACTTTTTTTTTTAAATATATCTTGTAAACCATATATAAAGGATTTTTGTTTATTAAAAACTAGTGCATAATAAATGCTTTTGAAAGGTTGGACATTTAAATTAATTTCACAAAATGTGTTATAATTTCTTATTGTATTGATATCACTGTGGTAACCATCTACTTAATTAATAGATGTTATTAAGCAATCTACAATTTGCCCTGAAGAAGACAAGAGTTCATTTGTGGTCCACGCAGCACATAATACAGGATCACAGTCATTAGATCTGCATTTAGTGTGTGTCCAAGGCATGTAACCATCCTTCTAATCAAACCATAATTGTACTTTCTATTCTGGGCAGTGGGCCAAAACCTTCTGGTTACCAACCATCTATTTCAAAGGATCCAGATTTTAATTACTAAAACTATGGTACTGCCGGAATCTAAAATCGATACAGTGTAATGCACTTTGAGACCATGTGGTATTCTGAGTCAATATGTCTAGATAGCAAAAAGTAGAGCTCTGACAAATAATAAGGAAAATAATGTTTAAAAGGGACAATTGTGTTTCAAGATACTACCATTTACAGATTTATCCTTACATTACCAGTTTCTTGTACTGCGATAATGATCTCCAACACGCACCATTAGTGTTCTGGGATTGGCTTTAAAAATATTTTTAGGACTTTTTAAACAAGGATGGCAAATATTTTCCAATCACATGATTCACGTAACAGCACTAAATCTTAAAACTTGCAGAACAAGAACAAAACTATTTACACATATTTTCATGCTCTATTGGTCACACTGAAGTTATACTTTTTTTTTTTTTAAATTAGAGTACTGATATGCTTTAACATAACATTTTCTGCTTCACATACTGATTAATATCTGGCAGATCACAGCACTATGTTAACGGACACTAAAGTCACTAACACTACTTTAGCTTAACGGACACACAGTTCCCATAATTCCACGCATGGACACATCATAGAGTAATCACTACTCTATGACGTGGCTGTGCTGGGAATTGTGGGAACCGCAAGGTAGCATGGTAGTTAGCTCTGTCCCCTCCCTCAGTCCTCCTGTGCTGACAGCTGTACTGCTGTCAGTATCAGTGAGTGTGCCGCCGGACCGGTTAGGCAGCCGCCCGGCACACTCACTGATACGGACAGCAGTCATACACCACATGAGATGGGGCAGCTGGCCACAAGGTAACCCCCTCAAGGTGTGCCACTGGACCAGCGACCGCAATATTATAAAAAATTACCGCAGGACTCCCTCTCTATAGTTAGAGTTGTGCAGCCCTCAGGTGCCACGGCCCACCGGGAAATTTCACGGTGGGCCGGGCCGGCCCTGAAAGTAATTTAACTCCTAAATGGCACAGAATTGAGCAGTGAGACTGTAGTAATGAACTTAACACAAAAACGGCTTCGTTAAGCTAAAGTTGTTTTGACAACTATAGCGTCCCTTTGGGATTGTTAGTATTCACACCAACAGTGCTGTGTCTAGTAGTGATCTACCAAGGCCTACCAGAGCAATCATATCTTTAAAAACTGGTTCTCATCATCAAAACTTAAAACCCACCCGTGAAGAGCTTAGTTCTCGGAAATCGGAGAATTCACTTTCTTTCTGCTGAAGATCTCCTTGTGCCTCCTCCAACTGAATGCTCAGTTTTGTTACCTTTATAAAGATGCAATTACACAAGAGACACGTAAAATCATCTCACAGCAAACTCTGATTAAGCACAGATTAAATCCATGTGTTCATTAAAAACCAATGGCTGTTTTAAATGATGGCCTTTGTTATGATATATTGCCTCCTGCTCTAAAACTCCTTAATGCAATTATCAAGGGATAATATATGCTTTGGAAAACCCCAGCATATTCTATTAAATTTGTTTCCATTTATAAAAATTTGTATCCTAGAGAGGTTTGCAAGTTAGGAATTTTTCAGAGTTTTCAGAACAATTAGAATATAAATTTAATTAATTAAAGCTAATGTTGCACCCTAGTATGGATTATTTTACATTATTATTTTCGATTATATTATAATGTCTTGCTCTGATGTGTAACTCAATGCTAAGGTTACACATGGTAAAGTGTGTAAAAATAAATAAAGCCAGAAAGCTATGTTAATTCTGATTATGCCCTGTATTCAGGGCCGTTCTTGGGCGGGAGTACATGGTGCACCGCTTCCAGGCACCAGAGGGTGGGGGGGCGCTGCTAGGAGCGGGCCGATTGCTGTGACAGGAGGCCACCTCTGATGCTGGCGCTCATTAACCAAGGCAGAGTAGTCACCTACTTACCAGTACAGCAGGTGCATACTCTGCGGAAATAAAGTGTGCCCAGGGGAGAAGGAGCCAGTCAGCAGTGGTGGCGAGGGAGCATTGATGCTCCTCCTGCTCCTCACTGCTAACTTGTGCGCCCGCTCTGGTGATGCTGAGTGCGCAAGGAAACAGTAAGGAGCTGGAAGAGCATCAGGGAGAGAACCCAAAAGACTCCTAAAGGCAAGTAGCGGCCTGATGGGCCTAAACAAATAGAACCACAAGAAAAAATAATAATTTGTGTGTGAGTGCAAAAATGTGTAAATGTGTGAATGTTCCTGTCAGTGAGTGTGTCTGTCAGGGTGTGTGAAATCAGTGAGTCTGTGAGTGTTTCTCAGTGAGGGTGTGTGACTGCCAGTGAGTGCGTGTCTAGTTAGAAAAAGGGGTGGTGATTATAGATCGAGAGGTGTAGTCATTGCCATAGAAACATCCATGTCTGGACTTGACATTCACAAAGGGAGGGGTCACTAAAATGACCAAGCCCACCTGGGGGACACTAAAATAAATTCTGCACCCAGGCATCTGTGACCCAAGGATGGCCCTGCCTGTATTTCACTTGAAAAAGTTTGCATTTGGTTAAATAATTCCTTTATAACAACTTTTTTGGTAAGTTTTCTTTATCCTCAATCCACGAGTATCACAGCATGTCATTAATATGAAAAAAATATATAAAATAGGACAACAGAACATGCTAAAAGATATGTTATAATCAACGGATTGAGTGTACAAATAATAGTTGGAGTCTTTATATTTGTGTTATTTATCTTTTCTTCTATGTAACGGCTGCTTCTAGTGCTAACAATATGAAACAATAAAATGGAGTGGATAATCGGCTAGAGTAACGTGCGAAGTGGAAGCTGAGCTGCATGTGTATTAAAGTAGGAATGGAGGGAACTAAACAGTATGCAATATAAAGAGACAGAGTAGGATAAGCTAGAAGAAAATAATAAGGAAATTAAAATGAAAAAAACTTAAGTCCTCAAGTCCCCTCAAATTGGTGAATAATTGGACGGAACAAATCTTGGCATGAATAGTGTTATCTTCCTTGGAACCTGCCACATAAAAGTCCATATATCCTGGAACCAGAAGCTTGGGTCTGCCCTGAGCTTCGTGGATTTATTCCCCATCTCTAGCTGATTATATATGACAACTTAGTAAAAGGGACCACGTAGATGGAAGAAAAATAAAAAAAAAACATGGAAAGAAGAAGTATCGTTTTATTGCTAAAATAAAGACAGGTTTGGTTAAAGGACCATCAGCTTGCTGAAGTGCTTCGTGTGTCTGGAATCGGTCATATCGGTGACCGTTTATAAACTTGCCAATTGTTTATTTCAATAGAAACTGGCACTTTTAAAATTATGGGCAGACACACCTCCCTGGCACTCAGACAGTCAGACTGCACAGAACTAAAAGGAAGTGACAGGCAGGCTGCCTTCCCCTTTTTAAATGCGTTGTTTCACAATTAATTGAGAGAGCCGTGAACCCATGTGCAATTGCAGCATAGAGGCTTTTCAATGAATGTCTGTGCTGGGAAAAGAGGTGAAGGCGTGCAAAGGCTGCAGAGAGCAGGTGTGCTGCCGGTTTCTTTTTTCATATACAGAGAGAAAGCTTGCTTGTTTCCTCTTAGGGTATTTTTTTTTTTTTACAAAATTGCATTTAAAAATAAAAGAAAAAAAGTCAATAGAGTACCCTCAAAAAAATTCCTGAAAACAAACATCGATCAAACAATACAGTAATAAACTATTCATAGGTTTACTTGTCTGTTTTAAATTTGCCGTTGTGTCTAAAATAATAGATTACTATACAAGGACAGGGGTGTATGATGAAAAGGCGCAAGGTGCGGATCATGACACGGCATACGTACTGACCTCATTTTCCAACCGGCTGGTAGAATCTGTGTGCAAGGTCCTTGCTTCTAGCAGTTGTTGTCTGGTCTCATCCAGTCTCATCTCCAAGGCACCCTTCTGTATAAGTGAAAAGTGAATCCATTAGGTGCATTCATAATTTGTACTTTCACATGTATACAGGTTTCTTGGATCGCTCTCATTCAAATGATTAAAAAAAATTAAAAAAAAAAAAAATTTTAAATTTTTTATTCATCTTTATTTTGCCAAGGATTTTTAACGTGTCTGGCAGATTTATGAAAAGCTTAATTTCTTTCTTTCATTGTTTTATTGATAAAATTAGGTCTATATTCACTACCAAAATAGACAAAACGAATGAGGAACAACCTCCCCCCACTTTGGAAGTTGACAAATAGATGATCAGATGTCCGGAAACAGAAGACCTCTGGATATAGATTTCCAGTACTCTTTTGATGTCCAGAAGGTTAATTAATGGAGGCTGAAGAAGGGTCCTTGAGACCTGCTGCTGCCCCAATCGGTAAGGTGGTCTTTTTAGAAAGCTTGACTATTTGTACATCTACCTTAGGTAAATCATACCAATTATTTGTGTCATGTAATTTAAAGATCTGCTTGAAATATTTGGAAATGAAGGTCCCTTTATCTGGGGACCCTTTATGTACTATATCCAGCAGTTTTAGATTTACAGGAAATTCTTTCCCTTTTTTTATTTTATTTTAAAAGAATCCTCTTCTTCTGTAACCGCCGTGACCTCTTTAATGGGACTATTTAATTGCTCAGGTGGGAAACCTGCCTACACACAAGAATCCAGGTTAGAGACTTCAAAGAAAGGAGGAACATTCACTAAAAGATAAATCCGACTGAGATGTGGACCTGCTTCTCTTTAAATCAATCTGTCCTGGACAGATAGAGATTCTTGGATTTTATCACTGATTTCTTAAAGGATTCAAATGTTTGCGATAGCTTCTCTTGAAACCAGCTCAAGAACAACAATTTTTTCTGCTAGGATTTTTCACGTAATTCCGCAGAACATTGATTACGTTTTCTTTTTTTTTTTTTATTCTTTTTTTTTTTTTGGTACATATGAACATAAACTTGCATGGGGTAACCCAACGACAATCCTCATGATTTTTTTCGACATTAGTAACATTGGGGTATGCAATAGTTCTTGCACAGTTTTATATTTAGTAAAGGTAATAGGTCGCTGGCTAGGTAGGTAAAATGCTATCTAGCGTAGTCTGCAGGTTTACATAAGATACAAACAGGCATAACACAGGATTCTAATCTAACCTGTGCGTGAGAGGTTATAAATAGATAGGTTATGACCCTCAGGCATACCTATGGGTTAGGTGTGAAATATACATGCAAAGTGAGGCAACCACTGGAATATAGGGCTTTGGTTATTTCAATATTACTGTTGCATTTATGAACCATGGAGCAAGTAATTAAAGGAGAATATCCTGTATACTGAGTATGCATGTCTAAGATTTAGGTTAGCTTGTCAACAGAGATAAAGTGATTGGACAGATTGGTTAATATTTCGGGTATCCTATCTCAGATGTTAGATTCATGGCTCTCATTATTATTGCTAATCATCATAAGCAGTGCATACTTAAACATGAACATATTTAGGTTAACGAGTTGAACTACCGATGTCAGCCCCCTGGCTCCTCCCCTTATTGCACATGCTTTAAGAGTATGGTTAGGGAAACATGAAAAGAGGAAAAAAAGAAAAAGAAAAGAAAAACATAACACTAAAATTAAGCCTTAATCATGTATCACGGGTCGCTCGGGTAGTGTTGCCACAGGTAAATAGTGTCTGTCAGTGTGTGGTCGAGCCTTTCACGTTCTGGGGTCCCTTTTCTCCGTTCATCCGATCCCTGTAGGTGGCAAGGTTGGTGCTGAGCGGGGAGCGAGTCCGCGGATCCCTTCGGTCGATGGAGACTGCTTCCAGGCTTCCCAGGGATGCAGCGTGCGGGTGTTCCATGTGGGTGTTTGCACAGAGGTATGTAGCTTTTTCAGATCAGTTCCTGTAGCGTGTAGGGGGTTTAGGCTAGACCGGAGATGGCTCTGGTGCTTTCCTCCTTGTGGGTGCCTCAGTCTTCCTCTTCGTTGAGCAAATTGGCGAGCTGAGGGGCACTGAGGGGGTGACCACGTTGAGGCTTTGAGCGACTCACCACTGGTCGGCGATTAAGGTACTGGGGCTGTCGCCTACCAGCCCGTCTCCTTCTTCCCGCATTCCTGAAGCTCGTCCCAGAGTCGTAGGCTGCTGCTCAGAGTTTCGTGGGGTCGCGGTCGGTAGGGTTTCATCCGAGGTGCCCATGCGGCCGCAGTTGGTGGAGGGATTGGCCGCCTCCTTCGTGCCGTCTGGGTAGGCCCTATGCAGGCCTCAGATCTATCCCACAGCCGCAACCGCCGATTCTGGCCAAAGACCTGTGCATCACTGTAGCAGTGTACCCCTGGGGCTCAAAAGCAGGCATGGAGTGGGTCGTTTGCAGGATTTTTGTCGAGTTTTTGCCCACTTGAGCCCGGAGTTCGTCTAGTGTGCAGCCGCTCAGCTTGGCTGCCAAACTCCGTCACCCTACATGTTTTCTTTTTACATCCATTTGCGAGTGGAGTAGCACATTTGTCACAAACTAAACGCTTAGATTTACATGACTCTTTCAATTCAGGAGCAGGAGTGGGCTTTTGGGTTTCTCTGCTTTTTCCAGTTTGTCTGGAGAGAAAGGACTAGACATCGAGGAGGGGGGCCCTCCAATAATCAGTAATATTGATTATGGGAGTGCAGGTATTTCTTTAACTATATGACTATTGATATACCACTAGAGGGGATGTTTTTTTATAACCTTTGCACCCTAGAGCTTGTGTCCATTTGGTACATCAATTGATTACCCCTACTTGCTTTATTTTTATAAACCATGCAGCTCACCACCCGGGGATCTATCATGCCGCATATCCCCAAGCAACAACCCATGAGCTTCACCATCTTCTGTCCAAATAGTACCTGTCTGTTCCACCCGCGGGACAACTAAGATCTGGAGTCCTCAGTCTGTGACAAACTTTTAAAGGTATGAGATGGAGCAGCTTGTTTTATTATTTTAACTTTATTCCTAGGATTGCTTGTCCACCATGATTACGAGCATCCCGCTGGTACTATAGAAAGGGGTGCGGGGAGACAGCGCCTGTAGAATTGTTCTCAGATCCAGTGATATATAGAATGAACAAAGAAACTTAATATAGTGTAGTATATTAAAAATCTTGGTGGAGTATAGATAACAGAAATGTACTTACAATTTTCTGGAGCTTATGTTCAGCTCCAGATTGATGCGCATGGATGGAACAATCCCCGTCTGTGGATATAATGGTAGATCCAGGTACTTCTGGATGTTCCTGTGGAATTTTATCCTGAAGATTCTCACAGGAGCATCCTCGGTGGGGATCATACCACCCAAGCCTTATAGGATTGAGCAATACCTGTATTTGCTCTCTGTTTGTGAGTATATTTTATTCCTTTTTTTTTTAAAATCAGCTCATTACATACAGAGAGCACTATAGTCTGTATTTATCTTCCCTGTACACTGAGGACATCTGACTGCCGACCAGTTGTACAACAATTCACAGCCTTAGAAGAAGAAAAAAAAAAAAAAACTTACCAAGAAGTACCTGGATCTACCATTATATCCACAGACGAGGATTGTTCCGTCCATTCGCATCAATCTGGAGCTGAACATAAGCTCCAGAAAATTGTAAGTGCATTTCTGTTATCTATACTCCACCAAGATTTTTAATATACTACACTATATTAAGTTTCTTTGTTCATTCTATATATCACAGGATCTGAGAACAATTCTACAGGCGCTGTCTCCCCGCACCCCTTTCTGCAATCCAACTATACCACCTGAAAAGAAGAGACTCTGGTAAGGGAAGACCAAGCTGCTACATATACCAAAAGTCCATCCCCTCATTATCCCGCTGGTACTGCCACTATAAGTGGGGAAAAAATAAGCTTTTTTTTTTTTTTTTTTAAGAACCAGTGATATGAGAAATGTACTGCTCAGTGACAGTTCGACTCTGTTTATAGATATAGAAATTTCACAGGACTGCCACATGCTTGTTACTGGTTACATACTTGCCATCCAATGATTTCTAGAGGACAAGTCATGTGTAGCTATACTAGTGAGGTGTGAAGAAACAGGCTCTGGTTCAGTCCACACAGAACTGCCAAGCCACTGGGCTGATAAAAGCTGCATTGACGAGTGAATAGCAGGCTACCTCTTTAAGTAGTTCCTGTAGTCCTTCCTCTCCGGAGTACGATCCCTCCAGCATTCTCTCCAGTGAGCTGACTTTGTCCTGCAGACGGGTGATCAAGGCATCTTTCTCTCCAGTCTCCACTGCAATCTGGTGGAGAGTAACTACATTAGCAATAACTCGGATCTGAATCTGATCTTTGAAATGCTGTACTGATCTTAGAAATGCTAATAATATCATTAAATATCTGTAAATAATAATAAAAAATAATGAATGCACAGAAATAGAGCTTGTTACCACTAAAGAGAGCAAATATTCATTAGAAGGTGTATGAAACACTTTACTTTAGCTTTAAGCTGTTCGTGCTGTACTTTCAAATCTTCATAGTCGGCTTGCACCTCCCCTAGTCTCTTCTCACATCCAGAAGCTGAAGACTGAGTCTGAAATTACATGGAAAAAAAGCAAACTTATAGTGGGAGCAAAATAAACAATAATTGACATGGAAATCTTTATAACTACTGTAACTGTAATAAAGGGGCAGGGTTATTCTGCATGGCTATGGATGGACATGTTACAACATACAGGTGATACTCGAAAAAATTTGAATATCGCGTAAAAGTTCATTTATTTCAGTAATGCAACGTAAAAGGGGAAACTAATATATGAGAGACGCATTACATGCAAAGCAAGATAGTTCAAGCCGTGATTTGTCATAAGTGTGATGATTATGGCTTACAGCTCATGAAAACACCATTTTGGGTTAAGGCCACAGTTGTAGAAGGTCACTAATACTGCGGGGGCCATCTCCAGCCAGGATTTGAATTTTCTTAGCCCTCTTCCCAATATTGTGGAGTGACGTGGGACTGAGTTTTGGCCCGGTGCAGGGTGAGTGAACACTGTATGATGCCGTTATATGGTGCAGGGAACGGGAGCGCAGCCACCATGTGTCTGTTCTCTCCGGAGTCCAAGCCACGCCGCCTCTAAAAGTATTATTTTATATATAAATTTGCTGTTGAGAGGCAGACAGTCCCTTCATTTTCTACTTCCTTTAATGATTTTTATGTTAACAGTGGCTGCTGCCGCTTCCCTTTGCAGGCAGTCAGGGGTCTTGAGGCATGTTGTGTTCTGCAATGTGTCCCAGTAACCTAATGCAGTGGATTGTGTTAATCCTGCAACTGTCAATGCAAGGACATCCACTCAGCTTTCTTCAACTGAGTGCTAGTGCAGCTGCAATAAACATAGGCCAAAGCTCCAAATATCCCGACTTACTGACAGACTGATCTCAGTGGACTTGTGAGCCTATTCTATAGCAATGTACACACACACTTTAACAGTGTTTGTGAATGTGCAAGACACTTCGTACTGTGTTTAAGGTAGTATCACCTTAATGCTCTGTCTTAAAGGGACACTATAACCTCTAAAACATTTTTTACTTATTTAAGTGGTTTTAGTGTATACTATAGTTAATGTTCCTGGAGTTTCAGTGCTCAACCTTCTGCCTTTAGGAGTTAGATCACTTTGTGTATGCAGCCCTAGCCATACTGCAACACTCACACAGCCTCCCTACACAGTTTCTGAAAAATAATCTACATTTGTTAGGTTCCCATATTGCACAATGTGTTTATAATTGCTTATCTCCTACTCTGTTAATATCCTGATAAACCTCATATGCATGATTAAAGTTCAATTAACAGTGCAGGAGAACTTCTAAAGTAAATACAGTGTTCAGTAAGAGATGATTGAAAATTAAACCATTTTGTTTTCATGCAAGCCGTGTGAGTCACAACCAGGCTATAGGTGGCCAGGGCTGCATGGACAGAAACAAAAGTGATTTAAATCCTAAATGGCAGAGAGTCAGGCAAAGAGTTTGCATGGGGCATGCTTTACATACCAAAACTACTTTGTAAAGCTAGAGTTGTTTTTTTGCTTAAAATAGAGATTTAAATGTAAAGATTGACAAAAAAAAAAAGTATCAGTTCAAATGGAAAGTAGGTAGTGTACATGTGTGTACATAAATAACAAAAGGGGCTGTACTAGCGAGAAAAATTAAATATCCCCTCAAAATTAAAAATAATAATAATGAACAAATCACAGTTCTGCTATAAGATCTCAAAAATGGACATTTTCAGGATTATCTGTTCTCAATGGTAAGTTAGTAACTAACCTTCTGCAAGTCTAGGGAGAGTTGCTGGATAAAGTCTTGCAATTCCTGCTGCCTATTCTCTAATTCTGTGATCTTCTTCTCTGCTCCTTCCTGATACGTTGTAAGCTCCATCCTGCAAAGACGTGTAAAAATGAGTACAGTATGAGAATCACATTAATTGTTCTTACTATGTGATGTATATAATTAAAAAGACAGAAGTCAAGTCTAAATTATTTAGTGGGAAAAATAAACGCTGAATATGATATTGCTCACCAATATCATACCAAGACCAATAAACCCACACACTTGTAACAGCAGCGTCTGATTATTTAAACGCATGTCTTTATGGATCTTAAGGGGGTACACAATCAGAATGTTTTGCTGATATGTATTAAGTTAAGATGATGATCTTTCCTTGCTCTTTCTGACTCTCCCTTCCACCCACGGTCCCAGATTGTGTTTTTTTCCCACTCACCTAGTTCTATTCCCTGCCCTTTTCTCTCTGCATTTCATTGCCACTTCTGCAAATATTCCATACAGGCACCACACACATAACTTTCGACACTATAGTAATCAATAACGTTAGCTTCATGAAACAGTTTTCTTGTGCAGATCATGCCCCTGCCGTCTCACTTCACAATTGTTTGGCATTTGGAAGTTAAATTACTTTGTTTATGCAGCACTAGTCACACCTCCCTGCATGTGACTTACTTAGTCTTCCTTAATACTTCCTGTAATGAGTTATCTAATGTTTACACTTCCTTTATTGCAAAATCGGTTTAATTTAGAATTTATTACCTCCTGCTCTGTTAATAATATGATTGACCCTGCAGGAGCCTCCAGTATGTAATAAAAGTTAAACTTACAGAGCAGGAGATAAAAACTTTTAAAGTAAGTTACATGTGATTGAAAATTAAACCATTTTGTTTTCATGCAGGCTGTGTCAGACATAGTAGGGAAATGTGTGGCTAGGCCTGCATAAACAGAAACAAAGGTGGTTTAACTCCAAAATGACAGTGAATTCAGTAGTGTACGGGCATAATCTACACACAAAAACTGCTTCAGTGAGCTAAAAGTTGTTTTGGTAACTATAGTGTCACCACTATATTTATATTACCAGCAAATTAACTGATACATATATGTCTATGTGCTTAACTCATTGTGTCATCCATAAAGATCCCACGTAAACATGTGCACTTCCTCAACAGATTGGCACAACTAAAACTTAAAATGTTACCTTACCCACCATGACCACTTTTCCTTTTGGAATTTCTGTTCTCATCTCACTGCTTAGAAATTCTACACACATGCGCTGTCCATGGTCCAAAAATGCTTCTCCATAAGAATCAATTGATTAGACCAGCGTTTCCCAATTGGTGTTCCACGGAACCCTAGGGTTCCGCGAGAACACAATTGGGGTTCTGCCAAAAAAAATTCAAATAAAATGGCCATGAGTGGCGAGGGAGCAGTGGGCACTGATCTCCCTGCTCAGCTCCCTCGCACGCACAGCAGTGATGCTGGAGCCGGAATATGACGTCACTCTGGCTCCGGCATCCCTGAGAGGCGCACGAGGCAGCTGAGCAGGGAGATCACTGCTCCCGCACAGCCCACACGCCAGCCGCCCCACTGGACTGCAGGGATCGCACGCTCAGCCCAGCAGCCCCACTGGATTCCAGGTACCGCACGCTCAGCCCAGCAGCCCCATCGGACCAATGGGACATAGAGACTCCATGCCAACACTCAGCTAAGGGGGCTGAGTTGAGTAAACATTTTTTTACAATTTAAAAATTCTATGTGTGTCTGTTAGGGAGTTTGTATGTGTTTGTGTGTCTGTCAAAGAGTATATGTGTGTTTGTCAGTGTGAGTGTATATGTGTTTGTATGTGTGTCTGTAAAAGAGTATGTGTGCTTGTCAGTGAGTGTATGTGTGTTTGTCAGTGAGAGTATATGTGTGTCTGTGTTTGTATCTGTGTGTCAAGGTTTATGTGTCACTGTGTGTATCCAAGTGTGTATGTGTCAGTGTATTTTTATGTGCTTGTGTGTGTGTACACATCAGTATGTATCTTAGTGTGTGTACCTGTGGGTGCAAGTGTGTGTATATGTCACTGTGTGTATCCGAGTGTGTGTGTATTTGTGAGTCAAGATGTGTGTGTCAGTGTGTAACTGTGTGCCACTATGTGCCAGTGTTAGTGTATGTGTGTATCAGTGTGTCAGATACATATATACACAGATACACACTGACACAAAGATATACACACCGGCACATACAAACACAGATACACACACTTTGACACTTAGATACACACACTGTGTGTCAAGGTGTGTGTATCTGTGTCGGTGTGTGTGTGTGTGTATCTGTGTGTCAGATTCATACACACACACACACACCTTGACACACAGATACATTCATACAGACACAGATACACACTGTGTGTCAAGGTGTGTGTGTGTATCTGTGTGTCAGATACATACGCACATTGACATACAGATACACACACCTTGACATACTCTCGCACATACAAAAAAAAAAAATCACAATTTGTTTCTTTTGCACGATGTTGATACACTATGTCAAAGGGTTCCACGGGAAAAATTAATCGGGAACACCTGGATTAGACCAAAGAAGCAAAGATGGTGATGTGGCTTGATGTTGTAGAAGGTGGGAGAGTAACCCTTTAAAACATACAGACTCCTACACATCTGGGAAACTGCAACACACCAGTAGAACTCATACATAAACCAACCTTACCCATACTACCGCACGTGTTATTCTGTGTTGTATTAGAATGCAGCAGACACATTCAAAGCTTTATTTTAGTTTAGAGACTTTACCACCTGCATTAACTGCAACAAACTATTTAAATCAGTTGGGCTCATTTTCTCCAACAACTTGGAAATCAAATAGACAGACTAAACTGCTACTACCAAGCATTGATCACAATGGCCTATTCTGAAAAAATACATTTAACCAAAAGGAAACCTTACAAGACAAAGTCAAAGAGCACACTCCAGCCTTTAAACACCAACCTTTGCTGAGTAAGCTGGGAATGTTCCTCTTGCAGCTTATCTAGTTCCGCTTTCAGTTTTTCTGACCACTGTCTGGTTTTCTGAAGTTCAGCACAAGTCACAGCTGATTCTCTCTTTTGAACATCCAAATCTTTCTCTACTTGGTTTAACAATTCTTCTTTTTTCAGAAGCTGCAAGGTAAAACAACATCAAATAAAAGGTCAAAGGGACACCTTAAGCACTACCATTACTACAGGTATTTAAAGTGGTTATGGTGTAGTGTGCATTTGATATAGTCTTGCTGGTTTTTGTCAAAACGCTTTTGAGCAGTTTTAATAAACAGTTTTTCTGGCCTCTAAAACCCATCCTGGTTATCAGTCCAAATTTGGGTGACAATGATTTTTTTCAATGGTTTTAAGTGGCCAATCATAGCATCCAAGTTTGGGCAAAATTAAATACGGTAAATAAAAAAGTCTTGCAATAATTAAGATATGACATAATAACATATAAGGCATCAATCCCCAAAGTTTTCTTTTAAGTGAGATTTTCCAAGCCAGAAGCTTCTACAGAAAGCAAATCATAAAGATTTTTGTACCATGTGTTTAATTTTTGCCATCTCCTGCTGCTGAAACACCCCCAGCTCATCAAGGTCTTCCCTCTTCTGGAATAAAGATATGCTTTGTTTTTTCATGGTATCCAGCTGATCAGACAACTGCTGTTTTTCCTTTAAAGGACAGATGAGACATAAAATGAACAGATAGAGATACATTGCATCCTAGAATCGGTTTCCTTTCACCAATGAAGTATCTTAACCATTCTGCTGAGATCACCATTTTTTTCACTAAACCAGGAATTGTGGAGGACAGACAAGGACCTGCCAAACTTAGGCCAAAACAGCTGTACCGGGGGCAGGGGGGACTTTTTTCTAAGTCAGATATTTTGGCCTACAATTTACAACTCTCCTGACAATTTTCCAAAATTCCTGATATAGTAAAACCTTTAAACAGTGAAACATTTTAATTCTGTTAAAGGACCACTATAGTGCCAGGAAAACAAACTCGTTTTCCTGGCACTATAGTGCCCTGAGGGTGCCCCCACCCTCAGGGACCCCCTCCCGCCCGGCTCTGGAAGGGGGAAAGGGGTAATAACTTACCTTTTTCCAGCGCTGGGCGGAGAGCTCTCCTCCTCCTCTCCGCCTCCGTTCCGCCCCGCCGGCTGAATGCGCACGCGCGGCAAGAGCTGCGCGCGCATTCAGCCCGTCGCATAGGAAAGCATTTACAATGCTTTCCTATGGACGCTTGCGTGCTCTCACTGTGATTTTCACAGTGAGAAGCACGCAAGCGCCTCTAGTGGCTGTCAATGAGACAGCCACTAGAGGATTAGGGGGAAGGCTTAACCCATTCATAATTATAGCAGTTTCTCTGAAACTGCTATAATTATGAAAAAATGGGTTAACCCTAGCTGGACCTGGCACCCAGACCACTTCATTAAGCTGAAGTGGTCTGGGTGCCTAGAGTGGTCCTTTAACCTTGTGTTACAACACTATTATGGTCTGTATGTTTTAAAGCTCCACGGGTTTCAGGTCACAAAAGTATGTAGATGTAAAAGTGTCAATGTCAATCAGATCACAGACTAAGTTGTCCTGGATACTCACAAAGCAGCCATCTAAAATTCTAACTATTTACTCTATAATGTTAAAAATGACCAATGGAAGATTTGTCAAATCCTGTAGCAGTGATAGTAAACCTTTTTTGAACACAAGCCTAAACTGCAACTGGAAACCAATATATTTATCTCAAAGTGCCTATACTGCAAATAAACATGAAAACAGCAGTCGGGCTGTGGAATACAAGTGCTGGGTGTTTGTTTTAATTTAAGCTCATTGAATTAATAAAAAAATTTAAAAAAAAATAGAAAAAAGTTTTACTCTCTCTGCTGTTTATAAAATCCTGGTAGTCCAGTGGTATTTATAACAATTGCCTGGTCTGGTAGTGGAGTGCATAATCTGCACTTTCACCTACTGCACAACGTATCATTCACTCCTGGTTTGGCGCTCGGTGAAGAAGTCAGAGCACAGGCTGGAAAACACAGCAACTGTGCAAATTCCTTCACAGAGAGTTGAAACGGCAAAGAACCAATTGGTGTAGATCATGTGCTCCACCACCTAACCACCAGAGAATCTTTATTTTACTAAGTATATTGCCAATTTTGATTAGGGCAGCAGTATTTGCAGACACAGTGCCACCTGTCAGTGTGTTCCAAGACCTCCACCAATGCTGTCTCACTGCAGTGCCATCCAAAAGCAGAGAGGTTTCTTAAAGGAGCACTATAGTGCCAGGAAAACAAACTAGTTTTTCTGGCACTATAGGGTTATTAGTTCCCCCACTCCCGCCAGGCTGAAGGGGTTAAAACTACTTTGCAATGTAGGGTAAATGCTTCTTGATCCAAGGATTAATCTGACATTCTTGGGTCAAGAGGGAATTATTTTCCTAGTTTGTTGCAAAATTGGAAGTGCTTCAAACTGGGTTTTTTGCCTTCTTTTGGATCAACAGCAAAAAACAAATGTGAGAAAGGCCGAACTTTATGAACACGTCTTTTTTCAGCCTATGTAACTATGTAACTACATGGTTATAAACATTGATCACAGATCATATATACTTGCAGATGTATGTGCATAAAATCAGCTTTCCTTCACATTACTTTTTGGTTTTGACTACATTACCTCTTCAAGATCAGCCAACTTTGCCATCCATTCCTGTAGGACATAAGAAAGGGGGTCGGGGGGTAGAGTCAAAATAAAAAATGTAATAAATTGTTTTATCATCACATGCTGCAATTCCTTTTATACAGTGCAGCCAAATATCTATAATATAAATTAATTATAAAAATATATGTCAAATGGAAAATATCCATTTGTGGTTTTAAAGGAGTAGTAATGATATGAAAACATATTCCCAAAGTTAGAGTGTTTTCGTGTATATTTAGATTTATAAGCCAACAGAAAAAATAAAATAAATAGATTTACTTACCTTAAAGGACCACTATTGGCACCCAGACCACTTCAGCTCAATGAAGTGGTCTGGGTGCCAGGTCCCTCTAGTTTTAACCCTGCAGCTGTAAACATAGCAGTTTCAGAGAAACTGCTATGTTTCACTAAGGGTTAATCTAGCCTCTAGTGGCTGTCTCACTGACAGCCGCTAGAGGCGCTTCCGCGATTCTCACTAAGACGCTGGACGTCCACAGGAAAGCGTTGAGTAATGCTTTCATATGGGCTATTTGAATGCACGCGAGGCTCTTGCCTTCATGCCTCTTGCGTTCTGATCGGACGTCGGCAGGGGGTGGAGAGTTTCCCAGCACAGAGGGAGCCTGGCGCTGGAGACAGGTAAGTGGCTGCAGGGATTTTAACCCCTTCAGCCCAGCGGGAGGGGGGCCCTAAGGATGGGTGGGACCTAATGTATTGTAGGGCTAGTACACATATGCAGAAATCACTACGCTATTCAGCATCTACTTTTAGAAAGGCACTGCCTTAAGTTATCTCTATGGCGAATATTCACCGTCTTCTTGCAGCGTGAAGATGCGGAGTGTTGGTCCTGCAAAGATTGTATGACCATACCAGGAAGTGCCTCTACTAACTGCCTATGAACAGCCACTAGAAGAGGACATAACAAGAAATGTAAACCCTGATTTTTATTTTTTTTTAAGAAAAGATGGTGTTTGTCTCTGCAATGCAATTGCTTTGTACAAGAACCACTACAATAAGCTGCAGTGGTCCTGGTACTTTGAGTTTGCCTCTTAAATTGGCTCACATTCATGTTTTTTTCTCGCAGGATCTACCTAACAATCAGTCCTATTCTAGAGGGATCCTCAAGCTGGTATAGAGACAGAAAGAGATAGGGGAATTGGTAGATATGCAATGAGAAAGAAGAGGGGGTGTTAAGAGTAACAGAAGGGATGTGGAGGGTTAAGCAGGAACACAAGTGGTAAGGCTGTCTCAGAGACACAAGATGTAAACAAAAGTAAAGTTAGGAGGCACAGTAAAGGTGTTGAGGGAGTGTAAAGGTCAAGGGTAAAAGACACACAAGGGTTAAGGGGGGTTTAAGAGACAAACATAGGGTAAACCCCTATGCAAAAAAAACCACACAATCGCCCCCATGTGCCATATAACCTATTTACACCCCTCCCATTGTCCATATTCCTACACAAAAAATACTCTTACAGACAGTGAAAATCATACAAGTGGTTACCAGAAAGAAATGTAAAAAAAATAACACTTTTATATTGACAAATCACAGGCACCAGGTCACCATTACGACTAGGAATTTTGTCCTGTAGCCTGGGTATTTGTCAGCCTGTTCAGCCTGGTGTTTGTCGGTCCTTCGTGGCCAGCTGAGGAAAAATGGTAGTGGCAGGAAGGGAGCTGTAATTTTCTTGCTCTTCTCCATTGCACACCCTGCTGTGATACCAGGAACTGAGATATGACTCTGGGCCCAGCACCACTAAATGGTGTACGAGGGAGCAGAGCAAGAAGATAACATGATCGCAGCAGCTCTGCTGGACCCAAAGGAAAGTATCCACACTGGACCCCAGATAAAGGATCCACTTCAGCTATTCCAATGATAGGGAGGCTGGGTGGGCTTAAATAAATAAATAACTATTTTTTTTGGGGGGGGGGGAATGAGTGTGTGTATCAATATAAGTGTGTGTGTCTGTCAGCCAGCCAGCCAGCGAGCCTGTCTGTCTGTCTGTCTGTCAGCCAGCCAGCCAGCGAGCCTGTCTGTCTGTCTGTCAGCCAGCCAGCCAGCGAGCCTGTCTGTCTGTCTGTCAGCCAGCCAGCCAGCGAGCCTGTCTGTCTGTCTGTCTGTCAGCCAGCCAGCCAGCGAGCCTGTCTGTCTGTCTGTCAGCCAGCCAGCCAGCGAGCCTGTCTGTCTGTCTGTCAGCCAGCCAGCCAGCGAGCCTGTCTGTCTGTCTGTCTGTCAGCCAGCCAGCCAGCGAGCCTGTCTGTCTGTCTGTCTGTCAGCCAGCCAGCCAGCGAGCCTGTCTGTCTGTCTGTCTGTCAGCCAGCCAGCCTGTCAGCCAGCCAGCGAGCCTGTCTGTCAGCGAGCCTGTCTGTCTGTCTCTCAGCCAGCCAGTCTGTCAGCCAGCCAGCCAGCCAGCCTGTCTGTCTGTCTGTCTGTCTCTCAGCCAGCCAGCGAGTCTGTCTGTCTGTCTCTCAGCCAGCCAGTCTGTCAGCCAGCCAGCGAGCCTGTCTGTCAGCGAGCCTGTCTGTCTGTCTCTCAGCCAGCCAGTGAGCCTGTCTGTCTGTCTGTCTCTCGGCCAGCCAGCGAGTCTGTCTGTCTGTCTGTCTGTCTGTCTCTCAGCCAGCCAGCGAGTCTGTCTGTCTGTCTGTCTCTCAGCCAGCCAGCGAGTCTGTCTGTCTGTCTGTCTGTCTCTCAGCCAGCCAGCGAGTCTGTCTGTCTGTCTGTCTCTCAGCCAGCCAGCGAGTCTGTCTGTCTCTCAGCCAGCCAGCGAGCCTGTCTGTCTCTCAGCCAGCCAGCGAGCCTGTCTGTCTCTCAGCCAGCCAGCGAGCCTGTCTGTCTGTCTCTCAGCCAGCCAGCGAGCCTGTCTGTCTGTCTCTCAGCCAGCCAGCGAGCCTGTCTGTGTCTCTCAGCCAGCCAGCGAGCCTGTCTGTCTGTCTCTCAGCCAGCCAGCGAGCCTGTCTGTCTGTCTCTCAGCCAGCCAGCGAGCCTGTCTGTCTGTCTCTCAGCCAGCCAGCGAGCCTGTCTGTCTGTCTGTCTCTCAGCCAGCCAGCGAGCCTGTCTGTCTGTCTCTGTCAGCCAGCCAGCGAGCCTGTCTGTCTGTCTCTCAGCCAGCGAGTCTGTCTGTCTGCGAGTCTGTCTGTCTGTCTCTCAGCCAGCGAGTCTGTCTGTCTGTCTCTCAGCCAGCGAGTCTGTCTGTCTGTCTCTCAGCCAGCGAGTCTGTCTGTCTGTCTCTCAGCCAGCGAGTCTGTCTGTCTGTCTCTCAGCCAGCGAGTCTGTCTGTCTGTCTCTCAGCCAGCGAGTCTGTCTGTCTGTCTCTCAGCCAGCGAGTCTGTCTGTCTCTCAGCCAGCGAGTCTGTCTGTCTGTCTCTCAGCCAGCCTGTCTGTCTGTCTGTCTCTCAGCCAGCCTGTCTGTCTGTCTCTCTCTCAGCCAGCGAGTCTGTCTGTCTCTCTCTCAGCCAGCGAGTCTGTCTGTCTCTCTCTCAGCCAGCGAGTCTGTCTGTCTGTCTCTCAGCCAGCGAGTCTGTCTGTCTGTCTCTCAGCCAGCGAGTCTGTCTGTCTGTCTCTCAGCCAGCGAGTCTGTCTGTCTGTCTCTCAGCCAGCGAGTCTGTCTGTCTGTCTCTCAGCCAGCCAGTCTGTCTGTCTGTCTCTCAGCCAGCGAGTCTGTCTGTCTGTCTCTCAGCCAGCGAGTCTGTCTGTCTGTCTCTCAGCCAGCGAGTCTGTCTGTCTCTCAGCCAGCGAGTCTGTCTGTCTCTCAGCCAGCGAGTCTGTCTGTCTCTCAGCCAGCGAGTGAGTCTGTCTGTCAGCGAGTCTGTCTGGATGACCTCTCTCCAATCGTATGGTAAAGGTGTATTTACTCACTTTTTACCTCATGCCGCGCCGGTATTATAGCAGCTGGCCTCACCTCAATGGCTGAGATGATTATGATCTCAGTCAACCCAATGCTTTCTAATAGGAAAGCATTGGCAAGCTACTGTGCATGCGCAGAAAAATGCTGCACTGTGCCAATCAGCATCTCCTCAAAGAGATGCATCGAATCAATGCATCTCTATGGGGAACATTCAATGCCTCTAAGCAGAGCAAGCACCTCCAGTGGCCATCTTGGTGATGTCACTAGAGGTGGTACCAGGCAGCAATGTAAACACTGCCTTTTCTTTGAAAACCTAGTGTGTTTACATTGAAAAACCTGCAGTGACAGGCAATAGACACCAGAACCACAACATTAGGTGTTGTAGCTCTGGTGACCATAGTGTCCCTTCAAGAATTGTATTTTTGTCGTTGAAAATAAATATAATGTACATTTTTAAGTTTTAAAAAAAAATACTGGCTCTTAACTTTTTTTAGCTGGCTCCTAGATTCAAAGCAAATTTGTTAAGTTTAGCTTTATATGATGCCATTCTTTGGAACATGTAAAAAACAACAATGTTACTCTCCTCTCATACAATGAATAACAGCAAGAAAAATAGTCCCACATACACAAAGCTCACCTGGTCCTTTTTTTCAAGCGCCAACAGCAGCTCGTCTGCCATTTTTGCACGGCTTGCTTGATAGGCTTCATTTTGCTCTTGCAATTTCCGCATGGACGCTAAAATAAGAGCAAAGCATTATATTTTTAGCACTGTAAATAGGGAAATTTGGCGTAATTAACAATTCCTAATACTAAAAAAAATATACTTTTAGTGAGACAAATACTTAACGTGTATTGCTCATCACTTAAATGTCAAAGTGTGACAAAGGCAACAAAATCCCACATATACAAATGAGGATGTAACTTCTAGAACACAAGGCTTTCACAAAAGGATCTTTACACTCAACTGCAAGTTGACTTGAGACACAAGAAAAAATAAAAAAAAAACATCTCAGCTAAGTTTTTTTTTTTTTTTTTTTTACATTTTGCATCTTCTCATGTCACCACAACTTACAGTTTAGTTTATAACCTTATAACTTTATGACACTGGAGACTACTTGTCTGTGGCTAACATTCTAAAGAATAAAGTATAAAATTAAGAAACTATATAGAACTGAATAACAGCCCTAAATAAAACATATGTAAAATAAACAAATACTTGATGGGTGTACCACGAACTGTTAATATAAACATAAAGATGATTAGATGATTAAATCAGCCATATGATTTTAAAAAAAATGTTTCTGAGAGAATAAAATTGGCATTATATAAACAGAGAAAGAGAAATACAATTTCCTAACTAGTTTGGTATTAAAGTGTTGCCATTTTAAGAAACTTTTAAACAAACGTTATATATGTTATGTTAGAAATGAAAGTGGAAAAAGGTTAATATAGGTAGTTTTCGAACACATTTTTTTTCTAAAATGTGTTTTAAGAAGAAGTATGAGGTTATGGAAAGGGGCAGGACAGGAAAATGACAAAAGGGTTGGAGATATACGTACAATCCTGGTATTTTTCTAAAGCACCCTCAAGCTTTTCTTTCATCCTCTGCAGGTTTCGGACCTGTTCTGCGTAATCTTTGCAGGTGAAAGAGACGAACAGGGTGGAAGAACAAGGAGAGGATAAAGTGGGAAAGAAAACAAGTGGACAAGAAAAAAAAAAAAGGATACACACAAAAAAAAAAAACAAAAACATGAGTGGGAAAAGGACAGGGAAATTTGCACTTCTTATTTACACAGCTACTTTTTGATGAAGTAAAACTGTAGGACATAACACAAAGGGAATTGTTTGCATAAAAGATACAATGGTAGAGGTGGTGAGAAGATTCGGTACCAACATTGGTTTGCCACAGGTCACATAAGGTTAGGAATGCCAATGCACTGGCAGATAATCAATGATCTACTGCGTATTGCACATGGACCATGGGTGGAAATCCAACAGTGAATCTAACATGAACAGTGCCGACATCTATTTTAAATCATGGAGTTTTGGTCTAAAATTGTAAGTGTACTGATTGGAAATAGACCTTATCCTTTTTAAATAAAACTGACAAACAATGGGATAAAATATATTGTAATATGCACAGAAATCATGTTTAATTTTGGTGGAGATAGATTTCTTAAAAAATAAATTAAAAAAATTAACGTAAACCAGGCTGCAATACTAGAGAATAACTAGACGTGTGCATGATAAGGACAAGTGCTGATATAGAATTCTCTTACAGTGGTGTAAATACTAATTGTCTTCTGCATTTCATTTTTTCCTGGTATCTACAAACATTTCTAAAATTACCACTTTTGCACAGAGCTACAGAACAGGTTTACTTTCTATTAAATGAACGGAAACTCACAACTAATAAAAAAAAAAAAAAGTTCTCCTAGATTAAAAGCGCTTTTCTTTATCAAGCCTTAGTGCATTTACTCATGGATGTAGGACTGGTGTGAACGCATGCTTAGTTATTTACGTACTGAAAATTATGTATTACACTATTCGGGTAATAAAACAGAATATTTTACTTCAAATCCAAAAGAGAACATACCCCCACAAAACATACATGTACTGGGTGAATAGAATACATCATTGTGATGTGTTAAGGCAATGCATTTCATCCAAAAAGTCCCCTTTTAAAGACAAAAAAAACAACAACAAAAAACTAAGTGTGCTCTGATACATAACTGCATGTGCCTTCAGTATACTAGACATTTCTCAGTATTTTCTGAGTCAGTATTTTCTGAGTCAGTATTTTCTAACTTCGCTTTTCAATATGAGATTTTCTTTGCATTTCACAAATTTCCCATTGTACATTTTAATGGTTATCCAAAATGTTTTAATTAGCCACAATTTTCTTTTTAATTGGATCTATCATTTCAGAGTTCACATAAGAAACTGTAAAAAAAATAGATGATTGGTGCAATCATGTAATGTGGTATCATCGTTGAGTTAAGTGTCATCATTAAAGATTTTTTTTCCCTTTACAAGGGCACCTTTACTCCAAACAGATTGAAGTTTACTCAGATTGAAGTTTATTCAGATTGTAAAGGACCAGTGAAACCTTCCAGGTGTGATTACTCTAGATATGTCAACCATAAGATTGAAGTAGTGCATGTAAGGCATCTCTATTTGTAATAAGTGGTGTGATTAAATGCACATGTAGCAAAATATGCTGTACTGTATGTGATTTATAGATCACTCCTGTCGGTTCATACAACTGTTTTGTATACAGGTGGTCCTCATTTAGCGACCTACCTGTTTTACACATTAAGGGATTTTTACGAGTTAAGGGATTCCCTGCTCTGGTGCGTTTGTCTATGTTCGGGGAATTTTCTCCGAACATAGACGAACGCACCAGAGCAGGGAATCCCTTAACTCCTCACTTACCGACAAATTCGTTCAACAATCGGGTAGGAAGAATGGAAGCCGGTCGGTAAGTGAGGAGTATCTGTACTTGAATCTTTACATCTCCCCTACATCCCCAGCCTTTTATTGTGTGTGTTCAATTCTGTAATTCATAGGGAACCAACATATAGCTCTCTAGCTGTTTTAAACTATACCTCATATGATTATTAACCAATTAATTAACTTGGATTAACTTGTAGAGGGCCAAATAAGTTAAAGCTAATTGCAGATGAAAGTTAGAGCTTGTCTAGCCTACCCCAGAATGGAGATGACCAACCTTAGGTTTATGAATGGCATTTTCCCTTAAGTTGGCAAAACCGAGAAATTTAGCTTGGAAACTAATATTGTCAAAGATTTGTTGTCACTGGTCTAGGCCAGGGTTTGACAAATTTCCCTAAGACCCAAGAGTCAGACAAACTTCAATTTACATGTGACACGCTTTTCCCATACTGCTCAAACACACAAACCTTACAAGCCATTCTCTATTACACCAACCTAATTAACTATACTCACAATAAAACCTAATAAGTCACCAACATACAGACACACAACTAGCAAGTTAGCAGCCAAGGAGAGACGATCCACAGTTGCAGCTTTCTGGTTCTAATGTCCAGCCACAGAGTAGGCTGTCATCAGCAGCAGATATCCTAACCTTAGAGTGCCGTCCCTCAGGATATGTGCACTGTGAGTCTACATTTACAACAACATTGTATTTGTGTACAAGGATCTCAAAGTTGGATTTTCTTTTCTGTTTTTTTTTTGTTTGAGGGGAATAATTAAACCTACATGATGATATTTGATAGCAGATCATAAGCCAGGACTGCGTGACATCCTTTGTAATAACACATGCATTTATAAATAATAAACAGGTTTTGTATTTTTGTGTGTGGTAAAGAGTTCTACAGTCACCATAATAATCTGTACTCCTTGTATAGTTTATGGTGCAATGACTTCACATACCTTACTTCTCTTTTATATAGAGCTACACTAATCAGCAAGCATCGGTATATCAATAAGTCTAGCCCTTGGCTATGCTGATTAAAGTACTTGGTAAGCCAACACTATGGAATCATGGGATATGCACAGTGCTGAAGGGAGGACTGAAAAGGTTGGATGTCATTCTTGGATTTACAATTAAAAGTAGAATTCTTTGTATCTTTTGTCATTACAAATATCTATAATGCATTTAAAGGGAAGGTGTCGGGGGTTCTTTTCTGTCTTGTCCCCTTTAAATTACATATTAAAAGCAAAGTCACATCAGTAATTATTTAACCTTAGCACTGCAGAACTTGTAGACTACATTTCCCACTCTAAATTTCCACTGGGTAACTTGGGAATTGTAGTTCACAGTGACAAGGTAAGCGTCAGGTCCAGGAATCTCAAATGCAGAATGAAAGAGGCCAGAAAACAAAAAGGCAGCGACAGAAATGTAACTCTTACGTCAAGGACTTCATGCTCTGTAGGACAATACCTGACAGTTTGGCTTCCAGCCTCCGGATCTGTTCATTCTTCCTGGAGATTTGTGAGGACAGATCATCTCGGGAACTGCTGCCGTCTGATGCCTGTGAAACCATCAGTGAGTGAATGCAATATAGCTCATATCCGATTAAATTAGTGGTGTGCAATCTTGGCCCTCCATTGTAGAACAAGAAAAGAGTGCCACTCCTAACCTAATAAAATGAACTCACAGTAAATGTCAATAAAATGGTTTTAAGGGAATTAATTCTCTCAGCATGCACCTGGTCACCTGTTTATCTAAATGTAAACATTTTTGTAATATATTTATGACTGGGGCAGAAATCAAACAAGAGGAGATGGTTTAGTACCGAGTTTTAACAAAATAAAATGTCACAACATGCAATCTGATAGCTCCTACTGGATAGATTTGAAACAATGGCCTCAATTTTACATTCCTGGATAAGCTTTTGAAACTTTTTTTTTTTTTTTAATTTATAACATACAATATAAAAAAAAAAACCTATTAGAAAAGCTTATCCCCAAAAAATTTCTAACAAGGCCAATATTAGCCCATTTACAAAACATTTTTACAGCATATAAGGATGAAAAAAAAATGCCATAATTTGCAAAATATCACAATCTACGTAGGCAAAAAGTACACCCTCCATTTCCTTGGGTATAACAAAAAAATATATATGGTGATTTCTGATGCAAAGGGAAGTAAAAATGCGTTTCCAATGCATGATCTGGTAGTTGCTACATTGTATCATGTCGCAATAGTAATTTGCCTAAAATGCCAGGCACAAAGCCTTACATTTACTGCAAATGTAAAAAACGGGGAGTTAAAAAATCCCCAAACACAACAGCTGACTTTTAGGCACTTATCAGAGGGTGCTAATTTCACATGACAGTTCTTCTTTAAATCCCTTAATATAAGACATATGTTTAACAAATGATACCAATTGCAAGAAAGACGAAAAATATATCGAACTTACAAAATCATCTCCTGAGTCAGCTCCTGCAGATGTGATGGACTCTTTGCTAATGGTGCGGGGAATTCGAGCAGCTCCTCCTGGTCTTGGAGAAATGGCTGCCTCCTCTGCAATTTTCTTTTTAAGCTTTGTAAACATTGCTTTCCTTGGCAAGCCAACCCTTAATCAGGATTATGTCAAAAGAGCAAAGGCTTCTCTGGCTGTGAAATTCTAAGAAAGACACACGTCACTAGGATGTCATCCTACTTCAATCCTGTAATGCACCTGGAAAGAAAAAATATATGTATATTTTGTACCATTTTATAACCATGTTAAAAGCAGATCTATACACGGCAGCTCTAAAAAGCTAAAAATGCCTTCAAAAATATTATTGTAAAATAAATGAAATTTTACATACAAATACTAAGAATTACCCCGGCTTAAAGGACCACTATAGAGTTTGTTTTCCTGGCACTATAGGGTCTTTAGGTCCCCCCCATCCTCAGGATCCCACTTCCACTGGGCTGAAGGGGTTGAAACACCTTTCTCCAGCCTTGGGGTTCCTCTGCGCAGGGGAACTCTCCTCCTCCTGCCGATGTCAGCGCCAAATGCTCAATGCTTTCCTATGGACGCCCAGCGTCTTCTCACGGTGATTTTCACAGTGAGAAGTGCGGAAGTGCCTCTAGCGGCTGTCAGTGAAACAGCCACTAGAGGCTGGATTAACCCTCAGTGAAACATAGTTTCTCTGAAACTGCTATGTTTTCAGCTGCAGAGTTAAAACTAGAGGGACCTAGCACCCAGACCTCTTCATTGAGCTGAAGTGGTCTGCGTGCCTATAGTGGTCCTTTAACCCCTTAAGGACACATGACATGTCATGATTCCCTTTTATTCCAGAAGTTTGGTCCTTAAGGGGTTAAACGGACACTATATTCACCAGAACAACTGCAGCTTAATGTAGTTGTTCTGATGAGTATAATATCTCCATTCAGGCAAATTTATGTAAACACTGCAGTTCAGCGTCCCCACGCTCTGCATGGAGACGCTGAATTTTCCTCATATAAGGTCCTGATTTGCCAAAACAGCATTTGGCCCTGCCCACGTGCCGATTTTAGCCAATCCAATGCTTTCCAATTGGCTAAAAATCAGCCATTTAGATGTCACAAAAGGGGCGGAGCCCATGCCGGCAGACCCGCGCGGCGCTGGAAATAGGGTGAGTTTTAAACTTTTATAGGGGGGCAAGCCACCTAAATGGTGGGTCAAGCATTATAGGCTCAAGGAATACATGTACACCCTCAGTAGATATACCCCAAATTAAAACTGCAATGCATTTTTTCTCATTGTGGGCAAATCTAAAAATGGTTTGCAGACTTTCTATGGCTGTCCACTCACAGACTTCCCAATGCAGCTCAATGAGAAGTCTTTGCAAGGCAGGTGCTCTGTGTAATTGCGGTGTCTTGAGTTTAGCTCCACTGAGCTAACCAAGCCAGGAAGTAACCGAATGCTTGAATGCCAAGGGGGTGTAACCATTTTCATTTATAAAAGTATCAATTTCTATTAAAATCTGCACTATTTGCAAAATAAAAAAAGAGGACACACTTCACACATAAAGCTTTTCAGGAATGTCCCTTTAACTTATGTGCCAATCAGTTAAGCATTATTACAGCACAGGGAAGGAAGCACAAAGTCAAATTTTATAGTGCATACAAATCAGATATCAGATATAATGCCTACAAGACAGTTTGGTGATACAACATAGGGATATAAAGCACACAGTATTTTATTTTTTTTATTCTTTATTTTTTCACAGTCAACAAGATATATATATTGCATATAATACATTCAATGAAGCATATCACTGTTTTTAATCTTCTGCATACATTGGTGGGATAGCGATGTTGGCTGTGATTTTTTGTTTATGGTAATGTAGCTTGTTACTGCCATGGTCATGTCTTTAGCGATGGTTGTGGTTAGTGTAGGTGTCAGGGACATGTATGGCTCTGTGGTATCAGAAATTGAGAGAGAGTGCGATATATTTCTATGGCGGGTTGGGTGCTGAGTAGGCACAGCTCCACTTGGTTGAGTGGGCGTAAGTGGTTCCTAGCGCGGAGCTGGGGGGGTAAGGTGTTCGTTAAGGAGCTAGTGTTTCTGAGTTTCGGCTTGTTTAGGTCTGGGAGGTGGTGGAGATGGGTACGGCCCGCTGTTAATGCATGGTGTGGTATGTTGCGCGGTGTCTAAGAGGTGTATAAAACACAAACAAAAACAGAGGGGGTACAATACGAACGGTATAACTTATGCTGCGTCTACAGTTTCTCAGCGTGAGGCTGGCCTTATGAGGTGCCTGTGCCTCATAATACTAAAAAAAAAAAAACAAGAGTTTAAGTAACAATATATAAAAGAAACTATATAAATGAAAATATGTAATGTCCAGAGTCACGTAGTTGCACGGCTGGGTATGTTCCGATTTGCCGGGATGAACGGGACAGAGTTGGCCGGGTCCCATGTTGTCGGTGCCGGCGTTGCTGCATGGTTCAGGCCCAGAGTGGTCAGGGTTGCCTCTATCTGCGATGCCTCCGCTACCTTGATCTCCGTGTTTTGGTGCTGGATAATTAGCATGTGTGTTGGGCCCCATCGGTACTTGATTCCTTTCGTTGATAGTATGGATGTGAGGGGTCTTAGCGTCTTACGCCACTGAAGTGTCGGTCGGTAGAGATCTGAGTAGAAGGTAATGTCCATTTTCTCAAAGCGGAATGGGGGTTTCCCCCTCACTGCTTTCATGATGGCTGCCTTATCTTGGCCGTTTTGGAATTTGACCAGTAGGTCGCTGGTGTTGGAGGCCGCAGCTGCAGGAGGCTTTGGGAGCCAAAACATCCCCTCTAGTGTGATACCTTTTGCTTGTTTGGGTGATAACAGGGCTGTGAAGAGCCTACGCAGGCAGTGAGGCAGTTCTGCTTGTGTGATATTGTCCATGAGGCCCCTGATCTTTAGGGGTTTCCACCTTCTCTTGTCCTCCATTGCTGCTAATTGGTGACTCAGAGTGGTGTGAGCTGCAGTGAGAGTGGCAATCTGATTCTGCAGCTCTAGGATGTGGGCTGCATGCGTTGTGGTTGTCTGCTCAATTGTATTTAGGCGCCCGTTAAACCCTTTGAGGTCTTCTCTCACCTGGGAGATTTCTGAGGAGAGGCTGTGGCGGAGGTCCGCCAGGAGGCCGGTAAGTATCCCTGTGGTGAGTGGTTCTGACCCTTTGGCTGCTGGCTGGGCAGATGTTGGAGGGTTGATTCCCCGCTCTTCTATATTGTGGAGGGAATAGTCAGCCGAGTCATCTGAGAAATCTCCCATGTCCGCCACCATGTCAGTTCTCCCCGCGCCATGCGGTCCCCTCAGGAGGTCACCGATATCGGCACAGAATCTCGGTCGATCCGGACGGGGTTTTTTAGTTTTTCTCCCCAGCGTAAGGAGAGCTGTCCGAAGCCTGTTGGGGGGTGTTATACCCCTGTGTTCAGCAGGATTTGGGCGTTTTTCGTGCCCGCTTGACGGAGCTCAAGAAGAGAGCGACCGTTGCCGTCGGGTGCTAGCTCCGCCCCCCCACACACAGTATTTTAAACATGTAAAAAAAAACAACCTCTTAAAGGAACACTTTAAAAAAAAACTGCTTCATCTGGGTTAATTTGCTAATTTATATATTGTACCCATTTTACATATCCAACTTAAAAAAAAAATATTTAACTTTATTCCAGTGATGACAGTAGTCAGCTCCCTGTGAAGTTACCAAGCGTTATACTACATCACGCATGCATGCGTTTACAAGTGGCAAACTGAGTGGCAGCTAAGCTCGCCGCTTACTTCCTACCTATCAAAAGGGAAACTATAGTCTCCAAAACAACTTTAGTTTAAAGACGCAGCTTTGGTGTATAGGTCATGCCTCTGAAATTTCACTGCTAAATTCTCTGCCATTTAGGAGTTAAAGGACCACTATAGGCACCCAGACCACTTCAGCTCAATGAAGTGGTCTGGGTGCCAGGTACAGCTAGGATTAACCCTTTTTTCTGTAAACATGTTTACTTATGGGTTAATCCAGCCTCTAGTGGCGGTCTCATTGACAGCCGCTAAAGGGCTTCCGCGCTTCTCACAGTGAAAATCACAGTGAGAAGACACCAGTGTCCATAGGAAAGCATTGTAAATGCTTTCCTATGGACTTGCTGAATGCGCGCGCGGCTCTTGCCGCGCATACGCATTCAGCCGGTGACGGAAGAAGAGGAAGGAGGGGAGGAGGAGAGTTCCCCACCCGGCACTGGAGAAAGAGGTAAATTTAACCCCTTCCTCCCCCTAGAGCCCGACGGGAGGGGGACCGAGGGCAGGGGCACCCTCAGGGCACTAAAGTGCCAGGAAAACTAGTATGTTTTCCTGGCACTATAGTGGTCCTTTAAATCACTTTTGTTTCTGTTTATGCAGCCATAGTCACACCTCTCCTGGCTGTAACTCACACAGTCTGCATGAAAAAAATTGGTTTCACTATCAATCAGATGTAACTTACTTTAAAAGTTTTTATCTCTTGCTCTGTAAATTGAACTTTAAAGGACCACTATAGTGCCAGGAAAACATACTCGTTTTCCTGGCCCAATAGTGCCCTGAGGGTGCCCCCACCCTCAGGGACCCCCTCCCGCCAGCTCTAGAAAGGGAAAAAGGGGTAAAACTTACATTTTTCCAGCGCTGAGCGGGGAGCTCTCCTCCTCCGATCCTCCCCGCCGGCTGAATGCGCAAGCGCGGCAAGAGCTGCGCGCGCATTCAGCCGGTCGCATAGGAAAGCATTATCAATGCTTTCCTATGGACGCTTGCATGCTCTCACTGTGATTTTCACCAATGAGACAGCCGCTAGAGGCTTTGGGGAAGGCTTAACCCATTTATAAACATAGCAGTTTCTCTGAAACTGCTATGTTTATAAAAAAATGGGTTACCCCTAGCTGGACCTGGCACCCAGACCACTTCATTAAGCTGAAGTGGTCTGGGTACCTAGAGTGGTCCTTTAATCACACACAGGAAGCTCCTGCAGGGTCTAGCAAACTATTAACAGTGCAGAGGATAAGAAATTTTCAATTAAACAGAATTTGCAATGAAGAAAGTATAAACATTAGATGACTCTTTACATTAAATGTTTAGGAAGGCTGTGAAGTCACATGTACAAAGGTGTGACTAGGGTGCATAAACAATGTATTAACTCCTAAATGGCAGAGAATTGAGCAGTTAGACTGAGGGACATGATCTATACATCAAAACTACTTCATTAAGCAAACGTTGTTTTTGTGACTATAGTGTCCCTTTAATATCTGTAACTAGCAGCTAGAAAATGCTGAAGTCATGGCTAGTGATGTGCGCATGCAAAGCACTATCCATTAAAATTGCAGATGCTTGTTCTCAAAGAGCAACACCTACAAGTCCTTCAAAGTTAGTACAATAGGCGAGCTGACATCAGCGACTCTAGTATCAGTCGGTATGAGTCAAAGCATAATTCCTGGTTCTCTGAATTAAGGGGCTTGAGGGTGAGGCTAGTAGCTGCATTTTCAAACACTAAAATAAGAGAATTAATTACAAGTGAAAGATAGGATAGAAGGGGGCATATGTATGGCACTAAAACAACTTTAATAAGACAACGTTGTTATAGTGCCTAGAGTTCTAGTCCCTTAAAAAAGTCCTGTAATCCAGCAACGGCAGCGACTACTCACTGCACTCCAGATGTCCTCCACTGAGATCATTATCTTCCAAGTAGGAAATCAAACAATTGTTAAATGGGTTGACTACTTATATTGGTGGGGGGGAGGAAGATTACTTCAGGCACCAGGACCAATACAGCATTGGATAGACTAATTCCTGTCCAATCATGTTAGGCCTCAAACATTTCAAGAATGAGATTTGGGGCTTTTCATCTACAGTTTGAGTCCCATATATGATTACATATTTTTTTTCTCAATCAGATGTTTTACAATTCCGTTGTAACCCGCTTACTACATTGCTCTTACATTTCAATCTTGCTAGCCTGTGTTCAATTATTATTATCGCCATTTATATAGCGCCAACAGATTCCGTAGCGCTTTACAATATTATAAGAGGGGGGATTTAGCTATAAATAGGACAATTACAAGAAAACTTAAACGAACGATAGGTTGAAGAGGACCCTGCTCAAACGAGCTTACAGTCTATAGGAGGTGGGGTGTAAGACACAATAGGACAGGACATAGCAATCAAATAAGGTGGGAGTGAAGCAGAGCTGGAGGAGAGAGTAGAGTGCTGCCCAACGGGAAAGAGCAAGAGACAGGTATGTGAGGTAGAGGTTACTCTGGGAGGCCATAAGCTTTCCTAAAAAGATGGGTTTTAAGGTACTTCTTAAATGATTGAAGACTAGGGGATGGTAGTAGACTAGAATCTGATGGCGGTGGGCAGGCTGTTCCATAGGAAGGGAGCCGCCCGCGAGCAGTCCTGCAAGCGTGAGTTGGCTGTACGGGTGAGAGTAGTGGACAGGAGAAGGTTACAGGCAGAGCATAGAAATCGAGAAGGGACATACCTATGTATCTATGAAGAGATATAAGAGGGGCTAGAATTGTTCAGTGTTTTATATGTATGGGTTAGCACTTTGAATTGACTCCTATAGGATACAGGAAGCCAATGCAAGGACTGACAGAGGGGTGAGGTGTGAGAGGACCGACTAGAGAGGAAAATCAGTCTGGCGGCAGCATTCATTACAGACTGTAGTAGGGAAATACGGTTTTTGGAAGACCAATTAGGAGAGGGTTACAATAATCTATCCGGGAAATTACTAGAGCACGGACAAGCTCTTTGGTACCATCTTACATAAGAAAGGGGCAGATGCAGGCTATGTTTTTAAGATGGAATTTACAGGATTTGGCAACATACTGGATGTGAGGCTCAAAGAGGAGACCAGAATCAAATATGACACCAAGACAGCGCGCTTGCAAGGATGAACTGATGTGGATATCACTGACTTGAAGGGAGAGCGAAAGAAGAGGATCAGTATTAGGAGGAGGAAAGACAAAGGAGTTCAGTTTTAGAGGGATTTTGTTTTAGAAAGCGGGAGGACATCCAGTCAGAGATGGAGGAAAGGCAAGCAGTGACACGTTGCAGGATGGCAGGGGTGTCATCAGCGTACAGGTGGTAGTGGAATCTAAATGAGACAATAAGTTTGTAACGGAAGGCAGTATAAAGCTGGGTGTCATCAGCGTACAGGTGGTAGTGGAATCTAAATGAGACAATAAGTTTGTCAAGGGAGGCAGTATAAAGAGAAAATAGAAGGGGACCAAGGACAGAGCCTTGGGGGACTCCAACACAGACAGGATGAAGGGAGGAGGTGTCATTAGAAAAGGAGACACTGAATGAGCGTTGGGAGAGAGAGGAGGAAAACCAACAGAGGACAGAGTCACAGAGACCGAGCGATTGAAGAGTTTGAAGAAGGAGAGCAAGATCAACGGTGTCAAATGCAGCAGAGAGGTCAAGAGATATTAGTACGGAGTAGTGGCCTTTGGATTTAGCTGCTAAGATGTTTCTCTACAAGTAGCATTGGACGCAGACACTGTGCAGTGTGGAAACCAGACACAAATAGATTCAAAAAAGTAAAGGGACACTGTAGGCACCCAGACCATTTTAGCTAATTGAAGTGGTCTGGGTGCAAACGCCCATCATCCTTAACCCTGCAGTGGTAATTATTGCAGTTATTATAACTGCAATAATTACCTCTGATGGTTAACTCCTCCTCTAGTGGCTGTCTACCAGACAGCCACTAGAGGGACTTCTGGAATTGAAACAGACTTTTGGTCCATTATCTGGCGCTGGACGTCCTCACGCTCTGCATAAGGACCTCCAGCGTCAGATTTCCCCCATAGGAAAGCAATGAATAATGCTTTCCTATGGGGAGATCCTAATGCAAGCGTGATCGTTGCCGCGCATTAGGTTTCCCCGCCGGCAGACTTCGACAGGGGAGGAGCATGGGCGGAGCTGAGCCAACTCCAAGGGACATAACCCCATTCAGTCACTTACCTGTGTCCAGCACCATGGGAGGGAGCCTTGACAGAGGGGAAATCTATAGTGCCAGGAAAAAGAGTTTGTTTTCCTGGCACTATAGAATACCTTTAACCTATTTCAGCCCAGAGCCCCTAGTGACTGTTTTTGTCTGACAGACACAAGCAGATGTGAAATGTGCAAAATGTAAACAGAAACCACATTGGCTTCAGTGGCAGAATATATGTTACAAACACTTCATTAAGATGAAATAATTTTGGTCCTTAGACTTTCACTTTAACTGCAAAACTTCTACTTAAGCTGCTTCTAGAAAATCTCCTCAAATTCAAGATTTCCTGTGGTCAATTCTAAGGTAACACCTGTGAATAAAGTCGTGCTGAACCCAAAAAAATCTGGTCAAGACCCAATTGTACATAGAAAAGGAAACACAATTGGGGCACACATAAAACATGTGTTTAAAAAAAATAAAAAAGTAAAAAAAATTAGCCATTACATCAACACCATTATTATAGTTCAAGCATTTACGGTCTATAGCATCTCTCATGAAAATCCTACCATAAGCATGATAAATTGCTTGAAATGTAACACTAACTAATGGTCAAATGCCAATAATAGCTGTAACAATGCCATCACTCTGTTGAATATATTTTGTGGCAGTAGACACATCCTTTATTTGAAGCACACCACAACATCGGTGAATGCTTGGATTGGACACAATTCCCACAATAAGAACTAATGCTCATTAACATTTGGAACTGGAATGGTAGCATAGCAAGATGACTACTGCTTATCTCCTTACCAGAACTGGTCCTTCTGGTCATAATCCCCACCATCCTGTCTCAGATTTCTTTCACTCAACTTTATTCATCCACTGGTTTAATATCAGAGTAAGGTTAGCTGTGAAAACATTTAGAATATGCAGATTTTAAGAAATTCTGTGACTTCCTTCTTTGGAAACATAAATTTTGCAATCTATGCGGACATGCAATGGGGAGTTAAATTCAAAAACTAACAGAAAACTATTCTTTTGCGTCCTTGTAACAATTTAAAAAAAAAACAACAAACAAAAAGAATTAGGAAGCATCCTGCATATTTTGTTGATCCCTTAACTTTGATACACTCTGCACTCAAAAATCTAACGTGAATTAGTAACATGAAGCTCAAAAAACAAACCTATTTTTACTCCTCAAGCAGGGACACATCTCAATTTTTTATACGTACATTTTTTTTAAACGTATGAGTACGTTTTTTAATTTAAAACATGTAATTATTTAATTATACATGTTGATTGTGTACCCTCCAGGCCTGCATGGTTTCTTTATTCCGTGTTATACAATGGAACATATCAGCCATGGTGTCACATTATACATGATGTCCACTAGCAAGAAAAATAAATGGGAATAAAGACTTTGGAAGTCAATGTATCGGTAGAGAGAGTCTATAGTTAATTGGGTACGGAGGTAGATAGGGTTACAGAGTGTGTCTGGTAGAGATGAGTAATACTGGCCTTGAGAGCTATCATTACACATGAAACCATAGACTTAGGAACTGAAGCAATTATGTATTTTATAGCTCCATAGAATATACAAGTGATTTAAAAAATATAAGACAAATAATAAAACAAGACAAAGCAGGTTTACTCTGGGGTGGTGATTATTATAGGGTTACATCTATTATGCCATCTGGTGATTATAACACAGCAGAGCTGGGGGAGCCTTTGACACTCCAGTTGCTGTGGACTAAGTTTCCCATCACATTCAGCCAGCCAACCATGGTGTACTACGTTTCCCATCATCCTCAGGCAGCCAGAGGGCTTTACTAAGCAACCATGGAAACAATGTCCAGAGCAGCTGTGAGGCCACAAGTGATCCATGGAGCAGGGCAGGGCTGGGTCAGGTGCCCAGCTGATGGAGAACTACAACTCCCATGATGCTTTGCCAGGCTGCTGACACACTGGCTCTCTAGCTCTCTGGTGTCGCTGTAGCAGAGGCCGCTTGTCAGTAAATATTGTCTATCGCGATATGATAACATTGTCTATCGCGATATGATAATAAAGGCAGGGAGTGATACATTAACCCCTTACAGACAGGCTCCGTGCTGCCCCCTACTGTTACAGCCCGGTAATGCGCTAATACAGGCACACACTGCCGGCCGGTCTGCCAGAGTGACTGCTCGGTACCTGCAGCTGCCGCTCTCCGCTAACCGCACACCGGACCGAGTCCGTAACCCCCGGCTGTACGGGTGGATGTGGCCGATGACGTCAGCACAGCGCCTGGGTCAGGTGAGGCAGCTCCCGATTGGCCGGGAGGAAAGTGGGTGGGGCGGGTCACACGGGGGGCGGGGCGTCTGGGTTGCGAACCGGAAGTGCCGCTCACTCGCTCTGCGCATGCCCAGAACGGACCGGAAGTAGTTGGCCAATGTGCTGTCAGGGAGAGAGTGTCATTCTGTGTTGGAGAGGCAGCAGTGTGGGTGTAGGTGTGAAATCTGTGTCAACAGAAAATCAAAATCAATGCCTCCCCGTGATTTCAGTACTTCAATAAGGGAATTTTTATTTATTTTTTTAAAAAGGACAAGCAGATATAATGTGGTGTATAATTATTTTACTGCAACATATCCAAATGTTGCACTCTCCACTGTGAGATAATTAAAGGAACACTATAGTCACCTGAACAACTTTAGTGTATAGAACATGCCCCTGCAGCCTCACTGCTCAATCCTCTGCCATTTAGGAGATAAATTCCTTTGTTTATGAACCCTAGTCACACCTCCCTGCATGTGACTTGCACAGCCTTCCATAAACACTTCCTGTAAAGAGAGCCCTATTTAGGCTTTCTTTATTGCAAGTTCTGTTTAATTAATATTTTCTTATCCCTTGCTATGTTAATAGCTTGCTAGACCCTGCACGAGCCTCCTGTATGTGATTAAAGTTCAATTTAGAGATTGAGAAACAATTATTTAAGGTAAATTACATCTGTTTGAAAGTGAAACCAGCTTTTTTTTTTTTCATGCAGTCTCTGTCAATCATAGCCAGGGGAGGTGTGGCTAGGGCTACATAAACAGAAACAAAGTGATTTAACTCCTAAATGACAGTGAATTCAGCAGTGAAATTGCAGGGGAATGATCTATACCAGGGGTAGGCAACCTACGGCACTAGTGCCATGCACGGCACTCGAGGTGCCTTTGCACAGCACTCAAGGCTGCTAGAGCCAAACAGGCTCTGGCCTATCAGGAGTCCCAGTAACTTCAGATATCTGCTAATACGAAGAGGTGGTAAAGGACAATCCTCAATTTATGCGTTGCAGTACGTAGAGGAAGTGATCTCAGAGCACTTAATTCCAGCACTTGTGAATGGGAATCCACACAGTAGTAGAGCAGCTCGCAGTTGCTGTTGCAGCTCCAGTCCTTGACCTGTATCTGGCCGGCCTGGTCCCCATTGGAACCCAGGGAAGCCACCCACACTGCTAGATATACACAGAAATGCAGAATAACCCTCCCCTCATACAAATAATACGGACAGCCCACACACAAACATAGACACAATCCGCTTTAATGCAACACCACTAACAATCCACATACATGCACACAACCCCACATGCAGCCTCTCACATGCAATACCCCAAACAGCCCCCACACACTACCAAACACACAATGTGACACATCCATCCACACACTCAATTTCACAAGCAGCCCCCATACACAGCCCACATTCATATATATCATACACAATACCATAAACTACTCCTGAACATATACAATATAATAGCTCAAATATGCACAAATACAACAATACAAACCAATTACAGTAAAAATAACACAAGCAGAATACGGCAGCAAACACACTTCAACTTAAAAAAAATAGGACCGGCACGCTAAGGGACATCACAATCTTATATCGGCACAGTGCTGCTAAAAGGTTGCCTACCCCTGATCTATACACTAAAACTGCTTTATTTAGCTAAAGTAATTTAGGTGACTATAGTGTTCCTTTAAATGTGGGGAAATGGGAATAACCCTAAAACATTCCAAACATTCCATGTCATGTATGGGGGGGGGGAAACATGAAGCAAAATTGTCAAATGAACAGTAAAAATAATCAAACTATGCAATTGGAAGAGGTGGAAGGAGAAAGACGTGTTTAGCGCCTGCACTGGACGCTTGTTACAGTGTGGGGAAATGCTAGATATGTCTGGTACACAATATTCTGCAAATTCAGTTTTTCGTAAGAAATTGCAGTAATTGGACTTTTTTTTTTTGTGCTGTAGTACATACTCATAAATTGTACAGCAGGTATCAGACGAATGTCATACAAAAAGCGAGATATGTGCATATTTGTTAAATAAATGCAATATGATCATGTGCCCAGCTGAGTTACCCTGACATGGTCACATAGAGTTTGCACAACAAAATGGTGTAGTAAAAAAAAAGATAACTAGTGAATAACAACATAAAGGGCAAAAGATACCTGAAAAGCGCAAATAATGAAAGCAAAACATTAGCCCTCTAAAATTCTTTCTAAAGAGTTGAGGGAAGTGGCGTGATGCCATAAAACATCCTACAAACCCAGGTCAACTTATACCCGCTTAGGGCAGGGCTAAGTCCCGCAAAAGAGAGAGATGCTTTAAGCATGATAGCCCAATTAAAATTAGATGTGGTTCCCCATTGGTGCAGTGAGTTAGGCCCCAAGATGTCAACTGTCTCACCTGTCAGACTCTAGACAAAGACTGTAATGTCTAGTCAGTAAGGATAGTGTCAATATACTGGGCATATACCTTCTAATTATACTGGACATATACCTTCCTAATATTATACAAACAAACAAAAAATTAAGAAGAAATATGCAAACATGAGATCCTCTTTCCTCAGTCTCTCTCTTGATTATTCCCACTCTACAACTGCTAAAATGTCCAGGCTATATCACTATAGCATTAGACACATGTACAATTCACCCCCACCGGTCCAAAGGGAGGGGTAGGGGGCAGCTACTGGCTGTATTCATGAGAAAGGAGATCTGCCTCTTCTTCCCACCTTGGGGCACACCAATTCTCAGATCAAGTTCCACGGTGGTGCATCTTCTGAAATTAGTCAGGATATAAAATAAATTAACAACAACCATACACCTAGTCTAGTGTGTCTGTGCAATATTAATATCCTTCTGAATTCAATGTTACACCTACATACAACCAGAAGGGGGCAATATAACTGTACAGTACTCGACACTGGTGATTGTCAAATATTGTGATATAGGGGAGGAAAAGTAATAATACAAATGTAAATATCTGCTGCTATGTTCCCAGGTCACTCTTATATACACATAAAATATCAAGATGCAGCAACAAAAGTCCATTGACCCTAAAATAAAAATTACTTCACTTCAATTGTATCATCTCAAGTTGGATACATAGTAAGTATCATAGTATGGAGCAAAATGAGATGATAGACAATAGAATAGTAAAAAGAATGAGAATATTATATTAGCCAGACTATATAAAGCCAGAGATGATCCATACTGTAGGGGATTTCCTCTTGTGATATATATATGTTCAGAGAAATTGCAAAAGAAAAACATGAATTACATCTTAGTCTCTAAATGCCTCAGCTAGCATGTTAAATGTTAAATTTCATGACAGTACTATTAGAAAAAGACTGAACAAGTATGGTTTGTTTGGAAGGGTTGCCAGGAAAAAGCCTCTTCTCTCTAAAAAGACCATGGCAGCACAGCTTAGGTTTGCAAAGTTACATCTGAACAAACCACAAGACTTCTGGAACAATGTGCTTTGGACCGACAAGACTAAAGTGAAGATGTTTGGACATAATGCACAGCCCAACATTTAGTGAATAACAAACACAGCATATCAGCACAAACAGCTCATACCAACTGTCATGCACAGTGGGGGAGGGATGATTTGGGCTTTGTTTATAGCCACAGCACCTGGGAACCTTACAGTCATTGAGTCAACCATGAACTCCTTCGTATACCAAAGTATTCTAGAGTCAAATGTGAGGCCATCTAAACCTATCTTTTAATGAAGTAACACACAAACGGTCTCCTCGGGCCAGTAGCAGCCCGGATATCCGAGACTCACCCAGCAAACATTGACACTGGTCATTTCGCCCATTGAAGGCAAGCACTTCTAAGTGATCATATACATAATTCATCTCATCGACCCTGTGACGGACCACCTGGCACCCCAACTGGGTACCTCCGCCAATTGATGCTTCCTAGCTGACGCTGAGGACCATAAGCAACGCACCGGACACCATAAGCACCATAGACCCCACGTACCTCTGCAGCTTGGTTTGATTCTCGCCGTGCCTTTCCACCCTTTACCAAACTGTATAGGCGGTGTCACCACGAGATTCTGCATGGCATCTCTCCCATCTAGGGATAGACACTGGTGACCACTTATTTTTTACAACAAACTATTTAACACCTATGCAATGTGCTCAATATGTTTATTTGTTCCTTATGTACATACTTTAGTTTTTGTTTATATGTCTTTCCTATTGTTTTCATTTGTTGCTCGGAGCCGGGAAAGGGGGGTACACAAGTCGATCATTCATTCTTTTTAACTTATGGCTACCATCCCTGTTGTTCACACTAAACGTTAGGGGCCTAAACACATTAGAAAAGTGGACCTTGACACCATCAGAGCTACACAATTTGAAAGTAGATGTGGCGTTTATTCAGGAGACCCACTTTAAACAAGGGGTGGCACCATGCCTAGCCAACCAAAAATTTTCCTAGTGGCACACTTGCCATTTCAATAACATGCTGAGGTATGCTGGTAATGGTGAAAGGTCTCATGGGGCAAACAATGGTAACCTTCTCTAATCTCTATTTGCCGACATTAGGAATCAATGTAAAAGCTTACACAAACGCATGAAATTGGTCGATGACTTTACAGACCGGATACTGATCTTGGAGGGAGACACCTCAATGTGTCCCTAGATACAGCCATTGACACCTCTTCCACTACAATAACTTACCAAGTGCCCACTAGAAAATTAGTAAATTAACTATTAGACTAAACCCAAATGTACGACTGCTGGTGTATAACACCCCCCCAAACAAGAGATTACTCTTTTTATTCCCCTGCAACAAATTCCTACATGCTCATAGACGTGCTATTTATGCAACACAGACACCTCCACCTTGTTCAAACATGCTTCTATGGTCCGATCACCTTGTTGGACCACGCCTGTCTCTTGCTGTTAGTATCTCTCACTTGCCACAAAAGACTTTCCAGTGGAAGTTAAAAGATGTATTACTAACTGACCCTGAAGTAGTCAATACTCTCAAAGAAGCCTTAAAGGACCACTATAGTGCCAGGAAAACATACTCGTTTTCCTGGCACTATAGTGCCCTGAGGGTGCCCCCACCCTCAGGGACCACCTCCCGCCCGGCTCTGGAAGGGGGAAAGGGGTAAAAACTTACCTTTTTCCAGCGCTGGCGGGGAGCTCTCTGCCTCTGATCCTCCTCCTCTCCTCCCCGTCGGCTGAATGCGCACGCGCGGCAAGAGCTGCGCGCGCATTCAGCCGGTCGCATAGGAAAGCATTATCAATATTTCTCGTGCTCTCACTGTTTTTCACAGTGAAGCATAGCGCCTCTAGCGGCTGTCAATGAGACAGCCACTAGAGGATTTGGGGGAAGGCTTAACCCATTCATAAACATAGCAGTTTCTCTGAAACTGCTATGTTTATAAAAGAATGGGTTAACCCTAGAAGGACCTGGCACCCAGACCACTTCATTAAGCTGAAGTGGTCTGGGTGCCTAGAGTGGTCCTTTAACACAATACTTCAAGGAGAATTCATCCCCTGTTATGTCACATGCCACAATTTGGGAAGTTGCATTAAAAAAAAATAAAAGAGGGGGGCGTGGCTTCGGACCGCATGGAAGTGGACGCATAAGCGGTGAGCTCCGCCATACCGTGGGCTTCACAGCGTGGTATCCCAGCAAACCAGCCACCAAAAACGGCCCTACCAGGCACTAACAACACCCGGAACAAGATGGCAACAAAAATATCTAAAAAAATGAAACAAAAAACGATCGAATCGCACCTGAATTTGCAGCAAGCAACCCCTATGAAAAACCAAGATGGCGCCAGAGACACCGGATCCCCCATACTGGAACCTGAGGTAGGAGACAGCCAAAGCAGCTTTCACAGCACAGACATGACACCTGCCACAGATGCATCAATAAGCACAATGCTAGAAAGGCTTAAAGCTCTGATCTACAAAAAATGGCATCTGATATCAGAACTGACATCCAGGCATTGGGGGACAGGACAGCACACTTGGAAGAAAAAACAGAGGGACTACTAGAAGCGCACAATGACCTAGCAGAGGCGCATGTAGCACTGGAAAATAAGGTCAAATACTTAGAGGGGAAGATTGCAGATAATGAGGACCGAGATAAAAGAAACAACATTAGGATTCGTGGAATATCCGAAAATGTGGGTCCACAAGACCTCCCACGATTTGTACAGAAGCTGTTTAAATCTATGATCCCAACATTAACAGAAGCCGACCTCTGACTTGACAGAACGCACAGACTGCCCAAGCCACGACATCTGGCTGCAACAACTCCCCGAGATGTTATCACTAGAATCCACTACTTCTCGGTCAAAGACCAAATAATGCAGGCCTCTAGGCTGAATATACCCCTTCCTGAAGGATATACAGACATTAAATTGTTCATAAACCTATCAGCGGCCATCATGTTTAAAAGAAGATAATTTGCACCTATAACAACAGCTCTCCGAAACGCAAACATATTGTATAAATGGGGATTCCCTACAAAACTAATCATCAAAAGAAATGGAATAGATCGAGCAATCCTAACACCGGAAGAAGGGAGGAAAATTCTGGGTGAATGGAACGTCCCTGTCCCAACAACTGACCCAAGAAGTTCGGACATGCCACCACCCCGTAAAGTGGCGAGAGACTGGCAACACGTTCCATGGATCACGACAACCCCTCAAAGCCGAAGAAATCCTCATCCCTAAGCCCTCTCCGTCTGCGCACATGGACACGTAACTTTCCTAATTAATCTGGTTTCATGTTTAACAGGTTGAATGTGTATAAGAATGTGCTGATTTATTGCACATCTCTGGCGCAACAATGACAAAAAAAACCAAAAAACAACAATAAAATAAGCCCACGGTGGGCGTTAGGACACTGCTAACTGTATAACTGCTGTTTTAGCTTTGTACCTGCTTCCTTTTTTTTTGTTGTTTTTTTTTCCTTTCTTTCTTTTTCTTTACTTCTTCTTTTCTAATTTCCACCTTATACAAGAGGTGGACACTGGGTATCACAACTTACTTACATAAAAACCACTAACCCCCACGTAAGGCTTACTAGGTAGGCCTCCACGTACCCGTTTGCAAATCCTTGCACTAAGCCCGAGAGGCTAACGGGCAATTGTATATAGTTTACTTCCCCCTTATCCCCCTCGATTGACCGTCAGGTCACCCTCCCACGATATAGGTAACATCCCAACAAACCTGTGCTCGTCCCACCCCACCAACTGATCTAGTCGGTGATCAAACCATAACAAGTAGGGAAAACAGTACCATGCCGCTAAAATTTCTCTCGCTAAATACCAAAGGCTTAAATTCGCCTAACAAACGTAGATTGGCCCTCCAGGAGGCCAAGAAACAAGGAGCACAGGTGGCATTTTTTCAGGAAACTCACTTTTAGTGGGGATCCAAACCTAGGTTTAACTCTGCTTGGTTCCCAGTAGACTACCACACATGCTACCACAAAAAAAAAAAGAGGTGTATCGATATTAATACATAAGAATGTTGTTTTTGAACTTGTACGAAAAATAAGTGACAAACAAGGTAGATACCTTATATTACAATGTCGTATAAACAATCAACCGTATACATTGATAAATGTCTATAGCCCTAATGAAAACCAACAAGTATTTATAGCTAATATGTTCTCTCTCCTGTCAATGTACAGTTTTGGGGAGGTAATCCTTGGAGGCGACACTAATTTTCTCCTAGACATCAATATGGACTCCTCCGCCGCGAGAACGGTAACCACATCTACTTCAAAACAGAGACACACACAAACATCCAACATCCGCAGAATACTAATGACACATAACTATGTAGACCCATGGAGAATATCCCACCCAGCTGAAATTGATTACACATGCTACACCGCTGCACACAATAGCTACTCCAGAATTGACAGATTTCTAATAAAGAACACATCACTAGAGAGAATGATAAGTGCAGAAATCGGTATCATATCATGGTCAGACCATGCCCCTATCACACTGACCATATCTGAACAATGCCCCTCCCCTGGCCAAACCGCCTGGAGACTAAATGAATCTCTACTCCAGGATCCAGTCATAGTATCCCAAATTAAGACAGACCTCCAAAACTACTTCACAGAAAATGTTCGCCCCGACACACCGCCAAATTCTGTATGGTTAGCACACAAAGCGGTGATCAGGGGCAGTTTTATAAAACACGCAAGTCAAGCCAAAAAAGTACGCCAAGCTCAATACCTAGGAATCATCCAAGAAATAACTGCATTAACACATAGAAACAAATGCTCACCATCAGCCACGACCAAGACAGCTCTCCTGCAAGCTCACACTAAATTACAAAACTTTGAACTGGCCAAAACCACATATCTATTACAAAAATACAAACACAGATACTTCGCCCATGGCAACAGAGCAGGAGCAAAACTAGCTTCACAGCTCAAACAAAGATCAGCCGCCTCCAGGATTGCCTTCCTAAACACAAATACTGGCCAGAAAGTTAGCGACCCGAACAAAATTGTAAACGAATTCTCCACATATTATCACAAACTGTATAACCTGAGTGAAGATGAAGGAGTGAAAGTCCCCATGCTTGCAGATATTGACAATTTTTTAGCAACCGTGCACCTCCCATCCCTATCATCAGATAGGATACAACAACTCAAACAACCGATATCCCATGAAGAAATATCTAAAGCCATAGCTGACTTACCACCACACAAATCCCCAGGACCAGATGGCCTACCAAATAGATATTATAAAGAATTTTCCAAACTACTACTCCCCCACCTCCTAAACCTATACCAACACAGTTTAGACACGGGAGCCCTGCCAGCGGAACTACTGTTAGCTCACATCTCGACATTACCCAAACCAGGCAAACCACCCACCACCTGCAAAAACTTCAGACCGATCTCCCTTCTAAATGGGGACGCCAAACTATATGCGAAAATATTAAGTAACAGACTCACGTCCATAATAAGCGAACTAATACACAATGATCAATCAGGGTTCGTCAAGGGGCGACAGGGCTCCGATAACACGCGAAAAATTCTTAACATACTAGCTACCATGGAGAAGGGGTCGGTCGGAGGCCTCCTGCTAGCACTTGATGCGGAGAAGGCCTTTGACCGGCTCAATTGGGCTTATATGCAGAAAGTATTACAAAAATTCGGCTTCCCAGCCGAATTTATCAAGGGGATTATGGCGCTATATGTGACACCAGCGGCCAAGGTGGCCCATGGTGGCTTCCTCTCAGCCCCCTTCTACATATCCAATGGGACACGACAGGGATGCCCCCTATCCCTCCTACTCTACATATTATCCCTCGAACCGCTAGCACAAAAAAATAAGAAATGACGAACGCATACAAGGCGTCAAAATCTTAGGCAAGGAATATAAACTAGCGCTATTTGCAGACGATATCTTAATCACACTAGAAAACCCTCAAACATCAGTGCCCCCCCTGATGGAGACCTTAGAAGGATTCGGGGACGTACCGTCTAACACTACCGTCTAAACCAAGACAAAACACAAGCACTACCCATCAAACTCTCCTCCCCCACCACAGCCGCACTCAAAGACAAATACCTCTTCGATTGGAGGACAACCTCACTTACTTACCTTGGCGTAAAAATTGCACCTTCCATAGCAGAAGTATTAAAAGTAAATTATCTCACACTCCCACAACAATGCAAGAATGAAACACACAAATGGTCACAAACGCACACTTCCTGGTTAGGCAGAATAAATGCGTATAAGATGGTGATCCTACCAAAAATACTTTATATATTCAGAATGCTCCCTCTACAAGCACCAAAAACACTCATAAGAACACTACAATCCATATGTAATGCGTTCATATGGGAACACAAAAAAACACGCGTTGCAAGTGCGATACTATATAAGCACTCAAAACATGGTGGAGTGGGGTTACCCAACATAGATCTGTACTATAAAGCATCAGCCTTAGCAACAGGGATACTGCTCCATACTACTGAGGGGATCATACAATGGGTGGACATGGAAAGAGCCCAGTTCAGCAACAACTCGGCACTGGCACACTTGTGGACACCAAGAAAATTAAGGTTGTTAAAATCTGATCTCTTACCCACAACAAAATATACTATCCAACTATGGACAACATTTCTAGAAAAGGTGGGGGATAAAAATAAATTCCAAGCAGAGGCACCATTGACAGCCTTAAGGGCTATCTCGCCAGACAAACGCTTACACAAGTGGTCGCTGGCAGGAATAACACACATACACCAATTGCTTAAATCCCAAAAAATGATGACATTCCCCGACATACAACATAAATGGGAACTTCCCAATGACGCTATCGTCGCATACCTACAACTTAAGGGAATCATTACCACACACGTAAGCAACCAACATTCAAACCATGCCCAAACATCTCTACCAACAAAGGCAATCATAGAAAGGTGCTGGAAACACCCCACGAAACCAAAAACTATTTCCCTATGCTATAAAGCATGGGAAGACACTACACCTAAGATATCACCACACTGCAAAACTTTGTGGGAACTAGACTGTGCCATTCAACTCACAGACGAAGACTGGCTACATGTACTAAACGACCTATCTAAATGGACAAAATGCTACACGCACATAGAAGCACATAGAAAGCTCATATACAGATGGTACCTAACCCCGCACTTCACAAAATATACCCAAACACGACTCCTCTATGTTGGAGATGTTCCGCAGAGGAGGGCACACTTATACATGTCTGGTGGAAGTGCCCCAACATCCAGCCCCTATGGACAGAGGTACACAATACGATCAGAGCACTCCAAATCCCAGTTACCCAAAAGAGACCCGACACATATTTACTCTTGAGATTTCCTCCGACACTCCGAAACTCGCACAAACAGCTGTGTGCCATTATCACTCTAGCGGCTCGCAGCCTACTGGCCCTCCACTGGAAATCCACAACTTGCCCAAACAAAACCCAACTATGGGACAAAATACACCAATTCTACATCTACGAACAAATGGCCGCTCCTGACGCCAAAACGGCACAGAGGTTTAGCACAACATGGTCACCATGGATAGAACTATACAACCGGCATATGCAAGATGGAGCTGTAATGTCAGGGACATCCGCTACCCCCTTATAATCATTACCAGTAACCATATGTGTGAACTACGATAGAGCATAGGGACGCATACAAGTATCCACCACCTGGTGAACACAGGCCGGCCAGATGTCGGGCTGGCCATACGAGCAATGACTGTATAACCGACTATGTAGGCCACTCTATGTTACCTAACTGTACATGCTCCGAACCGTACCCCAACGTTAATGTTGTACCTGTTATTTGTACTGCCTTCATGTACTACTCTCACTTGTATCACTGGTTCAAACTGTATCATTGATGACGAAACTTCAATAAAAAATATATTGAAAAAAAATAAAAAATAAAAGAGAATCTACCAGAGACTCTCTCATTAAAGACATTAGAGACTTGGAACATAAACATAAAAGTAATATGTTATTAGAGGGTTACAACTCTCTAATAGCTAAACGTTCTGAACTCCATATATTGTTAAACGCCCAAACTGCTACTCACAAAACATGTATAATGCACATGGAGGTAAATGTAGAAAATTACTAGCAAAGGCACCCAAATTTCCGAAGTGCCGAATTTCGGAAGAATCGAAGCGCCGAATGTCCGAATAGCTGAAGTGCCAAATTTCTGATTTGCCGAACTGAACTGCCGATGTCCCGAAGCGCCGAATAAACGAAGTGCCGAATTTCGGATTTGCCGAATAGCCGAATTGCCGAAGCACAGAATTGCCGAAGTACTAATATACCCAGTAGAAGAATGAAGAATGTTACACTGTATACCAGTTTAAATAAAAAATATACACACATAACCAGGATTCAGCTGTAAGCATTTGCAACACTTACAACAATCAAGTAACACATTCATATAAAATGTAAGTTACTTAGCCAGTCAATCGATGGGAATGAGTAAGTAAGTAGATCACTCCCTAATTCCCACGGTATTAGGGAGCTATCTACCAAAAGGCTGAAAGATCTAAATTGGTCTTTCGACCTATTGCCCTGCCCCTGAGCGGCGGGTTGGAGCCCTGGATGACAATGGGTGGACCCTATCTTGTGTCCCCCCGGGGTGTAGAGAGGGTGCAGTGGCTGTAGAGAGGGTGGGCTGGGGTTGTAGAACGGGGGCAGGGACTATAGAAGGGAAGGCAGGGGCTGTGGTGGGGGGCAGGATATGTAAAAGGGGGGACCAAGACTGTAGATTGGGTGGACAGGAGCTGTAAAGTGGGGGACGTGGGCTGTTGAAAGGAGGGCACAGGGGCTATAGAAAGGGGAACAGTGGCTATATAAGGGGAGGCAGGGGCTGTGGTGGGGGACAGTGGCTATAAAAGGGGGAACAGGGACTGTAGGGGACAGGGAGACATAGGCTGTAGAAGTGAGGGCACAGGGACTGTAGGGGACAGGGGCTGAGAGGGGGAATAGAGGCTCTAGAGGGGGCAGGAGCTATAGAATGAGGGACAGGGGCTGTAGAAAGAAGAACAGGGGCTATAGAAGGGTAAGCAGGGGCTGTGGTAGGGGGAAGGGGCTGTAGAAGGGCTGGGCAGAGACTGTAGAGGGGGCATAGGGGCTGTAGAGGGGGCAGAGGCAGTAGAAAGGTGGCACAGTGGCTGTAAATTGGGGTGGGCAGGGGCTGTAGAATGAGGTGGGCAGGGGCTGTAGAGGATGTCACAGGCTGTAGAAGGGAGGGCACATGGGCTGTAAAGGGGGACTGGTACTGAGAATGGGCACAAGGGCAAAAGAAAGGAAGGGACAGGGGCTGTGGAGAGGGTAACAGGGCTATAGAAGGGGTGGGCAGTGGCTGTAGAAAGGGGGCAGGGACTGTAGAGAGGGGAACAGGGACTATAAAAGGGGAGGCTGGGGCTGTGGTGGTGGACAGGGGATGTAAAGGGGGGGCAGGGGCTGTACGGGGCTGTAGAGGGAGCAGGGCCTATGTTAGGGTACAGGGAATGTAAAAGTGGTGACAGGGACTGTAGAGGGGAAGGACATGGGCTGTAGAGGGGCCATAGGGGCTGTAGAGGGAGCAGGGCCTATGGTGGGGTACAGGAAATGTAAAAGTGGGGACAGGGGCTGTAGAGGGGAAGGAAATGAGCTGTAGAGGGGAGGGCACAGGGGATGCTTAAAAACATGACCAGGGAGGGGAAAACTATATCCCTGGTGGTCAGCAGCTAGAGCCTGCAGCCAGCAAAGAGCAGCCAGGGAAGTCAGTCGGCCGGTCTCTCTTGATGTTGTCAGGAGGAGGGGGCGTGACTTTCCCTGCTCTTCTGCTCTTCCCTACGCTGGGGAGTCTGGGAGAAGAGCAGGGGAAGTCACGCCCCCTCCTCCTGACATCAGAGGAGAGGCCGGCCAACTGACTTCCATGGCTGCTCTGTGCTGGAGACAGGTGATGTGAAAAATCCGAGTCGGATTTTTGCACCCCCTGAGCCGCCTTATGGATGCGCCAGCCCTGGGTTTGGACCTAACTGGTTGAACTGACTCAAGGCTCTATACTCAGAACCAACTGCTAGACTTAAAGTAAACGGACGGTTGTCTGACCCGGTGCATACACAAAACAGCACGAGACAGGGGTGTCCTCTCTCCCCACTCCTCTTAGTACTTGTCATGGAGCCACTCCTCCAAGGAGTGAGAGACAACCCCCACATACATGGGCTAAAAACAGACCAGAACGAACATAAACTAGTGGCATTTGCCAAAGATTCACTATTTGTCATATCAGACCCACTTAATACTATGCCACATCTCATTTGAGAAATAGATTTATACAACTCACCAACTTCCAAGTCAATTTCACTAAAAGCGAAATTCTGGAACTACACCTTTCCCAGATGCCGTAACCGCGCTTAAACATCAATTTTCACTTACCTGGGCAAATCAAGCAATCAAATATCTAGGAGTACTGATCCCCACACATTAGCAAACTGTATGAACCAAACTTCCCCCGTGTTACAAACAATCACTAGGGACATCTCTAATTGGAATATTAAACACTTCGACTGACTATGTAGAATAAATATACTGAAAATTAACGCTCTTCCCCACTTTCTCTACCAAATGCAAACAATACCAATCTCACTCCCCAAATCATTTTTCAAAGAAATGAAAAGAATCTTTACATCCTTTATCTGGGCCTCTAAACACTCTAGGATCCTGTATGACAAAATAACTAGACGTAAATGCCTAGGTGGCCTGGGCTTGCCCAATATAGAAACATACCAGAAGGAGAGTCTACAAGTTGTCCAACCCCAACAACACAAAACAATGGGTAGGACTAGAGGCAGCCATGTTCACAATGCCCTTAAACACCATCCCCTTGCATAAATCAAGCATTTCTATTACCACAACATAGCACACACCCAACCACAGTACCAACACTGAGGAACTCGCTAGGTATGAGACTATTACCAACAATCTCCCCTTACCCATCTCCTCTATACACCTTGACCTTAAACCCATTATTCAAACCTGGTGTACCTCCTGCTGCATATAACACATTCCACTCCTCCAAATATCTTACCCTAGGCTCTATACAACTGAGGGTTCAGCGAAGTGGCACTTCTCCTCATGACAGTTTCATAAATGTTACTCATCAATAAAGAATGTTGGAGATGTCATCAGCCAAATGGAACCTTAGCTCACATTTGGTGGACATGCCCAACTATCCAACAATACTGGCCAAAAATAGTTAATTTAATAAAATTTGTTACTGATGTCCAAATCCCTTTAGAACCCAATCCAGTAGTGTTCTGTTAGTCTCAGACAGATGCAAACCTTTAACAGCGCTACTTATTCACAAGTTGACTGCAGCCACCCTACTGATTCCAGTGTTTTGGAAGACACAAAATGCTCCAACAATAAGACATTACTCTGCACGTCACTCAAGGCTCACACTTTGACATTACATCGTAATCAGATAAATACCCAAAGATTCAGATATATAGCCAAACTCTGAACTTAAACGACCTGTGCTCTAACTGCCCAAACTATCCACATTTTATAATAATTTTTTTTTTTTAAATCCTCACAAGGATTAGCTTTTTTACCTCCCCGTACCTCACTCCCAATCCACCTCCCCTGGACAGCAACAAACCATTCAGACAATATTAATGCTTATGCTCCTATGGTTTTTGATGTTAGGGCACACCCTCAAATAATCACGTCATATTCTACTATGTTATGGGAATTTAGCACATTTCCATTTAGTCCACATTTGCAACTAGCCGTGGTGATTTTCAAAACCATGCTTTAAGCAAAGACTTGACTAAGGAATGTATCTTATCATCCCCTATCCAACAGCTATGATGTCAATATCACCTGGATAACACAATGCATCATACCATGTGGCTTATTAATCTTAGGTCCACTTTGTATGACATCCACTATCTGAGGCCCCTAGAAGGTGCACCGCCGGCCAAGGAACAGACCATAAGACTCCTGAGTAGGATCATCATTATCACATATACAGGGGCCAAGTGGTTGTCACGTCATCACGTCATCATCGACCATTATAAGTGAGGCATTTTGTATAACCATATCACCAAAATGTCGAAAAATGCGGATATGTCATTATTTGATTGTACTCTATTTTATACCGTTTCAATTCCTATGTAGGCTTCGCACTTCTTGAATAAAAGATTTCAAATGAAAGCAAAAAATAAAATAAACAAAATGTGAGGCAATCTGTCCTACAGCTCAAGCTTGGCTGAAATTGGGTCATGCTGCAGGACAATGATTCCAAGCACACCAGCAAATTAACAACAGAATGGCTGAAAAAGAATCAAGGTGTTGCAATCGCCCACTCAAAGTTCAGATCTCCTAATATGTATTGGCATATTGTGCAATATTACAAAGGAATGAGCTTATAATGAAGCAGTACAAAAAAAAAATACAGAGTACAATTAACCATATATGCATCTATATTTTTTTAAAAAAAAATGCAAATGTCATCTTTGTTTTCAGTTTACGTATTTAGGTCTAAAATGGGAAATTCACTGTGGATTCAAACTTTATTCAATAACTATTTCTGACCATACTCAACACAGCAAAGCAACCCTGTCATCATTAAAGGATCAGTCTAGGCACCATAATCATGACTGTGTGCTGTAGTGGGTATGGTGCCAGTAGTCAGACTATAAGTCAAACTGTTTTCGGACAGTTTTCCACTTCACTTATCTAACTGTACGAGTCCCAACAATTTTCGTACAGTTTGAAACTAACCTTAGTGCCCTGGGTACGTGCAGTCTGGCCTTTTCTACAGATATAACAGTCAAAATGTATCCTAACATGGGTGGAAATTGCAATAACTGCATGCCTCCCAACCATCCCAATTATGGGGAGACAGTTCCGATTTTCGTGTCCTGAGTCGTCTGCCCGCCGACTTTGTTCTCTAATCTCTCGCTTTTGGGGGCCCCAAGAAGCTTTCCCCAAAAAGTGTAGTGCTGAAATAGTGCACTCTGCATGTCCTGCCCTCGATGGACTCCTGCTTGGTTGGCATGTAGCCTGGTGTACAGTCACTCCATGCTGACCTACCAGTAATTTGGGCAGACCCCGCTCTCTTTCTGGAAAGACATGCCCATTCCAGATGGGTTTGCCTTTCTTTGAGTGGAGTGGCTTGATCGCATCACATTGCCACCCAGCTTCTCAAGATGCCAATGTTGGTGGTATGTTAAAGGACCACTAAAGTCACCTGGCCATGTCATCTCAATGAAGTCCTGACGGTTTAGGCGTGTAGTATTTTTTTTAGAAACTACAATGTTTAAATTGCAGGGTTAAATCTCCTTCTACCCACTGTCATACTCAGGTGGCTGCAGCCCCCATAAGAAAGTATTAATTAAATGCATTCCTAAGGCAAAATTTCAATCCACGCAGCACATGATATGCATGTATATTAGGTCCCCAATGCCTCTCTATGAGGATACACATTGGATTGGACTGACTCTGAAGGAGGCCATGCCTCCTCAATGACATTGTGGGAGGTGGAGAGATATTCATTTTTATACCAAACTGGGGGGGGACTTTTTGTTAGTGACAGGGACACTAAAGTGTTAGGAATACACGTTTATATTTCTAATGCTCTAGTGTTCTTTTAACCCCTTAAGGATACATGACATGTGTGACATGTCATGATTCCCTTTTATTCCAGAAGTTTGGTCCTTAAGGGGTTAATGTCACTTATATGGAAACAGGATCCTGTACGTAGAGTTATCCAAGCGATGGCCCAGGCAAGTGTCAGCTATTCCAGAGCAAAATCTGTTTGACAATTTATTGGAATGTGATGAATAAGCAGCTTCCCACAGCAGCGCAAAACAGAAGCCATGTCCTTGCCACAGTAACCTACATAACAGACAGAGCTCTATCTCTGTTATGCCTGATCTCCTCATTCCTTGCTCCAAAAGTCCACATTACTGGGTCCCTGAATAGCCAATTGCATTCACTGAGCTCTCTATTACAAACATTATCTGCATTCTGGTTGCTGATTGAATAGGTCATAAGAGGTCAGTATGTTAGATGATCAGTAGGTGGCGCTGATGTCTACAGTAAACTATAACTAAAAAACAGATAAAATTTGTATCTTGTAATACCTTTTTTATTGGACTAACATAATTTTTTTTTTTTTTTTTTAAATTCTTTATTTTTGTTGTGCAGGTAGGTACAATTTGTTGACGGTCGCCACAACAGCGTATTGCAAGATACATAACATTTGAACGTTGGCATGAGAATTCGTACACACATTTTTTTTTTTTGGTTATGCTAGAATATACATGTCGATGTAGTAAGTGTTGCTAACGTGCCATGATATATACAGACGATTTGTCATGAATGCTAGATCTACTACTTTATCGTAGTCGAGCTTTGTAAGCATGGTTAGCAGTTAATAAATGAGAAAATGCATTTAAAAGGTAAACTACGTGTATGTTGTTTTATCGTTGAGAGCAGTTAGTGGGATTCGTACAATTGTAAGAGGTATTGCTGTCATGTACAGGAGCACCTTTGCAATGGAATAGTAGCTGTTATAAGACTTTATGGTGAGTGGGTGATTTGTTTGTGTATAATATGCTGCAGTGTTTGCTCCCCTGTGCTAACCAGCTCTGCTGCTATGTGCCAGAGCCTTACTGTAAGACTTATTGTAGTGTGTGGTCTTTCGGTGTCCCTGTTGCAGGGCCTGCGGGGACGCAGATAGCCCCTGTGTCAGCCTGTCTTGGGCCAGGAGTGGTTGATGGCATTGTGTTGCCTCAGTGCCGCCTATGGTGAATGTGAGCCTCTTAAGTAGGCCTGTCCCCCTAAAATGTACTGTTAGACCATAAACTATATACAAAATGTAATGCAATCGTAGAGAAGTAATTTAACGAAAAAGAAGACCAAAACAACAAGTGAATAGCCGGTGAGGCTCGGCCATCCCCTTCGGAAGCACTTAGGTGGTGGCTACAGTCTGTGCGGCGTGGGTGGACCCCCCAGGAACAAAAGGTTTGGAGGTAGCCGGATTCCATTTGTGTGGTTTAGGGTTTGTGGGGCGTCGTCGTATGGCGTCTGCCGGGAGCCCCAGAGTGGGGAGGTGGGCCTCCGCCTCTTGTAAGTCCGCGATGAGGTACGTGGTGTCTCCCTGAAGCACTTGAAGCTTGTGGGGTGAGCGCCATCTGTATTTGATATCTCGCTCGCGGAGCAGGGTGGTGAAAGGCCTAAGGGTTGAGCGCCAGGCCATGGTTCCCCTGGATAAGTCCGGGTAAAAGGATAGAGTCATGTCCTCAAATGTGAGCGGGGTAGTGTTCCTAATGGCGGCCATTACTGCTTCTTTGTCCTGTCGCTTCTGGAATTTGACTATTAGATCTCTAGTTGCTGCTGATGGGGCCATTGGTGGTTTAGGGATTCTAAATATGCCGTCGAGGCCTACTCCCTTGGCTTGCTTTGGTGGCAGTATTTTACTCACCAGGCGCCGCATGAGGTGGGGGAGTTCAGAGTCTGGGACTGATTCTGCGATGCCTCTGACCTTAAGGTTCTGGGCTCGTCGCGAGTCTTCCATAGCCGCCATAGCCCCTTCTACTTTCAAGTGCTGTTGCTGCAGCATTTTCATCTCCTGCTGGAGGGAGGTCACTAGCCTGGCTTGCGTGTGGGAGTTCTGCTCCACAGTGTCCACGCGGTCCGTAAGGCCCTTTATGTCTCTCCGCATGTCGGCTACGTCCTCCTGAATATTTTGGCGGAGTTCCGCCAGTAGCTCCCTCATTTCGGCTTTCGTGACCGGAGCTGAGTCAGGCTGCGCGGCCTGCTTTGGGTTCGGTTTCTCCGGCGGCCACCTTGCTGGTGAGCAGGGCTCGTCTGGATCAGAGAGCAGGTCGTCTGAGTCTTCTAGGCCTTCTATGTAAGCGGCCATGTCAGGCTCTGGTGCGCCATGTGCCCGCCGCCATAGGTCTCCTATGCTAGCGCCCGGTCGGGGCAAATCGGGCTTGGGTTTTTTAGTCTTCCTGCCCATTACTGCCACTTGTGTGGGTAGCTGGGGTGCTTTGGGGGGTGATATTTCCAAGGTTAATTGGTCGTTTTGGGTCGTTATTGCCAGGAGCTCCCTTCAGATGCGACCTGTCGGTTCGGCTGCTGGCTCCGCCCCTCTAACATAATTTTTTAATGGCAAGCTTTTGGGAGAATCTCCCTTTCTCAAGTCTGTTAAAAAGGTATTACAAGATACGAATTTTATCTGTCTTGTAAATCAACGTCACTGGACTAATACGGCTACAATCCATAGGCGTGCGCACGGGGTATTCAAAGATCTCCCTCACCGACCCACAGGCAGGGAGGGAGGCAGGAGAGGACCCGGGGAGCTCTTGCCAGCAGCTCCGCCGGGTTCCTCTCGAGCGGTCGGAGCATTGCCGGGGCTAGTTCACTCTCCACTGGACCACCAGGGAAGGCAGGAGCACGGTCCCCCCTCCCTACATAAGGTAAGAAGGGAGGGAGGATATTAACTAAACGGCCCCCACACATTACACATAAACATACAGCACACACACATACATCACCCTTACACACACAGCACACACACACTAAGAGCACCCTCACACATACACACACACAGCACACACTAACAGCACTCTTACACACACACAGCACACACTAACAACACCCTTACACACACACACTAACAGCACCCTCACACTAACAACACCCTTACACACACAGCACACACTAACAGTATATATATATACATACACACACACAGAGCCGGCGCTATCTGAGTGCCGGCTCTGCTCTAAGCCTCCATGGGCCGGCGGGGAGACCAAAGATCTACCTCACCGGCCCACAGCAGCATGGAGGGAGGCAGGAGAGGACCCAGGGAGCTCTAGACAGAAGCTCCGCCAGGTTCCTCTCGCGATATCTGAGCGTTGCTGCGGCAACGCTCAGATCTCGCGAGAGTTAACTCTAGCCCTGCAGGCTAGAGTTCACTCTCCACTGGACCACCAGGGATGGCACATGGCAGCAATGATTTACTAATCTGCCAAATCCCTCCAAACATACAGCACACACACATACAGCACCTACACACATACAGCTCACACACACACAGTACACTAACCGCACCCTCACAAACACACACAGCACCTTTTAAAAAAACACAACACCCTCACACACAGCACAATAACAGCACCCTCACAAACACACACACAAACAGCACCCTCACAAATACACGACACTCACACAAACAGCACCCTCACAGGACAAACATACACACACAAACACCCTCACACACAAACAGCACAGTCACAAACACACACACCCTCACATCACACTAACAGCACCCTCACACACACATCACACTAACAGCACACAGCACACACAGCAGTGTGTGTGTGTATATATATATATATATATATATATAGATACATACACACACACACACACACGCGGCGTGTGTTTGTGCTTTAGGGTGCACACCCTAATGCAATAGGCTGTGCACGCGTACGGATATACCACCTTCTTTCTTACATGTGTCATCTTTAATATATAGAATTATAGATGAGTCATGTACCTTTGATCCAACCCAGACATAAGTTAATAATAAAACAAACATTAGTATTATTCACTAAACTCCGAATGGCCTTGAACCGAATAGGGCAAAAACATGCATATGGCACCATTTAGACTGCAAAATCAGACTATGAAATAAGTGGAGGGGGGAGCATAGATCACCCCTGTGCGCATCGGGTGGGGGATATTTAGCATTTTTTAGGGGGGGGGGGCAAGTCTCCCCTCCCGCAGCAATCTCCCATGTTGGCTGGTGGGGCCCTAATATTTATAATAAGGGGGGACCTGCTATCACCTCCCCAAGCCCCCATTCATGCCTGCGGGTAGGGGTCTTAATAGGTATAAAGTGGGGAAGGAAACTAGTGTCCCCTCCCTTAGCTCCATTCCATGCTGGAGGGTGGAGGCCCTAAAAAAATATAAAGTAGGAAGGGCTGGATATGCCATTGTCAACCCCCCAAGTATTATGGTGTCACCCTTGGTGGCTGGGGGTCCCCAATCCACTTGCCAACAGCCTAAAATGAAGCCCCTACCTACCCACCCTCACCCTAATAAAATTGAGACTTGGCTATCAGAGCGTTCTGATTGGTTGGTTTTCTAACCAACCAATTAGAGATCTCTTGGTCATCTGGCAAAGTGTGGTAAATTTTCCCAATTTTTGCATGAGCTGTAATAGAAACATAGAATGTGATGGCAGATAAGAACCATTCAACCCATCTAGTCTACCCAATTTTCTAAATACTTTCATTAGTCCCTAGCCTTATCTTATAGTTAGGATAGCCTTATGCCTATCCCATGCATGGGAATTCTAAAAATTGGCTTTCCCTGCTAGGGGCACTTCTTCTGCGGAAATTCCTTAATGGGTGAAGATGATTTATCTTTTGTTGCGGCTCAGGTTTTATTCTTTCTGCTGGATTTTTAGTAAACATGATATTTGCCACTGTAGTCAGAAATACTTTGTTTTTAATCAATTTAACCCTGGAAATAAAATGTTAAAAACCGCCTATTACCTAGATTTTGCAAATGACATCATAATCCAGTCAGTCTTGGCACAGCCACGGCACACACCACACATGTTGAGAAACATAAACATTGTGTTGGCTTCTGCTCTTTAAATATTATGTTCATGACAGAAAAGGATAGAGCTTATAACAATGAAGGACACAGGCTGGATGCTTACCTCTCCTTCTCTGATGGCATCATGGGGAGGAATGGCCTCCTTCAGAGTCAGTCTAGTCCAGTTCTCTCATAGCATTGTATCTCAGCCACATTCAAATCCCAGAAGACAAACATCACTTCAGACAGAATATGCAGAGCAGGGTGATTTGTAGATAATGAAGGACATTCAAATGATTGTCTTCTTTATTTAAACCAATTGCTTCATTTCAAATTGTGTTTGTTCACGATGTGACCAGATCAATGCAATAAATATATCAGTTTAACTAATTTTATTTTACATTTCTTAGATTAAAGAAACAAAACCCATCCAAGAACACAAACAAACAAACAAACAAAAAAATAATAAACCAAGGTGTGCTCTCTGAATAACAAAACAGTTTACAATCCATGTAAAAACTTCATTATATGTCATGATGATGAGATGTTGATGCTGGAGTTGTCCCTTTTTACTTAATATGCAATATATATAGAAAAAAAATACTAGCCTTGTGCACGGCGTGATTGTTTGGTTCTTCTAAAAATGTTTTCCAAAATTGGAATTTTGTTTAGGATGTCTGACGCTCGTATAAGTGATGGTTCGGCTCGGCCAAATTCCGAACATGAAAAGCAATTTGGATGCATGTACCCACTTGGCGGAATGAAGGTTAATCATTTGGCAACTAGCCAGTCGTCATTATAAATTACTATATAAATAATCAAGAAATAAAAAAAAAACATAAACAAACAGCCTATGGGGTCAATATGCCCCACATATTAGTATGAGGGAGGTATATATCCTCCCTTACGCCCCCACCTGCAGCATGCCACAGGTGGGGCCAATGGCTACTGCTGCCCGGTTATGAACAAAGGCCCCACATGATTATATATAGTGCATAAAAGCCTCCTGACATCATGATCCACCATCCCTAGATGCCAAATTGATGACCAGATAGACTTGGAAGAAGAACATCATTCTTGTTGCGCTAGTTCTATGTTTTAATTTGTTTCTCATTTTTGTAAACAATGGCACATAATCCATATTGCTCAACCAGGCTAATGGTTGGCTTAGCATCATGGTAATTGTAGTGCTCAAACATACGGATTGTTTTGCTCAGTTATGGAATATATAGCTAATTAAGTGGTAAAAGAAAAGTTCTCCCCCTTCCAGTCTCTTTTTTTATGACATGGAATGTTTGTGTGTTAGTGTATTTATGTATGTGTGTGGAAGAGAAGGGCATGGGGTAGGTAAATTGGTATGTGACTAGATGGATGTGACTAGTTTGAGGTATGTAGCTGTATGTGTGAATTTAATCAAGGGTTGTGGATGAGTGTGAGTAGTCTACTTGGTGAGTGTATGTACATGACGGGGAATTAAGGCTTGGCTTGTCAGTGTCCTGATTCCAGCCCAGATACATTAGTACTAATATATGTGGGTATAAATGAGTAGGAGGTTAGGTAAATGTGACAGAAATGGTGTGTGTAAATACCGATCTTGAAGTGGGGAAGTATGTTTCTGTAAAAGTGGTTGTAGATGAAACCTACTCGTCTGTGACAGACTTAACTCGTCAGCTGATGCTCTTAGCTTATCACTTGCGAGTAAATATATACATACTATTGACCAGTACCTCTTTCACATAAGTCGAGCAGTGAGGAAAAGCACCAGGTCAGTGCCAGGTCACTACTCTTTTGTTAAATCTTTCGGAAAGATGGCACCAGGGGACACCATAACCACTTCACTCCCAGCATGTCTCCAAAGCGATAACGGTGTTCTATCATTCTGCTATACTCCGTCAGATTTCTATACCCCCGTCACTTCCGGTGAGGGGAATTAGCTGGATCCTGTGCTGCACATATGGTGGAACTAAATATGTATGGCCATATGGTGGAATTAAATCCCCATATTTATTCTCAGATAGGCATTTTAGTAGCCTTCTTTGTATTATATATTGTTTTGTAGTCTGAGTGCGCTGCAACTATTTATTGTTTTATGTATGAAGTTTGGTCACTGCGGTAGCACCTTTCATACAAAATGCAGGTCTTGGGAGTGCCCCCTATCCTTTTTCTGTATAGAGTTAGAGATATTGACATTATTGACAAACTCTAATGGATAACCAAACAATATCTATTGCAGGTGCAAACCAATGTGTAAAATTTTGCACAACACCCCCAACAACCCACAAAACAACACAGTAAATAAACAATACATGCTTGGTAAATAACCTCAAAAATGTGTTGGTGGAGCACTCTAAAATTCACTCACCTCTCACATGTTCCATTTTTCTCAAATGTTTTTCTCACGAGGGGTGAGTGAATTTCTAGAGCGCTCCATTTATATGTTTTGGGGTTATTTACCAAACATTTATTGTTTATTTCTTTTTATACTAAATACAATTTTTCCTCTTTACATCTCTGATCAACTTAGGTAACATTTAATTTCATATTATCCAGTCAGGTGCTTACCACCCCCTACTTCCTTTAAGCTTAAATATTTGATAGGTGATTCTCTTGTATTTCTGTATTATATCACTGTGTTTGCTACCTTAATTCAAATAAAAATATTATTAGGTCTACACTTGCAAAGAACATACCGGTACTTTGAAGTCATTCTCTAAGGTCTCCATTAAGTTAAATTTACAGGAACTATGCGTAAAAACTCAAATCGTTTGGTATACTACTGCTTCAAAATATCATATGGAGAAAATAATTTTTGATCTGTGTTGGCACAACTCTGGAGGTAGAGAAATAATGCTATGACCAACGCCACTAGGGTTAGCACTTCTGACGAGCTCATGATCTGAACGAAACACACATAGAGTGCTTCATTACTTACCTTGAACCTCTGCTCCCCTGTTTTCCTTTCTTTCCTGGTACTTGGTCTTGAAAATAAGTAGGTGATAAATTAGCACTTTTGCAAAATACATTTCAGGAACATTGAGATACCAGTCTTGTACCATTTGACTATCCTCTCTGAATTGTACTAAAGGCCCCTGCTGGCTGCTGGCCGTATCACTACCTCTACAGTAATTAGATTGGAATTTTGCAATCACTTTATTAAATAATGATTTCAAACTCCTCACTAAAATACAAGCTAACAGACTCCAACAATTCCTCCAGTCTATTTTACATCCTCAACAGCTGGAATTTACTAGGGACAGACTGTCTATACAGGGAATAAAAACGTCTATTGCTGCTGCAGCAGTAGTGGAATTCAAAATTCTTAGTAACCAGTTCCGACTTTTCATATGTTTTCAACTCCACCGGACCCCCCTCCAGTCATGCAGGCACACACTCACAAGCACATCGATACAGCCACCCATATATATACCATGGGGGGCAAGGGAATGCTATTATTATTATTATTATTATTAATATTAAATGCATAAACCTTGTATTTCAAGCCAGTGTGTAGTAAACGTATAAACCTTTTTAATCGTGCTAATGAGCAGTAAATGTACAAACCTTGTATATCATGCCAATGAGCAGTAAATACAAAAATTAGGTATACCAGGACGATTAGCAATAAACATATAAATTTAATATTTCATGCCAATGAAAAGTAAATGCTTAAACTTGGTATATCATGGCAATGAGCATAAATCCTGAATATCATGATAGTAAATTTGTGTGTGTGAGGGGGACATGGGACGGCAGGGTGTGTGTGGGGGGGACATAGGGCGACAGAATGTGTGACGGGGAATTGGGGCGGCAGAATGTGTGAGGGGGAATTGAGGGGGGCAGGGTCTGTGTGAAGGAGACATGGGGCGGCAGGGTGTGTGTGAGGGAGACAGGGGGCTGCAGTGTGTGTGTGAGGGGGACATGGGACGCCAGAGTGTGGGTGAGGGGGTCATGGGGCAGCAGGGTGATTGTGAGGGAGACATGGGATGCCAGGGTGATTGTGAGGGAGACATGGGGAGGCATGCAGAGTCGTTGCAAGGATTTTGTCTACAGACGAAGACGCATTTTACCGACCACAAATTTCGTCTTCACCTGGTTGTCTAATATCCCCCTTTTACCCATCCTTTTGTGCATCGTCACCTTTTTCTCTTTTTGCATATTGTATCCCGTTTGCCATTTAATATTAATAATAATAATAATAGCATAGCGTTTGCCATTGTTTTAATGCTTTTGTGTCTTTATCCCAATTTTGTGGTCTCTTACAAACTAGCTCAATGGCTCTTACACACACTGTCTCTTTCACACACACTGATGTCAAGTCCCAACAAATAATTCTCTATCTATTCTATCTCCCTCCTCATTTCCCCAATTGTCTAAACACTTCATGTCCACTCTCTCCCTATTTCTCAATCTCTGGCAGTTTCATATATCTTTCTTTTTTAATTCCTATATTTCATGCTCTTTTCACCCCCCAAAATGACTGGGGACTATCTGCATCCTGCTGCCAGCTGACATGAATACCAAGGGCCACTTAGGGGCCAATCTGATGGCAGACACATTCATGGCAGAGACCATGGACAGGAGCAGGTTGAGTGGCTGAGGCACAGAGAGACACCTGCAAGTTTCTGTACTCTCAGGCAGAGTAACTCCCTGCCTGAGAGTAGTGAGACAGACTCCAGAGCTTACTCTCTGTAAACCTAAACAAATGTAAATCCCCATCTAGCAGTGATACCGGAGAAACTGACGGAAGCAAAGCACAGAGAGATGGACACAGGTTTCTTCAGGAAGGAAGAGATTCTTTATTGGATCACCGATCGGGACTCAGAGGGACTAATGTCACCAAAAATACAGCAAGTTCTGAGCCCTGAACAATAGTGCAGGCTCCCTATATAGGCACATAACTCCTCCCATATTAAGCTCCACCCGCACATTCTCTTGACCAATCATTACAAATAAGAATTAACTTCCTGCTTGACCGCATGGCTTGTCCAGCACAATGGAGGAGGGGAATACTACATCCTGTATTCTTGCACATGCTCCGTACACTACTGATCGTATCTTGCCTCGTGCAACCAACTGATCGATACGTCAGCATATGCACGTACACATGCCACGTGGTAATCTCGGCCTACTAAATTTATTTTTACCGAGATTCCACCACATTCCCCCCTTTGATGCCTCTTGATATTTTACAATTACTTGAGGCATCACTTAACCTTGGTTTGCATACACCACAAGTTACCTTTGAACCAGACCAGACTTATCCTATGATGTGAATCTTCAACACTCGTCTTCCTGCATTGGTTCTCCCTGATCTAGAGCCTTATATTTATAAATTGCCATTATCTGTGCAGCAGCCTTCCTCTCTGCTATATTTTCTATCAGGCTTTGCACAGACCTAACTACTAAGGGTATAAGACACGGCAGGAGTAGACACAACATTAAAATCAGTAGGACTCCACCTACCACTGCCTTAAGCCCTCCAAACCACTCATACCAGCTACCAAACCAACTACTTGGATTGTACCCTTTCCATACCTGAGTAGGCACATGCGCTAGTTTAACCATATGGCTAGTAAGCTCAGCTATTGCTTGCCCTTCGTCATCTATTTGAAGACAGCAATTGCTCAGGTTAAACTTCCCACATACACCTCCCTCTACTGCCAAAAGATAATCCAAGGCTAATCTATTTTGGTAAACTGCTGTCCTCATCCTGGTATTATGCTTCGCTAGAAGATTGAGCGCTTGTGATGTCTCGTTAGTAATGATCTCAACCACCGCCTGTAACCTTATAATGCGGTTGAGCATATAAATAGGGGTTCTATAACCAAAGGTACCATCCTCTGCCCACGTGGCTGGCCCATAATAATCTATAATACGCTGGGGAGGCCATTCATTATCTTCCCAGGCACCTATCTCTATGGGTCCCCTTTTCTTCCTATGATTCACATCATACACTTTAACACCTAAAGTCTCACCTGTTTCAATAGGCAACAAGAAGAAGGATGGTTTCAACATACCCAACACACATGCCCCTTCCCAGTCCTGTGGTAACTCCGAATAGGCCTTCTTACCACAGATCCAGTACAAATTCGCTGGGGCTCTCCAGTTAGATGTGATGGATAGATCAAACCATACGTCCTTTAAATTGGCATATCTTGCAAACGGGTTAGATGGTTCTGAGACATTTGAAGCCGACCACCAAGTTGTATTCTTTGTATCATCATCATAAGCTTTTTGCCCTAGACAAGTTAATTCTCCTACAGAAGTATTATACATCATTCCTTTCCTCGCTATGCAAACATAACCTATGATGGAGGTCTTCAATCTCCACTCAGATTTACCTCTAACACTCATATGATAGTCGGCTTGTGTAGATATTAATTGGTCAACTGCCTCAGAACCGGACATTACCTCCTTTGCTTCCCAAGGCCATTGGTCTCCCATGTTAGTACCTCCACACACATAGCAGTTGGTAACATTAAGACTACCGGCAATACTCTCGGCTAAATCAATGAACAAGTTTTTAGCATTATGGGGGATCTTATTATCTATGCTCATCTCTTCATAAAAGGAATGGTATACTTGATGAGTTTGGGAGGTTACCGTATCAGTCTCTATCCCTATAAACAATATTGTCCCAGGGTCTAAACCCGTCCCATATATTTGAAACCCAAATAAATTACCATATTTATCTAAGAACTTGTCAGGGTTATTTATAAGTATATGGATTGGATTGCATTCCATAGACTTACAATATGGATCAGTAGGCAACTTAGTCACAATCATGTCCTTGTCTGCTGTCTGTCCCCAAGTCGCCCACCCCACACAAGACCAATATGGGCAGAAGTTATAATCTCTATTTGGGCATCTTGGACTTACATATTTATTTTTACTACTGGGACAAATATATTTATCGTTAGACCCATACGTCCTCTCCCATCTAAGATCCCCACATACATTCCACGGCTTTCTACCACTTGATATTGCTTTACACGCATCAAATAGCAGAGCACCTGAAGAATATACGGATTTTAATACCGTCTTATTAATTAGGGTCCCCTGAGGATCTCCATTTCTGAGAGTCAACCAAATTGTACGGGGTTGATACTCAGGACTGAAGCACTTAGGTTCTCCTACTCCTAAATGACACACACTATATTCTATATTTAAGTATCTACATCTTGATACATCTCCTTTACACTCATATTGCGAATGCCAAATTAGGGTCTGGGATATATGGTTACCTGTTCTTGTAGTCTTAATGCATACCTCACAGCTAGGAGTGTCGGTACCTCTACCTTCCTGAATATAAAAATACACATAAATAAACATTATTAAAAATACATCTTTCGTCGTCATCCTCAGTCTTCGTCCGTGTGAAGGCACCTCAGCTTCCAGGATGTAAGGACTGCAGGGAATGGAGTTCTGCTCGTCTTCACAGGGGTCCCCTCAAGACTTTCCCTGACTTATACACTCGTTGGTGAGTGGACAGGCTTTATTATGGCCTTCTCACTCACTTACCAAGTCTCTGAAACAATAACATTTGTAATCTACAAGGTTCCTCGTCACTCCGACTGAGTCGTGCGTTTTAACCGGATCTTGCAGGGATTCTCTGGATTTGCTGTAACTTGCCAGGAATCGGCTGCTGCTGGTTTAACCCTGGAGTGATGTATCCACGGAGCCACTTCGGCTACTTTTATCGCTGTAGGGGTAGACAGAAGAACAACATAAGGACCTCTCCACTTGGGCCCTAACGGCACATTATTCCACTCTTTAATCCACACTTGGTCGCCTGGGTGGTAACTATGAATTGGGGGATAAATATTCACAGGTAATCTATCTTGTACCCATTTCTGTACCTCCTCCATAGTCTTACCCAACTCTACAACCTGCTGCCGGGTAATTCCTTCTCCCAACTGACTCAAATCCCCCCTTAAGTTACCAAGCACGGGAGGTGGTCGCCCGTACATGATTTCAAAAGGAGAGAGGCCCATCCTTCTGGTAGGTGTACTACGGATTCGCAATAGAGCTATGGGCAAGAGAACGTTCCACTTAAGTTGGGTTTCCTGACACATTTTAGCCAACTGATTCTTAATAGTTCTATTCATTCTCTCTACCTTACCAGAACTCTGGGGTCTATATGCCGTATGAAGCCTCCACTTTATACCAAGCATATGAGTCAGTTGTTGTAGGCACTGATGAACAAAAGCTGGACCATTGTCCGATCCTATAGAGCAAGGTAGTCCATATCGGGGTATTATTTCTCGTAGCAGGAATCTCACGACTTCTCCTGCTTTCTCTGTACGAGTAGGACATGCTTCTACCCAGCCTGAATAGGTGCACACCACTACCAGCAGGTAGCGATGTCCACCCGATTTAGGCATCACTGTATAGTCAATTTGTAAATCGGACATGGGAAGTCCCCCCATAAACTGGACTCCTGGTGGCTTTACTGGTCCTTGTCTTGCATTATTTTTAGCACACGTTACACATCTACGTACAATGGCCTGAGTCAAGTTGGACAATCTTGGTATGTAGAAATGTTTTCTGAGAGATTCTTCTGTACTGTCTCTCCCAGAATGTGTCCCGTTATGATAGTTTTGGACAATTTCTACCGCTAGTGATGCTGGAATAACTATTCTTCCATCTTCTAACTGATACCATTTGTTCTCCAAATACTTTCCAGGTTCAGTCCTTAACCACTCCTCTTCTTGAGCTGTATAAATTGGAGTCCATTGAGACAGTGGAGTTGGTATAAGAGCAGCTATATGCCCCACATATTCCTGTCTTCCTGATTCAGCAGCACGCTTAGCTGCACTATCTGCCATCCGATTCCCTTTGGTTACATCACCATCTCCTCTCAGATGCGCCCGACAATGTATAATACCGACTTCTTTCGGCTCCCACACTGCTTCCAATAGTTGTAGGATCTCAGCTGCGTATTTGATTTCTTTGCCTTCTGAATTCAATAGTCCTCTTTCTTTATACAAAGCTCCGTGGGCATGAGTGGTTAAAAACGCATACTTGGAGTCCGTGTAGATGTTCACTCTTAAACCTTCAGCCAATTGTAACGCTCGTGTCAGTGCTATCAATTCTGCCTTTTGTGCTGATGTTCCTTTTGCCAGTGGCCGAGCTTCTATCACCTTGTCTATCGTTGTTACTGCATATCCTGCATAGCGGATCCCTTCTTTTACATAACTACTGCCGTCGGTGTAATATTGAACATCAGGGTTCTGGATGGGAAAATCACGAAGATCTGGTCTACTTGAAAATACTTCATCCATTACTTCCAAACAATCATGTTGACTTTCAGTAGATTGTGGCAAAAGGGTAGCTGGATTTAAGGTATTTACAGTCTCTAAATGCACTCTTGGGTTTTCACACAACATTGCTTGATACTTGGTCATACGGCTGTTACTAAACCAATGATTTCCTTTGTAATCCAACAACGTCTGTACTGCATGTGGAACTCGTACATAAAGTTCTTGACCCAGAGTGAGTTTATCGGCTTCAGCTACTAGCAGGGCGGCTGCAGCTACAGCTCTTAGACAAGGTGGAAGTCCGCTGGCCACTGCATCCAGTTGCTTAGACATGTAGGCAACAGGTCTTTGCCATGATCCCAAGTACTGTGTCAATACTCCCACAGCCATTCTTCTTTGCTCATGTACATACAGGTAGAATGGCCGTGTGTGGTCAGGTAGACCTAATGCTGGGGCACTCATCAAAGCCCTCTTCACATCTTCGAATGCCGTTTGCTGTTCTTGAGTCCATAAGAAGGGGTCGTGCTCTGTACCTTTGATAGCTGCATACAGAGGTTTTGCCAGTATCGCGTAGCTGGGAATCCATATCCTACAGAAGCCTGCTGCCCCCAAGAATTCTCGCACTTGTCTTCTATTCCTGGGTATCGGTATTTGGCACACAGCTTCTTTTCTCTCTGGCCCCATAATTCTTTGACCTTCAGAGATATGGAATCCCAGATATTTGACAGTTGGCAAACACAACTGAGCCTTCCTTCTAGACACCTTGTATCCTGCCTTCCAGAGAATGTGTAGTAGATCGTGCGTTGCTTGCTGACATACTTCCTTTGTAACTGCTGCTATCAACAAGTCATCTACATATTGTAATAATACACACTCTCCTGGGATAGACTCGAAATCTAGTAGATCTTGACTTAGAGCTGAACCAAATAGGGTAGGTGAATTTTTAAACCCCTGGGGCAATCTTGTCCAGGTCATTTGGCGTTTCGAGCCCGTTACAGCATTTTCCCATTGGAAAGCGAAGATACATTGGCTTTCTGCGGCAATTCGGAGGCAAAAGAAGGCATCTTTGAGATCTAAGACTGTAAAGTAAGTAGCCCCGCCCGGAATTAAAGCAAGCAGGTTATATGGATTGGGCACGACTGGATGTATACTAACAACCGCATCATTGACTGCTCTCAAGTCCTGCACAGGTCGATACTCATCTGTACCGGGCTTTTGAACAGGCAGCAATGGGGTGTTCCAGGGGGAAGTACAGAATTTTAGGATACCATACCGTATGAACTTATCCAGATAAGATTGGATGTTCTTCTTAGCCTTCTGCGGAATATGATATTGTCTCAGGCTTACTGGATAAACCCCAAGTTTTAGTTCGATTTTAATAGGTGGAATATTGCGGGCCAGTCCTGGTGGGTTGTTCTCTGCCCAAACTCCTGGTATGTTAAATAAGGATTCATCACTCCTCGGGTTTTGGCTAGTCAACACTGTATAAAGTCGCCACTCTTCTTCCTTTGGTACGGACAATGTCATAATACCTGAAGGTCCATTAAACTTTAAGGATGTTGTTCCATTTGGTAGGAACGTAATCTGCGCTTGTAATTTGGATAGCATATCACGTCCCAGCAATTGGACTGGACACTCAGGCATATAAAGGAATTGATGTTTTACTACGTGGCCTCCCAATGTACAGAGTCGACTTTTAAGAACCGGTTTTTCAGCACTTCTTCCAGTTGCTCCTATTACAGTAATAGTTCTTCCAGATGGAGGAGCAACTAGATTAGTCACCACCGAATGTTCAGCACCAGTGTCGATCATGAACGCACTCCTTTTTCCCCCTATTGATACATCGACCATAGGCTCCGCTCGACCAAGGGGGATGGAGCCCGGTCGGTATCAATAGTCCTCCATGACCGTGTCAGCCAATCCCACAAAGTCCCTACCTTCTCTATCGCGGGACCTTTGCGCTGCTGGATAGTACCTATCTTCCCTTACACTTCCTCTGTTCCCATTACTCCCTCTATTACCATTACTCCCTCCGGGGCCTCCTCTACCTCTCGCTCTGCCTCTAAAGTTTCCGTAACCTGCCCTGGGTAAGTCTCTCTCATACTGCTCTCTTTGCGGACACTCGTTCCTCCAATGCCCTTCTTCCTTGCAGTACGCGCACTGATTCCTACTCAAAGGCTCCCTATTCCATCTACCATCGCCTCTATCTGGGCCCCGTCTATCTACGCCTGCGATCGCTACCGCTAGCATATCTGCCTTTCTACGCATCTTGCGCTCTTCCTCTTTCTTACTTTCTGTTTCCCTATTCATATATACTTTGTTCGCTACCTCCATTAGTTGGGTGATAGACATACCTGCAAACCCTTCTAATTTCTGTAGCTTGCGCTTAATATCTCCGTAAGCTTGGCTGACAAAGGCGGAGTTTACCATTCGGGAATTATCAGCGTCTTCCGGATTAAAGGGGGTATACAAGCGGTATGCCTCCAATAATCGGTCATAAAAGACACTGGGCGCTTCATCACTTTTCTGAATCACCTCAACTGTCTTCGACATGTTAATAGCTTTCTTCCCTCCGGCTTTCATGCCAGCAATTATAGCGTCTCTATAGGCTTTAAGTTGAGCCATATCTGCGCCATTTACATTCCAGTCAGGATCGGTGTTAGGGTAATGTGTTGCGGCCCATGCTGCCGGATTGGCTTGATTTAAAGCACGGGCTCTCTCCTCTAGCGCCTTAATGGCCGCTTGGTTAATCCTTGTCCTTTCCTCATTATTGAACAATGTCATTAATAACTGCTGGCAATCAGCCCATGTCGGGTTATGTGTCTGAACTATCGAGGTGAACAGATCGGTCATAGCTTGTGGTTTCTCAGTGTACGAGGAATTGTGGGTCTTCCAATTCAAGAGATCGGTAGTCGTGAACGGGACATATACGAAGACTGGGTCAGCATGTGCCATTTGACCTGCGGCATCGATATAGGCTGACCCAGGATTCAGACGAAGAGGCATCTGATAATGTTTTAATTGTTGGGTACCGGTCAGTTGTCGGGTTAGTATGGGGCTACGTGGAGGGGCGTCAGTTAAAGGTTCCGGTCGAGAGGTAATAGGGCATGAGGATGTGGGAACTTGATTTTGGGAAAAGTTAGTGAATAGTATACTCCGAGCCGAGCTAGAAGAAGCTTGACCGGAAGTTTGAAGTGGCGCCAAATCAGGATATTCAGATCTAATGGGGGTTGGTCCTGGTTCCGGAAGGGGAGTTTTAATACGAGGGGGGGTGGATTCTGTACTGGAGGAGGAAGCGGAAGTGGATGGGGGCAATAGGGGAAGGGGTGCAGAACTTCCTGCATTCGCGTCACTTCCTCTTAAAGGAAAGTAAGGGGGCGGCAAAGGGATCTCGGACTCAGGGGGCGTGTCCAAAATGGGCCTAACACCAGTCCTAGTGGACAAATAAGTCCTGGCCACCATGAGGCGACATTGCTCCTCGTGGCATATCCGGATCCATTTTGGCGAGTCGTTTACGGCCTGCCTCCAACAATCAATGTATGGAAACTGTCCGTAAAGTTCAGGCCTACCTGATACAGCCACGTGTACACGCTGTACCAGGGTTGGATCCAAACTGCCACGCGGCGGCCATGCCGCAACCAAAGTAGGCCACTCCCTAGTGCACAAAGTGACCAAACGTACAGGAGACATTTTAACCCCAAAATCACATGTTTTGAATCCCTTTTTAAAATTCTTTACCATACAACCTAAGGGATCCGAAATCGTTGACTCTGACGCGCCCATACTTATCAATGGAACGTCGTTGACAACGAATACTATGCACGCGTTCTTATTCAACAGTCACACCCGTTTCCTCTGGCAACAGCACCACGTGGTACAGTTACCGAGTGAAACGTACACAATAACACAATAATCACTCAGGGAATTCCCGTACACACACAGCTGTTACACCAGTCACTAAATAATCAATATTATGCCCTTTGGCGAAACTATACAGTCACCCACGCTATAATTCTCTATATATGAATTACCCGTCTATAACACACCCCAGTAACATCGTCTTTTACTAGTATCGGTTACAGTACGGTTAGCATAGGTCAAAGCACAATTTAAGGTCACAATACAATTATTAGTGGTTACGGTGTTAAACATGCAATAGACGACAATGATTAGTACTTATATACAGTGTCAGTAAATATACAGGGTTATGGTACCGTGCACTATGATACAGCAACACACTATTAACACTCTCGCTAGACGGCTGAGCTCGCGCTATCTAACAAGATATACACTTTACTAACAATCTTTAACACATTTACAATCCCAACTAAACTATTGGCCAGTACCTTGAATGGACTACCTAAAACTATATACACCCGTTTTGGTTAGCCACACTGCCCAAACACCACATATAGCGAACTAGAGGGCGGAATTTACAAAATTGCCCTTCAAGTCTATTTACTCTATCAAAAGTCTAGTGGGTTCCAAATTTACACACCTTCCCACTTAGCCAAGATAGGTTGAGAGCTAGCGAACCGAATTTACACAGGCGCCGCTTAGTCTCCCGGTCCCTCCGACCTAGCGAACGTAATATACACCCTAGAACGCTAGTCTAGACAAGACACCGGTGTCCGGCTAGGGCTATTTACACAGGACCCCGCCTGACTAACCAGATCAAACGGTCTTACTAAAGAGCGTTCGATCGAGCGGTGCGCCTTCGCTCCTTCCCTCCGACAGAGGGGGCAGATTCCATACACAGATTTAAACCCCTTTTGGGCCTACCGCACAATCGGTATACCCCTAGTGGGTCTGCCGTCTAAAACAGCAGTTGTCTTACCTCCTCGTTCCTGAACCTGAGTTCACACTCATCGACGGGGACACCCCAGCACTTCTTACGTAGAGGCCGATGATCTCCTGGACAACAGACCAGTGGCGCCGAGACGAAGGGAGGTCCACGCAGAAGTTCAGGGGTGCAGCCGTAGAGAACGTGGGCAAAGATAGACCGTCTCACGCCTCTGCCTCTCAGCTACCGTTGAACGATGAGCTTCCCGGCCAATGCACCAAATGATACCGGAGAAACTGACGGAAGCAAAGCACAGAGAGATGGACACAGGTTTCTTCAGGAAGGAAGAGATTCTTTATTGGATCACCGATCGGGACTCAGAGGGACTAATGTCACCAAAAATACAGCAAGTTCTGAGCCCTGAACAATAGTGCAGGCTCCCTATATAGGCACATAACTCCTCCCATATTAAGCTCCACCCGCACATTCTCTTGACCAATCATTACAAATAAGAATTAACTTCCTGCTTGACCGCATGGCTTGTCCAGCACAATGGAGGAGGGGAATACTACATCCTGTATTCTTGCACATGCTCCGTACACTACTGATCGTATCTTGCCTCGTGCAACCAACTGATCGATACGTCAACATATGCACGTACACATGCCACGTGGTAATCTCGGCCTACTAAATTTATTTTTACCGAGATTCCACCACAGCAGGGCACCCTCCCCTCACTCTTCAACACTCGGGCCCACCTTCAGAGCTACCATCAGACCACCCCAGATTAGTAATATACACTTACTGGGCTGGCGTGGCGTGTTCTTGGCTGCTCCTCACCATCACGCAAAGCTGGATGTATTCCCGCTCTCCACTAAAGCAGGTCTGTGCTAGAAGAGGAACAGTCCTGGGGGCGCTCCTGAGCACTATATTTAAACTGGTACAGCTGAACTGATTTCTATGCTCCCCCGGTTCAGCAAACAGATTTGCGCTAACTGGCTCAATCCCACCACTGCTGCCGCCTCCCTATATGACTACCAGTTGGTTAAGCAACAGATGATTTTGCTTAGCTTAGACACCCAGAGTAGAGATGTCGCGAACTGCTCGCCGGCGAACAATACCGTGTTCGCGTTGGGCGAACATATGCGATTTCCGGTCCGCCCCCTATTCGTCATCATTGAGTACACTTTGACCCGGAACCTCCCAGTCAGCAGACACATTCTAGCCAATCAGCAGCAGACCCTCCCTCCCAGGAAGTGTCTGCTGACTGTGAGGTTCCGGGTCAAAGTGTACTCAATGATGACGAATAGGGGGCGGACCGGAAATCGCATATGTTCGCCCAACGCGAACACGCTATTGTTCGCCGGCGGACAGTTCGCGAACAGTTTGCGACATCTCTACCAGAGAGCATTAACCAGGTTTAACCCCTTAAGGACCAAACTTCTGGAATAAAAGGGAATCATGACATGTCACGTGTCCTTAAGGGGTTAATGGCCTAACCTCCTTAGAACATTAAAATATTGGTGCTTTGGTATCCCATGCTTCAACTTCATGGGGGTCCTATACATAACAATCCACTTAAATATGATGTAATGATTGCCAGAGGAGTGACACAGGGATACCCATTGTCCTCTACCCTATTTAACTTAGCCCATAGCCTCCTTATAAGATACATTTATACTGCCACAGATATCCAGGAAATACAATTGGGTTCTTTCACAATTAATCTAAGTCTGGACTTTGCCCCTTTCACATATGATTAATTGTGGGGCTACATTGAGGCAAGGAGGAGCCTCCCACAAGATTTGGTCGCGGCTTCCAATTCGGAAGCGACGTGGTGGGATGTTTTTGTTCGGGTTTGGTTTTATAAAGTTTTTATTCTCTTTAACACAGATATACAGGTTAATATCTGTAAACAGTCTTGCAGATCTGTAGTGCAATCTCTGTATTTTATATGCCTGTTTTATTTTTCATCGAATCACAACAAATAAAAGAGTTGAAAACTAAAATGGAATTTTAGAATATAGCCATCGAATTTAGTGGACACTTTTAAATCACTTAAGACAGAGAACTAGTAACATTGAACTACATAATGATTTAGTCCAGTAATATTATTAATAATGGACTAAATCATTATGTAGTTCAATATTAACATTTGTAACACTTTCTTTTTATTTGGTGTTCAACTGGATGGCCAAAACCCTGTGGGTCTTGTGATAGAAAAACATTCCGTTTGATGACTCCTTTCTTCTTCTATTTTGTTTTATAGCTAAATAGTGAAAAAAAAAAAACAACTAATTCTGCGGAATTTCCTTTAAATACATTGTCGCAATAGTTTGTTCCCATCGTTCCAAGTTTCATTTCATACTTAAAATTTCTATCATCTGTGGATCCATAGCTGTCCATAAATGGAGTCCAATGGCAGGTGAACACATTTTTTATAGTATTGTTGTGGAAATAAGGTCTGCACATATTTCCTAGTTAGTAAAAATGTCTATTTACTCATTCCACAATATATCATATATAAAGCTGAGCACACATGTTTTAATCAAAATGGCTGCTAGAAGCTTCTAACCCCTCCTCCCCCCCCCCTTCCCTTCTTAACACCAACTAACTACCTCGTGCAGCAAGATGGCGCCGGGAAACCGTGGGAGACCCTCATGGCCCCGGTGACATCACTTCAGTAGGCAGAGCATTAGAGCAATCACTTAACACCTAACCAATAATTGATGTATTATTCCATGTTATCTCTGACAATGCTTATGATGTAATTTTGCTTTAAAAGGGACCTGCCGTCCCCTCTGAATAAACATTCCTCAAGTTATTCAACAACCTGGAACCTGTGTCTGGTGTGAATTACTTCAGGGAGCGTGCACGCATCGTTTCATTGATTTGGCCAGGGGCAGATACACAAAGAAATAATCAATACTTTGATTGATTTTTCCATTTCAATTGGCGCCCAACGTGGGGCCACCGGAGAGCCGGTTCGGAGGGCCGGAACCAACGGACCAGAGCGGACCTCCGGAAAGTGGGACAAGCGGAGCCTGATCACCTCCATAATACAGCCGTTGCCTGTGTTGTTCTCCTGTTTTGTGTCGGTCTGTCTCCGAGTCCACTTCCGGCTTCCAGAAGGCTACTAGAGACAGGTAATTAACTCATCCGGTGTGCCCTTTTAAAGTGAACCTGTCGATTGTCTATCTGCCTCCTGTATTCATTTATATATGTTTGCTTGACTGCCTAGCGGGCAGGGAACGCATTGTATATGTTTGCTTGACTGCCTAGCGGGCAGGGAACGCATTACGGCCGGTGGGGCTGGGATTTTATGTTAGCTTGACTGCCTAGCGGGCAGGGAACGCATTACAGCCGGTGGGGCTGGGATTTTATGTTAGCTTGACTGCCTAGCGGGCAGGGAACGCATTACAGCCGGTGGGGCTGGGATTATATGTTTGCTTGACTGCCTAGCGGGCAGGGAACGCGTTACAGCCGGTGGGGCTGGGATTTTGTTTGATTATTGCAGTGTTTTCATTGGTACCTGTGTTATACCGGGACCAGCCTGGTGGGTGACGGCTGGGGATTGCTATACTTTGAATATTTGGCACCAGTGGTGTTAACATGTACATGGCCATTTTACTCTCTATCATTCTGTGGTTTCTGTTTAATTGTTGTTACAGTGTGGGTACCCTTGGTGTGTGTGTGTGTGTCTGGATTCCAGAGTTTACGCTCATTTATATGTTTGTGATTTTTGCAAATGTCTTCTCATTAGCGCAGCCACGTTCATTTTCTCCTTTGTTCTTTATCTCTCCTGTGCCTGTTGCCCAGAGCTGTGTTAGTCACCCACGCTCATTCGCTCCCGTCCGTGACCACCACCCCGGGTGGGCGGATCTCCGTGACTGGTCTACGTTTGGGGAAGACGCACGGGGCTCAAGTTCTCGTGGCAGTCGAGCACTGTAGACATTCTTTTTCCCTTTTCCCTTGTACCTCCTCTATTTATCTGTCTCTAGCGCGTGGCACGCTTCGTTTACTCAAGATGGGACAGGAACACGCTAGACCTGCTAAGGGCTTGCTGGCTTGTGACATTGTGAAAGAAAGGGCAGGGGAAGATGCAATGTTGAAACTTAAAAAGATTGCTAAGGTGTGTGGCTCCAGATGTTGCCCAGTGGGAGATTGCAGCCTGAGTTTTGGAGGAAGTTACTCATAGACAAGGAAGGGTTGTTGAAGGATAATGGACTCACAAAGGTTGCAGAGGCTTGGTATCGGGTAGCTAGAGGTCTGAAACGGGAAGGATGGGTCGAGGAAGAGTTGGAGTTTGAGGGGCAAATCGTGTATGTTTACCATAGGAGTGTTAACAATGATGATGTTGTTTCCATTGTCCCGCGACCACCGCCCTATGATGGCGCCCAGAGCGCAACAGTAAATTCCAGTCCTGCTTCCCCCGTCACAGCACAAACCCCACCCCCCGGGGGTGTGCCTTCAGCTCCCACCCCCCTGTGCCCCGTACTCGGTGCGGATGGTGCTTACTATTACCCAGTGCCACTTCACTCGTTCCCACCCACTCCCATGCACCAACCCCCCTATGACCCAGCCCCCTCCATCAACCATTCTCCCGTCACGTCTGTTGAAGTCCCCCCACCTCCATGTCCTCCGCTACCTCTCCCAGTGCCTGTTCCCACTCCGAATCCTCGTCAAGATCCCGTCCTGATTACTCCCGCCTCACCCACCGAAGTTCCCTCCTCTTCCTCCTCTCTTCCCCTCTCCACCTCGAGTACCCCATCCCTAGCAACAACCGCTCCCTCACCCTCCTCGTCTATTACACACCCAACTCCCCCGACCCTCGCCCATTCTACCGACCCCGTTCCTCCGGACCCCTGTCCCCCCACGGACCCTCCTTCACCCATACCCCCGTCCCAGACCTTTCCTCTTTTCTCGCTAGCCTTTCGAAATTGACCTGTCCAGTGACCCCTACCCCTTCACCCTCTCTGCCCTTCCCTCCTTCTCATTCCCCTTCGCCCTTCTCCTCCAAGGATCCCTCATCCCTACTCTCCACTCTCATGAATCTTGTCCAGCCCGTTAATCCCGGTCCCCTTGCCTCTGCTCCCTTATGCACAGACACCCCTCCCATCCTCCAGGACCCTCCCGCTATCCACACAGTGTTACCTCCTCCTCCCGAAGTCCCGGCCCCCTCTACCTCGTTGCCTCCTCCTCCCTCGGCCGATTTGCCGTCCCTAATCTCTGCCCTCACCGCCCTGACCCAACCCCCCGTTACCACCCCTCCAACCCCTTCTCCAGTGTTACCTCCTCCTCCCGAAGTCCCGGCCCCCTCTACCTCGTTGCCTCCTCCTCCCTCGGCCGATTTGCCGTCCCTAATCTCTGCCCTCACCGCCCTGACCCAACCCCCCGTTACCACCCCTCCAACCCCTTCTCCAGTGTTACCTCCTCCTCCCGAAGTCCCGGCCCCTCTACCTCGTTGTCTCCTCCTCCCCCGACTGGTTTGCCGTCCCAACCCTCCACCCACGTTGTTACGACACAGCCCCCTGTTCCCATCCCTCCGACCCCTCCCCCGGTGACCCCTGACCCATCCACGGCCAATGACCTGTCTAGCTCGATATCCGCCCTCTTCTCTGCTGTTACCTCCCTGGTTAATTCCGCGATCCCTGTGCCGCCTCCCACTGATTTACCACCCCCTCCTCCTCCTCCTCCCCCCGAACCTCCGACCCCTTCCTTGTCTCCCGCTAGCATCCCCGAGCCTTCCGATCCAATCTCTGCTCTTGCTCATGTCCTAAATACTCACCTCTCACGCCCATCTCAACCGGCCCCCATAACAGCCCCTTCCACGGCATTGATTCCTCATGTCCCTTCCGCCAGTCCTAGTTATCCAATCATGGTGGTTGGGTCCGAGGTGTCTGTGACATCGGACCAACCCTATGCGATGGGTGCTTCCCCCCAGGCCTCAGGTTTCCACCCGACTACCTCTCCTATCACCGGCCTCCCTGCCGCCCCACCACAACTACCCCTGAGACTACTTTTCACCGCGGCCCGGTGGTACCCGAGGAGGTCGTTGTGGTGGACCAGGGCTCACCTCGCCTAGGGGGGAACAGGCACCCCCAACGGCACTCTATCCCCCAGGGTTATACCCAGATTAACCATGGAGCGGATGGTGCACCACCCATGTATGTTACCTTCAACCCTTCCCAAGCTGCTACCCTTGTGACCTCACTCCCTGATCCTGAGAAACACCCCATGCCCTTTTTCCGCAGGATGGCCCAGATCCGTAAAACATACTCCGCTGCTTGGCGGGATCTTATTAGTTTGTGTGAAATAAAGGCTGGAGATGCATACTGGCCAATTATGGAACGGAGCTTTAACGACGCTCCACTTACTTCTGATACTGATTTTCGTTCTGGTGAAATTTTCTGTGAACAGCTTCGAGCCTGGGCACAGGATAAACTAGCTGATCAGGCTACTTGCATAAATGACATAATTCAGGATAAACTTGAGACAGTTGAAAAGTATCACTCTAGGTTGACTCAGACTTTTTCAGACTTAGGATTCAGCACCTATAACAAGGCACACACCCAGATGCTATCTGCAGCTTTTGTGGCAAGTCTTAGGGAACACATTCGTAAGGGGTTAATTTTAGCTCGCCCTGAGTATAGAATTATTCCACTGGACACTCTTTTGTTGGTAGCCAAAGGCTTAGAATCTGTTTTGCAACCCACACAGCGAAGAACCAGTCCTCTGATGTACACTACCTCCACACCAATTGCAGGTTCTAACCAAGTTCCTCAGTTACTCCCCCAACAGTACACTCGGTCACCCCAGACACTGCCTGCACCAATTCCCTTCTCCCGGGACCGGACTATCACGACAATCCGGACCGGTTTTAATTGTAATCAGCCAGGTCACTTTAGAAGAGATTGCCCACACCCTAGAGTGTTCCGCCAACAGGCTCCTAGGTACCCAAGTCCCCATGTCACCGGCTATAACTTCCCCTCCACTGGTTACCTCCCTGCCCTGCCCCATCCACAGTTGCCACAGCTTCCTCCACCTCCTCCTCCGCCTCCTCCTGAATACACCCAAGCCCGGCTCCCTGCATCAGAAGCTCGTGCATACACTTCGCCCTCCGCTGAAGGGTATGACAATGATGATTTCCAAGACAGCCAGCCACAGCCCCGCCACGCCATCCGTCCATCCCGTCCTCCCATGCATTCTACTAACCCTCCCTCCACTTCCCGCCGGTACCAGGGACCAGACCAGGCCCATCTAGATTTATTACAATAGGTAACTGGCAAGCCTGTGTCAGCAACCCCTGCCATGGCAGTGTCTGCGGGGGATGGGGGAGGGCCTTTAGCTACTGTAGTTCTCCCCGTGGAGGGTCACCCAACCACCTTTCTAGTTGACACAGGTGCAGCCCGTAGTGTCCTTAGGGAACAAGACCTGCCAGACCCTTCCTTCTTATCTGACACCGATGTCTCCTGTGTTGGGGTGGATGGTACACCACGCAGTAACCCCCTTACTAAGCTCCTACACGTAGGATCACACATCCTCTCCCGGTTTGTTGTTTCCTCTACTTGCCCCATTAACCTCCTAGGTGCCGATGTTCTCTCTCGGCTCCAGGCTTCTATTACCTTTACTGCAGATGGTCAAGTTGAGTTGACAACCCCCTTATCACAAAAAGATACCTCTGTCCTCTGCTCACTCCCCATCTTGTTGAACCTAACTGACAATACAGGGAATGCACGGGTCTCACACACCCCCAGTGCTCTGGATCGTATCCCCCAAGAACTTTGGTCCACCGGCCCGGATGATATTGGGCGCTTACATGTACCCCCAGTCTTGGTCCAGCTCCTGCCTGGAGCACTACCTCCTCGTAGACCACAGTATCCTCTGAAGCCAGCACAAGCTGAAGCCATTACCAAACAAGTTGAAAGCCTCCTTGCCAAAGGTGCCCTCATCAAGTGCACATCTCCATGTAACACACCACTTTTCCCTGTTAAAAAGCGAACTGTTAAGGGTCAACCCGACCAGTACCGCATGGTGCAGGACCTCCGTGCTGTTAATGGAGTAACCATAAAAGACACTGCTATTGTTCCAAACCCTCACACCCTCTTGTCCCAAGTCCCACCAACTTCCACAATATTCACTGTAGTGGATCTAGCTAATGCCTTTTTCAGTGTCCCCCTTGACCCTTCCTGCCGCTTTCTCTTCGCCTTCACTCATGAAGGACAACAATATACCTGGACTGTTATGCCTCAGGGGGCTCAGAATTCCCCCACACAGTTTGCTCATGCCATGTCCCTGGTTCTGGATCCCTGGCAGAAATCTCATTTGGATGTTGTCCTGCTTCAATATGTTGATGATCTCCTTCTCTGTGCTCCTGATTTGCCCACTGCAGAGCGTGACTCAGAAGATCTCCTATGCTTCCTCGCTGCAGCCGGTTACAAAGCTTCAAAATCGAAGTTACAATGGTGCCGGCCCTCTGTGGTCTTCTTGGGACATTGCCTTTCCCATGGCACCAAACATCTAACTTCTCAACGTGTGCAAGCTATTCTGCAACTCCCTTTACCTGCGACACATCAGACTCTTCATGCCTTTTTGGGTCTTATCACATATTGCAGGTCCTGGATACCCGAAGCATCTACGATGCCCTCAGGAGTGAGCCCTTTCACCTCACTGAAGAAACAATCACCTGTTTCCACAATCTGAAAAGAGCTATTGCTTCTGCACCTGCTTTGGGCCTACCCAACTACCAACTTCCTTTTAATTTGTTTGTCTCTGAAAAGTCAGGACATGCCTCCGGAGTCCTTACCCAGAAACATGGGTCACGGCAATGCCCTATTGGCTATTTTTCCTGCATGCTTGACCCTGTTGCGAGGGGTAGCCCCTCTTGCCTCAGAGCGGTGTTTGCCGCCAGCGCCCTCCTAGACAAGACAAATGATTTTGTTCTTGGCCATCACCTCACAGTGTTGGCCCCTCATGACATTACTGCAATCCTGCAACAAGTTCAACCTAAACACCTTTCCTCCCAACGTCACCTCCGTCTGCAAACCTCCTTACTTCTACCTGACAATGTGAAACTCCAGAGATGTCTTTCCCTGAACCCAGCCACTCTTCTGCCACTTCCCAAAGGGGGAGTTGTGCATTACTGGTATAGCCTGGATATCAACCCAGAGGTTCGAACAGATTTGCAGCTGCCTGCACTTGCACCTCCACATGATGAACAATCAGAGGCCCTACTTCACTGTACCTTGTGGTTTAAGGACATACCAGGCCCTGATATGAACTATGAGGAAGAACTATTCCAGCTTAAAGAAATTCAAATTACCCTGACTGACTTATTCTGGGACCCCACAGGTACCATGCTCATCTTAGTCCATCTTCCAGAGAATGTAACACATCTCTATCATCTTTGGGAAACAGCTATCCCACACATATCTCTCACCAGATCCCCCGACACCTCATGGAAAGACCTAGGCCCGATGGCCAAAACCTGGAGCCAAATGACCCAAGAACAACTGACTTCTACGGGGATCAACAAAAAGACTATTAACTACTGTACAGAAGGGTACCCAAGGTACCACACAGAAGCCTGTGAAGATCCACTCACCACAGACTGTGACCTAGATATTCCTCATGATTGTTTTGAACAAATGAAAATGGAAACTACACACCTACCAACTGTCTATGAAGCTGCATTACTCAACCCAGATCAAACACTATTTGTGGATGGGTCAAGATTTGCTGATGAACAGGGACAATATCACACTGGGTATGCAATCACCACAGGATGTCAAGTATTACAAGCAGCTGCCCTACAACCAGCTAAGTCTGCTCAAGAAGCCGAGCTAACAGCCCTGACTGTGGCCTGCAAATTGTCTGAAGGTCTACGTGTCAATATTTACACGGATTCAAGATATGCCCTGGGAGTAGCACAGGATTTTGGCTTAATTTGGAAGACCAGAGGATTTCTTACGGCTACCGGTACCCCAGTAAAGCATGGGGCAGCTATTGCAGAACTGATGGATGCATTGGAACTCCCAGCAGAGGTGGCAGTACTGAAAGTAAAAGCCCACGGAAGACTAGACACAGAAGAAGCACGTGGCAACCTCTTAGCTGATCAGGCAGCTAAGGAAGCAGCACGACAAGGATGGGAAGTGGACAGAAGAGTGGCCACAGCTACACTACCCATCTACACTATGCAAACATTGCCTACAGATCTTAGGCTTCTGAAGGAACAACAAGCTGCTGCTACTCCCCAGGAGAAACAAAGTTGGAAGAATAAAGGAGCTGTACTCCGTGATGATGTTTACACCATCAATCTCAAGTTCTGCTTACCCAGAAGTATGTACTCAGCGGTGGTCCAATGGGCCCATGGGCCAGCCCACCTGTCGAAACTCCTGATGAACTCACTGATTGACAAGTATTTTGAAGCATCAGGCATCACTACCTTAACACAGAATTACTGTAAATCTTGTACTATATGTGCTATATGCAATCCTGGAAAGACCATAAAGACCGCACCTAATCACCTAGCTAAACCACAATACCCCTTCCAGAGGATCCAGATTGATCACATTCAGATGCCAAAGAGTGGACGTTATATGCATTGATCATAGTGGACATGTTTTCAGGATGGCCAGAGGCCTTCCCAGTGACTAATCTCACCGCGAGGACTACAGCCAAGTATCTTTTGACAGAAATTGTTTGCCGCTATGGAGTTCCAGAAGTAATTGAAAGTGACCAAGGGACCTCCTTCACTGCCTCGCTAACACGGGAAGTCTGGTCAGCACCGGGGGTGACCCTTGCATTCCACACACCATACCACCCACAAAGTAGCGGTAAGGTAGAACGCATGAATGGCACTTTGAAAGCCAGAATGCTTAAGATGTCACAAGAAACTAACATGCCCTGGCCCGAGAGTCTCCCACTAGCGTTGTTTAGTGTAAGGTACACTCCCAGAGGAAAATATAGCTTGTCACCTTATGAGATTTTGTTTGGTACAGCACCCAGGTTAGGTTGCTACTTTCCCCAACAGCTTCAGATTCAGTCAGATGCTATGGTAGACTATGTGACTGCCCTCTCACATGCCTTGACCAAGATACATGCCCAAGTGTTTTCTTCTATTCCAGATCCTGAGTCGAATACAGGTACACACAAGCTGCTTCCGGGTGACTGGGTTATGGTCAAGAAGTTTCTCAGAAAACACACCCTAGAACCAAGATTTGATGGTCCTTACCAAGTGCTCCTGATTACAGCAACGTCAGTTAAACTAGCTGGAAAGAGTTCTTGGATACACGCTTCACATTGCAAAAAAGTGCCTGCTCCAGAAGAAGCTGATCCTGTTGAAATATGAATTTATTATGTGTCTTGTGTTTTCTTATGCTGCTACACTTTGCCTGGGCCCAACAAGTGGCCATAACCAAAGATAATCACGTTTACACTTTCTGGTACAATTTTTCTAATACTGATGTAGCCACATACACCTTTGATTACTGTGACATAGTTACTTGTACATTTCCACAAACACAATATGCAGCCATATACAAAGACATACCTAACAAAAAGGATCCATACATTTGTGTGACTGGAGGAGTTTGGGGACACCATTGTAGTTCATGGAAAGCTGCCGGGTGGAATACAGGTAGACCATGGGGCTACAGACCTCAAGTTGCACTGGATAGACTTGACAAAGATGGGAAACCCCTACTTTCTAGAATGACTCTGAGTAAACCCATAGGGTCAACTCCCATTAAACTTACCCTGAATATAGAACACCCCAACCCAAGGGATGCAGGGGAATATGTGATGGGAATGTATTGGAAGGGAGGTGGCTCACATAATGCATTGGGGACATTTTACCTACAAGACATGCTCACCTCCCCAGACTGGGTAGGGACTACTCACATGATCATTAACCCATTAAAGCCACATATTAAGACCCTACATGACATGGTAGCTATAGCCAACCCCACCTTTGAAGATACCATGGCAGTAGAGACTGGGTTTTCAGACACTAATTTGTGGCTAGAATGGATGAGGTATAATGCTAACTCACATAATAAGACTAACTGTTATGTATGTGGAGGAGCCAGGCCCCATCTGGGTACAGTACCTCTGAGCTTACCCCCCGAAGTAGAATTATGTGTTTTGAGTCTTTATGCACAATCCACCACCAACTCCTCAACATGTGAATCATGGAAGAGAATTTACCCAATCACTCAGGGACATGTAAAACCACCTGATGGAGTCACCGTCTACTCAGGTAATTACACATGTTATGCAATACCTAAGAACGCTGGTTTGTATCTGGGCAAATTCCCATCAGGATACTGCTCAACTTACCATAATCCACCTGTATCACTGCTAATGAACCACACAAAGACAATCGGTGATATCTATTGGTTATGTGGTGACAAACAATTGAGGTCCCAATTAGCTGGGCAATGGTGGGGGGAGTGTGCCCTAACCAAAGTCATAATGCCTATCCACATTATTCCAGATGGTAGTCATAACACGTTAAACCTTACACATGTACACTCTAGAACCAAACGAAAGGGTCCTATCCGAGGGAGCTTCGACCCCCATGTGTATATTGATGCCATAGGTGTGCCAAGGGGGGTGCCTAACGAATTCAAAGCAAGAGATTTAGTGGCTGCAGGATTTGAATCCCTAATTCCAATGATAACTGCTAACAAAAATGTCAATTGGATCAACTACATCTATTATAATCAGCAGCGCTTCGTTAACTACACAAGGGATGCCCTGCAGGGCCTAGCAGAACAGTTACAAGCCACTACTCAAATGACATTTCAGAACAGAATGGCCCTAGATATGATTTTAGCTGAGAAAGGGGGAGTATGTAAGATCCTCCCTGAGACTATGACATGTTGCACATACATTCCAGACAACACTGGGCCAAATGGTAAGGTGACTACGGCCATAGAAAAGCTAAATAGCCTTTCTGATGAACTAAAGAAAAATTCAGGAGTCACTGACACTTGGGACAGATGGTTTGGGTGGATGAATGGTTGGCAAAGGACTCTCTTCCAGGTAGGGACAGCTGTTCTTATAATGATTATCATCTTCTTATTTTTAACCTGTTGCGTGCTCCCTTGCATACAGAAGTACTTACAGAAAGCGGTAGATAAGACTATAATGACGTGACCCCTACTTTCCTACATCAAGACATCACAGACCTCAAAGATGACACTCCACATACACCCCTCCAATCACATCAGTTCAAACAGACAACTGCTCTCCTGTAGGGACAGTGTAGGGAAAGCGTCTGTCTTGGCAGGCGAGTCTCACATGTGGAGATGTGGTGGACTAGCCGCTGCGGGTTACCCCACGGAGTGAAGTGTTCGATGCTTGTTAAGACAGATGAGCTGCAGGCAGCTAGGGACATATTAGGGACAAAATATACATACAATAGGTGGAACACACTTCTGTAGGTTCTAAAAAAAAAAGGGGCACAATATTATTTGGAAAGGTTTTTTTTCCTTTCATAATAAAGTCACCAACTTTTGGATTAACCTATT
>OW240920.1:91833987-92176312 GCA_933207985.1 Pelobates cultripes
GATCCAAAAGTAAGGTTAAAGTCCAATCCGGTCTGACAGCAATTAATCAGTCCAAAAGGGGAATCCAGAAGAAGTGTCAGGTCCAGTCCGGGTCGGCATCAGGTAACAGAAGCAGAGGGAGAATCCTAGAGAATAGTAAAAGTCCAATCCAGTCCGGCAATAAAGAATCAATTCAAAGGGAAATCCAAATAGAGAAGTTAATTCCAGTCCAAGTCAGCAACAAATGAAGTAAGATTATCTGTAAGAATGGTCAGAGTTTAGTCCGGTTTGGCAAAGTGGAAATCAAATGTAGTATAAAGGACTTTAAGTTTTAAGGCGAATTAGAAAGGTCATTTGGACAGGAAATAACGGCACCACAGAGCACAGATAGGTGTCAGTTGCACACTGGTGAAGAGACACATTAAAGGACCACTATAGTCACCCAGACCACTTCAGCTCAATGAAGTGGTCTGGGTGCCAGGTCCCTCAGGTTTTAACCCTGCAGCTGTAAACCATAGTAGTTTCAGAGAAACTGCTATGTTTACATTGCAGGGTTAATCCAGCCTCTAGTGGCTGTCTTCCTGACAGCCACTAGAGGCTGCTTCCGCAACGCTTAATGCGAAAATCACAGAACGTCCATAGGAAAGCATTAAGTAATGCTTTCCTATGTGCGGTTTGAATGCACGCGCGTCTCTGGTCGCGCATGCACATTCGACTCCACTCGGGAGCTGACATCAGAGGGGGAGGAGAGGTCACTATAGTTTGTATTCTTGGCAATATAGTGGTCCTTTAATTGTGCACTGGGATATTGATGTTGGGTGTTGTGGAAATAAGGTCTACACATATTTCCTAGTTAGTGAAAATGTCTATTTACTCATTCCACGATATATCATATATAAAGCTGAGCACACATGTTTTAATCAAAATGGCTGCTAGAAGCTTCTAAACCCTCCTTCCCCCCCCTTCCCTTCTTAACACCAACTAACTACCTCGTGCAGCAAGATGGCGCCGGGAAACCGTGGGAGACCCTCATGGTCCCGGTGACATCACTTCAGTAGGCAGAGCATTAGAGCAACCACTTAACACCTAACCAATAATTGATGTATTATTCTATGTTATCTCTGACAATGCTTATGATGTAATTTTGCTTTAAAAGGGACCTGCCGTCCCCTCTGAATAAACTTTCCTCAAGTTATTCAACAACCTGGAACCTGTGTCTGGTGTGAATTACTTCAGGGAGCGTGCACGCATTGTTTCATTGATTTGGCCAGGGGCAGATACACAAAGAAATAATCAATATATTGATTGATTTTTCCATTTCAATTGGCGCCCAACGTGGGGCCCACCGGAGAGCCGGTTCGGAGGGCCGGAACCAACGGACCGGAGCGGACCTCCGGAAAGTGGGACAAGCGGAGCCTGATCACCTCCATAATACAGCCGTTGCCTGTGTTGTTCTCCTGTTTTGTGTCGGTCTGTCTCCGAGTCCACTTCCGGCTTCCAGAAGGCTACTAGAGACAGGTAATTAACTCATCCGGTGTGCCCTTTTAAAGTGAACCTGTCGATTGTCTATCTGCCTCCTGTATTCATCTGTATGTTTGCGTCTCTCCTTCTTTTAAAATATGTTTGCTTGACTGCCTAGCGGGCAGGGAACGCATTTTATATGTTTGCTTGACTGCCTAGCGGGCAGGGAACGCATTTTATATGTTTGCTTGACTGCCTAGCGGGCAGGGAACGCATTTTATATGTTTGCTTGACTGCCTAGCGGGCAGGGAACGCATTTTATATGTTTGCTTGACTGCCTAGCGGGCAGGGAACGCATTTATGTTTGCTTGACTGCCTAGCGGGCAGGGAACGCATTACAGCCGGTGGGGCTGGGATTTTATGTTAGCTTGACTGCCTAGCGGGCAGGGAACGCATTACAGCCGGTGGGGCTGGGATTATATGTTTGCTTGACTGCCTAGCGGGCAGGGGACGCATTACAGCTGGTGGGGCTGGGATTTTATGTTTGCTTGACTGCCTAGCGGGCAGGGGACGCATTACAGCCGGTGGGGCTGGGATTATATGTTTGCTTGACTGCCTAGCGGGCAGGGAACGCATTACAGCCGGTGGGGCTGGGATTTTATGTTAGCTTGACTGCCTAGCGGGCAGGGAATGCATTACAGCCGGTGGGGCTGGGATTATATGTTTGCTTGACTGCCTAGCGGGCAGGGAACGCATTACAGCCGGTGGGGCTGGGATTTTGTTTGATTATTGCAGTGTTTTTCATTGGCACCTGTGTAATACCGGGACCAGCCTGGTGGGTGACGGCTGGGGACTGCTATACTTTGAATATTTGGCACCAGTGGTGTTAACATGTACATGGCCATTTTACTCTCTATCATTCTGTGGTTTCTGTTTAATTGTTGTTACAGTGTGGGTACCCTTGGTGTGTGTGTGTATTGTGTGGTTAGTTCTGGATTCCGGAGTTTACGCTCATTTATATGTTTGTGATTTTTGCAAATGTCTTCTCATTAGCGCAGCCACGTTCATTTTCTCCTTTGTTATTTATCTCTCCTGTGCCTGTTGCCCAGAGCTGTGTTAGTCACCCACGCTCATTCGCTCCTGTCCGTGACCACCACCCCGGGTGGGCGGATCTCTGTGACTGGTCTACGTTTGGGGAAGACGCACGGGGCTCAAGTTTTCGTGGCAGTCGAGCACTGTAGACATTCTTTTTCCCTTTTTCCCTTGTACCTCCTCTATTTATCTGTCTTTAGCGCGTGGCACGCTTCGTTTACTCAAGATGGGACAGCAACACGCTAGACCTGCTAAGGGCTTGCTGGCTTGTGACATTGTGAAAGAAAGGGCAGGGGAAGATGCAATGTTAAAACTTAAAAAGATTGCTAAAGTGTGTGGCTTCCAGATGTTGCCCAGTGGGAGATTGCAGCCTGAGTTTTGGAGGAAGTTACTCATAGACAAGGAAGGGTTGTTGTTGGATAGTGGACTCACAAAGGTTGCAGAGGCTTGGTATCGGGTAGCTAGAGGTCTGAAACGGGAAGGATGGGTCGAGGAAGAGTTGGAGTTTGAGGGGCAAATCGTGTATGTTTACCATAGGAATGTTAACAATGATGATGTTGTTTCCATTGTCCCGCGACCACCGCCCTATGATGGCGCCCAGAGCGCAATAGTAAATTCCCGCCCTGCTTCCCCCGTCACAGCACAAACCCCACCCCCCGGGGGTGCGCCTTCAGCTCCCACCCCCCTGTTCCCCGTACTCGGTGCGGATGGTGCTTACTATTACCCAGTGCCACTTCACTCGTTCCCACCCACTCCCATGCACCAACCCCCCTATGACCCAGCCCCCTCCATCAACCATTCTCCCGTCACGTCTGTTGAAGTCCCCCCCCTCCATGTCCTCCGCTGCCTCCCCCAGTGCCTGTTCCCACTCCGAATCCTCGTCAAGATCCCGTCTTGACTACTCCCGCCTCACCCACCGAAGTTCTCTCCTCTTCCTCCTCTCATCCCCTTTCCACCTCAAGTACCCCATCCCTAGCAACACCCGCTCCCTCACCCTCCTCGTCTATTACCAACCCCGTTCCTCCGGACCCCTGTCCCCCCAGGGACCCTCCTTCACCCATACCCCCAGACCCAGACCTTTCCTCTTTTCTCGCTAGCCTTTCGAAATTGACCTGTCCCGTGACCCCTACCCCTTCACCCTCTCTGCCCTTCCCTCCTTCTCATTCCCCTTCGCCCTTCTCCTCCAAGGATCCCTCATCCCTACTCTCCACCCTTATGAATCTTGTCCAGCCCGTTAATCCCGGTCCCCTTGCCTCTGCTCCCTTATGCACCCCTCCCATCCTCCAGGACCCTCCCGCTATCCACACAGTGTTACCTCCTCCTCCCGAAGTCCCGGCTCCCTCTACCTCATTGCCTCCTCCTCCCTCGGCCGATTTGCCGTCCCTGATCTCTGCCCTCACCGCCCTGACCCAACCCCCCGTTACCACCCCTCCAACCCCTTCTCCAGTGTTACCTCCTCCTCCCGAAGTCCCGGCCCCCCCTACCTCGTTGCCTCCTCCTCCCTCGGCCGATTTGCCGTCCCTAATCTCTGCCCTCACCGCCCTGACCCAACCCCCCGTTACCACCCCTCCAACCCCTTCTCCAGTGTTACCTCCTCCTCCCGAAGTCCCGGCCCCCTCAACCTCGTTGCCTCCTCCTCCCTCGGCCGTTTTGCCATCCCTAATCTCTGCCCTCACCGCCCTGACCCAACCCCCCGTTACCACCCCTCCAACCCCTTCTCCAGTGTTACCTCCTCCTCCCGAAGTCCCGGCCCCCTCTACCTTGTTGTCTCCTCCTCCCCCGACTGGTTTGCCATCCCAACCCTCCACCCACGTTATTACGACACAGCCCCCTGGTCCCATCCCTCCGACCCCTCCCCCGGTGACCCCTGACCCATCCACGGCCAATGACCTGTCTAGCTCGATATCTGCCCTCTTCTCTGCTGTTACCTCCCTGGTTAATTCCGCGATCCCCGTGCCGCCTCCCACTGATTTACCACCTCCTCCTCCTCCTCCCCCCGAACCTCCGACCCCTTCCTTGTCTCCCGCTAGCATCCCCGAGCCTTCCGATCCAATCTCTGCTCTTGCTCACGTCCTCAATACCCACCTCTCACGCCCATCTCAACCGGCCCCCATGACAGCCCCTTCCACGGCATTGATTCCTCATGCCCCTTCCGCCAGTCCTAGTTATCCAATCATGGTGGTTGGGTCCGAGGTGTCTGTGACATCGGACCAACCCTATGCGATGGGTGCTTCCCCCCAGGCCTCAGGTTTCCACCCAACTACCTCTCCTATCACTGGCCTCCCTGCCGCCCCCGCCACAGCTACCCCTGAGACTACTCTCCACCGCGGCCCGGTGATGCCCGAGGAGGTCGTTGTGGTGGACCAGGGCTCACCTCGCCTAGGGGGGAACAGGCACCCCCAACGGCACTCTATCCCCCAGGGTTATACCCAGATTAACCATGGAGCGGATGGTGCACCACCCATGTATGTTGCCTTCAACCCTTCCCAAGCTGCTACCCTTGTGACCTCACTCCCTGATCCTGAGAAACACCCCATGCCCTTTTTCCGCAGGATGGCCCAAATCCGTAAAACATACTCCGCTGCTTGCGGGATCTTATTAGTTTGTGTGAAATAAAGGCTGGAGATGCATACTGGCCAATTATGGAACGGAGCTTTAACGACGCTCCACTTACTTCTGATACTGATTTTCGTTCTGGTGAAATTTTCTGTGAACAGCTTCGAGCCTGGGCACAGGATAAACTGGCTGATCAGGCTACTTGCATAAATGACATAATTCAGGATAAACTTGAGACAGTTGAAAAGTATCACTCTAGGTTGACTCAGACTTTTTCAGACTTAGGATTCAGCACCTATAACAAGGCACACACCCAGATGCTATCTGCAGCTTTTGTGGCAAGTCTTAGGGAACACATTCGTAAGGGGTTAATTTTAGCTCGCCCTGAGTATAGAATTATTCCACTGGACACTCTTTTGTTGGTAGCCAAAGGCTTAGAATCTGTTTTGCAACCCACACAGCGAAGAACCAGTCCTCTGATGTACACTACCTCCACACCAATTGCAGGTTCTAACCAAGTTCCTCAGTTACTCCCCCAACAGTACACTCGGTCACCCCAGACACTGCCTGCACCAATTCCCTTCTCCCGGGACCGGACTATCACGACAATCCGGACCGGTTTTAATTGTAATCAGCCAGGTCACTTTAGAAGAGATTGCCCACACCCTAGAGTGTTCCGCCAACAGGCTCCTAGGTACCCAAGTCCCCATGTCACCGGCTATAACTTCCCCTCCACTGGTTACCTCCCTGCCCTGCCCCATCCACAGTTGCCACAGCTTCCTCCACCACCTCCTCCTCCTCCTCCTCCTGAATACACCCAAGCCCGGCTCCCTGCATCAGAAGCTCGTGCATACACTTCGCCCTCCGCTGAAGGGTATGACAACGATGATTTCCAAGACAGCCAGCCACAGCCCCGCCACGCCATCCGTCCATCCCGTCCTCCCATGCATTCTACTAACCCTCCCTCCACTTCCCGCCGGTACCAGGGACCAGACCAGGCCCATCTAGATTTATTACAATAGGTAACTGGCAAGCCTGTGTCAGCAACCCCTGCCATGGCAGTGTCTGCGGGGGATGGGGGAGGGCCTTTGGCTACTGTAGTTCTCCCCGTGGAGGGTCACCCAACCACCTTTCTAGTTGACACAGGTGCAGCCCGTAGTGTCCTTAGGGAACAAGACCTGCCAGACCCTTCCTTCTTATCTGACACCGATGTTTCCTGTGTTGGGGTGGATGGTACACCACGCAGTAACCCCCTTACTAAGCTCCTACACGTAGGATCACACATCCTCTCCCGGTTTGTTGTTTCCTCTACTTGCCCCATTAACCTCCTAGGTGCCGATGTTCTCTCTCGGCTCCAGGCCTCTATTACCTTTACTGCAGATGGTCAAGTTGAGCTGACAACCCCCTTATCACAAAAGGATACCTCTGTCCTCTGCTCACTCCCCATCTTGTTGAACCTGACTGACAATACAGGGAATGCACGGGTCACACACACCCCCAGTGCTCTGGATCGTATTCCCCAAGAACTTTGGTCCACCGGCCCGGATGATATTGGGCGCTTACATGTACCCCCAGTCTTGGTCCAGCTCCTGCCTGGAGCACTACCTCCTCGTAGACCACAGTATCCTCTGAAGCCAGCACAAGCTGAAGCTATTACCAAACAAGTTGAAAGCCTCCTTGCCAAAGGTGCCCTCATCAAGTGCACATCTCCATGTAACACACCACTTTTCCCTGTTAAAAAGCGAACTGTCAAGGGTCAACCCGACCAGTACCGCATGGTGCAGGACCTCCGTGCTGTTAATGAAGTAACCATAAAAGACACTGCTATTGTTCCAAACCCTCACACCCTCTTGTCCCAAGTCCCACCAACTTCCACAATATTCACTGTAGTGGATCTAGCTAATGCCTTTTTCAGTGTCCCCCTTGACCCTTCCTGCCGCTTTCTCTTCGCCTTCACTCATGAAGGACAACAATATACCTGGACTGTTATGCCTCAGGGGGCTCAGAATTCCCCCACACAGTTTGCTCATGCCATGTCCCTGGTTCTGGATCCCTGGCAGAAATTTCATTTGGATGTTGTCCTGCTTCAATATGTTGATGATCTCCTTCTCTGTGCTCCTGATTTGCCCACTGCAGAGCGTGACTCAGAAGATCTCCTATGCTTCCTCGCTGCAGCCGGTTACAAAGCTTCAAAATCGAAGTTACAATGGTGCCGGCCCTCTGTGGTCTTCTTGGGACATTGCCTTTCCCATGGCACCAAACATCTAACTTCTCAACGTGTGCAAGCTATTCTGCAAATCCCTTTACCTGCGACACATCAGACTCTTCATGCCTTTTTGGGTCTTATCACATATTGCAGGTCCTGGATACCCGAAGCATCTACGATGCCCTCAGGAGTGAGCCCTTTCACCTCACTGAAGAAACAATCACCTGTTTCCACAATCTGAAAAGAGCTATTGCTTCTGCACCTGCTTTGGGCCTACCCAACTACCAACTTCCTTTTAATTTGTTTGTCTCTGAAAAGTCAGGACATGCCTCCGGAGTCCTTACCCAGAAACATGGGTCACGGCAATGCCCTATTGGCTATTTTTCCTGCATGCTTGACCCTGTTGCGAGGGGTAGCCCCTCTTGCCTCAGAGCGGTGTTTGCCGCCAGCGCCCTCCTAGACAAGACAAATGATTTTGTTCTTGGCCATCACCTCACAGTGTTGGCCCCTCATGACATTACTGCAATCCTGCAACAAGTTCAACCTAAACACCTTTCCTCCCAACGTCACCTCCGTCTGCAAACCTCCTTACTTCTACCTGACAATGTGAAACTCCAGAGATGTCTTTCCCTGAACCCAGCCACTCTTCTGCCACTTCCCAAGGGGGGAGTTGTGCATTACTGGTATAGCCTGGATATCAACCCAGAGGTCCGAACAGATTTGCAGCTGCCTGCACTTGCCCTCCACATGATGAACAATCAGAGGCCCTACTTCACTGTACCTTGTGGTTTAAGGACGTACCAGGCCCTGATATGAACTATGAGGAAGAACTATTCCAGCTTAAAGAAATTCAAATTACCCTGACTGACTTATTCTGGGACCCCACAGGTACCATGCTCATCTTAGTCCATCTTCCAGAGAATGTAACACATCTCTATCATCTTTGGGAAACAGCTATCCCACACATATCTCTCACCAGATCCCCCGACACCTCATGGAAAGACCTAGGCCCGATGGCCAAAACCTGGAGCCAAATGACCCAAGAACAACTGACTTCTACGGGGATCAACAAAAAGACTATTAACTACTGTACAGCAGGGTACCCAAGGTACCACACAGAAGCCTGTGAAGATTCACTCACCACAGACTGTGACCTAGATATTCCTCATGATTGTTTTGAACAAATGAAAATGGAAACTACACACCTACCAACTGTCTATGAAGCTGCATTACTCAACCCAGATCAAACACTATTTGTGGATGGGTCAAGATTTGCTGATGAACAGGGACAATATCACACTGGGTATGCAATCACCACAGGATGTCAAGTATTACAAGCAGCTGCCCTACAACCAGCTAAGTCTGCTCAAGAAGCCGAGCTAACAGCCCTGACTGTGGCCTGCAAATTGTCTGAAGGTCTACGTGTCAATATTTACACGGATTCAAGATATGCCCTGGGAGTAGCACAGATTTTGGCTTAATTTGGAAGACCAGAGGATTTCTTACGGCTACCGGTACCCCAGTAAAGCATGGGGCAGCTATTGCAGAACTGATGGATGCATTGGAACTCCCAGCAGAGGTGGCAGTACTGAAAGTAAAAGCCCACGGAAGACTAGACACAGAAGAAGCACGTGGCAACCTCTTAGCTGATCAGGCAGCTAAGGAAGCAGCACGACAAGGATGGGAAGTGGACAGAAGAGTGGCCACAGATACACTACCCATCTACACTATGCAAACATTGCCTACAGATCTTAGGCTTCTGAAGGAACAACAAGCTGCTGCTACTCCCCAGGAGAAACAAAGTTGGAAGAATAAAGGAGCTGTACTCCGTGATGATGTTTACACCATCAATCTCAAGTTCTGCTTACCCAGAAGTATGTACTCAGCGGTGGTCCAATGGGCCCATGGGCCAGCCCACCTGTCGAAACTCCTGATGAACTCACTGATTGACAAGTATTTTGAAGCATCAGGCATCACTACCTTAACACAGAATTACTGTAAATCTTGTACTATATGTGCTATATGCAATCCTGGAAAGACCATAAAGACCGCACCTAATCACCTAGCTAAACCACAATACCCCTTCCAGAGGATCCAGATTGATCACATTCAGATGCCAAAGAGTGGACGTTATGAATATGCATTGATCATAGTGGACATGTTTTCAGGATGGCCAGAGGCCTTCCCAGTGACTAATCTCACCGCGAGGACTACAGCCAAGTATCTTTTGACAGAAATTGTTTGCCGCTATGGAGTTCCAGAAGTAATTGAAAGTGACCAAGGGACCTCCTTCACTGCCTCGCTAACACGGGAAGTCTGGTCAGCACTGGGGGTGACCCTTGCATTCCACACACCATACCACCCACAGAGTAGCGGTAAGGTAGAACGCATGAATGGCACTTTGAAAGCCAGAATGCTTAAGATGTCACAAGAAACTAACATGCCCTGGCCCGAGAGTCTCCCACTAGCGTTGTTTAGTGTAAGGTACACTCCCAGAGGAAAATATAGCTTGTCACCTTATGAGATTTTGTTTGGTACAGCACCCAGGTTAGGTTGCTACTTTCCCCAACAGCTTCAGATTCAGTCAGATGCTATGGTAGACTATGTGACTGCCCTCTCACATGCCTTGACCAAGATACATGCCCAAGTGTTTTCTTCTATTCCAGATCCTGAGTCGAATACAGGTACACACAAGCTGCTTCCGGGTGACTGGGTTATGGTCAAGAAGTTTCTCAGAAAACACACCCTAGAACCAAGATTTGATGGTCCTTACCAAGTGCTCCTGATTACAGCAACGTCAGTTAAACTAGCTGGAAAGAGTTCTTGGATACACGCTTCACATTGCAAAAAAGTGCCTGCTCCAGAAGAAGCTGATCCTGTTGAAATATGAATTTATTATGTGTCTTGTGTTTTCTTATGCTGCTACACTTTGCCTGGGCCCAACAAGTGGCCATAACCAAAGATAATCACGTTTACACTTTCTGGTACAATTTTTCTAATACTGATGTAGCCACATACACCTTTGATTACTGTGACATAGTTACTTGTACATTTCCACAAACACAATATGCAGCCATATACAAAGACATACCTAACAAAAAGGATCCATACATTTGTGTGACTGGAGGAGTTTGGGGACACCATTGTAGTTCATGGAAAGCTGCCGGGTGGAATACAGGTAGACCATGGGGCTACAGACCTCAAGTTGCACTGGATAGACTTGACAAAGATGGGAAACCCCTACTTTCTAGAATGACTCTGAGTAAACCCATAGGGTCAACTCCCATTAAACTTACCCTGAATATAGAACACCCCAACCCAAGGGATGCAGGGGAATATGTGATGGGAATGTATTGGAAGGGAGGTGGCTCACATAATGCATTGGGGACATTTTACCTACAAGACATGCTCACCTCCCCAGACTGGGTAGGGACTACTCACATGATCATTAACCCATTAAAGCCACATATTAAGACCCTACATGACATGGTAGCTATAGCCAACCCCACCTTTGAAGATACCATGGCAGTAGAGACTGGGTTTTCAGACACTAATTTGTGGCTAGAATGGATGAGGTATAATGCTAACTCACATAATAAGACTAACTGTTATGTATGTGGAGGAGCCAGGCCCCATCTGGGTACAGTACCTCTGAGCTTACCCCCCGAAGTAGAATTATGTGTTTTGAGTCTTTATGCACAATCCACCACCAACTCCTCAACATGTGAATCATGGAAGAGAATTTACCCAATCACTCAGGGACATGTAAAACCACCTGATGGAGTCACCGTCTACTCAGGTAATTACACATGTTATGCAATACCTAAGAACGCTGGTTTGTATCTGGGCAAATTCCCATCAGGATACTGCTCAACTTACCATAATCCACCTGTATCACTGCTAATGAACCACACAAAGACAATCGGTGATATCTATTGGTTATGTGGTGACAAACAATTGAGGTCCCAATTAGCTGGGCAATGGTGGGGGGAGTGTGCCCTAACCAAAGTCATAATGCCTATCCACATTATTCCAGATGGTAGTCATAACACGTTAAACCTTACACATGTACACTCTAGAACCAAACGAAAGGGTCCTATCCGAGGGAGCTTCGACCCCCATGTGTATATTGATGCCATAGGTGTGCCAAGGGGGGTGCCTAACGAATTCAAAGCAAGAGATTTAGTGGCTGCAGGATTTGAATCCCTAATTCCAATGATAACTGCTAACAAAAATGTCAATTGGATCAACTACATCTATTATAATCAGCAGCGCTTCGTTAACTACACAAGGGATGCCCTGCAGGGCCTAGCAGAACAGTTACAAGCCACTACTCAAATGACATTTCAGAACAGAATGGCCCTAGATATGATTTTAGCTGAGAAAGGGGGAGTATGTAAGATCCTCCCTGAGACTATGACATGTTGCACATACATTCCAGACAACACTGGGCCAAATGGTAAGGTGACTACGGCCATAGAAAAGCTAAATAGCCTTTCTGATGAACTAAAGAAAAATTCAGGAGTCACTGACACTTGGGACAGATGGTTTGGGTGGATGAATGGTTGGCAAAGGACTCTCTTCCAGGTAGGGACAGCTGTTCTTATAATGATTATCATCTTCTTATTTTTAACCTGTTGCGTGCTCCCTTGCATACAGAAGTACTTACAGAAAGCGGTAGATAAGACTATAATGACGTGACCCCTACTTTCCTACATCAAGACATCACAGACCTCAAAGATGACACTCCACATACACCCCTCCAATCACATCAGTTCAAACAGACAACTGCTCTCCTGTAGGGACAGTGTAGGGAAAGCGTCTGTCTTGGCAGGCGAGTCTCACATGTGGAGATGTGGTGGACTAGCCGCTGCGGGTTACCCCACGGAGTGAAGTGTTCGATGCTTGTTAAGACAGATGAGCTGCAGGCAGCTAGGGACATATTAGGGACAAAATATACATACAATAGGTGGAACACACTTCTGTAGGTTCTAAAAAAAAAAGGGGCACAATATTATTTGGAAAGGTTTTTTTTCCTTTCATAATAAAGTCACCAACTTTTGGATTAACCTATTGGAATAGTGCAATTCTTCCATCATCACCTTCCTAACCCTGAAGGATAAACACCAAGAAGGATGGGGACATCCTATTAAGAGTCCCACTGCGCTGCACATAAGAGCCATATGTCAGACTGGCTCTAGGCTTGTGAGTAACATTGCTCTGCTGCTGTATACTTTATTTTATTTCATACAGTCTATACTATGATGTTTTGTTCTTTTTTTTAGAACCTACAGAAGTGTGTTCCACCTATTGTATGTATATTTTGTATTTCTTGTAAGTGGTAGAAGGGGTTTCCACTTAGGTGGTTTGTAACGGTTTAGCTACCACATTCTTTTCTCTTACTGTATATCTATTTCTTTGCACCACATATTAGGGACAGTAGCAGTTGTTATGGTAAATAGCCATTTTAGGGGGGACTGTTGTGGAAATAAGGTCTGCACATATTTCCTAGTTAGTAAAAATGTCTATTTACTCATTCCACAATATATCATATATAAAGCTGAGCACACATGTTTTAATCAAAATGGCTGCTAGAAGCTTCTAACCCCTCCTCCCCCCCCCCTTCCCTTCTTAACACCAACTAACTACCTCGTGCAGCAAGATGGCGCCGGGAAACCGTGGGAGACCCTCATGGCCCCGGTGACATCACTTCAGTAGGCAGAGCATTAGAGCAACCACTTAACACCTAACCAATAATTGATGTATTATTCCATGTTATCTCTGACAATGCTTATGATGTAATTTTGCTTTAAAAGGGACCTGCCGTCCCCTCTGAATAAACATTCCTCAAGTTATTCAACAACCTGGAACCTGTGTCTGGTGTGAATTACTTCAGGGAGCGTGCACGCATCGTTCCATTGATTTGGCCAGGGGCAGATACACAAAGAAATAATCAATACTTTGATTGATTTTTCCATTTCAAGTATATACTGTATTATTGCAGTGCTTAGCTACAAAATGTGAATAATGTCCCATTTTTGTGTATACCCCCTTTTCCACAGATTTCCTGTCTTTCTTAGAGTTTGGGTCCTACCCTGGGATGTCTTGGGACCGATGTATAGGAAAGTCACAACCAGACAAGGGGATAAATGCACAGTTTACATATCCGCACTTGTATTGTGTTTTTGTTCTTTGTTTACAATTTTATGTGTGTTCATTTGCATTATTATTTAAAAAGGAAACCCGAATACATTTATGAAAAATGAAAACAAAACTTTATTCGAAGGAGAAAATATTCATAACAAGTAACCACAGACATCAAGCAATATGTTCAAGTAAGAGTTAAAATTTTCTCATCTTCTTATCTTGCCGTTTTAAACTTCCAGGGAAAACAACATTTACAACATAACCCAAGCAAACAGGTGTGTATTATGTACAAAATAATTTTGTGTTTCAGTTCTTACAATCTGTGTTGTCCAGTGGCACGGTGGCCAACAGGATAATGGACATCGGACCTCTAAGTTATCTCAAAACAAAAGGATGAAATTTATAGACTGACAATACTTCCATCTACCGAGCAAAACAGAACATATCAAGCTTTAACCAAGTGCCTTTCACAATGGCACAACACTCATGAATAACCCTATACAATTTGGCTTTAAAATATCAGCTTAAAATGATCTCCATTAAACAGGCACAACTAGCTATCTATGGTAACTGTTCAATGTTAACCCTTTATTGCAAGAGAGGCATTTAACTGGTTTATGATGCAGGCCTCTGCTTGAGCGGAAACATAGTTACAAAGTACATTTCACAGCACATAAAAACAAAATAAAATCATGAGGCTTCTGTCAAGGCTTATTGGATTGATTTAAAAAAAAAAAAAAAAAAAAAAGCTTATGCTAATGGAATGATGACATTCCATAACTTTGGAAAAACCATAACATGAATAGTACAAAAATGCACTCTAAGTCTTAAAATGCTTTCACGTTCGTAAAACACCCACATAATCTGATCACAAAGATTTAAACGCATGTTTCTTTAAATGTACGCTAATCGTCTCTACACAGCTATATAACATTTTAAAAGTTTACACAATTTACACTGTGCTAATCAAAAATAACTGCGCTAGCTCCCAAACCGTCTCTCGTGGCTACAGGACATGATGGACACAGTTTTACATTAACAATAAATAGGGAAGGGGGGATGGGATTATTAGACGCATCGACTACAGCTACTACAAGACTGATGTACGTGTGCTTATCTAGTTTAATTTCAGTCTTTTTGTATTTGTATAGCTTTGGTGATATGCCAGCAGTAATTGCAGCTAACCACCACTTTATATAATATGCCTGAATTGCATTCTTTGCATAGAACACGTTAGCCCCTTTGTCTGATTTATGGTTTGTTATAGTGTATTGAACATTAAAATACAATTCATGCTTGCCCCCCACAATACCATTTGCTATGGAATTACTGCCGATAAAACCAAACTTTAAACCTGTGTGTATACGATATTACTGGGTTACAGGAACTTGCAAATTTTAGCTTGGAGGAAGTGAGACAAATCCAGAGTATTATGGAAATTGGAACCATACATTGTCCGTCTATTCCATCCCTAGAATCCATGCTTTAAAACCCATTTGTTCAGGTTGAAAAAGTCCCACTAAGGCATTTATTTAATAAAAAAACAAAACAAGAAACAAACAAACCAAAAACGTGAATAGTGGCGAGGTGACAAAACCGCATGTAATATTGGCAATCTATATTGAAAACATGGAAGCAGGATTTCCAATGTAAATGAGAAAATAAAATGAATTCAACTGCAGAGGTTGATCTCTTAAAATCTGTTTAAGATCTAGGCAATAAAGATATACTCATCCTCTGCTTAGCTAACCAAAGTTATTGTAACTAAAATATCTGCCTAGATATTGTAAAAATTATTTGAGTAATAATTTTTGGAAAACCAAGCTTGTATTACTATATTATTGTAAACTGGTCTGGACAAAAATGAGTGCTTGTTGATAATCTCCTTTGGATATTACAGAATTCAGTCTGGAAAAAAAAAATGTGTGTCAACCTTTCCTTATTTTTTTGCCTGCTAGCTGGATGGCACATTTATGCGATCTACATGGAAGAACAAATTAATGACGGATTTATGTCAGGAAACTAAAAACGCAATCGAACAAAGGAGAACAGGTGGGGCAGGAGTAAGATACTATGATGGAATGTGCACAGTTGAATAATTATACATTTTACAGAACTGCTTATCCAAACCCATAACTCTAATTTTGGTAACCTTAATTGAATATAGACAATCCACATCTCATGATCCAAAATTATGCACAATTCTAGACAGTCTAAAGTGATGATCTTTAATTTTCTAAATCAGAAAATCTAACATTTCCTATGCTGTTCCTTATTGAATTCACAAAGAGGAAGCTTAAGAACCCATAGAAAACTGGGAAAATAGACAATTTAGGCAATTTGACAAGCAGATTAGTTTCAGTGCCCAGATACGTAATCTCTTAAATAATCTGTGATTCCAAAACTATGATACTGGTAGGGCTACAGTACACTATGCTTTACTGAAATTACCTATAAATCAAAGACTCCACTTAAACAGAGCAACATGATATAGTTTTTACACTTCCATGTATGCTCATAGCACCTTTGTAAGGAATGGTAATAAAGGCAATTTAAACTAATGAAAACAATTAATTGATATATTACATATGTACGTGTGTTTTATGAAATTAGATTGTTATACAATTTATTATGTTGCGTTTCACAGAAAGTGGACTTCTGAAAGGCAATCAGGAAAACAAATAATCTGAAATGAAGTCTGATTTTGATTGAATGCTCAAAAAATTATTTCAGCTAACCGGAATGGATCTAAAATTCATATCAGGGTCAGGACGAGAACATGCACATATGGGATTAAACGAATGCCAAGCCTGAGTTTGCTAAAATGCAAACTTCCTGGAACAATAACAGCAATAGCATTTAAACAAACATTTATAAGACACAGAATTCAGCATACCCAAATCTTAACTCAAAAAGTTCACAAAAACAACTAGCTTAAAAGAACCAATAGAGATTTAGTTAAATAATATGGGCATACAATAATTAAGTGCGTGGCTACATAAAAGTGGCCATTTTTGAGAGCTCCTACCTTAATAAATCATGAGATTAAGCTTCCACATTAGTAGTTCTTGAACGGTTTTTGACTAGGTCTCATATAGCAAACATGGTGTTAATTTGGCAAGACATTATTCAATTTTAAAATTATTTCAATGACCACCATAACTAATTTAGATTAATGGAGTGGATTTGGTTTATAGACCATGCCTGCCCCTGCAGTCTAATTTCTCTGCCATATAGGAGTTGAATCACTTTGTTTATGCAGCCCTAGTCACACCTCTCTGCATGTGACTTACACAGCTTTCCTAAACACTTCCTGCTATGAGACCTCTAATGTTTAGGCTTCCTTTATTGCACAGTCTGTTTAATTTAGAATTATCTCTTGTCCTGCTAATAGACGCCTTGGCACCGCAGGAGCCTCTTGTGTGTGATTAAAGTTTAATTTACAGAGCAGGAGATAAAAATGTCTAAAGCAATTTAACATCTGATTGAAAATTAAACTTTTTTTTAAAGCAGGCTGTGCCCATCACATACAGGTGAGGTGTGGCTAGGGCTGCACAAACAGAAACAAAATAATTTTTACTACTAAAGTGAGCAGAATCTACACAGCCAAACTGCTTCATTAAGTTGTTTTGATGCCAATAGTGTCCCTAACAAAATAATTATGCATTAGACTTTTCCTCCTATTAGACGTTTCTGCATTGCAGCTATGTAAACTATTAATTGTGGGCCATTGTCTGATTAAGATTACGTGACTATTCCAGCTAATGAGAACTCACAGAATTAATATTAAGACCAAATCTTGAGAACCACTAAATTGCATTAACTTACATAGACCCTTATCTATTTCAGTGGCATGGAAATATGTACTTAACAGAAACAGTATCCTACCAATGTCTAATATCTAAAAACATATTACAAATGATGCTTCTAAGACTCGTTGTTACAATATACAGAAGTCAGCACACTTTAATGCAGAGACAGTTTTAATTGTGGTATAGAAATATTATATGACTTAAGTCTCATTGTTCAATCTAAAATATTTTTTGTCGGTTTTCAATTTGTTTGGATAGAGTGCACTGATTTATTTATACTTAAGTTTACCTGTTTTTTTACAGGAGCATAATTTTTACTTTTGACTATCAAACCATGTTTTCAAACCACACAGTGCACAGTGGGTGATAGCACTCATACCATTCTTCTTTGAAGTGCTCTGTTTGACAGACACCATGCAGAATGAAGCCCTGTAATCTTAATACAACATCAGGAAATACATCCCAGTCCCAGGTGGGGATTAGGTTATTGGGCAAATGTTACTTGGAGATGCTGCCAAGCTCTTTTGACCTGTGACTGACATCTCTCGGCAGTTAAACTGATGTAGCATCTATGTTTAAGTGTACATTTTGCATCATTAATTTAGACTGGAGAGTCCTGCGTTTTTGTTTGATTCCGCCCTTCCCTCCCTTAGAAGCATTAACATTACACTGAGCTAAAATGGTTTGCTTATGCTTTCAGGTGTATCTGCAGAATACAGTGCAGTGTTTGTCAGGAAATGACATGAGGATTGCACATTGTGAACCAAAAAAATAGGAGAATCAAATACTATATATTTTACTACATAGCGTATAACCTTGAGGTGTGAGGTTTTAATTCTGGTCTGTTTATGTGGTGTGTCATGCAAGGGTGTATGGTATGTGGAGATATACACACACACACACACACACACACACACACACACTCAACCCTTTCCATGTTTTTTTTCTCTCCCTCTTTCTTTTTACAATCCCTCTAAATTGGGTGAAAAAGAAGTGAAGTCAGGAGAAGAGATAAAATTAAACCTACCAGCAAAGTCTTCCAATGTCACTGGCATCTAGTCTCCTTTTTTTGGAAATGCTTCCTCTCTGGTATCCCATTAAGATGGGCTTCAGTCCACCCTAATTCAGAAACTCTCCCTTGTGCTGTGCTGTAATGTAAGGCTTTGGGATGGGATGCCAAACCAAATTCTATTGTTACCTTCTGGGAGATATAATGAGCAGTACTAGTGGTAACTCAGCTCCATGAGATTGTGCTCAACTATCAGGAGCTCTGGGTATGGACACTCTAGCCATCCCTCTCCAGCTGACAACCACATGGAAAAGACACATGTTGACCTACTGGGCCAGCTCAACAGAGCTTGAATTCCAGTAGACAAAAGCAAAATGACACACACACACACACACACTAAAACCTCTACATTTCTAATTAAAATAACCTGAACTTAAGTTGATATGTCATTGAATTTGCAGACTGATGAAGCTATTCTCTTTAAATAAACAGGGATATGAGACACATTCAGACATCTATTCCATTGCAAACATGATCAGCTAAATGATTTGTATTTCTTTTAATGATAGCAGAATACAACTGCAGACACAAGTATTATAATGGACTGGGAACGTATAAAGTAAACAGAGTGGTTGAATACAATAGTACTAGACACAGATTAGTTCATGACTAACCAATACGTACACAAAACAAAAACACAACCCAAAGTAAGGCTATAACTCTACGCAATTACACAAAATATTACTAAAAGACAGACATGCTGTTGTGTCATATCAATAGATAGAAGACAGGACAAGAGAACTACAATGAACTGAGAATGTGGAGAATGAGGCAATTGCAATTTTTAGGCCGAAATAGTTAAGCTGGAAATATGGACAAGTTAGACCCAACAGACAAATGTGATCTAAATTTTGTGATTCCATTGACAGTTCTTCCCACTTTCTGGCTTAGGTAATACAAACTGAAATATAATAAAATTATTCTTAATAATCCAAGTTCTAAATTACCCTCAGGTATAAACAACGTTAAAAATTTAAAAAAATGTTTTAACCAGGAAATCCAAAAAACTGAAATTAATGATAACTCTACCATGGATTTTAAAATCCAGTTTGAATGTATAAATAACACGTTACTAGAGAGCTAACATTATTAGTCCACTGTATTCTCACTGCTTTTGATCACTTTTTGATTATATTAGTCCATAAATGAACCTGTGGCTGCCCAGCTGGCCAGACCATGAATCAGTTCAGTAAGTAACACATTGTGCAGCCCTGTGATTGGTGTTTCACTCATAAATAGATTACAAAATCCTTAACTTTGTTAAAATCACAGAAAAAGGTCATTTGGTTTGTAACCCATTTAGTGCTTGGAATGAAATAAGTTATACTGCAATGTGTTCCAGATCCAATGAAAGGGTTAAAATCAACTCAAGCGCAAAATAAGGCACTGCAATACAATGTGCTTTACATGACACGGTAAGAACAGGACTTCAACATATATCAAGGTCATAAGTCACGTAAACCTTTGCAAGGTCTGTGAGTGATTAAAGCATGTACTCAAAGTCTGATGTATTTGGTACATCAACTGATAGATGAAAATTAGACCTTTTTGGGAATAAGGAAAAGAATGAAAGAAGAAAATTAATAAAGCTTATCACTGAATTCCTACCTCCAATTTCATTATGCTTATGCAAGATTCGCAAAGTACCGTAAACAACTATTATTGGTGCTATTCGATAATGTGAAAATGTAAAAACAAATAAACAACCCCCCCTTTCTCAAAAAAACCCAGCATAGCTAGATTGCAGACTGCCTTTGATTGCATGTGTGGGGATTAATGCCTTAAACAGAATCCTGTATTACAGACATTGTTCTGCAGTGTTTTATGTCTTCACAGTGCTCCTATGTTTGCACAGAGGAGACTTTCCATGCTAGGGGATTGTCATTCCAGGATAGAACACAGAAAACATCATGCGCAGGAAGCAAGGGCTTTTGCCCTACAAGCAAAAACACAAGTGCTAGGTGCCACACTACTGACCATAGAGGGGCGGGGAAAGTGCAGACAGACAACCTACTCCTCCGTACCATCTCTCTCCCAGAGGTGCTTGCTCTACGACCAAGGCTTAAAATGAACAAAGTAAAAAGGTCAAGTACTCTGTATCTGTATGGTGGATTTGCCTTATAAAAATGCACCTTTGAGACCGTGGCTTTAAAAGCACAAAATGTTCAAGTAAAACAGGTGCTAATTTTAGTATTCATCCATTGTAGTCTCGAAGAACAGGTTTCGGACATCCAGTATTGAGGCCAATTCCAAAATCTGTTTTTGAAGGTGAAGGTTTTCTATCATCTCATCCCGTGGCAGAGGAGGGTATGTTTCTGGATAATTCCTAGTTTCCTGTTACATGAAATGCAGATGTAATTAGTATCTGGAACACGGTCTAAGCAGGTATTTTTTTAATTTTTAGAAAAATATGTTATCAATATAGTAGATTTGCACTGAAGTTATGTTATACTTTTAGCTGACATATGGTAAGTAACCTTTTAAACAAGTGACATTTTCAACATGACAAAAAAAAATAAATACCGTTCTTGTCAACATTTTTTCATGGCTTCCCCAAGTCAGCAATTTATTTGAGTATCAGCTAATCACCAATACATTTAACTTGTTCTCAAATAAAAGGAACCCAACAAAATGACAAGAAATACAGAGACCAGGTCAATACAAGATTTCAAGCAGGTGCAGCACAGAATGTACGAGAAGGAAATGCAGAATTGTTTTTACACAAGTGAATAAATTACAATAAATATGGAATCTTTTCGAATCTATCCACAATGTATTGAAACAAAATAAATGACATAAATGTGTACAATTGTGCATTCTATTGCTTTCTATTCCACTAAGCTAGTACTACTTATAGCCACTGATGTGATGACTATAGAAAAGGAGACACGTAAGCCTTCAAGTATAGCACTTATTTCTGATTGTTTCTGGGGCAGAAAAATATGGATTGAAAATTGACTTTTGAGTTGGCAAGTGTGTAGGTGGCAAGTTGGGTTTAAGCCTATCTTAAAATAAGGTACTATGCACATAACCCATTTATAATTAAATAGAATTATCAGCTTACCCTAAAACTCTTGTGCATCCTTAAAGTCGCTGAACAAAATATGAAACGCGTAAGAAGCAAACGTAAGAATTCGTCACCAAAAAACTGGAGGAAAGCTTGATCTGTGGGAGAGAAAACCCTTTAAAATATTTAAAATATAACAGTCTATGCTTCTAAACATCAAAGAGCAAATACAGTGCTGTATTATAATGCAATGAATCTTTGTAAGATGCTTTCCCCTCCCCACCTCGGAGATATCTAGGGATTGCATAAAGCCATAAACACTTTTACAAGAAGGCAGACAATTATTACATTACAGATCAAAACTGATTCGAATAAAATTCATACTTCCCAGTACTGATGCATTCTAAATTATTCCATTATTACTTTATCACATTTTACTATGTACAATGCCTAACAGCCTTGGAATACCACCTTTGACCATTCTAGAAATCAGTCACATAATTTCCCAAATAAAAGCAACAACCGCTTCCTCATTAGACCGAATAAAAGGGAACACATATCAAATTGGCACATAATAAATTAACGGGGACGACAAAACGCCAAACATCGGTAGCACAGGCTCCGATCCCAAAGCATAACTAACGGATAAGGCAGGATCGCAAATTAAGAAAAAAACGCTAGTTTCGGAGATAGATGCTCTGTGCCCCTCGGAGAGGTACGGAATGAGAAACATAGAAAAGGTTCGGCTAACAAGCCAAAAGAAACTGGGGATCAAATTACAGCTTAGATTCCTGACCTAATCGAGAACCTTAACACGATGTGATTAGTATCCTCAAACTGATGGTATATTGGAAACCTGCGTGTCCCAAACGGCAAATCTTCTTAACGTATGTATTAAATGTTTAAACTAGTTTTCAATAAAAACAGATTTACAAAAAAAATTTTTTTTTACTATGGGATGACTAACGCAAGTTTCACCTAACCACTTTAAAAAATAAAAACAAATAGATACATTTAAGTGTATAGCTTGCACACATGCATCCTTCACACTTAAAGCCATAATACAGAGAAAATAAGACAAAATAATACCAACTAAGATAATGTCATATATTTACACGCATGAAAGTACAGTAAGCATGAATGTGGAGATACCACTGTTACACGTGAAGTGCTACAGATTTTAGATAATAATTGACCACAGTCAGAAACTCTTCTTGTTCCAATATTTAATGGCACAATTGTGTGATTAGTGTATAAATAATGTAAAGTTCTCTGGGTAAGGGTGCTATATCGGAACAATTGAACAAACAACACCCCACTCTTCAAAAAACAAAACAAAAAAACCCCAATCTTTACCTATGGATCGAGAGTGTGTCAGAAGTTGAGCAATGTCTCTGTTGATTTTTTGGAGGTGAGCTTGACACTTATCCCACAGTCCTTTGCGCATGCTTGACAAACCAGAGATGAAGAGAAAGGCCATGAGCGGGTTGTTCAGGAACAAGGTAAAGAGACTACCACGTTGTGAGTGATCTATAAAAAAAAATAAAAAAAAAAATCAAGATGCACATTATGTTTGACGATGTGGAGCCCAAACAGTATGTTGTCTAATCCAAATCATGTTTTGCTCACAATCACTGACCTTTTTTTCTTTTCATATTATTATAAATAGTTTGATTAAATGTTTTTAAAGGCAGTGGTGAAGGTGTCAGCTAACTGCTTTCAGTCTGTCACAGCTTGCTGGCATGGCTAGGAAGAAGTGCTTTGGGGGGCTAGCACTTTGGTTGGGTCTGGGAATTGAGGGGTCGAGGACCCTCATATAGTGTTAAATTGCAAAAAAAATAATAATAATGATGATTTAACACTGAATGGAAGGCAAACAATCCTTTGCCTTTACTGGCTCCAGCTTGTTGTTGAGCCCCCTCCCCTTTTGGACCGGCAAGGGTCAACCGGATCCCCGTGGAGAGCAGTACCAATCCCTGCTGAGAGACTAGGCTGCCGAGGCTTACTTCCCAAGGTGGCCACTGCAATGCGGCCTAAAGTCACACATGCATCTGCGATCCAGGCCTACCACGTGGAGCTAATTAATCGGGCCTTTAAGTGGCTCACAATTCTTGGCCAAATTACTACTACATGTAAAGAGTTCAAGCACAAATGGAAGCTGCTTGCCTACAACCCCTGGACGTTATAATACGCTCTGACCTGCTGTGGACAGCTTTACTGAGATACCACCTGAACTGAAGCAGGGAGGAAAGCTTAGGCGTATTCTCCAAGTCCCGAGGGCCTACAACTCCAGGAAACAAACACACTCCCCACAGCTGGTTCGAGTAGGTGGCTAAGGCGGAAGCATCAGTACCACAGGCCCAGTTTTAACCAATACTCACCTAGGCCATAATGCAGTCAGAGACAACTCCCTAGGTATGGCTCACTTCCTTGGGTTACCCACAATAACAGACCATGGGTTCCTGTTCTGATCGCTGACTGAGGTTGAACTAGTGTGCTGGATTGTATCCAATTTTGGGGCTGGTGGGGCAACTTTTCAGGGGCCTTGGGTCACGTTACTCATGATTACGTAAATCTTGCCTGGTGGGCATTGAATAAGATTTTACCTGCAATAGCCACTCAGTTTCTTATTAGTAGTTACTTTTATTTTGCGGTTTGGTCCCAGCGGCATTATTATTTACCTAGAGTGATCTGAACTACCATAGTTTATCTTGTTTCATTAATATAAAAAGTGCTGTATCACTTATGACATTCTCTGCTATATTTGTGACCATACGTAATATAACGGCCTATGTAAGCTTGTATGACTAACTAAGCACACCTAAAATAAAGAATGTCAAAAATAAAAAATAAACACTGAATGGAGAGACAGCAACACGGGACTCCAAACACTATAACCAATTTAATGAGATGAAATGTGTCCATTTAAGGAAATCTTAAAATCCTTGGCAGGGATATCGGTCCTAAAAAAAAAAAAAAAAAAAAAAGGAATTGCCATTCCTGTTTAATAGCTAGATTAATAAGTCAAATGATACTATTCCATTCTTACATTCGTAACAGATAACTGTGGCTGTGATCCCTACAAAATTTATGTTCTATTACAGAACTGGCAATAACGTGCTCCCAAGGTGGAGCAGGAGCTATTGTGTTGTTTGGAGCAGAGACCATATTAAATCATGCCTTGTTTAACTTCAGTTTCCTATGGAGATCAGTGATTGGAGAAAAAGCAAAAAGCTGTAAGAAGCTAGAAGTAAACAAACAATTCACTATACAGCTCTCATTTTTATATATTCCTCACACTTATTTTCCTATGATATTCTGACCCTCGAGAATACACTGGCCTACTGCCCTTATATCTGGATGTATAGGAACCGTGTGTTCCATGGAATGATATATCAGAACCCCTTCTGTGAGAACAAAATTTAAAACTAGAGGCAGAGACACATGAAAGTCTATCTGAATTAAATGAACAGACCCAAGCTTATACAGGGTGGTATACAATATAAAAAGCCGTACCTTGCAAAGCCTTTGGATACGCCGTAGGAGAAAGCAAGCAAACCAGAGGCTGGCCAAACAAATTGGTAAAATTCTAAAAAAACAAACGGAAACATAATTAATTGTACTATAATAAAATTTGAATTATTCCTCTAATTCAGATTTCTAAGCTCCATGTTCTTTTGTCAAACACATGGTTACATAGATAATGCAAGTGAATTCAGGATTTACAGTTAGCCCTCCATGGGAAGGGGAGGTTAGGGGGAAAAGTAATAATTTGATTTTGACAAAATGCTCTGGGAGGGCACCATAACCACTAATGCAAGCTGTAGTAGTTGTTATGTTACTTGGAGTGTTTCTTTCAAAACAAATCCAGGGACTGACATACAATCTAGTCTACTAACACTGAATAATATTAAACTGCACTTAAGGTCTAAATTTTATGGTTACCAACTTATAGGGAATCTATACTGACTTACCTGACACTCCGTTCCCCTGCAGCAATCTTGTTACAGAGGTGGTTGTAACACTTTTGTAACACCCACATCTGATTCGCCCACGCTCTCTTGCAGTAATCACGGATTTTCTCTGCTTGGGGACACTTGCCAAGTAGGGCAATCCCCCTCGATGGACACTAACAGGCTGGCTTCGTTGCATGCATGCTACTGAAAAAAGTGGTGTCAGTCACCTAATCCTATACTCCCTAACTAGCACTTATAGTGCTGGCTAGGGAGGTACCATAGAAACCACAGTGTGTGCGCTCTGGTTGCTATGGGTGGAGATCAGTACTGCCTGTGGGTGGTCTCTACTGCTCTCCTTGATAAATTAATTCTTCAGCCTAGAGTCTATGCCAGAAACTAGTTTAAAAAAAAAAAGGTGGGACAAAAAAAAACTAATTTTTAAATTGTTTTTTTCTCCCAATCCACATATTTGCTAGCAAAACTGTTAGCACTTTGTAGAGATGAAATTTTATGCTCTTTTAAAAGAGCAAATAAAAGTTTGTGGAACTACAGTTGCTCTTAAAGAGTGTGAAGGGATAATTACACTTTGTAGGCATAACTGATTGTGTGACCAGTATGGAGCATCTAGAACCATAGCTTTCTCACAGGCTATGCCTATGGAACAACGATCATTTATAGAAATCTTTACTGTCCTTTTTTTTGGTACTATAAGCTTTCCTTCTGTCCATCGACCCTAGGAATTAAAAAATAAGTTTAAAAACTATTAAAGGACCACTATAGTGCCAGGAAAACATACTTGTTTTCCTGGCACTATAGTAGCCTGAGGGTGCCCCCACCCTCAGGGTCCCCCTCCCGCCAGGCTGGATGGAGAGGAAGGGGTTAAACTTACCTCTTTCTCCAGCACCGGGCGGGGAGCTCTCCTCCTCCTCTTCGGCTGAATGCGCATGCGCGGCAAGAGCCGTGCGCGCATTCAGCCAGGCAATAGGAAGGCATTCACAATGCTTTCCTATGGACGCTGGCGTCTTCTCACTGTGATTTTCACAGTGAGAAACACGGAAGCCCTCTAGCGGCTGTCAATGAGACAGCCACTAGAGGCTCGATTAACCCTAACATAAACATAGCAGTTTCTCTGAAACTGCTATGTTTATAGAAAAAAGGGTTAATCCTGGATGAACCAGGCACCCAGACCACCTCATTAAGCCGAAGTGGTCTGGGTGCCTATAGTGGTCCTTTAATTACCTAGTTTCCTGAGCCTCTGCTCCACCTACAAAGATGTCAGCATGCCATAGAGAAGCAGAGAAATGGAAACAGGCTTGCAGGACAAATGCTCTTCTCTTCCAATGAAATGCCGCTATCAGCAGCAATGCATTTCAGGACCCAGTTTTACTTGGTCCTGGCATAGGAATCACCTCTGGTGGCTGTCATGAACACAGCCAGTAGAGATTTATTTAACCCTGCAATGTCAACTTTCTGCAAAACTGCACCCAGACCACTTAACGGACAAGATGTGGTCTGGATGACTTCAGTGGTTCTTTGAGAAGAAGAAAAAGGACCTACAAATAAATCGATTTAAATGGCAGAGAGTAAAGATTCTTCACTTACTAAGTCTCCAGGATTTAAATAGTGATTTAAATTGATGAAGTGCCACATTGGCACATAACAAGCAGGCATACTCCTATCTGGCCAGTGTTCACCCCTTTTTTGTTCAATTTTAAATGAAGAAATAAAAAGCAAAAGAAGCCTTTTCTATTGAAAATCTGGACGTTTGCAGCATGCTTGTACATAAAGGAACATATCAAATGATTTTACACAAAACTTATGCATTTAAAATTCACGCTGGATTTCAGTACAGATAAATATTATAATGAACACTGTGAAATTGTATTACTTGCGATCATATTTTTATTTGACAGATTATTAAAACACTTGCAAAAAGGAATACTTAATAATAAAGAAACCCATCAGCAGTTGATTTTTGTATGCCTGTAAAAGAACTTATTTCATTATCTACTGGGACCTGCCAGACTCTGATCCATGCCTGCTGTAATGAATGTAAAGTTGCTAAATTGGCAAACCTCCATGTCTGTCACGTTAAATACAAGTAGGGCAGGAGGCGAGGCTGCTAGGAGCAGTTGGTGTCACAGCTGTGGAAAGTATCACCCCAGACAATACCATCTAACTAGCGGTTTGGTACCCAAAACAGGAAGCTGTAACGGCTGCAAGACTCTTACATTTCATTGTAATATCTTGCCTTAACTCTTCAGTGACAACAAAGAGTTAGAAACTAGACCTCAATACAAAATGTATATTATGTATACCTATATACACACACATACTGTATATGTGCACACCATACTGTGTATATATGCACACCAATTACAATGTGTATTTTGTCATTGACTTCGCTAAATAAATAAAAATTATTTTATTTAAGGTGTATTTGAGAAATCGGACTACACACCAAAATCACTTAAACTAAATTTGCTTTGGTAATTCTGGATGATATTTAATATACATTTTCAGCACTATTTTCAGTACTTTCAATAAGAGAGGTCCATTAAGCACGCTTTCAAGGGTGGGGGCACCCTCAGGGCACTATAGTGCCAGGAAAACGAGTATGTTTTCCTGGCACTATAGTGATCCTTTAAGCGTCAGATCGATTGGTGTAAAGCATGCTGCCACTGGATCTGAAGCAATGGAAATATGTTCTGTGCAGTGTCGAATCACGCTTTTCTGTTTGGCAGTCTGATAGGCAAGTTTGGGTTTGGCTGTTGCCAGGATTACGTTACCTGCCTGGCTGAATTGTACCAACTGTAAAGTTTGATGGAGGAGGGATAATGGTATAGGGCTGTTTTTCAGGGGTTGGGGTAGGCACCTTAATTTCCAGTGGATGGAACTCTTAATGCTTCAGCATAGCAAGGCATTTTAGACAATGCTATGCTTCCAGCTTTTTGGAAACAGTTTGGGGAAGGCCTTTTTCTATTCCAGCATTACTGTGCCCCAGTACCCAAAGCAAGGTCCATAGAAACATGGTTGGATGAGTTTGGTGTGGAAGAACTTGACTGACCTGCATAGCCCTGACCTCAACCCTGTGTAACATCTTTGTGATGAACTGGAACGGAGACTGTGAGTGAGGCCTTCTCGTCCAACATCAGTGACTGATCACACAAATGCTCTACTGGATGAATGGACAAAGATTCCCACAGAAACACTACAAAATTCTGTGAAAAGCCTTCCCAGAAGAGTGGAAGCTGTTATAGATATAAAGGGTGGACCAACTACTATATTAATGTCTATGTATTTAGAACGCAATGTCAGAAAAGTTTCTGTTGGTAAAACGGTCAGGTGTCCCAATACTTTTGCCGTAAAGCGTATGTATTATATACACACACACACACACACACACACACACACACACACACACACACACACACACACACAATTTTTTACGTCCTTTAAGGTACGGGAGTCCGGAAGTCTGAACTACCTAGTTGGATTCCTTATTAGTTAATTTTGAGTCATGACCTCATGCACACTATTATCATTTGCACAGACACATGCTGCAATACCTTATAGGCCACACTGTTGGAAGAGTCCACAATGACAAATAAGGGTTTCCTGGTGAATGGGTAGAGATCGCCTGGATGGAGGCTGTAAAAAACAAAATAAGAAGGGTACATGTAAGGCAACACATCTACACCAGTCTGATTACCTTACCTTAAACAGCACTAATCTGCTTAACCCCTTAAGGACCAAACTTCTGGAATAAAAGGGAATCATGACATGTCACACATGTCATGTGTCCTTAAGGGGTTAAACAGGCATTTAATTGGGGTCCTATTGTCTTTAGAGAAAGGCAGTTGCTATGAGAAAGTGTTGAAAAGAACCAATGGAACCTATATAGGCTTCCATGCACTGTTGTGGTACTGTGGAATCCTACCACTTAAAACTTCATGCAATGGGTGTTTTTGACAACACAACAGGACACCTCAGTAGTTTGAACTCTATTCATAGTCTTTATTTAATACATACCTCTGAATTTCACGGTACTTTGTAGATTTTTTTACATTATAAATTTGAGAAAATGCAGAATAAAGATCAACTGAGATTTCAACGTGGTACCTACCTTCACATGTGGTGGGACAGTCCTAAAGTACTATCTTACTGACGGTGAGTTCAAAGACCTTGATATGAATCCTTGGGCATGCGTCCTTTTCTGACTTATAGAAGAGCTTCTGGCTCTAATCTCAAAAGCTTGTTTAAGAAATTACTCTGGCTGACAGTAGAGTGTGGGAGGCTATTTGGCTTAAGGCAGTGTTTCCTTCATACAGAAGGTTGTTCTAAAGGTGGAGGATAATTTCCTCGTGGATAAATTACTGCTATGGTTAGCAATAGCTCCTCCTGAAAAGTGTGGGATCCATAGCTGAACGACAGAGCCACATAATGTGACTAAACTGCTGTGTATTTGACATAATGACATTGCAATGGGCCCCACCTTGCCAGATTCTCCCCCTACTTTATCTTTGGTTTTTCTGTTATGTTAGTACTTTATTGCTGTGTGTAATATAAATTGAGCAGTGCCATGTTCTTTTGACTCTGTACCTTTTCATTATGTCCTTCAAAGCATATAAAAAAAAGTAGCTTTTTTTGTTGCAAATTGTTCTAGATTAGTGATGTCCCGAACGGTTCGCCACGGACGGCGAACATATGCGGTAAACTTTGACCCTGTACCTCACAGTCAGCAGACACATTACAGCCAATCAGCAGCAGACCCTCCCTCCTCCTGGACAACTCACTAAGAATGCAGCTTCACAATGAATGTAAAATGGATGCTGTCCAGGAGGTGGGAGGGTCTGGGAGGGAGGGTCTGCTGTTGATTGGCTGGAATGTGTCTGCTGACTGTGAGGTACAGGGTCAAAGTTTACCGCATATATTCGCTGTCCGCGGCGAACCGTTCGGGACATCACTATTCTAGATCTCCTAAAATGAGATCTGCAGTACACTTATGCGCATGAGCCATAATTTCTTGATGCAAGAATATACCGGTATATCTGCAGTACATATGGGTAGTAATTACAACATGTTAAGAACCATGTATCAGCTGTATGAACTTGATAGAATGAGCAGCAAAATAAATTGGGAGCACGGGGGGATTAAAGCGGTACTGCCATGGACGAATCCAGTTGGTTTTTTTTAACCCCCCTCCTAACTCCACTATATTTAATTGTCCCCCTAGTCACCCCCAAATGCCCCTAAGCCCTATTTTTTATTCTTTATTTTCTCTGTCTGGAACTAGGTCCTGGGCGTCACCATCTTTGTGTGGGTAGATGAAGTCCCTGTGGGACACGTCATCTGCCCACACTAAATAGTGCTGTGAAATTCCCGCGCATGCCCAGTTAAACACTTGGGCATGCGAACGGGAATTTCATTTATTAAATAATTCGTCATAAGGACGAATAAATGAATAAAAATTTGAAACGAATGAACGAAGACTTCGTTAGTTCGGTTGGTTTATTACAAGGAGGGATCTACCGGTGAATACCTCCCTCCTTGTAATATGTATAAATAAAAGCATCACGGAGGAGTGCTCTACGCCATTTCCTAAGCCCCCATGTTTTCCCTCACTCTATGGGGGTCAATATGACCCCCATAAAAGCATAAGGGAGATTAAAATCTCCTGAATGCCCCTAATCGCTATGCTGCGAGTAGGGACATGTCTACTAAACAGTGAGCATTTGAAATTTATTTTATTTTTTTAAAGGCCAATAGGTAGTCGTCCCCCCTTGCCCCCCCCCTCCATTTTCATTTAGGGCCCCAACCCGCCGCTCAGGGTGGGTGGCGTGGGAGGCCAATAGGTCCCCCCACCTGCCGCTCATGGGTGGGGACACTAGGTCCCCCCTTCAGTTTAATAGCCCCCACTCGCGCAGCACGGGTGCTCGGAAGGGGGGCAACTAGTGTTTTTTGTCAACAGTGAGCAGCCACAGACTGCTCACTGTTCAGTAGACATTCCCCTACTTACAATATAGCCAGTAGGGGCAGAATTTACTAATACTTAGTAATCTTTACTTAGTATTAGTAAATATGTCTGATAGATCAATTTAGGTCTTTCAGCCTTTTGGTAGATAGCTACCTGTTTCCATGGGAATTAAGGAATTTTCTACTAAGCGACTGCAAGATGGAGCCGCAGCACGAATCGGAATTTTATTAATTCGAATGAAATTCTGAACACAGTCCCGAATTGCATCCTAACATGAATGAACAAACTGTTCTCATTCTGTTAGGATGCAATTCATTAGTTTCGCCGGCGTCCTGTCTAAATGACAGTACGTTCGGGAATACTGACAGGAAGCATCGCAAGCTCACAGAGGAAAGGTAAAAATTGTGGGAACATTTCTCTTACCACAGGAAACAGAGCACACTTTACTCCTCCGCTGGTCATAAATGGTCATGGCGTAGGAAACCTTCATAAGACAAAATAGTCCCTACTTTGTCTATGTTTTAAAGAAAACTAGAGCAGACAGGAAGAAATGAAGAACAGATACTGACAGAAGGAGAGAAGAGGAATCGATTGGGGAAAGGTAAGTTCAGACTGACAGTGCTGCTTTAACAGGAATCAAAATGACAAGCACAGGCACATGTACATACAGCTGCATGTTATAAACCAGATTCATTCTTCCAAGATCAAGAGCAAGGGGGGATTGGGCGAGATAGCGCTAATCAGTGGGTACCCAAAATACATATAAAATATTCACATTTTCTAACTCTACCTTGCTTTGGTAGTGTGGCCAAGCGGCATTAAAATGACACATCTGCTGTTTTATTTTCTGTAGTATTAACCAGATTACTTGCACTGTGATCTAAGGTACATTAACGGCTATGTGTGCTAAGTAGGCATGCCGGTATCACTTGCAACGTTAACAGTTGGAGTAAACAGGAGCTGAGACACAGAAGAGAGACTGGCTGCATACATAGGATGCACAACAATTAGAAATAAATGCAATAAACAAATATATATATATATATATATATATATATATATATATATATATATATGCATAGATTTTGCTCAAAGCATTGTACTGAAGAGTTCTGTGTTAATTGAGCCCTGCCAGATCTGCCAAATTGAGCAGGTCTAATATTTGGAGATAGAGGGCTGAGTGTAGATGCAAAACAAATAGTGTCACAGACAATTTCCCTGCCCAAGAAGGGGGCAGGTCACTTGGCATGCCAGTGCCAGAAAGACAGGCTGTCCATATACCGGACACATAGTTACATAGCTGAAAAGAGACTTGCGTCCATAAAGTTCAGCCTTCCTCACATTTGTTTTTTGCTGTTGGTCCCAAAGAATGCAAAAACAAAAACAGTTTGAAGCACTTCCAATTTTGCAACAAACTAGGAAAAGAATTCCTTTTTGACCACAGAATGGCAGTCAGATTAATCCTTGGATCAAGAAGCTATTACACTACAGTGAAAAATTATATCGTTGAATATTCTGTTTTTGCAAGAATGCATCTAGTTGCTGTTTGAACATCTGTATGGACTCTGATAAAACCACTTCTTCAGGCAGAGGATTCCACATCTTTATTTTTCTTACAGTAAAAAAACTTTTCTTTGCCTTATTGAAATTGTCTTTCAGTCTAAACGCATAACCTCGTGTCCTATGTAAAGTCCGGTTTATGAATAGATTTCCACACAATGGTTTGTATTGGCCCCGAATATATTTGTATAATGTTATCATACCCCCTCTCAGGCGACGTTTTTCTAAACTAAACAGGTTTAAATTTGTTAACCTTTCTTCATAGCTGATACGTTCCATTCCTTTTATTAATTCTGTAGCCCGCCTCTGCACTTTTTCTAGTGCCATAATATCCTTCTTTAGAACAGGTGCCGAAAACTGCACAGCATATTCAAGATGTGGTCTAACCAGTGATTTCTAAAGAAGCAAATTGATATTCTCATCCCGAGAATGAATGCCCTTTTCCTGCATGACAATACCTTACTGGCCTTGGCCACTGCTGATTGACATTGCACATTGTTGCATAGTTTGTGGTCTATAACAATTCCCAAGTCCTTTTCGTGTGTTGGTATCTCTAATTTGCTTCCATTAAGGGTATATTTTGCTTGTGCATTCTTTATGCCGAAGTGTATAACTTTGCATTTTTCAACATTAAATTTCATCTGCCATTTGAGTGCCCAGTTCCCCAGTCTATCTAAATCCCTCTGCAGCAAAGAAATATCTTGCTCACATTGTATTACTTTACAGAGTTTTATGTCATCTGCAAACACTGAAACATGACTTTCAATGCTTTTTTGAAGATCATTTATAAACATGTTAAATAGAAGGGTTCCCTGAACAGAACCCTGAGGGACCACACTTGCAACCTCTGTCCAGCTTGAAAATGTACCATTAATGACAACTCTTTGTACTCTGTTTTTAAGCCAATGTTCTACCCAAGAACAAGCATTTTCATCTAGACCGATTTCCTTGAGTTTGAACAAGAATCTATTGTGTGGAACTGGATCAAATGCCTTGGCAAAATCCAAATAGATCACATCCACGGCAACACCCTGATCTATACTTCTACAAAGAATGCAAACAAGTTAGTTTGACATGACCCGTGCTTCATAAAACCATGCTGATTTTTGCTGATAACACTGAAAATACATTCACGTGTGGACTTAAAATGCAGTAAAATAATACAATTTTTAGTGAGTACGCATTTCAACATGTACTTTTCAACACTTTCCATCGGACCAAATGACATTGGAAGAAAAGGCAGTTGGGTGATCAGGATTAAGGAAGGCAAACTGTGTGACATGACAACTTTGTGTGATTTGGAAAATATGCCTGTAAAACAATTACCATATTTACTCAAATCTAATGCGCACCTTTTATGGAAAATAAAGTTTCCAAAATTTGAATGCACATTAGATTCAATGGTGCATTACATTCGGGGCAAAATTCTAATTTTTCCAGCGAATTCTTACAGGTGAATTCAAACAGACAAATTTAGGCGAATTCACACAGGCAACTTTTGTTCTTGAAAGAGGGCTTAAGAGAGAATAGACTTAACATGTAACACCAAAATTGATATACCATCAATGTTACTATGGTATATGGCAATAAACATTTTCATTGTAGCACAATGTTGTATAGTAGTATCTTCTTTAATAAATGCACATTACATTCGCCAGCCAAAACATTTTTCAGCTTCCAGGTTTCAAAAATTGAGGTGCGCATTAGATTCGAGTAAATACGGTAACTATGACTCCATCCATTCTTTATCCCACTTTAGGAAAACCTAATTTTGCCTTTATTTATTTGAGCAGTCTCAATGTGCTTCCAACCAGAGATTTATTGGATAAGAAAATTAAAAAATAATCTAAAATGTGAAGCTATTGAATCTCTTCTTGGTTTGGGAGGGATCTGTCTGTGCAAGTATTGCAATTTTAAACTTTTTTAAATCAAAGTATCTTTTTAAAAAAAAAATAAAAATGATTTTAATGTATTTTTGTCATTATCTTTCTTCATTCTTTAAATAATGCATTAAAAGCATAGGGGTTTTAATTTCCTATTATTGTGTCCATTTAAGAAAGTATGATAATGCTATTTCTAAAATAACTAATAAGGTGGATTTCTATTTGAGTCTTTTGATTTGTGTCATAATGCACATGTATTAAGTACACTGACCAGTAACATGAATACTGGCATGTGGGTCAGTAACAGCCATGTATATATGCTAGTGTACATAGTCAAATTAAGCACAGAAAAAAAAATGATTCAAATGGATTCTATAGGCATCAAAACAACTTCAGCTTAATGAAGCAGTTTGGGTGTATAGATTATGCTCCTGCAGTCTCACTGCTCAGTTCTCTGACATTAAGGAAGTGTTAACATCAGATCTCTCTTTACAGTGTTTAGAAAAACCGTGCAAGTCACATGCACAGAGGTGTAACTGGGGCTCTATAAACAAATTGATTTAATTCCTAAAAGGCATATAATTGAGCAGTAAGACTGCAGGGGCATGATCTATACACAAAACTGTTTCATTAAGATAAAGTTGTTTTGGTGTCTATAGTATCCTTTAAATATAACCAATGAAGACCCAAAACACCCTATATAAATGCTATAGCACCCTCAAAGGAGTGCACACAAATACATATGAAATACTGTTTCCCTCACCAGTGCATTTCTTTATAAGTCTGATTCCTCTTGTGTAAAGCGTCCCCGTTCACAACGTCACGATTACTGTTGGTGAGAACGCCTCCAAAATCATATGGACCTGCAGTGAGGCAGCAACAAGGCACCTTCAGCTTGAAACTTTCCTGCAAAAAGCAGCCTCTGAATCACATTTTGACTTGTGCTGGCTGACATTCTACGCAAATGTGAATCTTGATAGCATGCCATCTCCTAAACCAGTGGAATTCCTATACAGAACTTGAGAGTCTACATTAAAAGCAATGTTATAGTTTATGCCTAAGTCACCATAAACACAGAAGTCATACTAAAATGTAAAGGTGTAAAATTTAAATGCAGAAAAGTCAGGAGCACCCTTCAAGGAATGACAACTTACACTCATAACACTCAATGACTGTGCAGCAGACTGTATTATTTTGTCATGCATACATATCAGTCAATACCTCTTTTTCATTGCATGTCCTGTTTTGCTGTTGCTCTGTGGGAGCGGACATCTTTTTTGATTAAAAGCACTACTTCTCCAACCTAACATGATACACAACTGAGAGCTAGCACTTATTCATGAATCCTGCACAAGTGCGGGGCCTCTCACAATGCTGTTCAAATGGTGCAAGTTCATAAATAAGTTGTGCTTCCAACGAAAAACATCTTAAAGATGATTGTCCCATGAAGCAAGTTTAAGTCAGAAGACACACTGAAAAAAGGTATTAAGATGTGTGTAAAAAAAATAAAATTAATAGACAAAGGAGCTATAACACAAAATATGACAGTTCTGTACAAAAGAATTGCACCCACAAATGTCTTCCAGCTTGTTTTTAAAGTTTATGATAACAGTTGTTGTTATATGTAAATGCATGTTTGTTCTTTATTCTATAAATCCACAAGCAAAAACAAAACACCAACAAACAAACACAAAACCCATGTTTGATTTCTGATCGCTAATGTCAACATCCCTGGTGTTGAAGAACTAGCCACCAGTAAGGTATGATGGGAAACATAGTTAAGAAACAACAGGGAGGGATGATTTACCATTCAAACGCTCACTTAAATTTCAGCAAGGATTCATAGAACATTTGAACCTCCCAGGAGATGCAGAACATTTGTGTTTTGTTTATACTAATAAGGATAAATGAAATTTGTAAAAGCCAAGAGTGTGATCATTTTAAAACAAAGGCATTGTGTTTAATCACAATTATTAGCACACACAAAAGTTCACAGAGAGTAAGACAAGAAAGTAAGGAAAAAGAAAAACCACAGAGGACGGGTACAGATATAACAAATTAATTATTTCACAAAATCAACACATTTGGCATAAGCTTGCAGTTGCCCAGAATATTAACTGCCCAGTTAGAAGTATGGATCAGTTGGTATTTTGTGCGCAGGTTTCCCTACTTTAGCAAACTAGAAATTCCTTACTTGCTCTGTGCCTGCCAGAATCCATGCTTAGCCATGCACACAGGAGCTTGGCAATGGAAATGCATGCTTCAGATAAAGGAATGCATGTTTAATCCAGCTGATAGGCAGTGACTTATGAATGTGGTGTTTGGAATCGGAATTTCAACTTCAGTGTCTGAAATTATTATAAGCAAGAGAATGTAATCCATCCGCTGCCCTTAATGCTGTATTTTTATGACACACTATATGATTAATGGTCTGAAGTCTTGTGCTGGACACAGTCCTACAGACTATTCCCGAATCACCAAATGTCCAGAGATGCTGTATTTTATGTGTTTAAAGTACTGATTGGATAGTACATACTATGGAGATTTGCAGAGGGGGAGTCTGTGCCATGTTGGTAAAAATGCAGAATACTATGAGAGCACAAAAAAAAAAAAAAAGAAAAAAAAAGTGGTCTCTTGGACATTAACAGTATTCAGAGAACACACGGCAGCTTCTGATATGTACAGAACAGCAAACTGCCAGATTGATAGAATTGACAACTTGAAAGGAAGAAACTCTAGTGGACGGACAACTAATGACTGGTTAAGGATACATATTACATAACGATTAAAGGACATCTGTCCTCAAATTTTAAACTTTCCATTTAAAAAAAAAAAAGTGTATTACTTTTAACAGGAATGTTAGGGAGAGCAGCAGTTAGTCAGATAACAGTCGAGTCTGACCTAACATAGCTTCTCAGCCAGATAAAAAGTAACATTTTCTACAAATAAAGAATTAAAAAATAAAAGAATATATATTAAAGAGAAACTATAATCAACAAAACAACATAGGCATAATAAAGCAGTTTTAGTGTATAGATCATGCCCCTGCAGTATCACTGCACAATATTCTCTCCAATTAGGAGTTAATTTACTTTGTTTATGCATCCTTAGGCACACCTCCCTTAATGTTTCTTACACAGCCTTCGTAAACACTTCCTGTAAAGAGTAATCTAATGTTTACACTTCTTGCATTGCAAACTCTGTTTAATTTAGAATTACTATCTCCTGCTCTGTTAATAGCTTTCTACACCCTGCTGCAGGAGCTTCCTGCATGTAATTAAAGAGCAGGAGATAAAAACTTTCAAAGTAGGTTACATTTGATTGAAAATGAAACCATTTTGTTTTCATGCAGGCTGTGTCAGTTAAAGCCAGGGGAGGTGTGACTACGGCTGCATAAATAGCAACAAAAGTGAGTTAACTCTTAAATGGCAGATAACTAAGGAGTGAGACTGTAGAAGCATGGTCTATACACTAAAACTGCTTCATCAAGCTAAAGTTGTTTTTGTGACGATAGTGCCCCTTTAAAAACAATATTATTTTCAAATGTAATAAACTTTTCAAAAGTGAGAAATAAAAGTTTGATGACAGTTGTCCTCTAGGTTTAAAATCTGTCAGGTGTGGATTCTGAGAGTTCGTGCAATTGATGGAACAGATGAAAATGGCAAATATGAGAGGATAACACATGTTTTGTTAGTGGCTGCACTGCTGGAGGGCCAGCATTACAGGAGTAGAAAACTCTATGCATGCCATGCAGGGCAGGCTACTCCAGCAGTGACACACACATCACAGCAGCATGGAATAAAGAGAATTGGAGCCCTGTGTATGACAGGGAGCATTCCTTTATCGTACCTTCATAGTCAGAACGACCTGTTGGGAAGACACCAGTAGCAGACAGGTAGATCAGGAGGGCGCTGTTTGCAGGCAGCTCCTATATTAAGGAGAATAAATGTGTCACAACAGTCATCGTAAAACTATCACTTCCACGTACTGCCACTCTTGCAGTGACAATCTTCAGATGCCTTGAATTTGCTGTAGAATAAAAAAACGTAACTGTTCCCTACAACCTGTAATTGCTCCATACCTCAGGAGTTTAAAGTATTTGACTCGTAATTTTTCCGCAGTGTAAGAAAAAACTTTGATATTGTTTAACAATGAATGCAGCTCAACGACAGAAAAGTCTAGATGGAGTTTGCGAAACTGCAAAGGTCAATTAAGTGAGCACTGCAATGTGGGACTCATAGGTTTTCAACTCTAATTTATCATTGAAAACTAATGACTCTTGATATGGCTTGCTGTTCATTTTTTATCATAAGTAGTAAATATAAATAACAGGATTTCAGATCTTTCCCTCGATCAGATTTATACATTATTAAAAAAAAAGTATATAAATATTAATGAGCCACTAAACTGTAAAAAATACATTTATTAAAAAAAACAACAACAAAAAAACATCTTTAATATTTAAGATACATGAGTTTTCATCCAGTACACTGGTAATCACTGTCATTACAAAGGTTTCTGTCATTACTCATACAATGAGACTCCCAACTTTCTATGTCCACTGCTGACTGGAAGAGAACATGTGGAATTATAAACACTGGAGCAGTGAGCGTGTAGGCAATTTGGTCGTCTTCCAGTCTGCGGATCCCGATCATGTAAAAAGTAACTTTTATTTATGAATTTCAAGCTGCTTTCTTTAAATTCTACAGACCTCTTATGAAACATTGCAAGGAATATACCTATTGCTACTTGAGGTGTTATGGTGTAACCAACACGTCCCCTCTCAAATTTGCAGCTAAAAATAGAAGTACAAAGGTAAATGGCTTTATTTGCACATTTTATTTTATTTTTTTGCAATGCATTACTACAAAGTACAACTCAAACCTTCCAATCTGGAGCATCTTTTCAAATGCTCACTATGTTGTTCTAAACTACATGCATTTTTTGCTGTTCTTCTAAAATAATGCATAAGCGTCAGACATTAACAGCATAAGAGCTGTACCCTTTCAGTAATTATGTTGCTTATGCATTGCACAATTTTGCTCTGGGGAACAGGCAAAGGAATGTGATTACACGGGTTGGACGCATCCACCGAGTAAAAATAACATCCCTTCCTAAATTTTTACACCACTTACTATGGTGACAGCAATTTGCATGCTAGTCCAGGAATAGGATGTGCCTGTTGGGGTTCACAGATGGGTGAATCTAGAATCAGATCTTATAGGTCCAGGTCTAATTCAATTTCTTATAGGAGACAGATACATAGACAAATTTGTTTTATATAAATTGTAGGTGTATGTAAGCACATAAACTGTGAAACTGTGAAAATTACCTTTTGATTACCAAAACCTATGTAAGAACACTTAGAACCAACAATTGCCTGAATCAGTACATGATAGCTATGATTATTTATGACATCTGATCCATAAAGGTACTGACCTTGAAAGATGCTGCTAGGAAGGTGTACAGTTGACTAAACGTTGGCTTGTACAGGAGATACTTATGCGGGTTCTCCCTTTTTGTCGGTTTCTCCCCTGGGTCCTAGAAAATTACCGATCTTTTAGTTGGTAACAATCTCACATTTATAGTGTGCATTAAAACGAAGTTACAATATATTCTGGGCATTTATAGATACTTGGATATGTTTTCTATACATGACTCAAAGTGTAGATTAAAATATGGCAGAAACAGCATACACACATAAAAGAGATGTAGAACTATTTTGATCTATGAAACATACATTTAAGTGGATTTGTTCTTTTAAATAGAACAAACCTACATAAATGTAAAACACAGCATCCAAATGCAAACTCATCCCTAATCAAATATACAAAAATCTGAAAAAGGGCAAAGTGAAAAGACAGACAATTAAGGATCTCTGTGAAGAATAACTGTTTTGTACAAAAAACTGTTTTTTTAAAATGATTTATTATTATATTTTTGCTGTGTTTACTAATTCGTTTACTGCTTTTTCCAATATGTTCAGGGATACTTAGCTAGCCTTAAGACTGGCTAAAAATGCTTGGGAAATGATGTCCACAAACAAATGCAAGGTCATGGTTAAGCAATCACTGACCCATATGAACTCAATGCACAAAGAAGACAAGCTCTCCCACTAACATATGCTCCCCAAAACAGACATACACATTTGTAGATACAGAGACACACATTATTGCAAAACACTATATATCATAAGCATGCAAGTGTATCCATAACACATAAATAACAGGCCCAAGGGATAAAAACAAGCTTATTGAGCAGGTCAAGTCAGCCTACAGTAGATTCAAAATTCCACAGACGGTACTCAATGCAAATGCTCGAACTCCCAATGAGGCTAACAGCCACAGCACGACGACAGTTCCGCTCAGCACATGACTGCCTCCGTACTCTCTCCTCTGGCATATTTCCGTCACCCCTGAAACATACAACTGTAACCCCGATTCTAAAAAAGTCCAGATCTGACCCGAACTGCCCATCCAGCTACTGCCCTATCTCACTACTGCCATTTGCCTCCAAGATCCCAGAAAGAGACGTGTATACGAGATTGACAGACTTCCTTTAATCCAACTCTCTGCTTGACCTGCTTCAGCCTGGATTCCGTGCTCATCACTATGTCGAAACCGATGTGATCAAAGTATCCAATGATTTAATCTCTGCTAAATCTCATGGTCACTGTTTTATACTAATGCTTCTGGACCTTTCTGCTGTTTTTGACACTGTTGAACATCAACAGCTTCTTCTCATTATCCTCAATCTATGTCTACGATATACTACCTCCCTTGGTAAACTTATTAGCTCCTTTGGCTTCCAATATCATTTCTATGCAGATGACATGCAAGTCTATCGATCCTCTCTGATCTCTCTCCACCCGCTCTTGACTCGTGTCACTGACGGCCTCTCTGCTATTTCCAGCTCGATGTCTGCTCCCTACCTTAAACTCAAGCTGTCTAAAACAGGACTTCTGGTCTTTCCTCGTTCAAGTGTTGCTCCTCCCATGCCTCCCTCCCTTCAAGTCAATGGCGCTACCATCACCTCTACCTCCTAGGCGTGCTGCCTAGGTGTTCTCTTTGACTCTGAACTCTCCTTCACCCCCATGCCCAGTCGATCGTTAAATCCTGCTGCTTTTATTTCAAAAACATAGCATGCACCCACCCCTATTTAACCATGGACACGGCTAAGGTGCAGGACATTGTCCTCTGTCACCTTGACTACTGCCAGTCCACTAATCAGTAGTCTTATGTGTTTCCAGCTTTCCCCATTACAGTCTATAATGAATGCGGCGGTGAGGATCATCTTCCTGTCCGCCCACAACTCCCACGCCTCCCCATCTCGGTTAGTCCCTACATGGCTTTCTGTAAGAGATAAGGCTCAATTTAAGATTCTGGTACTTGCCTACAAGTCTCTACAGAATGCTGTTCCAACCTAACTATCCTCCCTAATACACAAGAATGTCGTGTCTAGGCCTCTACACTCTGTGAAGACCTGTGTCTATTCTCTGTCAGTGCTCCCACCTCTGATGCTCACCTTCAAGACTTCTCTAGGGCTGCACCGTTCTTGTGGAACTACCTTCCCTTCTCTGTTAGACTTTCACCCAGTCTCCATGCCTTCAAAAAATATTTGAAAACACACTCCTTTAGAAAAGCTTATCAATTAAACTGTTAACAGCTTTCCCTACCTGCACCCTTGCTTCTCTCCTGCAACTGTCAACATCCAAAAAAAACAAAAAAATGAATCCCTCAGTGCATACATTTCTAGCAACTACACTTACGTGGTCGCCCCATAAGTACCCAACACTCCTAGGACTTAATCTAGTCCTATTCATCTTGGCTTGTCTGCAGCGCTGGGGGCTGAACTTCCTCAAGTCTTTGATCCTGTTTTGTTTGTTCAGTTCCTGTGTTCCAGTTCCTGATATTAATCTCCATATTGACCCCGGCCTCTGTCTTTGTTTATCCTGATCTCTGGCATCCCTTGACTTCGGTTCCGCTTCGTTAATCCGGACCTCTGGCATCCTTTGACTTCGGCTATGCCCTGACTATCCTGCTGTTTGTGTACTTGTTGGTACTTCATTGGAATCACCTTTCCTGCACAGCCCCCATGCACAGATTCACAGTCCAGACGGCTTCTTATCTGGCCACCTTGGACTGTGTCTGTCTGAAAGGGTGAGCAAACATACGCTACAGACTCCCACCTCAGGTAAGAACCCTGACACACCCATTGTACAGCGCTATGGAATTTCTTGGTGCTTTATTATTATTAATAATAATAATAATAATAATAATACAGCATCAAACAGCTTAATCTCTGCGTTTCGTATCTTATTTATTTATTACTGGTATTTATAAAGCGCCAACAGATTCCGCAGCGCTGTTTCCATGTGAAACAAAATGTGTAGATTAAGCTGTGATACTGAACAGAGGTGGTCATGTGCTGAGCGGAATTTTTGGGGTGCAGTGATTGACAGCCTCATTAGGAGTGCAGAGCATTTGCACGGATTACTGATCTGTGGAACTGTGGGCTGACCTGACCTCTCCGTTGGAGAGCTTGCATTTATTGTAAGCATCATAGTGCACGTTTATTTCAGATCTTATAAACAGAAATTTAGGCTGGACTACTACACAAGAGCAAAAAAATGGGTTGCAAGAGTATACTGAGAACTGGCAGCAGCTGAAATAGCCTGCCCTTCGGTGGGTCCCCGCTCAGATCTCAAGCTGGTTTTTGCTCATCTTGTGCCATTACATAGAGAACATCTCTGAAACATAGACTGGTCCCAGCCATACGGGCAGTCCAGATCCGAAATGCCAGCAAGTTCTCTCTGCACGAGAGACACAGCAACCCCAGACGATCGTTTCAGCCTTGTTAGGCATCCTCAGTGACGCATAGCTGATATCTCCCTAGGCACCGTGAGCAAGGGGTCCACGTCTGGATTATCCCTTTAAACTTGTGGAGAGCAAAAAAAATGGGTTGCATGAGTATACTGGACTACTACACAAGGGGCACTATAGCAGGTACCAACATGGTATAGCAGTGCATGCTAGGACTTTGTTGCACTGACCCTAAGTAGTTCTATATGCTTGATCTCTAATGAAGAAACTGCTCAATAAGCTTGTTTACATCCCTCGGGTTAAAGATAATTAGCAGCGGGTGGATTAAAACAACATTAATTGTTCGACCTAGACCAACACAAACTAAAATTCATTAATTAATATTAATTTATTAAAATTATCACTCTCATGAAAACAATATGTAATCCTGGGTACATATATATATAATTTACTCAAAAGTGTTACTACAAGGTACTCCGACAGGCTGCTCCCTCTCCCACTGTAATACACTGCCCCATCTCCCCAATCTAATAATCTACCCCCCAATCTAATACACTGCCCCTTCTCCCTCAACTCCTATTTAATACACTGCCCACTTCCTCCCACCGCTATAATACACTGCCCACTTCATCCCACCACTCTAATAAACCGCTCCCTCCCTTCCACCAATTTAATACACTGCCCTCCCCCTCCCTTTTTTTTTTTTTTAAATTCTTTATTTTTGTGTGCATAACTAAATAAGAATTTGTTTGCAATGCTCCAGCAACAGTCACTGGTAAGATGAAATACATGCATAATTATTCAGTAGCTAGGCATTCTTAAAAGAGCACTTTTTTTTGGTTTTAAATCTGGCTGTAGACAGGCTGAATGTATGTGTCTGTCGTGGTGGTTTGTGGTGGGTGTATCAAGCTGGGTGTAGAAGACTTCTTGATTAGTATGTATGTAAGAGTCAGTGGAGGCTTTCAGTAGGATATCTAGCGTCTCGGGCATCTCTGCCTGGGTTGCGTATACTGTGCTCCGTTAAGGGTGTATCCTAAGGAGCTATGGTGTTGATGATGAGGTCAGAGATTTATTGGTCGTAGAGGGCCCGGCTGCCTTATGTTGAGAAGTGTGGTGGTGGTGAGTGTACCCTTTCCCTTAAGTGTGATTACTCCTGACCATGGGTATAGCGGCGGGGGGGGGGGGTAAGAGAGCGTGTTCGTTGCCATGCGAATTTTTAAGTGGACTGTCTGTGCCGTATGTGTGTGGCTTGTGCCGCCCCCCTGACTGTTTGAGGTGGGCTCTGCTATATATGCAGTGACATATGGTATCAAACATTTATACGTTCAAACGGGAGGGAAGAATAGGTTTAAGAGAGAGGCAACATGCAAGCCAAAACAATATACTTTGTGAGCAAGAACATTTTAGTAGTCCAGAGTCTTGCCGAGACTGTGCCCGTGTCCGGGGCTCGTTTCCGCCGGAGGGATCAAGTGCCTTGCATCGTGCTGGTCCCCAGAGGGTGCCATCATTCCGTAGCCTGGTTCTGGGAGCTCCTGGTCCTTGGGACAAAAGGAACAACGTGTTCCGGGTCCCAATTGTCCACGATTGGACTCCGGGGTGGATTTGCAGTGGTCGCAGGGCCTCCAGTAGCATGGGTGCGTCCTCCATCTAGGTGAGTGTATGCTGGGTTCCGTTCCGGTGAACCACATCTATAGGTAATGCCCGCTGATCTCAGGTCGCTGGTGATCAGATGGAAAATTTTACGCCAGGTGAGCGTGGCTTTTGTGAGGTCCTGGAAGAAGTTCAGGGTAGCACCCTCGAACACCAGCTGTGTTTTACCTTTAAGGGCCAACATGAACTGGATTATGTTCTGAAGTGTTGGGAATTTGAGTATTACGTCTCGAGCCGTGTTTGGAGGTGCCCTTGCTGATGTGGGTAGACGGTATATCTCTGCTGTGGGTAATTTCCTTGCTGTGGCTGGAGGTAGAATTGTGGCCAGCAGGCGTCTGGAGTAGTGTGGTATTTCCTCTGGTGAGATTTCTGCCGGGATATCCAGTATTTTTATTTTTATGCGCCTTTGCCTTTCCTCCAAAGCTGTCAATCGTGCAGTCATGGCTCTCTGTTGTGTCCATATTTGCTGTAATGATTCTTGAAGCTCAGACTGGTGTTCCTGCAGGCTCATAATATCTTTTTCAGACACCTGCACTCTTTCCGTGATTGCCTTGACTTCTTTCTTGATGGGGGCAAGTTCTGCCGCTAAGATTTTGTGAAAGTCTGTCAGCAATATTTTTAAATCATGCCTGGTAGTTTGGGTCACGTCGGCCGGGTCGTCCGACTGTGTTAGGAGCTCTGGTTGAGTGCCCGTGGAGGTTTCTGGCTCCGATTGTTGCTGGTGGTGAGTTTGGGCTGCGGGACGCGGGGATTCCGCAGGGCCGGATTAGGCCTGCGCGGGCCGCTGAAGCATGGCTCCGATGTCCCTATTGTCCGCCGGGTGTTGCGGTCGTTTTGAGCGGCATCCCATGGCTGGCACACAGTCAGGTTGGTCTGCTGCCGTTGGGGAAGCTCTGTCCCACGCTTCTCTTGCCGCGGTGTCGCTCAGGATTGCCTCCAGGCCTGTGCATGTCAGCGTGGGGTAGGCCCTGAGTTTTCGCCTCTGCTTGGGCTGGTGAGAAGCGTCAAAGAATGGCATCAATCGCCTCGGGGTGGGTTAAAGGATCTTGCTGTCCACTTTTTGTGGGTGGATTGGCTGGTGACAGTTTGATATTTCTCGGATTTGTTTGTTTTCGTAGAGGAGCATACATGAATGGTGTCTTTTCAGGTTGATGGTCAAGCTCTGCCCCCCCTACCCCTCCCCCTCCCTTTAACACACTGCCTCCACTTTCTTTTCCCCAATTTTATAAACTGCCCCCACCCCACTTTAATACACCACACTTCCTCCATCCAATTTAATAAACTGCCCTCCCCCCTCCTTGCCCCCAAATTTAACACACTACACTACATGAAGGACCCCCAAAGTTCCTTTACCCCTGCCTTAAGACGTCTTCCAGTCCAGCCTTGCATGATCTTCTCAGCTCAAGAGGCCACATGTTCCTCTGGCACTGTGAGCAGCAGGGATGGATGAGTGGCTGGCCTGCTCTGCAGTAGCAAGCCACCCTGCACACTGTAGCGTCGCCGCTGGGTACAACTCCCCGTGATAGGGTCACAGCACAAAGCGGCCCCAGGGCAGGCGGCCTACTGGGAAATTTCTCTGTATCCCGGTAGGCGAGTCCGACCCTGGGCGCAAAGATACCCATTGTAGGCAGCATGTTTGACATACTTGGCCTACAGCAATGCTCTCCACCAGGCCCAGTTACAGGAGTATGAAATAAATGCTCCATCATTCAAAACAAAATTGAGATTACTTTATTCAGCCACTCAACACAGTAACCTACCAACATTTTGACTTTTTAAAAAGAATGCACAAGGGACAGAAACACCCTAGGTCACCCTAAAATGTTGCTAAATAAACACCACTGCAAATCTAGTTTTGAATGGTGTAGCGTTTATTTTACATATAATACATCGATAACAGAATTGGCGGTTCTCTGTCAGTTAGAAAAAGTGACGCTGTGTACTTTGCAGTCTGACTAAGACAGTACTGATTGACTAGATTAAGTGTGAAAAGTAAGCTGTACTAACAGTGTCCCATGTCTTTTTCCTTTTTTCCTGTTCTCTTCAGTCTGCATAATGATTAACTACTTTCTGTTAGGGTAGCAAGCCCTTTAGAAAAGGCATTGGCACATATTACTGTGACTAACCTGCAATCCTGGTTTATTCATCTGGGAGGTGAGGTTCATTGGTTCCCTCTCCAGGGCTTGTAACATCCTGAACATATCTATGGTCAGCTCACTAAACTTAACCTAAGAAAGTAAACACAAATAATCAGAAGAACAAGTAAAAATAACAATTAAAAAAACAAACAAACCTGAAAAAACAGGCATATGCATTATACTTAATTATAATCATGTTCTCTGCAAGGAATCTTTTCAGCCAGTTTTGAAATTTATTCTGGAAAATACATTTATACCAAACATTTTTCAGTTCTTACTGGATTTGATGTGTGAAGGTATGTATCGAAATGCTCTCATGGACTAGTCCTATTTTTGATATGGTACATCCCAAGTTATCCACAACCACAAAATACTGTAATTTAAATTTTAAGCCACCAATGCTTTTTATTATTGGGTATTCACACACATATTGCTTCATGGATAACTGGCCATCCTGATAGCTTGCAAACAGAACACTTGATTAGAAAGGACAAACTCGTTACCATTGTGGTTATTCACACAAAAAAATACAATATCAGTGATTCATTTCAAAACAATGATTATTCTCCAGTAGTATACATATAACAATCAGTAATGCATCATTATATATTTATACATAAACACAAAAGGCGGTCAGAATTCACATTATCCATAAAAGGTCATTATACAGAATGAGAATGTAGCGTAAAGCTTGAATGCCCAGAGCAGTCATGGTACACAAAATGTGTACTACAAATATTTGTGAGCACATTTACACTTTATTGCTCTGTGACTCTAGACTTGAATAAAGACCGTACCAGAGACATTGAATATGTGTGTTGTACAATACACATCAACTTTATTACAAGGTCTTCTGTATGCATGTAGTTCAGGCATAGGCAACCGTCGGCACTCCAGATGTTTTGGACTACACCTCCCATGATGCTTTACCAGTATTCTGAGTGTAAGAGCATTATGAGGGATGTAGTCTACAACATCTGGAGTGGCGAAGGTTGCCTATCCCTGATGTAGTTGTTGGAAAGGTGATGTATAACAGACTTATTTCACAGTACGTCTTTGACTAGGTTGCCATTACCTTTCCATTCCCTGCTTAATACAATCTTTCTTGTTCCTTCCCCTTCTTCCAGTCACTCTCCTATTCACCTCTAATCTTTTCTTCTACATTAAAATCTTTTACAACCATACTGGGATTTCCCCTTCCAATAGAACAACCTATTTGTTGTCTTTTCTGATCTACTTTACATTAGTGACACCTAATGTCCTACCCCCGCCCCCCACCCCTGAGCGGTGGGTGGGGGCCATAAATAAGAATTTAAGGGGGAGGGGGGGAACCTACTGTCCTCCCCCCCCCTCGGCGGGTGGGGGCCTTAAACAACAATAAGGGGGGTTGGGACACACACACCTGATGTCCTTGCCCCCGTCCCCAACCCCTGCGTGGCGGGTGGGGGCCCTAAATAAAAATAAGGGGGACACACACACCTGATGTCCTCGCCCGGCCCCCACCCATGCGCGGCGGGTGGGGGCCCTAAATAACAATAAGGGGAATGTCCTCCCCCCCGGCCCCCACCCCTGCGTGGCGGGTGGGGGCCCTAAATAACAATAAGGGAGGGGGGAGGGGGGGGAGAGAGGGAAACTTAATGTCCTTCCCCCAGTCCCCACCCCTGAACTGCGGGTGGGGGCCCTAAATAAAAATGGTACCCCCCCCCCCCCAAGGTGACTAGGGGTCCCCAAACCCCTAGACACCCCCTCCCAGCAAATCACCAAGCATTTGACTCGTGTGCCCTTAGAAGCCATCACTATTAATGGCACGGCTGTGATTGGCCAGTGCAGAATGTGACCCAGCTAGTAGTGGCATGTCTATTAAACACTGTTAAAAAAAAATGTGAGCCCCCACCCACGAAGCACGAGTGGGGGCTTTTAAACTAAAGGGGGGACCTATTGTTCCCCGACGGTGGGTGGGGGCCATAAATAACAATAAGGGGGGCAGGGGGGAGAACCTACTGTCCTCCCGCCCCCCCCAGCTCTGAGCGGTGGGTGGGGGCCATGAATAAGAATATGGGGGGGTGGGGGGACACCTAATAATCTCCCCCCAGGCCTCCACCCCTGCGCGGCGGGTCGGGGCCTTAAATAACAATAAGGGGGAGAGGGGGGGCCCTAAACAACAATAAGGGGGAGGGACCACTGGCTGCTCAATGTTTACTAGACACACCCCTACTCGCGGGATAGCGAGTAGGGGCTTAATTTACTAATGCTATAATCTTTACTTAGTATTAGTAAATGTTGCTGAAAGACCAGTTTAGGTCTTTCAGCCTTTTGGTAGATAGCTCCCTAATACCGTGCGAATCAGGGAGTTTTCTACTAAGCGGCTGCTTATTTTATGTTATTTTTAAGTGATTTCCTTATCCACATTTGTTTGCAGGGCACTTGTCCTACTCTTACACTTCCTTTTGCAGCCCTCAAGCCCTTTCCAGGAGTTTTTTAGAGCCATTTTTGTGCCCAAAAGTTCAGGTCCCCATTGACTTCAATGGGGTTCAGGTTCGGGGTCAAGTTCGATCCTGAACTGGGACTTTTTTTCAAAGTTCGGCCGAACCCGAACATCCAGGTGTCCGCTCAACTCTAATCAAAACAATATTGTTTATTTTAGTTTCTATATTATTTTATTCTGCTGGAGAAATTTTGGAAGCTACAGAATAGACAAGAACATTTTAAAGTTGCAAGGTGATTTGAGATGGTTGTTTAAAAATCCTAACAGACAATTTATATTGCATAATTGTGCCAACATATTCAACCGAGCTGATTAATGGGTGTGATATGTAGCTTTGTAATATGGCTCTGTATGGATTAACAGTGTTACTGAGATAGATTAAAAAGGTAATTAGACTTAATTGTCCCCTAGTAACTGCTAACACATTTTTAACAAATTGGCAAATTCCAGTAGCTCCCTCATTAAAAGCGATTCGAATTTAGACGCGATATTAATTTGTGGCAAATCTCAGCTCATTTCATCCAGTCACCAGCTGAAGTGCCAAACAAGGGAAGGAGACTGCTGTGAGAAAGTATGCATTAAGCAGTTTCATAAGCCTGCACTTAGCGTGTGAGTGGAACAGGTACTAGAACTAACAAAAGTCTGCAATTCCACACAACCATTTCTCACAGGCATTATTCTAAATTAAATTAAAGTTACTCTTTGTAAAAGATGTTCCTGAAACATATAGAGAATGTTTTTGGACTGGACCCTTGGAAGCAGCATTCCTGAGAGCTTGAAGAAAGGGTACAAAAATTAAACAATGCAGAGTAAGAGCTGAGACAAAGTGTTAAGGCAATGGGAGTGACAGAGACATCAGCTTTAACGTCAACTGTCAACTTGTCAACTTGTCAACTTTGACATGTCATTACAAACTAGACTCTCAGCACACAGCGTGAAGAAACCTAGCTTGGGTCTAAAAGTTAGATGGATGATCTCAGCCAGGGATGCAGGGCAGAATAACTGAAATTTAACAGCTTTTTTGATCACCAATTTAGTAGGACAATAGAGCATTAGGAATACATGGTGTTATTGAGAATGCTACAAAAAAGAAAGAAACACAAACATACTTTTCAAGTTTTTGCTGACATTTCAAACTTGACAATCATTCTTACCTGGTTATTACAGTTGCCAATGATAAGAGCATCTGCAAGCATTAGCTGACCAACCACCATGCCTTGCTCCAATGCGGGCCCTGAACTCTCCGCTAGTCTATTGGAAATGATCACTATGGTGTTGTCATCATTTAGAACCATCACTGGGTCTGCCTGACAACAAAAATGGAGACAGACTTTAATTCCTGAAATGTACGATTTCAAAATACTTTGCTTCAAGGTCATCTTGAGTCACGTTTCTCTGGGAAAGAAAATGAAGAAGCAAACTGAAATTTATGTGTACTGTAACAAACATGTAATAGAAATAAAGAACTTTCTGTGTGTATTCAAATGAAAGCATTGAACATAAAAAAATCTAAATGTTGCATCCCAGAGGTGATGAGCTGAAGGACATGAAATACAGGATGGCATCCCACTTATGGAGGAAAAAAAAACAAGGAGCCCAGGAACTTTCAGACCGTTCATCAAAACCCACAGGCTATAGCTTCATTATTTAGATTTAATGGTAATTAGATGCAAAACTTGAAGAATTGTCTCAGGAGGAAGCAAAAGTTTTCATTTATTCTGACACACGCTTTGAAGTCGGAAAAGATTTTAAAAAGTGTAATTTTAAGACTTAAGCTATGCATTATGGATTATCTAAACTAATCTTCAATATCACACATTCTTCATCTATATTAGTATACTCAAGTTTTCGATTACCATAAAGTGGCATGCATCACTTCACAATTCTGGCTGAGGGAGCGGCTTGATCTTTCTTTTTTTGTATGTTTCACAAACATATATATTAATATATATATATATATATATATATATATATATATATATATATATAAATAAAATACCTTTTGTTCACACATGGACATTAACCCCCAATGCTTCAAAATCCCTGCTCACATAATGGAGACCCATGTTCAATCAATACATTTAGTGGCCCAGCACTGACAGATGAGCTGTATGGAGTGATCACAGTGATCAAAGTCAGCTCTGCATGCAACCCTTTTAATGGGATTTAAATCCCCCAATGCTACAACTTAGTGTGAGTAGGGTTGAATCCATGGGTGATCCATGCATCTTTTGATACCTAGGTCTCCCCTCTATCAGCTGTGACCATGCAGCCCCATGTTGCCCACACTTGCAAATGGTATGCATTTATGGAGTCAAATACATAGCGTGGATATGTATGAATGTTCGGGGTAACTTGAACTGTCAAAATGCTACAATGTCCCAAAATAGTATACAGGCGCATCAAATCTATCAAAGTTCTAACCGTAAAAACTGAAACAGTCAGGTCTTTTACATGGTACTGTAACTTCACAAGACAGTGCAAATGCATACATTGGGGTATTGTTTTACTTTAGAAGAGTTAGCTGAGCATGTGAGGGGGTTGATCATAGTGGTGCATATCAGATTTATGAAACACCCAGGAAAAATGCAATATGTATGTAAATAAAATTTAAAAAAACAACAAAAAACGTTTTGATAAACTCAGCCATGGAGGTGGAGACAGGCGTGGGCAACCGATGGCTAAACTGGGGTGGCATGCGAGAAACCGTGAGTAAAAATCACAATTTTAAAGCACAGAAAGCGGAATGGTCATCTAAACAGCCACATCAGCAATATGATATCAGGAATATATTTTAGTATTCCTGACACTATAGTGCTCTTTTAAGGTACAGAATACAATACACCACAAGAGATACCCTGGAGTGTTCAAGTATGGTAGATTTTTGTGTGCTAATTTGAACAGTCAAACTCCTACAATGCCCAAAATAGAGATTTAGGCCCATCAAATCCATCAAAATTACAAATATGCAACTGCACTAACAATACACACAACCTACCTTGCAGACACACGTTTTACACTATATGCACATATACAAATACACACAGTATTATTCACTGATCCAGGGGCTGTATGTGAAAAGAACAAAAATAAAGATTTCAACTCAGCTACTTTTCCAGTGGGTCTCTACTGCTGTAACATTTCAAATTGCCTGTCAATTCTCCTAGATTGAGTAAACAACTAAGTGTATTTCTATGTGTGTATACTAGACATCTAAGGAGACCTGGGCCCGACGATCACCTTATTTAAATAAAAAAATAAAATAAAAGTTTGAAAAAAACTGATATAACGAATATATCCATGTGTATTCACACCATTCTATGTAAAAATTACTCACTAAATTGAAAATAGTCTGGAATTCTAAATTTTAGGTCAAAATAGCCAAATGAAGTCATAGCTGAATTTTGCCAATTCTGCTCTGTGGTCTAAAATGTATAATGCACTTTGAATTTGAGCAATTTACACTATAGTGAGAGTTATTTACTGAAGTGAGAATGGTCGGGAATTCAAATGGTATTTCAAACATTTCTGAATTGCAATAATTTTTCCAAGTCAACTATGCTTCCAGTTTTGCTATTTTGGTCTAAAACTTGACATTTATTGAAGAGAATTCTCATTAATATTGTCACTTATGAATAAACCCAACTGACTAATGTTGTAATGGTTAGTGATTATTAAGTATTGACATTATAGCATATAATTGTTTGTTTTTTTAAGAATTACGTTTGGATGAAAAAGAAGATCAATGTAAAAAAAGAACCAGAAAAGATTTTAAAAAAACAAAAAAGTCTTCCTTTCAGAAGGATGTTGTTTTCCTTTCCACTACGAGATGTAATACACCGAATAGGTATTCAGAGTACACGTCTGATAAACAAAACATTTTGACCACATGAGAAGGGGGACTACGTCTGTTGTACAATGAAGGATGTACCCAGAAGCAGACGGACTCCTGGTGGGGTAGACTGGGAGACTGATGGACCAATATGACATAAAATTAGGGACCTCAAGACTCCCAGGCAAAAAAGGTACGCCTTAGCAAAACACGATCTAAAAAAAAACAAGAACAAGGGGCGCAATCTAAGACCTAGTCATTGGCCTCTCTTGTCAGGACCCATTCTAGCCTAAGTCACCGACGACACTAGGAGAACAGCTAAGTAGTATATTGTGGCGTCAGGCACGACCAAATGACTACCCTACAGAGGGCAAGGTCTACAAACGGGGAAGGTAGATAGGATTTGGTCTAATACAAGCTCGTATATGAGGATACTGAAATATGAGAGTTTTTGTACTTTGAAATGTATGACGACCCCCCGAATGTAGTCATGTATGCATGAAATCTCGCATACCCTCTTTCCCCCTTTTTTATTTCTGTACCCTACCACTTGGTTAATGTAAAAATCAATAAAATTCAATTAAAAAAGTCAAATGTTGTTGATTCAAACATTTATTCCCCTGAAACAGTTGATAGTTTGTTAGCTTTTGAATACAGAACAGGACAAAAACCTCAATGAAAGCAGCCACTTCTTGAAGGACAAGATTCCACTCAAGCTGATCCTCGGTGTTAAAACGATGTGTGTAGTCTTCAATTTCATCTGACAGCTCCTAAGAATGAAGGAGTAAATAAAACTGATGAAGGACGAGCATGATCAATGCTGGAGTGTGAATTTCATTTTATTGCAGACAGTGTGAAGCAGTTCAAGGAAGAATCCTGCAATTAACTTGAATACAGTGAGTTCCCTGTACTACTACAACTGTGCATTTCATTGATAATCAAACTAACACAAAGTGAGAACAAAGGGGAATTGAGATAAATGGAAATGTTGATGACATCAGCACAATGTGCTTGGTAGAAGAAATTATGGGATTTCTTTATAAATAGTAATTTGGCACTGGGTTTGTCTGGCTGTGCGGGCCAGTTATCAGCAGCTAAAACTGGAGTCATAGCTAATAGCTACTTTTTTCAATATTCTACATAAATCTAAATATTGAAATGTAACGTAATACTTGTTACACTAAAAACAAATAGTAAAACAAGTGTATTACATTATACAATGTAAGCATACATCAGCTAACATATATAATATATGTTCATATATTAGGATCGACGTATAGGGGATGTATTGATCACTACATTGAAATAGTGATTGCTTTGCAAGTCCTAAAGGGAATTCTTGATATAACTGCTGTAAATTCTTCAGCCCCCCATTACACAGGTTGTCTGTTTTGTATGAGGTTGTTTGTGATTGCTAAGCAGTGTATTATCGCTTCTTGCAAATTTGCTGCAAAGTTGATTTTAACTAACCAAATATTTTGACTATATTTCTGATGGATTTATTAGATTTTTTTTCTTAGAAAACGGTGCATGCACTTCCTGTTCTAACCTTGTTTAAGCTGTCGGGCTTTGCACGTATAAAAGCAGCACATTAAAAGGACAGTACATCAATTACTGTAGAGCCCCTGCAATCAGAAGGCAATCAATTACCTTGACTAGGTCTTTAACAACATCCATTTTATTGAGTAATAGGCAAACGACAATAAAGCGGGCATAATAACGCAACTTCTTCACCACCAGCTCGGGTCTGTAGGACAGTAAAAAGGGTTGTGATAAATGACGTGATTTTGTGTGTGTATATATATATATTACACTTCCGTTAAAACAAGTTTGGCAAAAAAAAACAAACAAACAACAACAACAACAAAAAAAAAAACCCCAAGGACCCCCAATGCAAAGAAATCTCACCACAAAAAAAAAAAGTGAAACAGTATTTAAAATCTTTATAAGTGAAATTCCTTCATAAACTGTCACTGGTCATTTCAGATTTACGACTAGACCAGGGATGGCCATAACGTTGAAAGGCAATGTATCGTATCATTAATCATATTTCCTTACTGGACTATAAGTTGTGCCATACACATGGAAAGATTATAGGTAAGTAGACCTACCTTTAACTCCCCCCCGCAACCCCCACACACAGCTGCATACAAAACATGAATGCTACTGTTAGGGGTCTTTGCAAAAAAATACAATGCTTCTTGCCCCTGTTCTAATAGGGTGGATTTTATTTGTTTTATCCCCTGTGAAATAATGTAAATTGTGGTAAAATAGGTTAGCACTATAGGGGGCAATTTATTGCTGTTGCAATAGCCCAGAATTAGCAAATGCCCAATTGTACAATTTCATTTTTGACCTGCCACACATTTTTAACTCCATATTTCTATTTACTTGACATGGTAATAATACTAATTAAATTCATTAATAAACAGTAGAAGACAGGTGGAGCAGTTGCTCTAAATGTATTCACTTTGCTCAAGACTAAAAGGGAGAGTTCCACACAATATACTTTTCCTTTAGCTCTTATTTATTCAATTCCCTGTAGTACCTTCAAGTACAGCCTTGCTCATAATACATTTTATAATCACAGTAAAGGCTTGCTTTCCTCCACATTCTCTTCATGACTGGTGGTAGACTGGTTTAGTTTTCATCACAGATGTAAGATTACCATCCTGCTAGTTTCTGATTTAGGAAGATGGAAAAACAAACCCAAGCAACATATACCATTCTGCAAGTACGATATTTAAGGCTGTGGTATGCAATGTAAAGGTCCAGTCTAATAATCATCACATGCAAGTCTACAGTGTCATTTTACAGATAATGCCAGCAGAGCATAGAGGCAGCTGGCTCAGAGAGGGTTGTAGCCGGCCTGCCCTAGGCTTTATGGAGGTGGCCGCCTCAGGGAGTGTTGTAGCCGCCTGCCCGCCCAGGGGAGCCTCAAGGCGGTCGGCTGATGCAGTGTGCGAGGGAGCAGTGATCTTCCTGCAGCTATTCTCTGCTCCTTCACGCTGTTTAATGATCCTGAGAGCTGGAATATGACTTCACTCTGGCCCCAGCACCACTACAAGGAGCAGAGAGGAGCTGCAGGTAGATTACTGCTCCCTTTCACACAGGAAGAGAGAGCATCCCCACTGGACCCCAGGGAAAGTCCACTCAGCTCTCCCAAAGGTTGAGAGACTGGATGGATTAAAATTAAAAATTTGTGAGTGTGCGCGCCTCGGTCAGAGTGTGTGTATATATCTGTCTGTGTGTGTGTGTCTCTCTTGGTCATTGTATGTGTGTGTCTCTGTCTGTCGGTCTGTCATTGTGTGTATGTCTCTGTTTAGGTACCTGCCCCCTCCGATCACATGATTGGTGTTTTTACTCACCTTTTTTCCCATGCTGGTTTTGCCGTTGTTTGTTCCACCTCCGTAGCTGAGATCATCAATCTTTATGATCTCAGCTAAACCAATGATTTCCCATAGGAAAGAATTGGGAGGATACTGCGCATGTTCTCTATGGGACATCTGCATCATTGGGCTAATCTACAATCTCTACTTGAACACTGTGCATGTGTGTGTACATATACACACACACAGATATATATAGAGATAGATATAGATATATATATAACAAAAAAAACAATAATTCCTGCACTCCAACCTTCAAAATATATAAATACCTGGTGCTCTGGTTGCAAAAATTGATAAGTCCAAAAAATAACCGGCACTCACGGTTTTCTCAATTAGTATCACTTTTATTCCAAGTTCAGTACTGAACTTGGAATAAAAGTGATACTAATTGAGAAAACCGTGAGTGCCGGTTATTTTTTGGACTTATATATATATATATATATAAAATGTAGATTAGCCCAGTGATGCAGATGTCCCATAGAGAACATGCACAGTATCCTCCCAATTCTTTCCAATGGGAAAACAGTGGTTTAGCTGAGATCATAAAGATTGATGATCTCAGCTATGGATGTGGGACAAACAACGGCAAAACGATCATGGGAAAAAAGGTGAGTACAAACAACAATCATGTGATCGGAGGGGGCAGGTACCTAAGCAGAGACACACACACACTGACAGACCGACAGACAGAGACACACACACACACTGACAGACATATACACAGACACACTGACAGAGGCGCACACACTCACAAATTTAAATTTTTAATTTTAATCCATCCAGTCTCTCAACCTTTGGGAGAGCTGAGTGGACTTTCCCTGGGGTCCAGTGGGGATGCTCTCTCTTCCTGTGTGAAAGGGAGCAGTAATCTACCTGCAGCTCCTCTCTGCTCCTTGTAGTGGTGCTGGGGCCAGAGTGATGTCATATTCCAGCTCTCAGGATCATTAAACAGCGCGAGGGAGCAGAGAATAGCTGCAGGAAGATCACTGCTACCTCGCACACTGCATCAGCCGACCGCCTTGAGGCTCCCCTGGGCGGGCAGGCGGCTACAACACTCCCTGAGGCGGCCACCTCCATAAAGCCTAGGGCAGGCCGGCTACAACCCTCTCTGAGCCAGCTGCCTCTATGCTCTGCTGGCATTATCTGTAAAATGACACTGTAGACTTGCATGTGATGATTATTAGACTGGACCTTTACATTGCATACCACAGCCTTAAATATCGTACTTGCAGAATGGTATATGTTGCTTGGGTTTGTTTTTCCATCTTCCTAAATCAGAAACTAGCAGGATGGCAATCTTACATCTGTGATGAAAACTAAACCCGTCTACCATTTTACTGAGACAATGAAGAGAATGTGGAGGAAAGCAAGCCTTTACTGAGATTACAAAATGTATTATGAGCAAGGCTGTACTTGAAGATACTACAATCCAAAAATTCCTGAACCCCTCACAATCTGTTGTGTAATGCCAGGAGCTTATCAGCAAACAGTATAAACATCCAATATAAAATAGCACTTTAAGGACTTCCAGCTCAAATATTTTTCTTTTTAACTTTTATTGCTTACATAAAAATCGACGTTTGAGTTTGTCCCCTTTCCTGATGAAAAGTTACATTTTATTTTTTGAGCTGAAAGTCCTTGGAGTGCCATTATATATATATTACACAATCCAGCACACTCGCTTATTCACAGTTTTATTTAAAAACACCAAATCTAGGCAAAAAGAATAATGGGGGTTTAGTTACATTATAGGATCATATATTGCGTAAGCCTGACAATTTCAAATCTCTAAGATTTGAAATCATGGTTTAGTGAATGAGCGAGTATGCTGGATCGTATATATATATATATATATATATATATATATATATATATATAAATGTGATTGTTGTTGTTAAACTAATTTGCATATTACCACCCAGAATCCTTTGTGGTAGTAACATCACTGCATATTTGTGATTTCTGTGGGAAAAGCAAGTCTTATGGCTTGACTAATGTGCAGATTTTTGTTTAACATTGTATTGACTATATATATATATATATATATATATATATATATATATATATATAATTATTTAATAGCCAAAACAAAGCCTCACCTGTCTTCCTTGGTGACCTGTGAATAGTATGAGCGTTGTCTGATTGCAGAATAAAAGGAGAAGGCCTCATTAAGGTAACTTGTCTCTGACGTGCGAAGACTGTGGATGGAGCAGAAGGGTTAAGGTTAATTGTTTTTATATTGCAAATATCCCAGTGCTAACTGATGTGTGCTAAGTGTTTGTTCGCCACATTTGCAGCGGTTCCTGTGCAACCATTAGGCTGGCTGAGCATCATGGGAAATGTCGCAGTTTGAAATCTAAAAGATTAGTAATGGATAGTACACACCGCTGTGCTATTAACACTAGTTGAAAAAAGGGTCTTATACAGGGGTTTTTATTTTATTTTTCTTAAAAAATAACAGTATAGTTAAACAGCATTGGATAAATACATCTCAAACATCTAGGATGCCATGGCAGATCATGAATGGGTTATAATATAAAATCAATTAAGTATGTACTCCTTTCCATGTTCACATGAGAAAAGGCCTCTGTAATCTGATTTAGTCAAACAAATACAAGGTAGAAGTAGCCATTTAAATAATCCATTCTTAAATAATACATTTGGAATTCTGTATCAGAAAAACATAAATAAAGAAAATCCGCTAAACATTCCCAGCATCTAAACTTTAATTAGTTCCAGACTTAAGAGTGCCCAAAGGAGGTCTTAAATCTTCAAATGGTATCAGCTGTGCGACTAACAGAGAGCCAAACTCTGCTGGGCACCACACCTTCAGGTTACAATGGACATTTATTTAAGCTATGTTTAACTCCTTTATCACAGAAGTTAATTTACTGGAGTAATTTATAAATTAAAATATGATATGAAACCATAACATGCCCGAAAAAATCTCAACTAATCTTTGTCAGAAATAGAAAACAAGAAAAATTAAAGGAACACTATATGCGCCCAGATTACGTCATCTCATTGAAATGGTCTGGTTGATGTGTCCCTGTCCCCTTAACTTTACAATGTAAAACATTGCTGTTAAGACTGCCCTTAGTGGCTGTCTACCAGTGTTCCTTTAAAGAAAGTTTTATATTTTGATACATGGGAAACACAGATTCACTTTAAAGGACCACTCAAAAACCAAAAAAGCATTTCAGCTTGCTGAAGTGCATTATGGGTGAGAAGTATCCCATAATAACGACAGATTATAAAAGTGCAGATTTCTATTAGAAATTGGCACTTTTAGAAATAATTAAACACACCCATGGCTGTACGGTCAGAAGAGTTTCTTCTGGCTTCTGTTAGCGCCACTGAGCAAATGGAAAAGGCAGGTGAACTCCACTTGAGCATCCCTACCTCCCCACTCTGATTGGCTATTTCCCAGTGAAGAGAATGTCTTCCTGAGAAAAACAGAAGGGCTTGCAAAAGCTTAAGTTCACATGAACTGCAGCTTACGCAAACTGTAAAAAGGTATATCCTAATGATTATGTGCATGAAAAACAGTGATTTGAATGCATTTCTTATCTGGGCAGTGGAGTGTTCCTTTAACACACACGCAGAGGCGGCTCTAGACTTTGCAAGGCCTTAGGCGAAAGTCAAACATGAGGCCCCCCATTTACACCATTAGTGAAAAAAATTGCCGCAACTCCCTATGCCGCTGCGTTGTGAGCACTTACTGTAGATATGACATAAATTGCTAATCATTTGTATACGATTGCTGGGTATGGTTGTATAGCCTGACATTTCCCCACATATTCTAAATTCCTTAACATGTATATTATCATATATGTGTTTCCCTATGTATTATGTATGTATGTATGTATATATATATATATATATATATATATATATATATATATATATATATATATATATATATATATATATATATATATATATATATATATATATATTGCTTGCAACTTTATCTTTGCATTGCCCATATCATACCACAACCACACTGCAGACACACGCACACATTTAAACACTAATACACAAATACATATACACACTGATACATGCACATGCATTTACACACACACACACACACACACACACACACACACACACACACAAACACAAACACACTGATGCACACATATTGACTAATACAGACATACAGTCACAATGTGTTTATCTGGCTGTGTGTATTTCTAAATGTGTGTCATTGTCTATCTGTGTATGTGCCTGAGAGTGCGTCTGACAGTGAGTACCCTTGTATGTGAATGTATGTTTCTGTGAGCATGTGTATGTTTGTGTCTAGGACCGTATGTGTGTGTGGTAGCTGCTTGCGGTATTTTTTGGAGGGAGGTGACAGGGTGTTGAAAGGGGAGACTGTGTGTGTGAGTGGAGGGGATGACAGAGTGTGAAATGACGTGAAAGAGAGTGGAGGGGGCTGACAGAGTGTGGAGAGGTGTGACAGAGTGTGTAAGGGGGTGACAGATTGTGGAAGGGATTAACAGAGTGTGAAAGGGGGTGACAGGTCGCTGAGGGAGGGATGGGGTGACAGAGTTAGGGGTGGCAGAGTGAAGGGTGGGCAGGTGGCTGAGGGAGGGGTTGACAGGTGGCAGTGTCAGAGAGGGAGAGGGTGACAGGGGTCAGAGTGAGGGTAGGAGGGGGTGACAGGGGGCTTTGCGATGGGGTGACAGAGTGAGGGAAGGTGGGGTGACAGGGGACAGAGTGAGGGAAGGTGGGGGTGACAGGGGACAGAGTGAGGGAAGGAGGTGGTGACAGGTGTTAGAATTAGGGTAAAGGGGGTGACAGGTGGCAGAGTGAGGGCCACAGTGAGGGGGTGACAGTTGTCAGTGAGGGAGGGGCTCACAGGGGGCAGAGTGAGGGGGTGACAGAGGGCAGAGTCAGGGAGGGAGGGGGTGACAGCGGGCTTAGTGAGAGGATGACAGCGGGCTTAGTGAGAGGTGACAGTGGGCTTGGTGAGGGGGCGACAGGGGACTTGGTGAGGGGGCGACAGGGGCTTGGTGGGGGGTGACAGGGAAGTTAGTGATGGTGACAGGGGGCTTAGTGAGGGGTGACAGGGGGCTTAGGTAGGGGGTGACAGGGGACTTAGTGAGGGGTGACAGGGGGCTTGGTGAGGGGTGACAGGGGGCTTAGGTAGGGGGTGACAGGGGACTTAGGTGACAGGGGATGAGGGGTGACAGGGACTTAGGAGGGTGACAGGGGACTTAGGGGGTGACAGGGGACTTAGGTGACAGGGGCTTAGGGTGACAGGGGGCTTGATGAGGGGTGACAGGGGGCTTGATGAGGGGTGACAGGGGGCTTGATGAGGGGTGACAGGGGACGCTGAGGGGTGACAGGGGACGCTGAGGGGTGACAGGGGACTTAGGGGGTGACAGGGGGAATTACCTTTGTAGGTGTCCCTGGTGGTCCAGTGTCCTGGCTCCCTGGTGGTCCGGTGGGCCTCCTATCCGGTCTGCAGCTCCGCCGGGTGTGAGCTGCAGACCACGTGATAGGAGTCTCGCGATCTCCAGGAGTCAGAGCGTTGCCGTGGTAACCCGCGGCAACGCTCTGATTGGCTGGGGATCGTGAGCACTTCAGTCTGCAGCTCACACCCGGAGGAGCTGCAGACTGAAGGCTGGCTCTCCGGGCGGACTGAGGGGGCCTCGCACCCGGCGGCATAAAGGGCAAGCCGCCGGGTTCCCCCTGATGTCGGATCCTCGGTCATAGACCGAGGACCCGACATGTCAGTCTGCCCTTGGGCGATTTAGGCGGCCGCGAGGCCCCAGCCAGCGCGAGGCCTTAGGCGGCCGCCTAAATCGCCTAATTAGAGAGCCGCCTCTGCACACACGTACAAATCAGGTATATGCTAATGTGGTGTCTTATTAGCTTAAATCATAGTTTTTTCCACTGCCTAGGCATGTGAAAGAGCACTAAGCATAAAAAAATAACACTACATCTTAATGCAATGGTTTTGGTGCACAGATGCTGTCCCTATTCTCAGAACATTTAAAGCATTGATGTTTCTGGGAAATGACAAAGTTTACAATATGCCTCTAGTAGCGGTCACACAGACATTCACTAGAGGCACATTAAGACCTTTGATTTTCGAAGGTCTTCCTGTTCGGCGCCATCAAAAAGCATAAAGATACTGCATTACGTTAATTCTTGGAGTCATTGCTTCTCTATGCCAAACATTTGACAAGTAGAGCCTACGCCAAAAGGCTGCAATGCTTCTCAATGAGAAGCATTCGACTGGACCAGAGTCCTGCAAAAATTATGATCTCATGATTTTTCTTCTCATTTTAAGAATGGAGGGTACTGAAGTAAAGAGAAACACTCCAAAATAAAAATAAATAAATAGTAATAGATTTTTTTCAAAATTAAATCTGTGGATAACATATTTCCCAACATTTACACAATAGGTGCTCATAGCAACAACTGTCAAGCTGCTTAAACTATGCCCATAAGCTTCCTATCAGGAAATGCATTTAAAGATTAACACCTCTAAAACTCAGGGACTCTGCTACCTGTTTGAAATGTGGGATAGAAGTAGCAGACCTCTACCACTGCTTTGGGGGTGTGCGGGGATTAAGGTGTTCTAGAGACAAGTTGAAGCAGAAGGCACAATAGTGTTAGGAATACAGCTTTGTATTCCTAGCACTATAGTATCTCTTTAAATTTAATTTTAAAGTAAAATACATTTAAAAGAACGTTTGAATTGATTAGTAACCTATTGGAAAATTTAAATCTGGGCTTGCAACGTCTTTGCAACCTACCCTTGTTCATGAGCTACTGGGGTGGTACCTTGAGACAGAAATGCATTGGAAAGTACCCTTGCTAGCCACCTGTCTGCAGATGTTATTTGTGTAATGGATTAAACTGCTTTGCTGAATCTTCTATTTTAGAACTTTTATTCCAGTCTGTCTTGTTGCTTAGGCTTGCATTTATTGCCAGATGGAAGGAATTACATATAACTTTATATTGATCTGTGGATTTTTTTTTGTAACGAACCTGTGATTTGTAGACTATTGAAACGGAATAAAAATACATACTTTTTCTAGGGATTCAGCTAGCATACCATATAAGTACCATCTAATAATTATCAGAAATCAGATATAGTGGGATTGTATTATTTGGTAATTTCTTCAGTGTCCTGGATTATTAAAAACACATCACAAACGGTTTCAACAGACTCCTTAACCTTATATAAGGTCCTGCAAGACTGTACACAGTTCCCCAAATAGGGGACCTGCGAGCCCTTCTTTGTTAAACTTTGAAAAATTGCTGGGGAAAAAAAATGCACAAAGCATATGCCCAGGAATTTGAGTGTGGCTAATTGGTGGTTGCTATACTTGTCATTGCTGGGATGCTGCCTTTGCCAGTTATGATTTACACTATCCTGGAATATAGCCTCCCAAAGATGTAATCGAGTATTCAGCAAATCAAAAGATCCATCTCATGCAAAAAATGTCCTCTACTTGCTTTTAGGTCATAGATCCAAAGTCCTATTTAGAGACATTACTTACTAATAATGGTAGTACAGTTGTCCAATCTTTGAGGCGATTTCTCCGATCTGCCAGCGTTTGAGACCATATCGGGTATCTAGGACTTGTCTAAAAGAATGGAACACATATTTAGTAATTTAATGTAGATTTGCTTAATTTTTAACATGCTCGTGATAAGGTACACTGAGGGTAAAACTCCACAAAAATACTTTGACTATATTTAAAAGAGTTACAGAAGCATCCTAAACAGATCGAAAAACATAACATCCCTTAATATCAAGGGAGGTTTCAGTGAACCAAATTCCTCCCTTCCTTATGTCTAATTTTTGGGAAGGAAGTGATTCAGTGAAGATTAATGTCAAAGGGCAGACAGTATTATAGAACATTGACTGCAATATTCTAAACACTAATTAGTTTAAGAAACCAAAATAATTACATACACCATATTTAATAACGTGCTGACTTGTACATATAGAGATATGGTTTCAGCACAACCAGATGTTGAAAAGTGTTGCAACCTTTATTAGCTAGTCATACAAAAGATATACATTTAAACGAAAGAATGATACCCTTCTTATGGATAATGGGACCATACAGAAATTTTCTTTCTCCCCCACATTTTGCCTGAATGCTGGAATTTCCACATGCTAGTTAGTACAAGAAAACTGCTTCCTTACAGAACAGAGACATCATGTACAGGGGAATTACATGTATTTTAACAGTGAGAGACAGAATAACAAAACAAAAATTCAATAAAATTGCACTTATTTGACGCTGGACATCCTCACGGAGTCCAGCGTCAAAAAAGATCCCCACAGGAAAGCACATTCGGCTCCACTTGGAAGCTGACGTCGATGGAGGAGGAGCGGTCACCAGTGCCGAGGGAGCTTGGCGCTGGATTAAGTTAAGCAAATAAATGGTTAATTACCATTTATTCGCCATAGTATGGTGACTAGTGCTCTACAGTGTTAGGAAATACACATTAGTATTCCCAATGCTATAGTGCTCCTTAAAGACTTGGAGAGGATCTGCAAAGAGGAGTGGGACAAAATCCCTCCTGAGATGTGTGCATACCTGGTGGCCAACTACAAGAAACGTCTGACCTCTGTGATTGCCAGCAAGGGTTTTGCCACCAAGTACTAAGTCGAAGGGGTAAAATACTTATTTCACTCATTAACATGCAAATCAATTTATAACTTATTTGACATGTGTTTTTCTGGATTTTTTTTTTTGTTATTCTGTCTCTCACTGTTAAAATACACCTACCATTAAAATTATAGACTGATCATTTCTTTGTCAGTAGGCAAATGTTGAAAATCAGTAGGGGATCAAATACTTTTCCCCCTCACCGTTCTTACCACTTAATCTTGGTGTTCCCTATGAGACCTTTTATAAATAAATAATGGATAACCCAAAGTCCTGTGTAACATATGTGAGAAAACCATAAAAGCCATAGAACAGCTAATTTAAGCAGGATTGATATTTTGAACTACATTTTCCATGATCCTGAGTTAGTATTATGGCTGGCTGAGCATCATGGGAAATGTTGTTTAGAAATTATAGGTACATGGAGTTCCTATGTTTGACACCACTCACCCAGAATGCTCAATGATAATTTAATGGATGAATAAAGTCTATGCAGAAATGTAGAAAAAAAATATTTTGAAAATACAAATACTGGTATATATATATATATATATATATATATATATATATATATATATATATATATATATATATATATATATATATATATATATATATATATAAAAAAAACCAAATTGTTATTGCAATATTTTTTTCGCTCTTTTACCTGTGCTGCTGCTGAAATTTCCAGAGTTTTGTGTAAACATCAAATGTCCTCCCAAAGTAAGACTGCCACTGTTTCTGTCCGTACTGAGGTAAATCCCTGCAAAAAAAAAAAAAAAGCACAGAGTGAGCTGATTTGTTCCCGATAGTGAAAATCTACTATAAAAAGGACATAATGGGGAGGACATGGGGAGCTATTTATTATCGGAATCTATTCTGTTGTTTTGCTTCAAAGATTAAGCCAGCATGGATTACAGACAGACGCAGAACTGTCTAAGAAACAGAGTTAGTATTAATGGTTTCATTTTGCCATTTTTATGAAGCACCTAGGCTAAAGCCTTATCTCGGATTGCAGAGATGGGGAGGAGAGAATTAATGAACTGTGCAATAAGATGATACTCTGAGCCAATGAACCTGACACTCCCCCAGCTGAATGACCTTGTGATCCTCACTGGGGCAGGCTGCCTTGACAAGCCTTTTGAACTTACTAGCCAGGCTCTCTGGTGTGTTTTGGAAAAACCGGAAGCACTTTACTACAACTGTGCTAGTGGAAACCTAAACCGATGCAGAACATTCTAATGTTAAACTGTATTAAGCAATGCAATCTTTTCACATTATAAATCGCAGTGCCTTCCATCTCTGCTGGCAAAAGGCAACATAGCTCCATCACACAGCACAGCCACCTGCGGTGAGTGGTTGCCATGGAAACAGACTGGTACTAGGAATGGTTACCCAAAAGCCTAGCTCACCTCCCCCCACTTCCTTCCTTCTCAATAAAACCAGTGCTTTAAGTGTCTTGTTTCACTCTTACAGCTCAAGGGAGCTGGGGTTTTGTTATAGGTTTGCCTGGGGAAAGGAGAGAAGGGGGGTGCTTCATTTTGGCCCTGTGATATATAGGCCCTGTCTGTTTTCCTTTAACCCTGCCAACACAGGAAAGGCTATCGATCATAAATGTAAACTGGTAATGTCGAGTGTGCTACAGAATCAAGTAATACTGCAAAGTTACAGCAATATAGAGAATCTACTAAAGGAGAATATAAAGCATGTGAGCGAACACATGCTTTCTATCTTAATATAACACAGGCCTGCCTGAAATCTGAAGAGAAACAGACTCCGAATTTAAAAAAAAAAAAAAAAATTATAAGAAAGGAATGTGGGCACATGAAACAGCAATATGACACAATAGGAAATAGCCAAATGCTATTATGAGGTATATAATAAGCACGTGTATTAGAAAATCAAACAATGTGAACATTGTGCATGGAAGAAATTTGATGCAAGCGGAACAAAATGATTTCAGGTAGAGAATTTGCCCAACTACCAAAGAAATTAAGCCAGCTAACATCTATGTACAGTAAAACATGGAGGCCATGCAAACAGTCTGTGCGCCATAGGTATGGATATCGGTTCAATATGTAGAGATAGATTAGCAGGGTACAATCAACACAGGAGGTTGGCATTTGCCATGGCAAAATTAAGGGCAAAAACCATAAGACGGCCTCGTGATTCTATGTTGAGAAGATATTCTCTGAATAGAAGTCATTTTTTTTTTTTAATGTCCAAGAGTTTAAGTCTTTGTTCATTTTTTTTTAATTAGCAACGTAACATTATTGTAGATAAATCTCTGGCTGAGAAGGACAAGTTTGGAAAGTTTAGTGTCAGGCCCAGACTGGCCGTTTTAATACACAGCCAGTGGCTACATACCAGGGGGCCCGGCCGCCCCTGCGACCCGGTATGTAGCCACCGGGCCAGCCTCTTCTCCTGGGGGGCCCAGGAGCCGGCCACCTCAGGCCCCCCACGGATCAATTTTTGCATGGGAGCAAGTGTTATTTTTTTCCTAAATGTAATTTTATAAAATATACAGTGGTTTTCTTCTCAACTGGCCCACAGTTGCTCTGACAGAATCTACAAATGTAGAACAATGTGGACTCATACTGCATAAATAAGGAGCATCTCCCAGGTCTGAAGTTCCCCTGAGTTGAAATGCTGTGTCATACACTTATTTCAGTCAATGAGGACTCTGCTAGAAGAGGGCAGAGATTGAAATCAATTTAGGGAATACGTTAACATACAATATTCCCCTAAGCTTGCATTAAATCAATGATATGCCTATATTAAAGGGGCCACCTGTATGGGTAAGGGGTTTTCTTTTTAATGGCATGTTGTAGAAGCACATATTTCTTTGAGAAATCTGCATTTTAATAAATAAATTAAAGATACACTATAGTGTTAGTATAGTGCTCCTACCCTAGACACATACAGGTTCTCCCCACTCCTTTTAGATTTTACTTACCTGTTTCCAGTGCTCAGACTCCATTGGCGCTACTTGGCTATGCACCTGCTAATACGTCATCGAGGAGGCATGGCCTTCTCCATAGATGGTGCAGTCCAATACTCCTCATAGATGAACATTGGGGACCTGATGCGCATGTGCACACATCTACGCTATCCCACAGGAAAGCATTGTGCTTTCCTATGAGCATCTGTGTAATATGATAGAGTTTTACTTGGTCGGTGCAGTGGAAGAAGCGTTTCTAGTGTTTCAGGAAGACAGCCATAAGAGGTGAATTTAACATTGCAATGTAAACTGTGCAGTTTAAAAAATAAATAAATAATAATAATAAAAAAAAGATGTATTTTGCAGGTTTAAAAAGACAGATCCACTGCACCCAGACCACTTCAATGAGATGAAGTGATCTGGGTGACTAATGTACATTTCAGAAATGTCTCTCTGGCTAACAGAAGTACGCTTGCAAGAAGCCTCTAACTTGTTATTTCCCTCACATAAACTCAAAGTATGTGTGGGGGGAAAAGGGGAAGGCTTGCAAAAGATCTGCAGCTTTTGCTAGCTACTTTTAGATATACCCCAAATGGCAACATGCATAAATAAAGGCATGCATTTTTACATTGGGGGTACATCTACTAAATAGTGACTTAATTTTTTTGTGGAGTGTTCCTTTAACTAAAAAAAAGCTTTATACAAATTATGTAAATCTTGGGGATTGTGGCTCTCTAAAATAGGTTGTGCTAAAATAACTGGAGGCTAGTGACTTTACCGCTAATAACCAATATAAACATGCCTTTTATTAACCACTGCAGGTATGTTTTAAAAATAACTTACTTTTATTTCAAAACAGCTTACATTTGAAGAAAATACAATGGTATTTCTACAAGTAAATTGTAGCTCACAGATATATTCAGATTGGCATCAACAGGTCTAATGAGCCGAGTTCATTTAGAAACATCTTAAAGGGAGATTATAGGCACCCAGACCAATTCATCTCATTGAAGTGATCTGGGTGCAGTCAGGGCCGGCGCTTCCTAAAAGGCAGCCGCTCTATAGAGAGCCTCAGGCGGCTGCAGCACTGCTTCTCTCCTCACCTCACCTCCCCTGTGTAGCATGGGTGGCCGAGCTCCGGTCCGCGGTACAGGAACATCCCTTTCCTGTACCCGGCCGGACTGATTGGAAGTGCACACTGCTTCCACTACACACAATCACACTGCAGCACCAACACAAACGGGTATCCCTATACACTACATTCCATAAGCATACACATTATAGATCCTTTACAATAACACATAACACATCCCCAACACACTCCACTCCCTGTGAGCGAACTCATGGATGGAACATGTAGGTGGACTTATGGGTGGGCCTTATGGGCATACTCACCGTCAGGCCCTGGGGCCCAGACCATGAGCTGTGTAAGGGGCCCCCCAAAAAATGGAGCATTGAATTTTGTGACCACAGTTACAAACAGCCTCCAGAGATCCTGTTCTACACCAGACCAGTGGAGCCAAACTGCAGCCGGAGCCCATCACCATCCTCATCTGGTTGTAAGTAGGCAATCCAGTATATTATTAGTAACACTAATCTCTAATTTACTTCACATTAAAGGGACACTATAGTCCCCAGAACCACTGCAGCTTAATGAAGTGGTTCTGGTGTCTATAGTCTGTCCCTGCAGGATTTTTAATGTAAACACACACTGTGTGCAGCACTGGCATTAGTTCATATGGCAGATCATATGGGTGGGGCATTGTGATATCACATGGGGAGAGGAGGTAGTAGCAAATTTTTCTTTTGTCTAGGGCGGCAAAAATCCTTGCAAAGGCCCTGGGTGCAGTGCCCTTGTCTGTTTAAGACTGCAGGTTCAGAGAAACTAATATTTACAGCACAGGATTAAGTCCACCTAACTGAGTTTAACTCCATAAAACGACGATGGACATCCTCCCGCTTTGCACAGATTCAGTGCTTTCCTAACTTTAATGCTCGCAGCAGGCAGAGTGCATGTGCATTAGGACCCACCTTTGCCATGATGTCGCAGGGCTGATTTTAAGGTAAGCACGGGGGAGAGGGGGAAAATGGAGCTATGGTGAGTGGGTACTCACCTAGCCGAGTGTGCTATGGAGGCTATAAATCTTGCAGTGACTGGCAACTTTTAAAGTTTGGCGAGAAGTGTACGATTTGAAATTTTAAGCCCTGAATTGATTGTATAAGATATATAAATTATATTAAATAAAATTGTAGTGTAGTCCTATAAGTTCTTAAATATTTTACAAAGCTTTTATTGCCTTAACTTTTTTTTCTCTTTCATGAAGACTACTGTTAAAATTCATAGCGCTGCAAATTCAGTAGGAAATGCTTCATTGGGTTCTGATGTAGACACAACAGCGAAAAGCGAGCAGAAAAAAAAATATATATAAGTAAAAGCTAAACAAAGTGAAATGATTCTGACAACCTTACACCCAAGAGGTACTAAATGTCTGATTAATACAGAAGCGGAAACACTGTGTGTAGAGTCCAGCAGTGCGTGAAACGCTGTCTTTTCTAAATAGAGAATTTAAAATATTATGCAGTCAGTTGAAATTGCAAAGAAATTTCTTTCCTAAAATGTCTTGTAATGAAAGGGGCTTAACCATTTGAATAAGTGGTTCAGACGAGTAAATTACTGATGATCTAGCCATCCATGGAGAATCATATTGGGGGTATAATATCTTGCAGGATATTTCATCTTGGAGGACCAGTGTTCATGTACGATTACATTCATGTAAATCAGAACCACAGCCCCAAAAAGGAGACTGGTCAACAAACCACCAAAAGGAGACTGTTCAAAAAAAAAAAAAACTGGCTGTTAAACTGGACAAAGAACACAAAGATAGACATGTTGAAACATTGTAAAACAATGGCACTGCTTTCAATAAAATATATCTAAACGTGTGGTTTAGTACACAGTGTGGTGGTTTGTGATGGTGTGAAAATCCAACTCACCCGACAACTAGGTACTTAGGATATCAGTGAGGGTGTGATTTGAAATGGCGGGAGAAGGGCCACTAAACTGGTTCATGGATTGCGGGATGACATTTAATGTGAGGGTGTGATTTGAAATGGCGGGAGAAGGGCCACTAAACTGGTTCATGGATTGCGGGATGACATTTAATGTGGATAAGTGCAAGATAATGCATATTGGACGTAAAAACCCAAGGGCAGAGTACAGAATATTTGATAGAGTCCTAACCTCAACATCTGAGGAAAGGGATTTAGGGGTGATTATTTCTGATGACTTAAAGGTAGGCAGACAATGTAATAGAGCAGCAGGAAATGCTAGCAGAATGCTTGGTTGTATAGGGAGAGGTATTAGCAGTAGAAAGAGGGAAGTGCTCATGCCATTGTACAGAACACTGGTGAGACCTCACTTGGAGTATTGTACACAGTACTGGAGACCGTATCTTCAGAAGGATATTGATACCTTAGAGAGGGTTCAGAGAAGGGCCACTAAACTGGTTCATGGATTGCGGGATAAATCTTACCAGGAAAGGTTAAAGGATCTTAACATGTATAGCTTGGAGGAAAGACGAGACAGGGGGGATATGATAGAAACATTTAAATATATAAAGGGAATCAACACAGTAAAGGAGGAGACTATATTTAAAAGAAGAAAAACTACCACAACAAGAGGACATAGTCTTAAATTAGAGGGACAAAGGTTTAAAATAATATCAGGAAGTATTACTTTACTGAGAGGGTAGTGGATGCATGGAATAGCCTTCCAGCTGAAGTGGTAGAGGTTAACACAGTAAAGGAGTTTAAGCATGCGTGGGATAGGCATAAGGCTATCCTAACTATAAGATAAGGCTAGGGACTAATGAATGTATTTAGAAAATTGGGCAGACTAGATGGGCCGAATGGTTCTTATCTGCCGTCACATTCTATGTTTCTATGTTTCTATGTAAATCCCTGAAAGTTATTTGGTCCCAGGCAATCTCCCCCGTGCCAGAACATAAGCTTTTCATGTATAGCAAGAAAGCCTGGAACTCCTTGGAGTTCAGATGCGTGCAGAAGTTATCTAATCCTCACTTATTTTAAAACCTTTCTTCTCTTCCCATTTTTTTCCTCCACGCCTATTTCCTTTTTTACAGCCTTTAACACCTTTAAATGCATTTCAGAGCAAAAGCCAAGCCATGAGGTCAAATGAACTGCCTGCAGAGCTCAGAGACAGAATTGTGATCTCAAAAGCACAGTGACCTCCATAATTCTTAAATTGAATAAGTTTGAAACAACCAAGACTCTTCTATCCTGACATTGAGGGATAAGGTCCATTACTGTACCGATCTGGCCTTATGGCAGACTGACCAGATGGAAGCCTCTTTACACGCACCCAAAAGCCCGCTTGAAATTTGTACCCAAAGGACTCTCAGAGTCTGAAAAACAAGATTCACTGGATTGATGAGACAAAGATTGAACAGTTTGGCCTCGATTCAAAGTGTAATATCTGGAGGAAACCAGGCATCACACATCACCTGTGAAGGACAATAACCCTAAGCACATAGCCAAGACAACACAAGAGTGGTGGCTTAGGGACAACTCTGAATGCCCGTGAGTGGCCCAGTCTAATATAAGATCTCTAGAGAGAACTGAAATGGCTGTCCACTGATGGTCCCCATCCAACTTGACAGAGTTTGATAGGATTACACACTTGTGCTTGTAATCGCTGCCAAAGGTGATTCAAGAAGTAATGAGTTAAGAATCTGAATAATTATGTCAATGTGATATTTCAGTTTAATATATTTGCAATGGTGTTATTCTTATGCTAGATGAACTTCCACTTCTCTGGAAGTTACACAATTTAGTTATTTGGTCAGTGTTATCATAAAACATTGCTGTATGGAATGTATATAAAAATGTGATACATGGAAAAAAAAACAAACAAACAAAAAAAAACATGCTTACGGAGGACTCCAGAAAATAGCCAAAATTAAATAAATGGATTGCTTACTAAATACTGTGGGAAGACACCAGGCAAAAATATTGCATATTTCAAGCCAACCATGCTGGGATTGAAATGAAGCACTCTGAAGCAAGCGATCTCCGAGACGATAGAATAAACTTTACTGCCAAGCGCACAGCTACCCAGGGGAACCAAGCTAGAACAACGGGCACATGAAAACGATTTTTATTTTATTTTAAAGATAATAATGTATATGGCTGAAGTGTGCAATCACACACTAAAGATAAGGAAGAGGTTTTTCTCATTTTGTAAAATATAAAAAAACAAAAAAAAACAAAACAAAAAAAAACACATTAAACCATAAAACATTATGAAAGAATTATATAAAGAAATAGTTTTGATGTGGCAGTTGTCCTTTAATGATAGGATTCTATGATTAAGGCCCAAAAACACTTAAGGCTATGGCTTGGCACCCACTGTGTTGCTGTGAATTGTGCATTTTCTTTGAGTGCCAATAAAGTTTCTTGTATTGTCCCAGTGAAAACCTGCTTTGACATGCTTGTTTTCCAGACTGGCATGGTTTACATGAAATGAAATATAATAATTAAACCACAATCTGTGTTTCAGACTGAACTCATCATACAGTAAATAAGCTATAAAACCTTGCGTTATTGACTTGGCCAGTGCCTAGCTCAGACCTCCAAATCTGAACCCTGCTCTTCTATGGTTCCAGGACCAGTGCCCTGACAAGATGCTTATACGGAACATTGACCATTCCAAGTAAGCAGTGACAATTCTGCAACAGATACACCATAAGACAACAAAAGGGACAAGCAACTCGGTCATGATGTCAATTCTGAAAAAGGAGCTAGGCTCAATACCTACATGACCTGGCAGGTATCACATCCCCAAAAGGTACGTGCAACTTCTTTGGTCTTCATCTGGAGACTTGGTTTAGCTGTATCGAGCAAAATTTGCTGTTTGGGAATAGCTAAATTAGCCATGTTATATGGAGATTTGGCAGATTTCAATGGACACACAGATGGAAGTGTATATACAGTTGAAATAACTGTATATATGGTATTGACAAATGGGTTTAAAGAGCCAAATTGTGCATTCGTCTTCCATAACAAAGCTTAGTGACAAAAACAAAACAAAAACCCTGACGGGGGGGTATTGAAAATGACCAAATTTCAGCCGCATTGGCAATTTACATATTTACTAGAGCAAAATGTCTTTGGAATTCGGTTAGATTGAGTAAATCTGTAGCAATCATTTGGTTGCATTTGGTCGCTGGATTAAAATTGGTGCTTTTGCCAGCATGCAAATAGTTTAAGAAAAAACAAACAACTAAAATTTGTTAGCGCAAGGGTCAAGTAAGTGGTGTCTGCCTGTAACAGGTGGGTGGACTTTTAAATAAGTAATGTCCACCCACTTGTCCCCACCCATGACCACAGGTGGGGATATGCTACAAAAAATACAGCGGACGAGGGCTATGATTATGTAAAGGGGGAGGACCAAATGTCCCTGGCCACCACCCGTGTATGGCAGGTGGGGCCCTAATATTAATATTAAAGGGGGAGGACCTAATGTCACCTCCACAGGCAGTGGCCCTAATATTACTATTGAAGGAGGTGGGAGACATAACGTCCCTCCGGCCCCCACCACGGGCAGCGGATTGGAGTCCTCATGTTAATATTAAAGGTGGAGGAACTATTGTACCTACCATCCAAAGGCATTGTGTGGGGACTCAACTAGATAATGGGGGTGTTCCCAATCTCATAGCTACCCACCAAATTCCCTATCTACTCATTTCCCCCTAATAATAGGAAAAGAGGGGATAAATAGCATGCCCAGGGATGGGGTCTTTCCAGACTGGGACAATCGCAAGTATTCAATGTGAAGTAGCAATGCCCACACCTGACACGTGGAGGGTGGGGGAATAGGGAGGTTTAAAGGCTTTATTTATTTAGTTTACTTTATTTAATGTAGTGGCTGGCTAGGTGTTGCATAACTACCCCCTTGCTTAAGGGTTTTTACCTACGAGCCTGCTGGCTTCTAGTGCTGCCAGCAGAAAAATAGTTTAGATTTGTATTTACTTTTTTTACAATCTGGGCCAGGATTTCAAGCATCCAGGCTCAAATTTAATTAATTTGGTCCAGACTTCAGCCATCCAAAGTGTTCTGCATTATGTAATTTGAAACAAATTCAAGTCTGTTCAGGGCCTAAATTACAAAATCCAGACATTGTTAACCCCTTAGTGACCAGACCATGTTAAAATGTTCTTACCGTTAAGAACCAGGGCTGTTTTTACATTTCTGCGGTGTTTGTGTTTAGCTGTAATTTTCCACTTACTCATTTACTGTACCCACACGTTATATACCGTTTTTCTCGCCATTTAATGGTCTTTCTAAATATAACATTATTTTCATCATATTATATAATTTACTATAAAAATAAATTATGAAATATGATGAAAGAAAACAAACCTTTTCTAACTTTGACCCCCCAAATCTACAACATCTAAAACTGCCAAAAAAACACCTGTGCTAAATAGTTTCTAAATTTTGTCCTGAGTTTAGAAATACCCAATGTTAACATGTCCTTAACTTTTTTTGAGCAAGTTATAGGGCTATAAGTACAAGTAGGACATTGCTGTTTCAAAATATATAATTTTTAAAATTAATCAATAGTGACAAATCTCTGAATCGCACCTCACATGTACATATCTTTTTAAAGTAGACACCCTAGGGTATTCAATATGGGGTATGTCCAGTCTTTTTTAGTAGCCACTTAGTCACAAACACTGGCCAAAGTTAGCATTTATATTTGTTTGTGTGTTAAAAATGCAAAAAACAATTATGAACGCTAACTTTGGCTAGCGTTTGGCTACTGAAAAAAGACTGAATATACCTCATTTGCAATATCTTGGGTTGGGGTAATTCTCATTCCTGGGCTACCATACGCTATCAAAGGCAACATAACCAATCTGGCAAATGTCAATGAGAAAAAAATTAAAATCAAGCCTTATATTTGACCCTAGAACTTTTAAAAACCACTATGAAACCTGTACATGGGGGGTACTGTTATACTCGGGAGACTTTGCTGAACACAAATATTAGTGTTTCAAAACAGTAAAACGTATCACAACAATGATATCATCCGTGAAAGTGCTGTTTGCGAAAACCAATTATATAAATAAGTTTTACTGTTTTGAAACACTAATATTTGTGTTCAGCGAAGTCTCCTGAGTAGTGATGTCCCGAACGGTTCGCCGCGGACTCATCATTGAGTAAACTTTGACCCTGTACCTCACAGTCAGCAGACACATTCCAGCCAATCAGCAGCAGACCCTCCCTCCCACCTCCTGGACAGCATCCATTTTACATTCATTGTGAAGCTGCATTCTTAGTGAGCTGTCCAGGAGGTGGGAGGGTCTGGGAGGGAGGGTCTGATGCCGATTGGCTGGAATGTGTCTGCTGACTGTGAGGTACAGGGTCAAAGTTTAGTCAATGATGAGTCCGCGGCGAGCCGTTCGGGACATCACTACTCCCGAGTAAAACAGTACCCCCATGTACAGGTTTTAGGGTGTCATGGAAAGTTACAGGATTAAATACAGTGCTAGCAAATTAAATTCTCTGGATTTTCTGCCTGGGTTGTCAGACAGGTCCCTTAAATTGCAGTCAATAAAATTACTTAATTATGTAAAAATATTACATAAATATGCACGTAGAATTTAAATATATACATTTTTATATATTTGAAGTTTACGTGTAGATTTATGAAATTATTTATGTAATTACGTATATGGATATATACATAGATATATATTTCGGATTATTTTTATTTATTTATATATACACATATATATATATATACATATATAATATATATATTTATTCACATATTTTTTATTTTTTATTTTACAGATGCAGGGAGACTGCCTGACAGCCCAGGCAGTCCCCCTCCAGGCAGCACTATGGACGCCTATTGGGGCCATGTGATCGCTCTTTCAGAGCGATCACATGGCCCGCGGGAGTCTAATTTGCCGAGAAGGACGGTCTGGGCTGTCAGGCAGTCCCCTCAGACCGGGAGTAACACCGAGATCGGATAAGTAATAGATTTGCCACGGACGTAACTTAAGAGTTAAATCGCATGACGAATATCCATATTTTGCAGTCCAGTGGCCCCTTGTGCAGCAGGATGGATTTGCCCCATTTGCTATGGGGCTATTCAGACATTATTGAATAACCCAGTAAGTCTGCAGCTCATGCCCTGATCACATATACATCATTTAAGTACCCTAGTTACAATACACAAACATTGCTACAACACGGATCGCCAGCATCAGCAGCCATTAAGTTCACTCACTGTGAAATAAATATCATTTTTACTAAATGTAAAAATATGCCCCATAATACAAATAAATCCTGCAAACACATGTAATATAAAAGTGAATAAAAGGTGTTCGTCATTCTACCCAATGTACTGACTACAGAGTGGAAGAGCTGAAGGTATTTTTTGCTTGGGAGCTGGTTTACCTCCACCCCCACCCGCTGCATTGAAGTTTGTGAAGTCAGAGCACATCATCTCTGACAGGGAAATGGGCAGTGAAGCTGAAAATTAAAAGTAAAAAAACCTCAACACTTGCTGAATTTCCAGAGCCTAGAAAAATGTTGTTGTTTTTTTTCCACATAGCTCATTTTGCAGTCCAGTGGCCCCTTGTGCAGCAGGATGGATTTGCCCCATTTGCTATGGGGCTATTCAGACATTATTGAATAACCCAGTAAGTCTGCAGCTCATGCCCTGATCACATATACATCATTTAAGTACCCTAGTTACAATACACAAACATTGCTACAACACGGATCGCCAGCATCAGCAGCCATTAAGTTCACTCACTGTGAAATAAATATCATTTTTACTAAATGTAAAAATATGCCCCATAATACAAATAAATCCTGCAAACACATGTAATATAAAAGTGAATAAAAGGTGTTCGTCATTCTACCCAATGTACTGACTACAGAGTGGAAGAGCTGAAGGTATTTTTTGCTTGGGAGCTGGTTTACCTCCACCCCCACCCGCTGCATTGAAGTTTGTGAAGTCAGAGCACATCATCTCTGACAGGGAAATGGGCAGTGAAGCTGAAAATTAAAAGTAAAAAAACCTCAACACTTGCTGAATTTCCAGAGCCTAGAAAAATGTTGTTGTTTTTTTTCCACATAGCTCATGGGAGAGAAAAAAAAAAAAAAAGAGAGATGAAGAAAAAAAAAAAAAAAAAAAAAAAAAAAAAAAAAAAAAAAAAAAAATAAAGAATAAAAGAAAAGAAAAAAATGACATTAAATACATGAATTGCAGCAGCACTGAGAGAGTAAGTGCTTCTGAGATGAAGGTTTTAAAATGACCTTATTAAATGCTTTAGTATCAGAGTTCAGGGAACGCTGCGCAAAACGAAACTCTATTAACCCATTCCTATTCAGTCAGGATGGCAATGTTTGAAGGTCTGTCCACTGTTAACAAAGCAGTTGATAAAAATGGAGTATATGTGCAAAATTTATGGTAATGCTCCAGTGGTCCTGGATTAAGGGTTAATGTATCGGATGCAATAAGGATATTGATAAATCCTAGTCAACTGTTGTCCTTGGGGACGTGTTCTAAAGCACTACTTCTTTTACATGGAACAAAAATTAAGCATCTTACAGGAGGTAAAGATCCATTTCAAAAGAAAATATAAAGATTAATACCGTTCGGCTTTAATGAAACTTGCCAATAGAACTACATGCTAGGCTAGAGCGTGAAGAGATGCCCTAGCAGTATTTAAGCAATGCGGTTTCCGTTTGGTTACAATATAGATATAGTATATGTAGGTGCAAACAGTGTATAGTCCAAATTAATAACTTAATCAATAGTTCTTGGTGAGGGGAATCTGCTGTCCCTCCTTGTAGCCAAATGGGACATTTGTTATAAAAACGTTGAATCTGTAGCAGCATTTATTGACAAAAATAAAATTTTTAAAAAGCTAAACTTAGTCCTATGCGTTTTGTTCTAAAATTAGAACGTCTTCAGGGACTTAGTATGATAATATTACAATAATGAACACTTTGTATCTTTTACACCTTACCCGATTCCTGCTTCGTTTGGATCCCGAAAGTCCATAAGAGGAGGAAAAGGAAAATCTCAGTTAGCCCCCCGGCTCTATCGGGGGAGGCACCCTACAGGCGACTATTATTTGTACATTTTGTGAGTGTGCAATCTCAGCATGTCATATCTTGTTTTACTAAAGGATACTACATTTTTTTTTTTTCCATTTTTGTATCCCATATTTTGTTACACTACATTTTGAGGTACCCATCTGGGAGGGTCACCTTGGGAAGCTGTTTTTACAAGTTAAGTTATATTTAGCATTTTCTTTTTGTATCTTTAAATAAAACTTAGTTGGCATGAAAAATAAATATATTAAGCACAAAACAAAAACACAAGCAACATTTAGTTGATTAGCTTTGATGTATATTATTCATGCCCAGATCCTAATCCACCCCTCCCAACATGTGTCTTTGATGCACGCATCGGCAGACTGTGGTTCTTGCCTCGGATGAGTAGAAACACAAAACTTTGGCACGTTTTGGACACAGAAACGTAAGAAAAGTTGGTTTGGTCTACTGTACCACAAAAATCTTTTTAGAAAAATGTAAATTGCAATTGGTACGTATTAGTACCCAGAAAGAAGACAATTGCAGAGTCTAGAGTGGATGCTTAATTGGGGCTTTTACCGAAGCATCTGTGCTCTATTATTCTTCTATCTATACTCCATTAAGGTGCCTAAAGAGCTGATTATGATACACCCAGATCCTTATGTGCAGGTGGGCATGCAATTATGGTCTAAAGCCGTTGATAAACTTGCTGCTAAACTCACTAAAACCACAGAATGGTTCACAGGATTGTAACACAAAAACATCCACATTTCTCGATTAGCTTGTAGAGGTAAGTTTGTATGGTAACCAAAGTTAACTTCACAGGTTTCAAAAATAAATCAGAACACTATTCATCACAATATATATATATGTATATATATATATACACACACGGTTTTTCTGGCACTAACCTCAGACCATTGAAGAGCTGCTTAGACTTGTCCAGCAGGTAGCAGAAATCAGTCACTGTCTTCCTTTCCACCTGTGGGATGTCATCATCATTAACGACAGACATTTCTTCTCCTTATACTGCACTCTGCCCTGATAAAGCAAAAAAGAAAGCATAAAAAACTTGCAAATACAGATTAAACCTTAATCTCAATCAGCTCCAGGACAGAGATTAAGAATAGTGTGGAGTCATATTTAAGTGTACTTTTCAGACCTCTCAAAACACATTTGTTAAATAAAGTAAACATGATCTCCTCATACAGCAGACAGGAACTAGCAAGAAATATGTACCGGTAAGTGTTAAATTTATAAGGCTACTTAAAATCACCTATCTCAGCAAACAAATGTGGGGATTTAGTTTTAACATATCACCATATTAAGCTAAGCTCACCACTACTCCACTGTACTCCAAAATTGGTGGGTCCTACACTAATTCCAACGTGGTAGACAAATTAAATAGTGCTAGCGCTATATCAGCTAAAGTGTATTTAGTTAATCTGTTGTAAGAGCATTGTGAATGTATACACACACATACACACACAGTTGTGCTCAAACGTTTGCATACTCTGGCAGAAAGTGTGAAATTTTGGCATTGATTTTGAAAATATGACTGATCATGCAAAATAAAAATGTCTGTTATTGAGGGATAGTGATCATATGAAGCCATTTATTACTACATAGTTGTTTGGCTCCTTTTTAAATCATAATGATAAAAAATCACCCAAATGGCCCTGATCATACTTTTACATACCCTTGAATAATTACCTTGCTACAGACACAGCAAGGTGACACACACTGGTGGTCGACAAAAATGGCGGGGAAATATAAAGGTTAATTCCCCACACCTAAGTGGCTTTTTAGGCTAGGTTGCAATCTAGCTGTCTGTGGTAAAAATAGTCAATGGGTTTGTTAGCTCTCACGTGGACGCACTGAGCAGGCTGGATACTGAGCCATGGGGAGCAGAAAAGAACTGACAAAAGACCTGCGTAACAAAGTAATGGAACATTTATAAAGATGGAAAAGGGTATAAGAAAATATCCAAAGCCTTGAAAATGCCAGTCAATACACTTATTAAGAAGTGGAAATTCTATGATCTCTTGACACCAAGGCAAAGGTCAGGTAGACCCAGAAAGTGTTTCAGCCACAACTTCCAGAAGAATTGTTCAGGATACAAAGAAAAACCCACACATAACCTCAGAAGAAATATAGGCTGATCTGGAAAAAAAAAAAAAAAAAAGACGGTGTGGTTGTTTCAAGAAGCACAATACAACAATACCTGAAAAAAGTGAGCTGCATGGTTGAGGTGCCAGAAAGAAGCCTTTATTGCGCCAATACCGCAAAAAAGCCTGGCACACTGTAATTCGCAGTGAAAACAGAGCTTTATGGTTACAACCATAAGCAGTATGATTGGAGAGGGGTCAACAAGGCCTATAGTGAAAAGAATACCATCCCCACTGTGAAGCATGGTGGTGGCCCACTGATGTGAGCTATAAAGGCACAGGGGATCTTGTTAAAACTGATGGCAAGATTAATGCAGTAGGTTATGAGAAAATACTGGCAGACAATTAGCATTCTTCTGCACAAAGGCTGCACGTGGGACGCTCTTGGACTTTCCAGCATGACAATAACTTTAAGCACAAGGCCAAGGTTCTGGAGTGGCAATCAAAGTCTCCTGACCTTAATATCTTCAAGCCACTCTGAGATCTCAAATGTGTGGTTAATGCAAGATGACCAAAGACTTTGCATGACCTGGAGGCATTTTGCCAAGACGAATGGGCAGCTATATCACCTGCAAGAATTGGGGACCTTATAGACAACTATTACAAAAGACTGCACTCTGTCATTGGTGCTAAAGTGGACAATAATACACAGTATTAAGAACTAAGGGTATGCAGACTTTTGAACAGGGGTTATTTCATTTTTTTCTTTGTTGTCATGTTTTTTTTTTTATGATTGTGCCATTCTGTTATAACCTACAGTTGAATGTGAATCCCATAAGAAATAAAAAATGTTTTTTGCCTGCTCACTCATGTTTTCTTTAAAAAAATAAAATTAAAAAAATGGTACATATATTACCTATTCTCCAAGGGTATGCAAACTTTTGAGCACAACTGTACATATATATATATATATATATATATACACACATATATATATCTATTTGTGCCTGGGAAAATGTGGGCCAAACAAACCTTAAATACATGTAACTTCAATAATAAAATAGTCGGTTGAGGTGTGCTGAAACCGAAGAGTGGTTAGGCCTGTAATAAAGAGGGCCCACCTGTAGGAATAAGTATGAATAAAAGGGGGTGAGGCAGGTGGGGAACCAGGTAATATAGTAATATATGCCAAATAACCCCTCCTACAGTTTCACACACATATATAAAACAAAATTAATGTGATAAACACAATTCATAAAAATTCTAATACAAAACACTCCTCACTTACCGATCGGGTTCCATTTCCAACGACGGTCGTAGAACAAATTGGTCGGTAAGTGAAGAGTTAAGGGATTACCTGCTCTGCTGTGTTCTTTATGTTCAGGGACATTTCCCCGAACGTAGACTAATACAACAGAGCAGGGAATCCCTCTAATCTATGTTTGGGGAAATTTCCCCTTACATAGATTTAAGGGATTCCCTACTCTGGTGCACATGTCTGTGTTCAGGGACATTTCCCCAAACATAGATGAACGCACTAGAGCAAGGAATCCCTCTAATTCCTACGACGGCTCGCATTTACCACCCCGAGAGAGAGCTGGTCGTAAGTGCGAACCGTCGTAAAGCAGGTAGGTCGCAAAACGAAGACCACTTGTATTTGTCTCCCAAGTTGGAACTAGTGTAGGAGCCTCCAATATTAGGGTATTGTGAAGTAGTGTTGGGCTTAACACAATATGGTCATATACTTAAACATTATCCCCATATTTGTTTGCCGATATAGGCGATTTTAAATAACCTTGTAAAATTTTAAACTGTATTTTTATGTGCTCACCATTCCCTAATCTGTATTTTGTGCAAACATCCTAAAACTACCTAGTTAAGTATCCAACTACAAGCACCATATGGGAAAGGTATTCACATTTCCTACTGTGGGTCAGATGCAACCATTGCAAGTTTCTTAATGGTATCTGAACCTAGCTGAAAATTCTACATTATTATCCTTTTTAAAGCTCCAACATATTTTGCAAAAATATAGATGGATATAAAAAGCAACACATGGCACTGTATATGGATACAGAAAATGTATCCCATTCTCTACTGTGGTTTTTATTTTATTTTTAAACTGATAATATGAAACATGGGATGAATAGCTAGCACAGCAGTTTGTTAACTAGTTTGCTGCTCAGTGACCTGTAAATATATAAATTTTTATATTATTTGTTGTGATATAATACTTTAGAGACAGACTACATGTTATAGGAATACAGATTGAAAAACATGCCACTAGAATGAAAAAAATATATTTGTATGTAGGCAACAATGTATTGCTGCCATCACTTGCAGTCTGTATACTACAGTGTGTAAACTACATTGGAGTATGTGGTTTGGTATAAATTGTGTGTTCGGCTGAAGTCCATATCCCTGGAGCGTCATGCGTATGTAACATTGAGCAAACTACTACAGGATGCCTAAACATGTTTAGATGCTTCAGCATTAAAGGGACACTATAGTTCCCAGAACTACTAAGGCTTATTGTATTTAGAACCATGATTACTACAAAACACTGAAGTGTTCATAGTGCCTAGAGCAAGGCTCGACAAATCCCAGGCGTAGGAATTTTGCCTTGGTGTCTGGGATATGCAAGCCCCTTACCTCCGATGCGGGCGGCATGCTGGGTGATCGTGCAGGGCAGATGGCTGGCTGCGCAGATAGGGAGCTGTGATGTCTCTGCTCTGCTTCCCTGAAGTCATATTCCGGCTCAGGTCTCATTAAGCTGCGCGCAGGGGAGCAGAGCAGAGACATCACAGCTCCCTATTTTCTATTCGCGCAGCCAGCCGCCTGCCTCCATAATACTCCAACTTGCCGCCTGCCTGAATGATCCCCTAGCATGCCACCCGCCTGCACAATCCCCTGGCTGGTTGCCCACTGGACCCCACAGGTATTAATAAAAGTAATTATGTGTAAGTCTGTCTGTCAGTGTATGAGTCTGTCATGGTGTGTGTGTGCGCGCGTCGGTCTGTCATGGTGTGTTTGTGTCAGTATTTGCGTGTATGTGTGTGTGTGTGTGTGTGTCTGTCATGGTCTATGCGTGTGTGTGTGTTTAGGATACCAGACCTCTTCCGTTCGCAAGGGAATGGTGTTTTTACTCACTTTTTTTTTCCCCATGCCGTGCTCGTCTCCCCTCGACTGGCCCGGACTCTATAGCTGAGATTATGAAGCTTGATGATCTCAGCCAATCCAAAGTTTTGCCATAGGATTGGCTGCAAAATGCTGCAACAATGAGCATCTCCTCATAGAGATTCACTGAATCAATGCATCTCTATTGGGGACATTCAGCAGAACCATGCAGACACAGGAAGCACCTCTAGTGACCGTCTGAGTGACTGTCTAGATGTGTCACTAGGAAGCAATGTAAACACTGCCTTTTCTCTGAAAAGTCAGTGTTTACATTGAAAAGCCTGCAGGGAGAGGCTATAGACACCAGAACCACTACATTAAAGGGATTCTCCAGTGCCAGGAAAACATATGCGTTTTCCTGGCACTGCAGGACCCTCTAGTGCCCCTCTCCCTCCCTCCCATGCGCAGCAGTCGGTGGGGGAGACCTAATGCGCAGTGCGGCAATGCCCGCGCACGCAACATCATAAGAAAGCATTGAATAATGCTTTCACTGCTTTCCTATGGGGATTTCCACGACGCTGGAGGTCCTCACATAGCGTGAGGACGTCCAGCATCGGTTTAAGCCAGTGTTTGTGACCAAATGGCTACTAAAAAAAGACTGGACATACCCCATTTGCAATACCTTGGGGGTTGTCTACTATTGCAAATGGTATGCCATTATGGGTGTAAATTTCATTCCTGGGCTACTATAAAGTCCCAAAGGCAACGTAACCAATCTGGCGAATTTCAATTTCAAATGTAACGTGCTATATTTGACCCTGTAACTTCCCAAAACGCCATAAAACCTGTACATAGGGGGTACTGTTTTACACGTGAGACTTTGCTGAATACAAATATGGCAAGAAAAATTGCACATGGAGTTTAAAATCCCTTTGCAGAATGCAAGGCAACAAAAGTAAGAAGTTCTAGTAAGAGGTTTCTGAATATCTGTAAAGCAGTCAGTTGATTGGCGTGTGCTGAGCTCGCACTGTGCTTTCAGGAGAACTGTAGGCGTAAAATAAAAAGTGCAAGACTGTTGGGAAATTCTGACACTTGCAGTGTGCGGTGTAATTAAATTCGCACGTCCAACACATTAATAAGTTCATAAGCAAGGAAACCCGGCAGCTGGAATTTAAAGCTGCTGAGTAGCTGTGAAATTACAGAATGCAAGAGGATGGTACTGAACCAACTAATGTATGTAGATAATTGATAATTACTGTTAAAATACGTGTGTATACTTCCGTCCAGGACAGGTATCTCTGAAAGGCATACTATGTGCAAGACTGGGAAAATTACATTTACAGAGGTCAGCCTCTCTGTGTGTCTGAGACCTTCACCATGAGGGAGAGCATTAAAAAGAGAGATCATTAAATATTCTGTGCAAACACATTTCAATACGATAAGCAAGCACTAATTACATTCTATAAAGACAATCATTGTGTGTAATCTTTACAAGGAATACATGTTTAGAGGGGCAATCATGTCAAGGTGTTCTTTTCCCATGTGATGATTTAAAAAAATAAAAAAAAATAAAAAATTTGTGCCTTCCTCCAATCATACAGACATTTTAATGCCATTAACAATGTGACATACTACATCATGGTACACAGCCCATGTGATTTGTTTTCGTGTGTAGCATTTCGCACAGGAAAATACCAGAAGGCAATGTGTGATTTCTACAGCAAACCCGGTGACAAACAGAGAACCAGGCCACTGTTTACATGTACTGGTAAGGGTGTTATTAATCATTTCCTATGATGGGTGGGTCAGCATTTAACACACACACACACACATTATATATATATATATATTTATTTATTAATTAAAACACAGAAAACTAGGGAAATAAACGCATTAAAAAAAAATCATGGAAAAAGGTGTATTACAGTGTTTCTGTAAAAAAAAAAGAGAATCAAAATAATGTTGATTAATATATCCTCTGATGTATTTTCTTTTGCCCCATATACGAGAGGTAATTGTCCCAAACATGACTGACAGATTGCAATAGCCAAGTCACTGGGAAATGTACGCAATCAAAATCTCTGAACACTTGGCATAGCAGGTGGTTTCATTTCCTTGCTCTGGTCAAAAAAACCTTTATCTAGATGTTTTCACTGTCCATTGTAGGAAACACAATCTGTTATATAGAAGTACACCTCTAACAGACGTATACTCATTTTCATCGATTTTGGCTGAGATCTTTGCCTGATAACACACCCAGCAAGTCCCCTACGTTCTTTTAACAGGTTGCATCAATGGAAACATAACCAGTAGAGTGACTGAACAGTAACTTAACAGTATTTGATTTGAATGCTGGTCACTAAACAGTGCAAGAGGTAGCAGAGCAAGGAGATGACAGCAGGCCTACTCCAGGAAACTGATCCACTCCAGCTCTCCAAAAGGTAGGGAGGTTCAGTGGACACATTAAAACTAAACAAATAATTTGCGAGTGAGCGTTGCAATATTAGTGTGTGTGTCTGTCTGTCTGTCAGTGAATGTGTGTATGTATGTGAGAGGGAGAAGAGGAGAGAGATGACAGCAGCCCCACTGGACCACAGGGAAACTAATCCACTCCAGCTCTCCAAAGGGTAGGGTTGGGTAGACACATTAAAACAAAACAAATAATTTGTTAGTGAATATGAGTGTTGCAATATCAGTATGTATCTGTCTGTCAGTGAGAGTGTGTGTCTCTGTCAGTTAGTATATATGCTTAGTGACCTGCCCCCCTTACAATATATTGGGAAAGATGTTTTACTCACCTTTTTTCCCCACGCCATGCTGGTGGTGCCGCCGCTGGCGCCACCTCCATGGCTGAGATAATCAATCTTGACAATCTCAGCCAATCCAATGCTTTTCTAAAATGCCACACTGCACGAATGAACTTCTCCTCATAGAGATGCATTGATGTGGAGCATTAATGTAGGTGCTGCACGCTGTGCAGGAAGGATCTCTAGAGGCTGTCTGCGTAACTGTCACTAGAGGTGTTACTATGCAGCAATGTAAACACTGACGCTTTTCTGAAAAGGCCATGTTTACATTGAAAAGAGTGCAGGGGCAAGATGTAGACCTCAGAACATACAGTAAAAATATAGTGGTTCTGGTGACTCTAGTGTCATTTTAAGAATTGCATTGAGGTTTAAAAACCTGGCTCTTTAGGGGATGAGCTTGACTGTGAAGCCGAACAGACGTGCTCTGTGAGAGCTCCTGAGTCTGATACTGACAATCGGGGTCAGATCTCGGGCCACTTTGATCAATTTGGACTCAATCCAAACATATCCTGTTAATACTGTACACAAGCATTTCTGACACTGGATCGCCCGAACAGAGGCTTGCAGCCAATCTGAGCTGTAGAGAGGTGGCCGCTCTCAGATCCTTGAAGCAACTACCTTACACAGCTTCCTTTCCCTCCCCTCCCCCTTTGGACCGGTGTGGGTTATCTCAGTGCCCACTGACCAGTTCTACATACCTCTGCTGATTTCAAGCACCAGCACAAGCCTTGACCGCTGCGGACCACTACAAGATGGTGAATGTACAGTCCCTTTGCATGCATGAATATCTGAAGGTCCAACACAGCGCAACAGAGCATGCACTTATGCTCATGAATAAGATAGTTGATGGATTCTAGACATGATTAGAAAAGCTCACCTCCTTGCAGCACTGACTCAATCTCAGGATAGAGAACAGAGTAGAGAGAGGCAGGAGTTGCAGGGGCCCCCCGGACGCCACCTCATAACAAGCAGTACAGTCTCCCAACTTGGGCCTACCTGGGCTGAAGGCCAGATGGGGTGAATCCCCGATGCATCATCCACATACGCAGATGAACCAGAACTGTGTGCGGCGACAGTCCATCCGGTGCATCTGAGGTACCCAGAGAGGGAAGAACTTGGACTCAAATAAGAGCTCCCGAGTTAGTGGAAACAGGATGCAAGTCCTCATAATGGCTTGGGGCAGAGGGAGATGTCTCAACTGACTCCGGTCTCACAGTGACACTCATCTACATCTCCCTACCTTTGAGCCAGGGCATCGGCTAATATGGGACTTACCAGCACAAACTGAATATAGGACACCACCTTTTTACCTGCCAGAATGTTAATTGACACTGCCCCACGTTGATTGGCTATTAATGTGTACTCACTACACTTTTTTTTTTATTATCTCTTGCTTTGTTCTTTGCTTACTTTCACCTTGTGCTGTCCCACATTGAGTATTATTATGCTGTACATCTATCATTATCCCTTCACTTCACCTCAGCACAGCACTATGCACTTGAAGGGTTTTGGTTTTTATTTTTCATCTTTCACTTTCTTTTAGTGATTAGTTTTGTTGATGTATATAGGTTAAGCATTATTTAGTACTTCATCGAGGGTTGATGTAGACACCGGGCTTAATAGAAGCTTTAGTATAGAACACCCACCAAGGTGTTTATAGGAGTTTATAGGGAACTAGTTTAGCGGTGTCTACAGCAGCCGCTCTGTATATTAGTAGCAGTTTTTGTCTACCGGATCTTTAGATCAAGACATTTACTGGTTTTCCTCCTAATAGCAAGCTCTATTCCCGGCGTTTTAGATTGAATTGATGATTGTGTCCACTCAGGATCCCGCTCATATACCGATCAGGGTATCCTGTTATCTGCTATTTGTCTTCCCTCTTTTCACCGGGCTTATCATATTGAAGCTTTAGTATCTATAGAACACCCACCAAGGTGTTACTATATTGGAGCTTTATAGGGAACTATAGTTTAGCGGTGTCTACAGCAGCCGATCTGTATATTAGTAGCCTTTTGTCTACCGGATCTTTAGATCAAGACATTTACTGGTTTTCCTCCTAATAGCAAGCTCTATTCCCGGCGTTTTAGATTGAATTGATGATTGTGTCCACTCAGGATCCCGCTCATATACCGATCAGGGTATCCTGTTATCTGCTATTTGTCTTCCCTCTTTTCATTTCCCCCCTTTCTTTCGTTAGTCTGGGGTGTTTATGTATACAATGTTGAGCTCCCACATCAGTGTGGATTGCCACTAATTCACTCCCAGTTTAGGTGACATGGGGGGGGGGGAATATAGATTGTATCTCATCAGCTCCTGATTATATTGTTGTTACAGTATCTTTTGGGCATTACAAGGTTAATAAAGCTTATCTGCTCCTATTTTTATTTTTGCCCTAAGATACCTTTTGACCTATTAGAGATACTAGAGTTTTTTTATTGCTTACACTTTATATACCTTCCAAGAATGCTCAAGAAACATCGTATCAATGGTGTATATATTTTCTATACCAGTTATTTGGAGGACCTCCTAGGGGGTTATCTTTCCTATTTAGTTATTTTCGTTTTTCAAATATAATATTCGGGTACAAGCCCATATTTAGGTGGAGCTGGTACCACCATCCTGACCTTTTTTCCTGATCCTCCTTCCAATCATTCAGTTGGTTGGGGAGATAGGAAAACTATCTCGCTTTTTTTCTTAAAGGACCACTCTAGGCACCCAGACCACTTCAGTTTAATGAAGTGGTCTGGGTGCCTGGTCCAGCTAGGGTTAACCCATTTTTTAATAAACATAGCAGTTTCAGAGAAACTGCTATGTTTATTAATGGGTTAAGCCTTCCCCCTATCCTCTAGTGGCTGTCTCATTGACAGCCACTAGAGGCGCTTGCGTGCTTCTCACTATGATTTTCACAGTGAGAGCACGCCAGCGTCCATAGGAAAGCATTGTAAATGCTTTCCTATGAGACCGGCTGAATGCGCGCGCAGCTCTTGCCGCGCGTGCGCATTCAGCAGGCGGGGCGTAACGGAGGAGGAGAGGAGGCAGAGAGCTCTCCGCCCAGCGCTGGAAAAAGGTAAGTTTTTACCCCTTTCCCCCTTCCAGCGCCGGGCGGGAGCGGGTCCCTGAGGGTGGGGGCACCCTCAGAGCACTATAGTGCCAGGAAAACAAGTGTTTTCCTGGCACTATAGTGGTCCTTTAAATTACTATGCTGTACATCTATCCTGCTGCATAGCACATTTAACCGGATAGTTCAGATATTATGGATTCGCCTAGTTAATTAATCTGGGCCTATACCTTGTTTTATTCTGCAGCATCTACTTATCGAGTACTATCTTGAAATAGCTCCCACTTTACCTTGTTGTTTATTTTAAAAATTAATAAAACAGTGCACTGTTGTATTCATGTATCAGCGTATATCATTTTGTGACATGCTTATACACTGTGGCAAATCTAGCCACTTATAGACTTAAACCGTATATTTAAGCCACCTGTATAGTCTGTTAATATTATGGGTATTGTGCAATGTATGCGGCATTCGTGTGTTACAGCACACGAATACCACTAATGTTAAGTCTGGTTATCAATGAACAGTGAATCACCACACTGTTCGTGGAATAAACAAAGTACCGAATGGGAGACCACCCATAGCCGGTCATGTGTCTCCAATTAAGTACTTTGCAACATTGTATTCGTGTTAATTGCAGTCTGTTGCGGGTGGCCGCCATTCGTGTACCGAACATGAGGCGGCGGCCATCTTTGTTCGCGGAAAGCCAGCGGGGTTTTGTCGTTGAGCGCCTGGAACTAAAATCGGCTACTCGGCAACATAAGACCCACTGGACTTCGGAGCCGTTCGGGAGTTTACCGTTTTCGGGACTTTCATTCCCTCCGTTCAGGCAATCGGTTAAAGTGGTCCTGATAAGGGAAACTGAACGGCGTTCGGTTATTTGTGCTGGGATCTGAGTGTAAGTTCACTTAACTGTGCGCCCAGGTCCCAGCTATGTAATAAATGGTTAAATAGCTGTCTAGCATAAATATGATGTCGGTTATAGATTTTAATATAAAAACTGTATTTCTCTGTACCAAGGGATAATCCCTTTAGAAATGCATTCTGGGATAATTATCACCTTGGTAAAGCAATGTATGATGGGTATTCTGTGTGTAAAACCCAGTCCCCCATGTAGTCTCCTACTGGACAAACCCTGTATTGTGACTTGGGAAACCCCTTACATTTGTAACCACATAAATACTGTGCCTGTAATTAAAAACCTCAGTTGACCTCCAAGCTATGTGTCGTCTAGTTCTTGGGAGAAAGGGATTGTAACTACGCTACCTGGATTTTACCTGCTTTGTACCTGCTTGATTCTGTCTACCAGCGGAGATACTGTGGATAATACTACTACTCCGCTACATACACACATGCTTGTTAACCTATGCACTGCAAAAATAAATTATAACGCGCCCTAGGTTCCAGGCACATTTGTCAAGCAGTGTATTAGGGAGTATGGATACTTGCTTTGTAAAAATGTGCCACTATGTAGTATGTTATACCTGTTGGGAGCATCTCAAAAAATACTCAAATATTGCCAGTGCCAGTAACAAGTTTAGTTCTCAATCAGCTTTCTTTACCCCTTTTTCTTGAGTTAGTTTTAGAAATTAAACTATATCTACCATTGTGCTCTTGTAATCTTAATAATGGTAAATATTAAAAAGTGACCGTTATTTATCATTATTGGATATGGACCGTAGATAGGGATTCTGCAGGTCCAATAAACCCTGCAGAACTCATATCTCTAGCACAAGTTAACATAACACACTGAACACAAATAAATATCTCTCTTTAATTTCAGCTTGATTTAATCCCATACAGGCCAGAGAAATATAGATATTTAGTATGATCATTAATACAAAAATGATCCATATAAATAAATGGACTATTGATAAGCCTGATCCAATCAGTATTATCTATATAAATGCTTCTACTCACTTACTTGCCATTGGTGCGTAAAAATGCTGCCCTAGTGAACGTGCCATGTACTTCCCACACCCGTTCCATTTTATTTTTGTCTTCCTTAGCCTTTGATGCTTGTCCAACAAGTAACAGTAAAGTCCACAAATTTGTAGTCTTTGACATGATAGAAAGTGTCTGATGATGGGAGACTTTGGGGGCGAGAAAGCTGCATATATTGCTGCACGGTCTATACCCAGATATATGCTTTGTAGGAGATGGAATGCAACATTGAGACATTTAAGTCTGGCTAGAAGCATAGGGCTTCACATTTTGAGCTCTATCCATAAAGCAGTGTGAATATGGAATTCCCTTTGGAACACTCACTTAGAATAAAGCATACCTGAGTTAGTGGTAGAATGGGGAAAATAGATAAAAGTTTTATATTCTATGCGGCTATGTTACTGTATGTTGTCCATACTGTGGGTGATAAATAAATAAGTCTAACAAGAATAAGGGTAAACAAGATAAATGTGATGGAAGATTTTAATTAGGAGTCCACATAAAATATAAATGAGCTTTCTTTACTAACCATCAGTATGTTTAGCAGCTCTGTAAAATTGGATTTGTGTTTGTCAAAGTTAGAAAAGATATGCCTTTGAGGAAGAGGATTTTTTTGTTCAGATAGGTCAATGGAAAGAGGTCCTCTAAGGGGAACATGCATCATCCCACTGGCTGTACAGCTGGGTTTTGACTATTCCTAAAACTTGCTGAAATGTTTTACTTGCGAAAAGAAAAAAAAGAAAATTCCAAAGTCACCTATAATATTTAGATTTAACAGGGCACAGATTTTTGTCTCAGTCAGACACCAAGCATCGATCCCAACATCCTAATTTTGACTGGTTTCTGTTTACCAACTAATTTACTTTCATATGTGATTCCTGAACTTCTAAATCATGGCATGTGTTATATTATCTTTATTTTCTCACAGGTTCAGATTTTTTAGTTGTGTGAAAGGACCACTAAAGTCACCTCGCCTGTTTCATCTCAATGAAGTGGTCTGGGTGCAGTGGACCTCTAGTGGCTGTCTTTCATATAGCTTGCTCTTACAATAGGTGAATTAAATACACTTTAGTTCATTTAGCACTAGCAGTCATTAATTTCTCTCCCACGTTAAAATGAGTTTAGAACCCACCGATATTAGGGTACTGTGACGTAGTGATGGCCATATGGTGGAACTAAATCCCCTTATTTGTTTGCCAAGATATGTGATTTTAAGTAGCCTTGTAAAATTTAAAACTGTATGTTTATGTGTGCGCTGTTCCTTAATCTGTCTTTTGTAAACATTTTGGTCTCTACGGCAGCACCATTGCTGAGAAATGCAGGTTCCGTGTGTGGCTCCAATTCCCCTTTTTTCCTAACAATTGAATCCATGTGACAGCTATAGCATCTCTACTTGACGATTTGCTAAAAAGGTCAAATCACTAGAGCCTCAGGACACCAATCTGTTAACTTGCCACTCTCACCAGCAATCAATACGGGATGTGAGTAATCAAAAGCAAGCTATAATATGTAAAGCCAATAGTGGGCGACGGACACGGTTTGAATGCAAGCTCATAGCAGCGTGAGGGATAACTTGATTTAGTGCAGCACTCCTTTGGATTCAAGGGGATCGAAGAATTATTTGGTAATACACAGCCCTGCTAAACACCCAACCACATCAGAAAATGCAGGCTTCCAGGGGCATAATTCACTGGATGTGAAAATGAAAATATATGACAACTAAATGAAGCATATACAGACTGAATAAAAATGCTATAAAAATTGTTTAAAAAAAAAAAAAAAGGTACGTATGGGAGGGATGAGTAATTATTATTAATTATAGAGTGGTATCTCTAGATACAATAGATGAGGTTTATTTTAAAACGTCTGTCACCTTCTAGTATTTCACAAATATATATTCTTTATGAAATACTGATCAAGACTGAAATTCAGTGAAATTTCACTGAAATTCCAACACAATCCAAAGATATTCGAAGGGACTACTTTGTCTTATGATAACTCAGAGGTTGACAAAAAGCGGAGCTCCGCCATCAACTTTGTCCAATCCAAGCAGCCGTCACAATATATGGCTGTGGGATTCGGACATCGACCACAGTGCTATAGTGCTGCATGTGTGAGATTAGAGTACTGAGGTGAGGAAAGCAGGATTAAGATGGCAATGGCTGTGAGGGACAACTTGAGTAAAATTTACCTTCCCCTACAACCAGTGGCCAACGGTACCACACAGAATCTGTCACTTTCAGGGATCATTGTTAAAAATGCAAAGACACCTGAAAGTGACAGACCTGCTTTAAAGCAATTTTATTTTTTTTAGAGGTAAAAATTACGCAATCATTTTAGAGCTAATTTGCTGCAAACTTGTCAGTAAATAATGAGCTAGTCTATTTCAATCACACATTCTACAGCAGAAACATTCAGAATTCATAGTATTCCATTTAGGACATATATATGACAAGTCATTCACAGGTCTTGTGAACAGTGAAAAATGTTGAGAGAAAGTTTTGCATTGGTTTAACTGCTCCACCCAGTTTCAGTGTCATTTTTCCACCTACCATCAAAGGATGTTCAAATTGCTGGAAAAATGTTTTACCCAGAACCAGGGAGATAGCACTGGAAATCTAGTGGAACCAAAACTACTACAATGACAAGTAGTGCTTATGATGCTCGGAAATTGGCTTTAAAATTGACTTGTCACTTCTGAAGTTTTTTGAAATGTTCTATAAAATACAGATACTTGACACGTCCGCAAGCATTTCTAATTCAGCAAATTCTATTTACTCTCAAGAAATAACCTGCACTGCAACAGACATTTTACAACGAATATATTTTTGTCTGCTGACCTAGACTTATGAACATGCCTCGACCACCCATTTTTTTTACCTCAAGAAAACAGAAGGGACTTTGTCACAAGATTCCAAGACATGACTGATGGCAGTGGGATTCTCAACATATGCACAAATCTGCATAGCCACTGGTATGGTATTGGCCACCAATGATTAATAACAGTTGTAAATTTAATAGCTTGCAAGTAGATTTGCTGGTTTAAGTTTAAAGAGGCATTAAAGCTGCTGTCACTTTTTTGATCCCTTATCTGCCTCCCCAATTTTTGGGGGCTACTCTCTAATCTTCGTACTCTTATTGCTCTGCTTCCTCGAGCACAGTTTAGTGATGCCGGGGCCGGAGTAATGTCATATTCTAGATCTCAGCATCAGTAAACAGTGCACGAGGGAGCAGAGCAAGAACTGCAGGAAGACTACTGCTGCGTCGCTGCCTCCATTCTCCATTGGCCGTCCGCCGCCTTGTTCAGTCGGCCAGCAGCCACCGCTGAACAGGCTGACAAACAGCCAGGCACCAGGACAGAATTCCTAATCGCCATCTTACAGAAGCGCAACAACATTTACAGCTTAAAGCGGCACTGTCATGCCGAACTTACCTTTCCTCAATCTCTTCCTCTTCTCCCCCTCTCTCAGGATCTGTTCTTCTTTTCTTCCGGTCTTCTTTAGTTTTCTTTAAAATCATAAGACAAAGTAGGAACTCTCTGCCTTATGGAGGATTCCTCCGCTTGACCAGCTCTGACCAGCGGAGGAGCAAAGTGTGCTTCATTTCCGCTGGTCAGAGCAATTTTCCCATGATCCTTACCTTCCCTCTGTGTTCCCACAATGCTTCCTGTCACTTTACACAAAACTGCCGAATTGCATTCTAACTGAATGAGAACAGTATGTTCGTTTCTTTTAGAACGCAATTCGGCACTTTATTCGGATCGGAATTTCATTCTAATGAATGAAACTCTGATCCTATTAATTGCCGCGGCTGCATCTTGCAGCCGCTTAGTAGATAAATCCCACGGTATCAGGGAGTTATCTACTAAAAGGCTGAAAGACCTAAATTGGTCTAACAGCCAACTTTACTAATACTAAGTAAAAATTACTTAGTATTAGTAAGTAATATGCCCCTACTCGCTATACTGCAAAAAAAAACAAAAAAACTATTGGCCCCCACCCCTAAACAACGGGTGGGGGCCCTAAAGTAAAATAAGGGGGGAGACCAAATGACCTACTGCCCCCCCCCCCCCCGGGCTGGTGGGGCACAATGAGGTAATCAACTGCCTCTGCCCCCACCGGCACCAAGTCACCACTCCTCCACTAAGGTGACCAGGGGTCCCCAAGCCCCACTGCCTACCCCGGTGCCGGGAGGACAGTAGTCCCCCTCATTATTCATGGCCCCCAATTCAGCCCAGGGTGGGGGTCGGGGGGCAGTAGGTCCTCCTGACTCATTATGGCCCCCACTCACGCCCAGGTGGGGAAGTACGTCCTCATATTACCTATGGCCCCACCACCAGGGTAGGAGGACAGTAGGTCCCCCATTCTCACTGTTTAGGGGTGGGGGCCAATAGTTGTTTTTTTTTACAGTGAGCAGCCACAGGCTGCTCACTGTTTAGTGGACATGCCCCTACTCGCGGTATAGCGAGTAGGGGCATTTGGGAGATTTTAATCTCCCTTGTGCTATTATGGGGGTCATATTGACCCCCATAGAGTGAGAGGGGGACCTGGGGGGGCTTAGGAAGTGGTGGGGAGCACTGCTCCCTGCCGCTTCTATCTTTACATATTACAAGGAGGGAGCTGCACGCCGGTAGCTCACTCCTTGTAATAAACTGAACGAACAAACATACACTGCTACATAGTGTTAGTTTGTTCGGCTGATATTTCTATTCACTCATTCGTCTGTCTGATGAATGAATGAATAGATGAAATTCCCGTTCGCATGTCCAGGTGTTTTACTGGGCATGTGCGGGAATCTCAGTGCTATCTAGTGTGGGCAGATGACGTGTCCCACAGGGACTTCCTCTACCCACACAAAGATGGCGGCGCCCTGAATATAGATCGGGGCAGAAAATAAGGATTTAAAAATAGGTAATGTGGGGGGCTTAGGGGCATTTGGGGGTGACTAGTGAGTCAATTGGGAGAGGGGTTAAAAAAAAACAAACAGAATTCGGCATGACAGTGCCGCTTTAATTTAACAGATAAAGGTACACTGAGTTTTGGGTACATTCCCTCCAGCTCTTGTCAAACTATTTTAAGACAGAAAAAAAAAAAAAAAAAACAAGGCTCTTCGAGCACTCAAAGCCAGGAGACCCTCTTCAGCCACTAAGAATAATGAGGAATACAAATTACTCATTATGCGTACAAATTTGGAGGGCAATGATAGACTGCGCGTGCAGGGGTGGTTTAGCAGGGTGGTAGTTTGCAGATATCTTGAAAACTTAATGAAAAAATTAATCCACTGTTGAATGAAAAAAGCTGCAGGGAATAGCTTGATCCTTTTTCAGTATCTCTTTTAAAGCATGAAGAAAAGACAGCATTCACTTGCACAGGACTGCCACTAGCACTGCCTTTGAAAGCAACTGATGCATTCTCGACAGGGCTGCACAATGCAATCCTATAAAGAATTTAGCACAAGCATGTTCTTTGCTTCTTACTTTTACACAGTATATTGCTGGCTGTCCGTAAAAATCTGAGAAAGAGGAGAGCAGATCTTGTTGATGCTTTAATACAATTTTTTATATATTTAAAATAAACTAGAAGAATGGCCAGATCACGTTTCTATAACTTAAAATTAGAAGACATCAGTGAAATATCTGATAGCTTAAAAAAAGCAAGAACCTTAGAGGTTTACTCCAAGCTACATGGCCACTTTAGTAACTAAGTGGTCATGGTGCCTGGAGTCTGTATGTGCAGCGTTTTGCTATGTGTAACTCCACCTCAAGCAGCATCCTTTGGCATCATTAACCAGCTCAGAAGTGGAGTTCTAGACTGGTTAATGTCAAGATTGTGCATATTCCTATACAGAGAATGTCCTTCATTGGCTGAGATAAATCAGCTTAATCTCTAAATCAACGAATGGCCGAGGGAATCGGCATACGGTTTCAGCAGCTTTAAAAAAAAAAAAAAAAAACAACAAATCTAAATAGATAGTAGGACACTCAAGCATTAGGAATATTTGTATTCCTAATGCTATAGTGTTTCATTAATAAAGGAACACTATAGGGTCAGGGACACAAACATGTATTCCTGACCCTAGAGTGCAAAACCCACCATTAAGGTGGCTTGCTCCCCCCCGCTTAAGAGCATGAAAAACTCCCCTTATTTCCAGCACTGTGCGGGTCTGCACGCACTAGCCCTGTCTCCTTGGTGACATCATGAGAATTGCCCATTTTTAGCCAATCCAATGCTTTCCTATGGGGAAATAATTGGATTGGTTAAAACCGGCAAGGGGACGGGGCCTAAATGCTGTTTTGGCCAATCAGCACGTCCTTATAGAGAAGCATTGAGTCAATGCATCTCTGAGGAAAATCCAGCATCCCCATGCAGAGCGGGGAGACGCTGAGCGGCAGTGCTGCCCACTGTGCAGCACTGAGCCAGGAAGCACATCCAGTGGCCATCTGAGGAGTGGCCACTTGGAGGTGTACCTAGGGGCAATGTAACTCTGAAAAGGCATTTTTTGCATACAAATGCCTGCATATAATGATTATACTCACTCAAACAACTACATTAAGCTGTAGTTGTTCTGGTGACAATAGAGTCCCTTTAAGACAAATCAGTTGATAAATGGGATTGCAAAGACAGCTGAAATAACTCAATTTGCCTTTCATGAAAAGCTGGATGGGCTTTAGACAGCAATCGTCCAGTTGAAATAGCTAAATTTGGACAATCAAGCACAGCCATTCCAATTGGTTGCTATTAGTTGAAACTACATGTAGACTATATGGACAAAAGTATTGAGACACATCTCTCTTAATTACTGAATTCAGGTTTCATTCAGTCACATTCTCAAAGGTGTATGTAGGCTAAGCTGCATTTGCAAACATTTGTGAAAATAAATGGCTAATTTGGGGGGAAGCCAGCCATCATGCAAGATAGACATGTTTCCTCAGAGCTTGGGGTTACTGTGCTGATTCTGGAATAACTGCTGAGATTATCACCCACTAATTGCTCCAATTTGAGATTCTAACAATCTAGCTAGTGATGGGAAGAAATCAAAGGAGCACCAGGCGGATCCAAGCTTCGGGTCGCGTGATACAGGGACTTTTAAGCAATAAATATTGTAAATTTGTTCTAACTGTATTTTGATATTAATATATATTGATTTTTATATATTGATATATATGATTTTAATTCTACATATATTTATGTAATATTTTTACATAATTAGGTAATTTTATTAATTAAAGGGACCTGCCTGACAACCCAGGTCGAAAGTCCAGAGAAATTAATTTGCTAGCACTGTATTTAACAGCTTCCAGGGTACTAATTCCCCGTGGATGTATCAGGTACGTCTGAGGTCCTTAAGGACCGTTTTTTGTCGGATGTACCTGAAACGTCCTTGGTCACTAAGGGCCTAAATTTGTGCGGGACTCTGACATAGAATACCTCATGGGGGCAGCAAAGGGATCTCCCTTCTTGACCTTTGAAGGAGGTCAACTCACCCTCTACCAAGATTTATCCAGACAGACCATTCTATGGAGACATTCTTTTTGGCGGGTTACTCAATTACCTTGAGAACACAAAGTTTCAATTAATGAGGTCTCCAAAGACTTCTGGCAAAAAATAAATAAAAAGCAGCAAAGTCCATGTGACGATATAGACTAATATCGTTCGTGGGTACTTCCACTAACTTGTACAGCTGATCAATATACTAAGTGTTTTGACCTGGGCTTGGAGTCCCTTTATCCACCAGCATTCACATTAAAGCAGATCTTGGATAGTTACAGCAAAGAAAGTGACAACCAGCTTCTATCTTGGCACAAACAGCAACAACCTTTATTTTCAAACAGCAACTGCCAGGTAGATATCTCAGCATGGGGGAAGGCTCTGCATCTTGTGCCATGTGACACAATAAAGTCTCTTTTTGTCACAGTCTACTTTATCACACAGCTCTCAGAAGTTCCTATCCTATTCTAGTCATTTGGGCTACTGGCAGAGTCAATACCAGCAGTGTTTCACCACACATTGTCTGTGGATGAGATAACACCATTTGTGCCTAGATATGTTCCGTACAGCGACCCACCACCTGATTAAAGAACTTACAATTAGAATGAAAAAGAAACTGTTAAGTCCTCAAGACTTAAAAGTTTCTTTTTCATTCTAATTGTAAGTTCCTTAATAGTTTCCCTGTAGTTTATCCTACTCTGGCTCAATAGGCCCCAAAAATAAATAAATAAAAAAAATGTATATTGCATACTGCTTAGTTCCCTTCATTTTTACTTTCATTTACATGCTGTATATTGTTAGGTTCACATTTGGCTCTCATTTCGCACGTTACTCTAGCACAGAATTTTTACAATTGATGTTCTGCTGAACCCTAGAATTTCGCGATTACAAAACTGGGGTTCCGCAATGATTTGACCATCGGGTGGCTCATCCACTTAGGGCAACCCGATGGGTATCGCTGAACATGGGCTCAGTCAGGCACCGCGGCCGTTTAACAGCGCAACCGGGCCCCTGTAGTGTGGGATGCTGGGAGGAACTGGCAGCGTGTCACTTGCTCCCAGACATAGAAAGCGCCAGCTGGAGGAAAAGATGGAGCAACGAGGTGTATGTAGCACACTAACATTAATCAGCAGTACTCTAAGCAAGTCACCCTCCTGCTGAAAATAAGGTATCCTAACAGGAGGGTGACTGCAAATGTAAACATGACGTGTATGTATGTATCTGTGTGTCAAGGTGTGCATTTGTCACGGTGTGTATCAGTCTGTATGTCAGTGTATTTATCTGAGTGTGTGTATGTGCCATTGTGTGTCAAGGTGTGCATGTGTCACTGTGTGTATCTGTACCTGTTTGACAATGTGTGTATCTGTGTATCAGTAGATCTGTCAGTATGTGTATGTTTGTGCCAGTGTGTGTATCCGGCAGTGTATGTATGTGCCAGTGTATCTGTCAGTGTGTGTATCGAAGTGCGTATGTGTATGTATCTTTGTGTCAGAGAGAGAGAGAAAGAAAGAGTGAGTATGTGTACACAATGTTGGTGCACTATGTCAAAGGGTTCCACAGGAAAAATTAATTGGGAACCCCTGCTCTAGCAGAAATTTCCTGAACTACCTTATTTTTTTTAATTTATTTTTTTTATTGTACGCACTAGAAGCATACAATTACACCACCTTGTCCGCCACAAACTTTGCATCTCATTTCACTGAGAAGATCTCTACAATCAGGAAAGAGATCTCTAATCTTTCTCCAACCAGTATCAATACATCACCCAACCCCTCTCCCTCTGTCATCCTAAGCTCATTTGCACCTGCTACAGCACAAGAGGTTTCTGCTCTGCTCCTGTCCTCCCGCCCCACCACCTGCTCACTCGATCCTATTCCCTCGCATCTCATCCGCACTTTGTCTCCCTCTCTTGCTCTTCCTCTCGCTAACATTTTCAATCTCTCCCTTTCCTCTGGCACATTTCCCTCTGCCTTCAAACATGCAACCGTAACCCCAATTCTGAAAAAGCCCAACCTCGATCCCAACTCCCCATCCAACTACCGCCCTATCTCGCTACTGCCATTTGCCTCCAAGATCCTCGAGAGAGTTGTCTACGCCAGATTGACAGACTTTCTTGAATCCAACTCTCTGCTTGACCCCCTTCAGTCTGGATTCCGCGCTGGTCACTCTGTCGAAACTGCTGTGACCAAAGTATCCAACGATTTAATTGCTGCTAAATCTCGCGGCCAATACTCTATCCTAATCCTCCTTGATCTTTCTGCCGCCTTTGACACAGTTGATCATCAACAGCTTCTTCACATTCTCCGTAACTTTGGTCTACGGGATTCTGCTCTCTCCTGGTGCTCCTCCTACCTCTCCCAGCGCTCCTTCAGTGTTTCTTTCTCTGGCTCTGCCTCTTCTCCCCAACCCCTCCCTGTCGGTGTCCCCCAGGGTTCTGTCCTCGGCCCCCTACTGTTCTCTATCTATACTGCCTCCCTTGGTAAACTCATCAGCTCTTTTGGCGTCCAATACCATTTATATGCAGATGACACGCAAATCTACCTGTCCTCCCCTGATCTCTCTCCGCCCACCTTGACTCGTGTTTCTGACTGCCTCTCTGCTATTTCCAACTGGATGGCTGCTCACTTCCTTAAACTCAACCTGTCCAAAACAGAACTTCTAGTTTTTCCTCCCTCAAGTGCTGCTACTCCTGTGTCTGTCGCCATCCAAGTCAACGGCGCTACTATCACCTCTACCTCCCAGGCTCACTGCCTAGGGGTCCTTTTGTCAGGGTACCTGTTGGTGATGTATCCAGGGAGGACATCCTCTCTGCTTAGGGGCTCCCTTCCCTTAGCATTTCGGCATATTCCGGCCGTTTTCGCGCCGGTTTCCTGACACCTTTTTGATTTTGATCTCTCTTTTACTCCCCATGTTCAATCGATAGCCAAATCCTGTCGCTTCCAACTCAAGAACATAGCGCGCATCCGCCCATATCTAACGCCGGACGCGGCTAAGGTACTGGTTCATGCTGTTGTTCTCTCTCGCCTTGACTATTGCAATCCCCTTCTCACCGGTCTTACATGTTCCCAGCTTGCACCGCTGCAATCTATAATGAATACAGCTGCGAGGCTTATTTTCCTGTCCGGTCGCACCTCCCACGCCTCCACGCTCTGTCAGTCCCTGCATTGGCTTCCAGTTAGATATAGGGCCCAATTCAAAATTCTGGCGCTTGCTTACAAATCCCTACATAATGCTGCTCCAACATACCTATCCTCCCTCATACACAAGTATGTCCCGACGAGACCCCTGCGCTCAGCCCAAGACCTACTCCATCCTCTGCCCGGATCCCCACCTCTGATGCTCGCCTTCAAGACTTCTCCAGGGCTGCACCTATTCTGTGGAACTCCCTTCCCTCCTCAATCAGACTTTCACCCAGCCTCCATTCCTTCAAAAAATCTTTGAAAACTCACTTCTTTATTAAAGCGTATCAATTAAACGGTCAGCAGGTTTCTCATCCCCCACCCCATGACTCCGTTCCTTCACCTGTCAAAAATGACCTACCAAGCGCTCAATAAACCCTTCTGTAACAAACTATTTAATTCCCCTACTTTAACCCTTTGTGTCACTATACCCCATTCCCTCTAGCATGTAAGCTCATCGAGCAGGGCCCTCTGTTCCTGTACGTCAGTGGTATGATCTCAATTATGTGTCTGTTAGTCCACCCATTGTACAGCGCTACGGAATTTGTTGGCGCTATATAAATAATAAAATAATAATAATAATAATAATAATATTTGGAGGATTTATATTTGTATTATGTATATTTTTTTTTATAATTGTGTTATTTTTGGCTTTTATTTTCAAACAACAAAATCATTCAATCTGCTGATTTTACCATGTCTTGACTTATAGTTGACATAAAATTTTTGAAAGGGGACATTCTGAAGAACTCTGCATTCAATCATGGTACTGTTATAGTATGCCACTTTTGCAATAAATCCATTCTTGACATTTCATCCCTGCTAGATTTTCCACGGTCAACTGTAAGTGGTTTTACTGGATAGTGAAAATTTAGGAACAGCAGACACTTTGTGGGAACAGTTTGGGGAAGGCTCTTTTCTATTGAGTTTTGTGTGGAAGACTTTGACTGGCCTGCAGAGCCCTGACCTCAACCCTATGGAACACCTTTGGGATGAACTGTAACGGAGAATGCGAGCCAGGTCTTCTCATCCGTACATCAGTGCCTGACTTCACAATTGCTCGACTGGATGAATAAGCAAATATTCCCACAAAAACACTCCAAAATCTTGTGGAAAGTTTTCCCAGAAGAGTGGAAGCTGTTATAGCTGCAAAGGAGGACCAACTACATATTAAGGTTTATGTATTTAGAATGCAATGTCATAAAAGTACCTGTTGGTGTAATGGTCAGTATTTCAATACTTGTGTCCATATAGTGTAATTTTAAATTTTTTAACACAAAGAACATTTTATTTATAGTGTCTGTTTAACAAACACTCGGCATGTCCTTTTTATTGTTAGAGAAGATTAAGAATGTTTTAATAAAACAGACGAAAAAAAGTAAATTTTTAGATATAAATGAACAGCTTTTGATCAGTAATATGAATTCCTTTGTTGAGAAATACAAGTATCCATTACAAACTTTGACAATATGATCCTTTTAGAATTTAATTCCTGTCTTTTCTCATGTTAAAATAAAATGCAATGTATATGTCACTATCATATATCTGTAATATTAGATATGTAATTATTTGCTACTGACCTTTATGGTATAAAAAGCAGATAGGGCATGTGCATTGCAATAACCCAATAATGAGAAACACAAGGACAAATGCTGTATTTAAAAGTCATATTGGTAACAAGATCAATAAGCATAGAGATAGATTTCAGAATTTAATATATCTGTATTGCTGTAGTTTATCATATTCATATTGAAACTTGCAAATATTTCTGGAAACTGTTAAACAATAATAAAGTTAAAAGGAGTAACTATGGATTAAACAAGACTAACATTTTATTTTAAAATTCTATTAATTAACATATCCAATTTACCCATTGAAAAAGAAAAACGACAAATTATCAAACAACCTGTAGAATGATGCATTGCTTATAGAGTCTGTCTGAAGTCACATGTAGAAACTTCAATCAGAAGTATATCATTCTGGTCGATGAGGTCTATTATAAACTCATAAACAAATGCTCAGTCCCCTGGGATACCTCTCCTCCCCGTCCGACATCAGCTCCCCCATCTGACATCACTAGAGCCGAATGCACATTCGCGGCAAGTGCCGGGCGCGCATTCAAAGTGTCCATACGAAAGCATTTCTCAATGCTTTCCTCTGGACGCTCTGTGCGATGGAGGCCTCCAGCGTCTAAGATGTGCCTCTAGTGGCTGTCCGGAAGACAGCCACTAGAGGCTGAATTAACCCAAAATGTAAGCATAGCAGTTTCTCTGAAACTGCTATGTTTACATGTGAAGGGTTAAAACCTGAGGGACCTGGCACCCAGACCACTTCATTGAGCTGAAGTGGTCTGGGTGACTATAGTGTCCCTTTAAGAATTGGTAATATGCATCTATGCTCTATTACAGTAACTAGGCTCACCTGGGTTTGCGTGTTGGTATCACTAGATGTTCCTTAAAGGCTGGTTATTGGTATTTGTTTTTGGAATTGTTATGGGTGACTGGAATGTTTAAAATTAGCAATAAACAAATTAACAAGATGGTTATGGCCATATTAGAAGCTAAATCTCTCAGGATGAAGTGCATTAACAGCATTCTAAACTAGGGGCAGAAAGTATGGACATTCATTAGGGAACAAAATGCATTACTGTACAGAGAACATCTTCAGATCCCAGTGGTATTAATGGTAATGGAGGAAGTGCTTTAATACATTACAGGGTAATGCTACATATATATTCCATTACATATTATAAAACCATCTGCATGCTGGAGAAATATGATTTATTTTTTTTAATTTGGGGGGTGGGGCGGAAGTACTTTTTTCACAGTTTACACAGCTCATACAGGAATTTATAATCAAGTGGGGTAGGGGAAGCAATGTCATAGTATAGGGCAGGGGCAGGCAACCTTTTAGCAGCACTGTGCAGATATAGGATTGTGATGTCCCGTAGTGTGCCAATCCTATTTTTTTTAAATTGAGGTGTGTATGCTGCCGTATTCTGCTTGTGTTATTTTTACTGTAATTGCTTTGTATCATTGTATTTGTGCGTATATGAGCTATTATATTGTATATGTTCGTTAGCAGTTTATGGTATTGTGTATGATACATATGAATGTGGGCTGTATATGAGAGCTGCTTGTGGAATTGTGTGTGGATGGATTTGTCACATTGTGTGTATGTGAGGGGCTGTTTGGGGTATTGCATGTGAGAGGCTGCATGTGGGATATTTAATGGTGTTGCGTTTGTGGGGATTGTGTGTATGTCTGTGTGTGGGCTGTTCGTATGATTTTCCTTCACCACCTTTTCGTATTAGCAGATATCTGAAGTTTCACTGAGACTCCTGATAGACCAGAGCCTGTTTGGCTCTAGCAGCCTTGAGTGCGGTGGAAAGACACCTCGAGTGCCGGGCATGGCACTATGGCCGTAGGTTGCCTACCCCTGGTATAGGGAGTAGTGGATAGGAGATACATTGTTTATTTTACAGATGGTTTGGGGTCCTCATGGAACACATAACACATATTACCCACCTTCCTAAAACATAGTCAGTAGAAAAATGGGCATTCATGAGACATTCATTGGCTCCTACAATTTTTATATTTTTATCCAACGTTCACACGGATCACAAATCCATTTTGTGTAGTTGCCCTTTATGGTGTAGTTTTGCGTGACCGAATTGCTTTAGCTGTGAATATGTGTATCAACTATAGTTTTCCTAATATTTATGCAATCTGTTTGCACATCCCAGTACCATAATCAGTGGTTAAAGGAATTTATGTGTGAATATCCTGTTTTACAATGTATCTGATCATTAATCATGCTAAAAAAAAAAAAAGACAACAACATGAGCAATTTTACAGCAAAGAATAAAGAATTAAATCAGGGGTCCTCAAACTCCGGCCCCCCCCAGATGTTGCTGAACTACAACTCCCATGATTCTCTGGCTATCTATGTAATTCAAAGAATCATGGGAGTTGTAGTTCAGCAACATCTGGAGGGCCGGAGTTTGAGGACCCCTGAATTAAACACTCAATAGAACCACGTTCAACTCAACTTCCTCCCAAGATTAATTTTACACTTTATCACCAACATCTATTCACAAAAAAACAAAGCACAAAAAAAAAAAAAAAGGAGGCAGAGGCTTAGACAAAAATATGGGGGGAAACCAAAAATATATAACTATATATTTCTATGTAACACAGCAAAAGAGGAGAGTATATTTAAAATAAGAATAACTACCACAACACGAGGACAGAGTCTTAAATTAGAGAGGTAAAGATTTAAAAATAATATCAGGAAATATTATTTTACTGAGAGGGTAGTGGACGCATGGAATAGCCTTCCAGCTGAAGTGGTAGAGGTTAACACAGTAAAGGAGTTTAACCATGCGTGGGATAGGCATAAGGATATCCTACCTATAAGATAAGGCCAGGGACTAATGAAAGTATTTAGAAAATGGGCAGACTAGATGGGCCGAATGGTTCTTATCTGCCATCACATTCTATGTTTCTATGACTAAATGCTCCTTGAAAAACTATGAACATGGAGGAGATGCCCTAACACCCAATATCATTGTAAGCAGATTTATAAGCGCTGGGAAAAAAAATTAAAATCCATTCAATTTTTAAGAAAACACTATAATTACATCAACTAAGCAGTCACTATGTTTTGAATGTTTAGAGAAGGAGAAAGCTAGAGTACGATAATGAGTCTCTCCAGCCAACCCTGGCTAGCCTCACTTTCCTTTAAAGAATCAAAAGATGCTCGTATTTCAGCATGACAACATAAGGAGATAAATTACACAGGTTAATAGAATATTAATGCTGTTTTCTAAAAATCACTTACTACATCTGCTCTGTGGGAAGCCGCTATTTTCCAATATAGTGTCTGCCGCAACGGAGAAAAAGGAACATATTGGGGAAGGTCAGGGTTAGGAATCTCACAGAATGTAAAAAGGAAAAATAAAATGAACAAACCAAAGGCGTTCAAATCTACTGCTCATTAGTCAATAAGTAGGTTAAATAAAAAGGTATAATCAATAATGATTGAACAATTCAAAACTATATGGCAGTTAACACTAAATAAGTTTTTAAAAATTGCATGAAAAATAAAATAAAAAATAAAAATAAAAAAAGGTCCAGAGCGCCATTTTATAATGGTTTTGGTACATATGTAAACACACATATCTCTATCTAGAATGTAGGTAGATAGATTAAGTAGTTCTATTTATTGTTTTCTGATAATAAAGCCGCTGGGTACGTCCAGTTTTCATTAACTATGACATAAATTGCTTTCTTCTTCCGTATTGTGGTTGCGGTCCTCACTCTAATATACACAGTCCAAATCAGTCCGTGCACAGCATCTTATAAGAAACATTATCACAATCCCACTGGAAGCACCCGGTTTGCTTGAAACCCTACAGATATTCTTTCTGGGAAGATTCTGAGCGCTCAATTATTCACAATTTTGTATTTGGAAAGTGCTGCTAATGCAGCTGCTATAGAGATGGGGTATATTTAGGCTGTTCTTGTCAGGAAGGCTTACATGTCTCCAGTTACACTGATAGAGTAATGTACAGTAATAAAGATAAGTAGTAGTCTGGGTAAACTCCCCTTCCTGCCCCTTCCCCCCCACCCCCCTCGCATTTAGCTCTTGTCAAAATCACATTCTGAAGTGCAAATCCATTTCTTACAGACCTTAACCCTTGTCATGCTAAGTGGGACAGCAAAATAACTTAAGCGACCACGGGTTCATTAATTGTGTCACAATAACTAGACGCTGGTCAGAAGACGAGGTTATCTAAAAGAACATTACATCAAAGAATATTCCTCATTATAATAATGCCTTCCGCACTGTGAACTTGACTTGCTAATGCTTCTAAAATTGTATGGATTTTTTGAGATGCAGTTTATAAGATTAAGTTTTTTAAGGGACATTCCAAGCAAATTTTTATTAGATTGCAAAAAAATAGCGCAAGAGTGTTAACGGAACACTGAGCACCATAACCCTACGTGTGAGTAGTCAAAACATTTTAAGAAGGTGAGGACTGCCAAGTTTTAAAACTCGATTCTTATTTACTAAAATTGCTGGAACTGAATGGAGCAAAACCATATGGCTGCATACAGGGCATTTAAGACTGCAAAAGCCATACATTGTTCATGGAATTCACCCTGGATTCCGCGCTCGTTACTCTGTTGAAACAGCTGTGACCAAAGTATCCAACGATTTAATTGCTGCTAAATCTCGCGGCCATTACTCTATCCTAATTCTCCTTGATCTTTCTGCTGCCTTTGACACTGTTGATCATCAACAGCTTCTTCTCATCCTCCATAATCTTGGTCTACGAGATACTGCTATCTCCTGGTGCTGCTCCTACCTCTCCCAGCGCTATTTCAGTGTTTCTTTCTCAGATTCTGCCTCTTCTCCCCAACCCCTCTCTGTTGGCGTTCCCCAAAGGTCTGTCCTTGGTCCCCTACTGTTCTCCATCTATACTGCCTCCCTTGCTAAACTCATTAGCTTCTTTGGCTTCCATTATCATTTATATGCAAATGACACACAAATCTACCTGTCCTCTCTCCGCCCATCTTGACTCATGTCTCTGACTGCCTCTCTGCTATTTCCAACGGGATGGCTGCTCACTTCCTTATACTCCACCTGTCCAAAACAGAACTTCTGGTCTTTACTCCCTCAAGTGTTGCTACTCCCATGTCTTTCTCCCTCCAAGTCAACGGCACCACCATCACCTCTACCTCGCAGGCTCGCTGCCTAGGTGTTCTCTTTGACTCTGACCTCTCCTTCACCCCTCATGTCCAGTCGACCGGCAAATCCTGCCGCTTCCAACTCAAAAACATAGCTCGCATCTGCCCCTATTTAACATCAGACACAGCTAAGGTGCTGGTCCAGGTCGTTGTTCTTTCTCGCCTTAACTACTGCAATCCCCTTCTCAGTGGTCTTACGTGTTCCCAGATTGCACCACTGCAAATCAATGAATGCGGCGACGAGGCTCATTTTCCTGTCCGCACCTCCCACGCCTCCCCTATCGGTCAGTCCCTACATTGGCTTCCAGTTAGATATAGGGCTCTGTAACGGAACTCCCTGTACTCCGACCGAGTACCTTCCGTTGATGGACGCCTCCTAACCTGTGCCGAGGACCACAAGCACCGCACTGTACACCACAACCACCGGAGACTCCACAACCGCCGTAACTTAACTGGAGTCTCGCGGTCTTCTGTCCTCCAGGACTGTGTGGGGAAGACTTCTCCAGGAGAGCATATCATCAACAAGCTCTTAAAAGAGCTAAGTGATTAAAGCTCAAGGGAGTATGCAGAGCATAGCAATCCCCAGTGTGATTATAGAAGTTCCCTCCAATAATGAGACGAGGCTACGTTTTGAAGGGTACAGAAAAACTGACTCCACTGAGCGTTTATTGCTGCTTTTATGCAGGATTTTACAGGTTAGACACCACCCACTGGACCTTGGGGGGGCACTGACAATACAGTTACAGCAACCAATCATACACAAGATGACAATAGAGCACACCCAGCAGTTACAGTGAATTCCTCCCCTCTGCTTAGGAGATAATGGAGTTAATTAACTGTATCTCCAAGCTGAAAAGTTACACTTTTTATATATTTTCATAACTTTGTGAGTTTACATGCGATATCAATAAAACATTTTTATAACCAGCATAACTGGGGGACAAACATATCCAAAATTCACTTGAATCGATTAAGTGGTTCAGGAGATAGGTGGAAGTCATATTTTGACCAAGGAGGGACAAAACAGCCAGTTCCAACTGGTTTGGCAGTGTCCCTGGGACAACGTCCTGCTGAAGAACAATGGGACAGGGGGAGGGGAAGAGGCACACGTTCCTGTCACGTGCGTGGGCTATAGGCCCAGCCGAGACAGTGGGGAGAGTGTGGAAGTGACAGGGTTAATGACACCAGACCCCTGGTTACCTGTTGCTAGTCCCAGCAACCACTCAATTAACCCCTGCAATCCCTTCTACACTAACACCCTTAGTACATACTCTACTGCCACCACCAAGACTTTTAAACCCGGGCGTCTTAGGTTACCCCACACACAGGAGAATTATAGTATCACAGTTCTACTTTTACTGATAAAACATATATAGTTAACCCTTTTTGGTAACGTGTTTACCTGAGCTTTCCTCTGGAGAGTGAAGCTCATAGAGAACAGAGACACAAGCTGATTAAGTAAACATTTAATCTGACAAAAGGATTCACAGTGCTGAGTACAAAATACAGAAATAAATGACATACAGATAACAAATTGCAAAACAGTACATAAAATAAAATAGGAGAAAACACAATAAATTCCTTACATATATTTACCCCATATAGAATTCTTGTGGGAGTCTTAGATGGTATAGGTCTCCTAGAAGTTACTGACAAAAGAAAAATGAATAACTGACTTCCCTGGATAGTCCAACACCCTCATATATCTAAACTAGTTGTTTCTCAGTGGGCAGACCCCTGGAGGGGGGGGATCAGAGGGGGCTGGTCTGGCAGTCTATTGCCCACTCTATGAAATTCCTTGTGTCCAGCTCTGGTGATGGCTATCTAGATGTTTTATGGTCTAGGCCTGGTGCAAGATCAAAGACCACAATAAATGTCATCCCAAGGTTTACAAAAAAAACAACTCTTAATATATAAACACACATCAAACACTAACTCATGCTTTTGGCATGACAGTTCCCATGGATTCAAAAGGGCAAAAAAGGTGTCCCAAAAGATTCAATATGGCCATACACTGTTTTTAAAGGGCCATACACCCCAGGGCCATAGTCATTGGCAGGAGGCTGGCAATCAGTCCTCTCCAATGCCCAGTGGCAAATGGCAGTTTGTCACAGGCTCAATTTAAGATTCTGGTGCTTGCTTACAAGTCCCTACACAATGCGCTGCTCCAACCTACCTATCCTCCCTAATACACAAATATGTCCCTTCGAAGCCCCTGCGCTCTGCCGAAGACCTACGTTTATCCTCTGTCCGTACTCCATCTGATGCTCACCTCCAGCACTTCTCCGTGGCTGCAACTTTTCTGTGGAACTCCCTTCCCTTCTCCGTTAGACTTTCACCCAGTCTACACTCCTTCAAAAAGTCTTTGAAAACTCACTTCTTCAGGAAAGCATATCACTTAAACTGTTGGCGGGTTTTCATTCCCCCACTCCCCCCAATATTACTCCTCTCCTGCAACTCTATAAAATAACAGCCTAGCAGCCAGTAGACAAATAGTTAAAAATCCTCTGAGGAAGGGTTGATTATGTGGCCACTAGCCTGCATTTGCTAGCCAGTCGCCACATTAAAAAAGTAACAATTCAAATTAATAAAAATCCTATGGGGGTCAATAAGACAGCCATATTGCTATAATTGCCCCAACATGCCATTGCTAGTTTTTAAAGTTTAGTAGACATGCACCAACCTTCCAGATGGCATGTGTTGAGCATTTGAAGGTAAAATACCTCCATTATAGCAATATAGGGGGCAGACCGAATTCAATTTCCAGTTGTTTTCACCAGATTTTGTCAATTCTGAGAAAATCTGGTGTTTAGTTATTTACCCTGTAGCTGTATTTTCCAACATGTCAGCACTGGGAAGCATGTATGTTACAAAAAAATGCAAATCTATGCAAGTTGAAGAAAGCAAAGAAATCCTTAGGAATAATAGGAAGATTGTCATAATTAACCATATCACCACCAGGAAAGAGGCCAATTTAATGCTGCAGGACAACATCCTCTAGTTGGATGAAGGATACATGGAATATGCCAGGGGAGAACTCAAAATACTTTAAGATGGGAAAGTGGGAAGGGAGTGCCGTGAGGTAATATATTTTAATCACATTTATCTAAATTCCTAATAAAATAAGAATATATGGGCAAGTAGTATTAGTATAAAATGAGAGGGTTTGGGGAGCCAAAAAATGCTGTTATGAAGGGTACATCGAAATTCAAATGTCTCTGCAAGGTAAAAATGAAATGCCACCTAACCCTTGCTTGGAATCTAGTAGCCAGCTAAGAAAAAAAGTTAGGACACAGTTTTTTTTTTTTTAAACTAACAAAGCTTTATTTTAAACAACAAAAATACAATCTTTAAAGGGACACTAAAGACACCGGAACAAATACAGCTTAATGTAGTGGCTCTGGTGTCTATAGCCTGTTCCTGTAGGAAAAGGCAGTGTTTACATTGCTGCATAGTAACACCTCTAATAACTGACACTCAGATGGCCATTAGAGGTGCGTCTTAGTTCAGAGCTGCATAGTGCGCAGCACCTACGTTCATCATCTCCACTCTCTATATGGCGGCGCTGAACACTTCTCAGAGATGCATTGAATCAATTTGCATCTCCTATTGAAAGCATTGGCTTGGCTGAGATCATCAACAATGATTATCTCAGCCATAGAGGCAGGGCCACCCATGGTGTGCCAAAAAATGATGAGTAAAAACCCATAGAGACACACATTCTCTTACACACTCCAAGTTATTAAAATTTTCTTTTTATTTAACCCCTTAAGGACCAAACTTCTGGAATAAAAGGGAGTCATGACATGTCACACATGTCATGTGTCCTTAAGGGGTTAAATCCACACAGCCACCCTACCTTTGGGAGAGCAGGAGTGGATCGTTTCCATGGGGTCCAGTGTGGAGCTCTGCTGAAATCCTTCTGCTCTTCCTCGCCCTTGAATAGCCGCTTATCGGCGAAACGCACATCGGAGCTCCTTCCGATGTCTCAATATTAGTGATGTCGCGAACCGTCCGCGAACTTGCCGCAAACGGTTCACCACGAACCGTTCACGGTGAACTCCGGTCAGCTGACACATCCCTGCCAATCTCCGGCAGACCCTCCCTCCCAGACCCTCCCACCTCCTGGACAGCATCCATGTTGAAGCTGCCTTCAACATGGATGCTGTCCAGGAAGTAGGAGGGTCTGCCGGAGATTGGCAGGGATGTGTCAGCTGACCGGAGTTCGCCACGAACCGCGGCAAACCGTTCGCGGACGGTTCACGACATCACTACTCAATATGCTTGAGCCAATCCTGACTATGAAACCTCTCTAAAACTGACAGAATATTTGTAACCCATTTAGTAGACTTAAGCATCAGTATTTTCTTATATTCACCCAACTGTGGTACAATACCAACAGAACAAGAAAATACAGTTGTAGCTGATACTTACCTATGGTATCCACAGTCTGGCATACTAGTCACATTATATATGCAGTTAGTTTGGACTTTAAATTTTTTAGCATTGTAGGTGGCTTTGAAGGCACAGGTAGTATCTTTCCATTGCATTAATTTACATCTAACAAAGTCTTTTCTTTGACAAAGGGACATTAAGCTACAGTGATTCTGGTGACTATAGTATCCCTTTAAGAATTATTATTTTTGGCTTTAACATAACACCAACTTATTCCGCAATGTGTTACAATATTATAAAATCGAGGAAATTTAACAATAAATGAGACAATTACAAAAAGTTACAGGACCAATAGGTTTAGGAGGACCCTGCTCAAACAAGCTTACAGTCTAGTTATGCTAGTGAAACAGGTTTTCAAACTATGGCCTTACAATAAAAGAAAATATTAACACAGATATACTTACTGCAATGCCTACTCAGGGACTCCAAGACATTGTGCTGCCTGGGTCAAAGGATGAAATGCTGCCCCCCTTCCCCGCCTTGCACCAAAGGCAGGCCAACATCCATAATGTTATGCAGTGTGTGTAGTGAATGCAATGTCTGTGTAGTGGATGCAGTGTGTATATCATATTCAGTGTGTAGTGAATGCAGCGTGTGTGTTCAGTGAATGCAGCGTCTGTAATTATGTCATGGATGTAGTGTGTATTGCATGCAGTGTGTGTGCATAGTGGAGGAAGCATGTGTAGTGGATGCAGTGAGTGTATGTAGTAGTGTCTGTGTAGTGCATGTAGTGTGTGTGTGTGTAGAGTTGGATAAATGCAAAATGCCGCCCCTGTTAAAGTGCCGCAGTCCGTCGTATTCACCGTAGCCGCTAGAATTACTGTGTTCATCACTTTCCTACATGTTTCCCTGCTCTTCTCTTTGGATAATTGTATTTTTGTTGTTAAAAATGAAGCTTTGTTAGATTAAAAAAAAAAAAAAAAAAACTGGCTCCTAAATTTTTTGTCTGACTCCTAGATTCCAAGCACATTTCTCAAGCCTTGATCTATAGACCTACTTAAATAAATGATCATTTTGTCCCAGTATTATCCATATTGCTGGATCATTTTTATCAAATACTTTGACTGTGCTGGAATTCCGCTGAAACTGCAACACAGTCAAAAGATGAAAATAACATAAGGTGCAAGAGAATACGGAGAACAGATACAGCTCGAGTAGCTTGCCCTTCAGTGGGTCCACGCTCAGACCTCAAGCTAGTTTTAGCTCATCTTGAGCCATTACAAAGAGAACCTAGGCCATTTGCATATCAGACGGATACCACCAAAAAGGTCAGTTCAGATCACAAATCAGGCCAGCTGGGGTTGCTGTATCTCTCGTGCAGAGACAGCCTGCATTTCGGATCTGGACCGGCCTTTTGGGGCAAAATTCAGGGAGAGCCATAGTCAAACTGCAAAAGAGAAGAAGTCACATTCAGCTAGGTTCCCTGGTGTGGCCTACATTTTAAATATCAAATGTTAACTCACTACAGCTAAGTGGAAAAAACAAAAACAAATTATTTTTCAAGTGTCTTATCAGCAAGCAGCACCATACATTTTTATGGTTAGTTTTTCCACCACACATCAGCTTTAAACATCAAGGATCCTTTTCTTTTTGACTTTGCCTTTTCACCTGAATTATGGGCTTTTCAGTGAATGCATAGTTGATTTTAATTAAACCATGTTCAAAGACACCAATGTGCCATTTAATGATAGCAACGCAGTATTCCGTATTTTCTCCCAGTAAAATTAGCATACATATCTAAAACTGTCTTATAGCCCACACTCTATGTTCCCCTGACGGTTTGGAAATGGAGCTCGCCTCTTACACAGACCTAGTTAATCGACATAAAGAAATATTCTAATGTGTCAGGACAGGAGATGTAGAGACTGTTAATGTGTAGAAATGCCAGCAGCAGCTGGGACTGAAGGAGGATTCATGCTGTGTCTGACGGGGATCTGGACCTGCCTTCCACTGTTTGTTCTATGAAATGTTAATCAGTGCTCTTAATTTCCCAAAACATGCAAAACATTATGTGCTTCTGTGGTGCAACTTGTTTCAGGGAGAAGGATCAGCATTAAGGAGTAAACAGCCAACAGCCCATTGTAAGCAGACTGCAAGTAATCTGTCAGCCTGGCCAATATTTCACAACACGCATTAACACTTTCACTGACAACCCTGCAGTAGGAAAGGCATACAATCACCTCTTAAACGCTGAGAAAGCTTACAGTAATGGACATTCCTAAAGAAGTTGCAGACTTTTCGGAAAGCAAATCCTAGTTCTCGTCTCATTATGCAAAGATTTTCACATCTACGGTCAAGGCTGAGTTTGTTTCAAAGCTTGATATTGGCCTCCAGATTAAAAAAAAAAAAAAAATTCCCTAGGCCCAGAGGTCGCTTTGGGCATGTGTGTAGCACTCTGTAATCTCTAAGTGGAATGCACAACCACCACAGTGTGCGTTCCACCTACAGTGCTTCCACGACAGAGGCATTCATACCTCTTCCGGCACGGATTGGGTGGATGTGATAAAGGAGTGGAATACAGGACCTTGGCATGCGTTCCATACCTGTAACAAATGAAGGCCAAACACTCCTTCACAAAAGCCATACGGAGCCCTCCAAGAATTGCAGCACACTCACCACATCACCAAAAAAATTTGAAAAGCTTAGTCCATTCTGCCAAGGGCATGCAGCAAACTCGGCTACCTGATCTACCTGTCCGGAGGACAGGCAAAACACTAAGGAGCTCAGGGTGCAGTTGGTCTTTACGAGGCAAGCATAGGAGGAGACTGGGGTTGATGACTGCTTTTTCTTTTAACCTTTTTAATGCTAGCTGTCCTGTGTGATAGGAAAGGGCAACTACCTATTTATGACTGCCACACCTTAAATGAGACGTAGTTTACTAAAAAAAAAAAAGGCACCATAACCACTATATGGCAATACAATTTATATTGATATCCGGTTAAAATTTAATATTGACAATGCATAAGAGCAGAGTTCGCATTAATAATTTCAGAGGGTATGGGCAAGGCTGCAGATGCCTCTAGGACACAAGGTTAAGGATGTGCCAAGAACCGCGGAAGGGTTTATCATGTAGTGGTTATGGTGCCCAACATTCTCTTTTTATAGGTGAAGTAAACAATGCCTCATTCAAGATGTGGCAGTCAGCGCAAATAGGTAGTTGCTGTGTCTCTCGTGCAGAGGGAACTTGCTGGCATTTCAGATCTGGACTGCCTGTATGGGTGGGACCAGTCTGATATGTTTCAGAGATGTTCTCTCTGTAATGACACAAGATGAGCTAAAACCAGCTTGAGATCTGAGCGAGGACCCACCGAAGGGCAGGCTATTTCAGCTGCTGCCCGTTTTCAGTATACTCTTGCGCTCAGTTTGGTTTGATAACTTATCTGTGGTCCGCTGGTCACAGGTTACAGCCTCCAGGAAAGCTGTAAGCTCCATTAGCCTCATGAAAAAGAAAATCCAGTACAGCTTAATGGACTTTAATAATGATATCATTCTTTTAATTCCATTACCATCTTATAAATATTGGCAGGATTGACAAAATAAAACAGTTGAAAGCAGATAGTGTATCATTCTGGCAGACCTCCCAAGAACCAACTTTTATGATAATGTTTGAGGGGAATGTGTATCTAAGCAGGTCTGCCCTACTACTACAACTATTAAAAAAAAAAAATAATGATAATAAAAAACACCTCTTCTCTATGCATTATAAATTGTGGCACAAACCAAAAATACCAAACTTGTGCAAAAATTATGATTATTCACTGAAGAAGATATAAAGCTTGTACTGCCAGCAATCCAATTGAAAATAAAATAACGGCAATAAAACCATTTGTTTCTCCAAAAGGATACAGCAGTGCAACAATTTAGAAGTAACAATATGGTGGCTCCCCTATGAAACAACTGGTTGTAGCCCATTTTGCCCACATGATTTATTGGAGATGCTAAGAAGTCAACTCAAGAATGCTTAGTGAATACATAAATTTCTTTAAATATCTGTTCCACAGATGCTAAAGTACGAGATATCCCAGATTGTGGAAACAGATCTTGAAAAGTGTTCTCTAATCCCTTCTGGAGAATTTTCTTTAAAGAGAGTATGATTTAGCAATGGCTGATTTGATCCATGTTTCGCCTGTGGAATTTAAAACTGCATATTCTTTAAATGTGTCTTTGATTATCTGCTCTCCAAATGGTCAGTGATAATTCAAATTTTGATATATAGATCATGCCCTTGCAGTCTCACTGTTCGAGTCGGTTTGTGTGTGTGATTAAAGGTCGATTTACAGAGAAGGGGATAAAAGACGTCTAAAGCAAGTTAAAGGGACACTATAGTCACCCAGACCACTTCAGCTCAATGAAGTGGTCTGGGTGCCAGGTCCCTAAGTTTTTAACCCTTCACATGCTATGTTTACATAGCAGGGTTAATCCAACCTCTAGTGGCTGTCTTCCTGACAGCCGCTAGATGCGAAATTCGCATTCAGCATGCAGAACGTCCAAAGGAAAGCATTCCGCTCTACTCGGGGGCTGACGTCGGCAGGGGAGGCGAGGTCTTCAGCGCTGAGGAAGCCCGGCGCTGGATTAAGGTAAGCTACTGAAGGGGTTTTAACCCCTTCAGCGCCACGGGAGGGGGACCCTGAGGGTGAGGGTCCCCCAAGGATGACAGTGTCAGGAAAACTGTTTTTTTTTTCCTGACACATAGTGATCCTTTAACATCAGATTGGAAAAAATATGCTTTCCTATTTCAGGTATAACATAGGTTTGGATGTTTAATCTGTTTTGTTGTTTTAATATACTTTAACTTCTGGAATTGACATCATATTCCAGCTCCGGCATCACTAAGGGGCGTGCGAGGGAGCAGAGCAAGGAGATCACAGTTCCCTCGCCGTCAGCCTACAGAACGTGCAGCTGGTCGCCTGCACGCCTCAGAGGGAGCAGGCTCACAAATCCCAGGCGTCAGGACTAAATTCCTGGTCGCCATTGATTTCCTCAAGCCCTTCATAAAGATAATATGTTTATGAAATACTCATTTTAATATTGGGGTGACAGTGTCGCCTTAATATTACACGGTTGACCAGATTCTCCTACGTGAATCCACAAGAAGGGCTGTGGTCAAGGGCTCATGGGGTAAACTAGCAAACCATTATAAAAAATAGTTGTCTGGGCACTCCTGGTACCATAAAGTTGTAGTGGTTATGTAGCTTGGATTGTACCTTTAATGACCACTTCAATGGTGTACCATTAATGAAGACATGAATGGTGTGCATATGCAGCTAAAGTATGTGTGTATGCATGTGTGTTTTCACAAGCAAACTGACACTATTGGAGCATTTGTTGTGTAGAGCAGTGCAGCAGAAGAAACTAACACAATTAAGGGCTGCAGTCGCCAAGTTCCTATGCACACAGATTCCTTTTTTTGCAGCTGGATAAGACTTTTTTGCAGCCAATCTGTTTGCACTTGTCCATTAGTGGGCAAATATATTTTAAAAGTGCAGAGTACGAGCTAAATATGTGTTACAATTATTTATTTATTTTTACCAGGGAACCAACATAAATGGTCAGGAAATTGTTTAAAGGACCACTATAGTGCCAGGAAAACATACTCGTTTTCCTGGCACTATAGTGCCCTGAGGATGCCCCCACCCTCAGGGACCCCCTCCCGCCCAGCTCTGGAAAGGGGAAAGGGTTAAAAACTTACCTTTTTCCAGCGCTGGGCGGAGAGCTCTCCTCCTTCTCTCCTCATCCGATCCTCCTCCTGGGCTGAATGCGCACGCGCGGCAAGAGCTGTGCGCGTATTCAGCCAGTCGCATAGGAAAGCATTTACAATGCTTTACTATGGACGCTTGCGTGCTCTCACTGTGAAAATCACAGTGAGAAGCACGCAAGCGCCTCTAGCGGCTGTCAATGAGACAGCCACTAGAGGATTAGGGGGAAGGCTTAACCCATTCATAAACATAGCAGTTTCTCTGAAACTGCTATGTTTATTAAAAAATGGGTTAACCCTAGAAGGACCTGGCACCCAGACCACTTCATTAAGCTGAAGTGGTCTGGGTGCCTAGAGTGGTCCTTTAATAATACATGTTTGTGGATGCATTTTTAACAATAAGATTGAATCAGGACAGAAGTGTTGAGTTCTGCGTCTAAATGTATTTTTCAGCCCCTGAAAAGATTTGGTTAATATTAGAGATCTTCAGAAGTGAAGACTTCCCTTTAAGCAAAGCCAGGGCTCTGTGAGTGTATAGGAATCTATATTTTCCCAGAATAAGGTTTAAGGCTAGCTAAATGTCTAAATAGCAGGCCAATGGAAAAATTATTATTTAATTGGTTATTATATTATTAAGTCAGAGGTTTCCAACTATGGCCTGTTAGAGTAGGAGGCATCGTACGAGCATTAACAGCAAACATATATAGTGCATTAGGTGTGTGGATGAAGGTTTACATGCATAACATAACTGCAAATGTTGCTTTTATAGTTCCGGCTTTGATGTAGACTACTCTACTGAAAAACTGCATCCCCAAGCAGGCCAAATCTTGTCAGTGATGGCGATATGCTGGCTTAGTTGCCAGCGTGCTGATGTTGAAATGGAGTCTTTCCTTGCGCTGTGGTTGCTATGGGTGGAGAACAGAGAGATCTCCTGCGGTGGGTCTTTTCAGTACTCCCTTGTCAGTCAATGCCTTGGTATGCCGAGGCATTGACTGACAGCTGGGAAGTTTTTCCTCCTAATCTAGTGAGCACAGGTTGTTTGGTGCATGACAGGTGCCCTTTAAAAGCTGGGATCTCAAAAGTGCATCAACATTATCAGTCTCCATCTCTCTGTTACATGCTGACCAAACTGTTATACACGTGGCTTGTGTATCCGACTGAAACTGCCACAGCTCAAATCAGTTGCTGACCTTGGGCCTTGATCAATAGGACCTGCTAAAGGCTGCAGTGCAAAATTAGATGTGCCGGTTTTGAAAATTTATTTCAGGCTCCGGTGGTTTCCATTACACAACTGCGTAGGCCTCCTGTTTTTCTAACCTGCAGGCAGCTGGTTATATCAATAATCACAATCACTACTATTTCCAAGCTCTACCAAACATGTTAAAACTGTCTGCTAGCACATTGTCCTCAAAGGCTGATGGAATCATGTGTGTTAAATGTATTGTTCTAGTATTACTAATGAATACTGTGGCATTGTGTAATGGCTTAACATGTCCTACTAAGAGGTCTATCTGATCTCACCTTGAATCAACAAGCTGTTAGTCCATATAATAACCATTATATCCTTGGATATTCAGATTTTTCAAAAAAGTATTGCTTTATCAGATTCAGTACGGATTTTTAAACAAACATGTTAGTCAAATAATTCATTGCCTTGATGTTCATTCAGTAAAAAAACAAAAAACCCTTTCCTCTGTCACAGGTTAAATCTCTCTTTAAGGCAGGGCTTGACAAATTTGCTTTGGATCTAGGAGCCAGCTTAAAAAGTGAGACTTTTTTTTTTAACAACAAAAATACAATTCTTAAAGGAACACTATAGTCACTAGAACCACTACAGGCTAATGTAGTGACTCTGGTGTCTACAGCCTGTCCCTGCAGGCTTTTCCACGTAAACACTGCCTATCCAGAAAAAAAGGCAGCGTTTACATTGCTGCGTAGTAACATCTAGTGGCAGTCACTCAAAAGTGTCTCCTATCTGCATGGAGGCGCAGAATGTTCCCCAAAGAGATGCATTGATTTAATGCATCTCTATGAGGAGATGCTGATTGAAGCAGCATTTTACTGCGCATGCTCAAAAGCTCCCAATTCTACAGGAAAGCATTGGATTGGCTGAGATCATCAAGATTGATAATTTCAGCTATGGAGACTGACACTGCGTTGGGTAAAAAAGGTGAGTAAAAACACCATTCCCAATTGATCGAAGGGGGGCTGGTGACCTAAACACACACACACACAGACCGACAGACCCATACACACACACAGACCCATACACACACACAGACAGGCAGAGACACACTCACTCACACACTGACAGGCAGAGACACACTCACTCACACACTGACAGGCAGAGACACACTCACTCACTCACTGACCAGCAGAGACACACTCACTCACTCACTGACAGACACACAAAAATTTCTAGATACACAGTCAAACACACAATATATATACACACACACACACAATGTCACAGATACCCACATAAAAAAATTTTTAGCCACCCTCCTGTTTCCTACCTTTTGGGTTCAGGAGGGTGGCTTCCCTGGGGTCTAGTAGGACTGGGCAGAAGGTGGTTACAATAGGGCTAGCTGTGGCTGATAGGAGTGGGCTGCCGCTCTGTTCAGTCTCCCCCTCCTCCTGTATCTCAGTTTGCCGGGAGGAAGTGAACTTTACTTTCTCCTTGCTCTGAGGCCGCGCAGGAGAAGGGGCGGGCAGCCGGCTCTGCAGAATGGGAGCGAGTTGGAAGTGTGCTCTGCGGTACAGGGGCGTGCAGCAAGCGGAGCAGATTTTACCTGGTGTCCTGCCAGCTTGTGGTTCCCCTGCGCGGCCACAGCGCCGGAAGGAAGTATGTACAGCTCCCTTCACTTCGTTCCGGCCCACGGGCGGACAGAGAGCTTGCACGGCATTGCAGGACAGGAGGAGGAGGGCAAGTGCTGACCAATCCCAGATCGCCATGGCGACTAAGAATTTTGCCCTGGCGCCTGGGATTTGTCGAGCCCTGCTTTAAGGATTAATGAAAGTGAAGTGAGCACTCCAAGATTAATCTGGAAGTTTTAAGATGCTCATAATCACTACTAAAGTACACTTGCCATGTTACATAAACACATTAAAAGAACCACTAAAGTCCCAGGCCACCTTATCTCAAATAAAGAGGCCTGAGTGCAGTGGTCATGTCATTTTACCCTTCAAGTTAAAACACTACTATTTTGCAGAAACATTGGACCATGTTCAGAGGAAGTGAGGATTTTTTTACAATTAGTTTTAATGAAAAAAGGGGGGACCTGGATAGGACTAGGCACAGGAGCACAACAGCTATAGGAATACAAGTGGTCTGGGGAATTTTGAGATCCTGACCAATTATACTTGTTCTTCATGTAGAATCCCCCCTTCCTCCCCCCCAGTACTCACATATTCCTTAAAGTATTTAGTCAAACAAGAGAGAGAAGTTACCATACCAAATTCCCAGATTTTACTATTAACATGACGTAAAGGAATGACTTTATTAAACACACAGAGGCGAGTATTATGAATAACTCTTTCTTTATTCCCTCAGAAGCAAAGATAGAGGAATATAAATATCAAAATGAAAGAAAAAAACTGTATAGGCACACAAGAAACCAATCACACAACAGAGGAAGTAGCTATAAAAGGCTGTGTCTCCCACAATACCCCTCTTTTTTGCGAGAACCGAAGACCAGGAAAACACAAAACGATCTCACACCTGGCAAAACCGGAACCAACTTCAAGCTAAAAGAGAGAGAAATATGGTAATAACCAAACTCCAAACTGAAGACTTACCAAGCAAAATGTCAACAGCTTAGAAGTTCAACCTATAATATAGGAAAAACTATTAGTATACAGTTGCAATAAAAAGTATGTGAACCCTTTGGAATGATATGGATTTCTGCACAAATTGCTCATAAAATGTGATCTGATCATCATCTAAGTCACAACAATAGACAATCACAGTCTGCTTAAACTAATAACACACAAAGAATGAAATGTTGCCATGTTTTTATTGACACACCATGTAAACATTCACAGTGCAGGTGGAAAAAGTATGTGAACCCTTGGATTTAATAACTGGTTGAATCTCCTTTGGCAGCAATAACTTCAACCAAAAGTTTCCTGTAGTTGCAGATCAGACGTGCACAACGGTCAGGAGTAATTCTTGACCATTCCTCTTTACAGAACTGTTTCAGTTCAAGCATCCATGTGCGCCAACCACCACACCAATCCGTCCCTGGATTCCTCGTCCAGCTGTATCCTGGACTCGTAAGAATGACCTGAGTGGAGGTGCGATCCCTTGAGCCGCTGGAGAGCTCGGTAGTGTAACGGACCTGGAAAGATTGCTTGAATGGAGGCTGCGAGTAGACCGATAATTCTTGCCAACTGTCTGATGGACAAATCAGACACTCAGAGCTCGCCAAAGCTCTTTCTGAATGGCTTTCATCTTGGATTAAGGGAGATATAGGAATTGTTGAATGGAATCCACCTTGAACCCCAAAAATTCCATTGATTGAGCTGGGGTCAAGATCGACTTGTCCCAGTTGATCATGAATCCTAAGTTCTGTGGGTCTGTAGTGGACCTCTGGACTGGGACATGATTAGAATGTCGTCCGCCACACGTACGGAGGAAGGACACCACCGGTCTCATGATCTTGGTGAAGCACCAAGGAGCGGAGGATAGACCAAACGGTAGACATGTGAAACGCCACCGTTTTCGTGCCAAGGTGAAGTGGAAGTCTCTGTGTTCCACCGCAATGGGGACGGTGAAATACGCATCCTTCAGATCCAGTTTTGCTAACCAGTCTGACGCACGGAGGATGTCTGAGGCAATGGATGCCTTCCACCTGAAAATGCTGATAGCGGAGGAACGCATTGAGGGGGTCGGAGATTTATCACCGGTCGAACACTACCCCCTTTCTTTGGTACTAGGAAGAGTTTGCTCGTAAAGCCTGGGGCGGCAAATGACAACTTCTCTATCGCACCCTTCGTAAGCATCTCCTTGATTTCTGCCGAAATCAACTCCTCCTGTTCCGAGGGAAGGGACAGTTTTCTGGGGATAGAAAATTGGACAGGCAGAGAGACAAAATCGAGGTGATAACCCTTTACCAACTGGAGTACCCAGGTCACAGCCGCCCAACCCCGGAAGAACAAGGCCAACCTGCCCGCCACCCGTTCTGGAGCATGGAGGGAAGAATGGGTACTCACCATAAGGACATCTGCCCGAAGTGGCACCACGGGGGTATCTGGAACCCCACGACCTCCCTCTAGCTGGGAAGAATGGAGGTGTCCCTCGGATCCTGGAATCCCCGGGAGGGAAAGAAGGAACCTCTGTTGGCCCGGAACGAGCCTCAGAATCCACGTCCGGGTGGACAGTTCCTACTACGCCCGGCCCCTCCGAAAACCTTAGGCGCAAACACACGCTTCATATTGGCCTGAGCTTTATCAATGGCCGGAAAGGTTTTAACGTAGGACCCGAGGTCCTTCACGAAGTTATCACCAAACAACATCCCCTCGCTGGATGACCTCGGTTCTGCCACAGTCGTGGTAGCTAGCTTGGGGTCAATTTTCAGCAAAATTGCTTTACGTCTTTCAGCCGACATAGCAGTGTTCACATTCCCCAGGAGACAAATGGCACGTTGGACCCATCCTATGGCTACATCTAAGTCAAGGGTAGAGTCGCCAGCTTTAGCGGCGTCCAGGAGTTCTTATAGCTTAGACAAAGGGCCCAGTGTATCCAAAATCTTATCCTGGCACCCTTCAAGGGAAAAATCCAGGCCCTTTTTAGGTTTCCAGCCCGATTTGTTTAAAAATTGGGCAATCTGTGGGTCACCCTCTGGGGTCTTGCAGGCCGAACCTGGGAGGCAAGGCCTGGGCCATTCAGCACGCAATTTATTGCGGCCCTCCTTAGACAGGGGGGTGCGCATGCGCTTTGCCACATATTGGGCGATATGCCCTGGGGGTTCCCACTCGGCTGACCAGGGGTAGCGCAGGTCATCTGTGTCGAACAGGGGGTTGCCCTGCGGATCCAACAGTGCCACATCATCCCCAGCAGAGCCAGCTATAAGAACCCGAAAAGTGTAAGGGGTCCCACCCGTAGGCGGTAAATCCTCACCTGACTCTACCTCATCATAAAAGGCGTATTCTAGCACGTCTGAGTTAGCCTCCGCACTCCGGTCGGTATCCGACCCTTCCTCATGGGCTCTAGCCCGTTTCCATAGTCTAGCCTTTTTAGCCCGGCCAGGGGCTCTTTTACACGTGGGAGGCGCGCCATCTGTGACCGCCTCAAGCGTGTCCATCACGGCAGGTAGAACCTGCATCGAGGAGTGGGAGTCGACATGCTTAGCCTTACGGGCTCAAGGCATAGCTGGGGCAGGCGGGTGGGTCGCGACACCTAAGAGGGCGGGGGCCGCCATAGAGGGTAAAAGCATAGCTTGAAAGGACTGGGAAAACGACGAGGACATCACTCCCAGGGCAGACGCAAAGGCTTTCTGCAAAGATGATGCTATAGTGGCATCCAGTAAGGCTTGAAATTCTTGGGAGGCTACAGTACCCTCAGGGTTATCTTGGGTCAAGTCCTCAGCAAGGCCCTCTGGCCCTTCATCCCTGTCCTGCATATTAGCAGCAAAATAGCAATAGTATATAATATATATATGGGAATCCCTGACAATAACTGAACAGTGCAAATATCAGGGTTGAGTAACCCATAGAAAAAACAATAGAGAAAAAACCTTGGCTGCTGGTGTGCCCAGGGGACCCAGTGGCCTGCAAGAACGAGTAGCAGGCTGAGCGTGAGCAGGATAGACAGTGTGGCCGGCTGCGAGGAGATCCGCCTCCAAAATGGCCGCTGCATGTGGAAGCCCAGCAGATGCCGATCGCAGTCTGCCTCCAGGCAGGGGAAGGGGCGCGTACACCCTAACCATGTGGGCAGCTCACGAGCATGAGGGGAGAGCTGCGGTCAGCTGAGGGTAAACGGCGCCCGAGGCCAGCGCGCCACCCACAGCAACAGGGTAGGCGCAGGCCCAAGGGAGCACGGAAAGGAGTCTCCCCGGTGGGGAAACACTAAAACATAAGGGGATTTCCCCAGGCACACCACCAGAACACAAAAATAGTCACATAAGCAGTAAACAATTCATATTAAGCAACAAACATGTATATAAAGCACAATGACAAGATAAAATCAATGAGCCTGAATACACAAGAGGAACAAAATACTTGGCTGGTCTGAGGGAGCAGCAAAGAAAGAGGGGGATTGTGGGAGACACAGGCCTTTTATAGCTACTTCCTCTGTTATGCGATTGGTTGCCTGTGTGCCTACACAGTTTTTTCTTACATTTTGATAATATTTATATTCCTCTATCTTTGCTGCTGAGGGAATAAAGAAAGAGTCATGCATAATAGGAGCCTCTGTGTCTTTAATAAAATTAAAACACATTGTTTCTTGCATACGCTGCCCTGTGTTATTAGCAATGCTCTTTGTTATCAGCAATTAGCATTCTGATAATTAGACTTGCTATTTTGATAATTAGAATGCAGAAAATGCACCCAGCAGTGCACCGACCTCTATACAATATTGTATAATGTGTATAAATAGAAAAAAAAAAAAAAAGCCTTCACCTAAACAGAATATCGGAGTAAATACCTTGATTTGACACATCAAAGGTTAACATGCAGTAATCAAATTTAAATAGAAACAGACTTACAAATAAGCCAATACTAGCTGAAAAAGTATATTTCTTCCTTGACAAACATTAAAATGTTCCAGTCTTCAAGAGAATTAAATTACATCCACAGCACAGTCTAAAATATTACTTAATATTAACGCACTTGCACTCACCCAATAATCAATCAATTTTTGGCACATTAACTGAATTGGCATCCAGAATTATTTCTCCTGTCAAACTCAAAGTCTAGCACGGGTCACATAAACAAAGCTTAAGTTTATGGGGGCCGCAAAACGAAATCCCAGTCCTTCCCACCTCTACTAAATCCCAACACCCCCCTCTAGCCAACAAGCAGACTCCACTTACATTGCCGCTGCCAGTATGCAACTCCAGAGTCTGGCCTCTGGTATTCCCCAAAAGGCACCGTCCGCACCCTGTGCCAAAGCGGATACTCCAGCTACTTCTTGAAACCCTGTGAAGGTGGAGCACGTGGACTTCACGTCAGAATGTGACGTGGCGTGCATCCGTGCACCTCCAGGTACTCCACTGTCCTGCCGCTGCCATCAAAACACAGACAGACACACACGCAGACAGACACACACACAGACATACACTCACATCATTCCCTGGGGTCCAGTGGGATCTTCTATCTGGAGCTCAGTGTTCCTGCTCCTCACTGCTCCGTCGCGCGCAGTTTAGTGATGCTGGGTGCCAGAATAGGACGTCATATTTTGGCGCCCGGTTTCACTACAGATGGCGTGAGGGAGCAGTGAGGAGCAGGAACACTGAGCTCCCTCGCTGCCGACCTTGTCCTGCTTCCTCTCCCCAGCCGGGTAAATGATAGCAGAGTAGGCACCTGCAATGTGTGGCAAGCAGGTGCCTACTCTGCTTTTACACTAAGCATGTACTCGCGGCTCGCCGGGCCGCAAGAAGGTCCATCGTGGGCCGCGAGTTTTACATGCTTGATTTAAGGGATGCCATAGGCACCCAGATCACTTCATCTCAATGCAGGGTTCCTGTTATTTTCTTCCTGACAGACTTGAGGTGCTTCCGCTGTGAGAAGGGACTGTTCTCACACATCCACTCCTCTGAAAGCTCTTGTGGAGAGCATTCGATTGGAGAAGCAGGCACTACTCACGCATGCTCTTCTCGTACCCATTGCTTCTCTAAGAGAATCAATAGTATGGATGAGAAGATACAGAAACTGCGTCTGCGCTCTGACTCAGTAAGTAATGCGACCATGAGGGAGCAATTATCGTGGTCGGTTCCAGGCAGGTCGCAAGACCACACACTTGACCACCAGGGAGTTTAACCAAAACACAAATGGCATACATCCGCAAACATATTACACAAAGATATGGGGGAAGGAGTATGAGGGGGGAGAGAAATTTGGATATAGTAGAAAGTGAGACACTCAGGACTGTTCACTAAACTCTAAATATTAGCTAATTCAACCAACTGGAAAAACAGAGGCAAATTATTTTTTGACTATAGTGCAGTTGGGGAATTTATCCTGTGTTTTTGCCTTAGTTTTTCCTTTCAGCTTTAATTCGAAAATTTAGCGAACATTTCAAATCAAATAACTCTGTTAATGTCCTAAATTCTAGAAAGGTGGTTTATCTGAAATTATTTTGCATCTCAAAACAAGTAGATTATCATGATGGACAAGTTATTAATTTATTTATGGTTTTTAAATTCCTGTGGAGAACTGTTACATATATATGAAAAGTATCAGCACTCCAAGGGTTTCCAGAACACAGGTTTACTTGACAAAAAGTCAAAATACAGTCAAAGTTTCAGTTCCACATGGGAACTTTCCTAAGGACAAAGACCTGGTGTATATTTTTATTTTTTATATGGATTTTCAAACTTCTCTATGGTGTTTGTATGTATGTGTGCATACATACTAAGTAAGATACTGTATATTATTCTTCCAGACAGCAATATCAGATGTCCTGCCTGGAATCTGCTGAGGCCACTCGTTCAATCTCTGGGTCACGAGCCCAAGTGCTCCTATCACAACTAGGACTGCTACGGTCTTCACTTTCCACATATTTTCTAGCTCCTCTTTCAGTCCTTGGTATTAGCCAACCTTCTCATGTTCCTTCTTCCTGATGTTATTGCCATTGAGTATAGCCACATTCACCACCACTGTAGTCTTCCGTTCCTTATCCAACACCACGATCTCAGATCAGTTAACTGCTTTTTTGACGGCCTGGATCTGAAAGTCCCAAAGGATCTTAGCCCTGTCATTCTCAACTACCCTTTGTGGTATCTCCCATCTGGACTTAGGTAGGTTCAACCCATATTACGTGTAGTTATTTTGGTACATAATCCCAGCAATTGTTTGTGCCCCTCGGTGAATGTTGTCCCAGCTTATATCTTTTATCTGGCTACTCTGTGATTGTCTCAGAGGCCTCTTTGTACAGTCTGCATTTTGGGTCTTCTCTGGTGTTTTAGACCCCCGCTTCTGTTGATCTGATGCGGAGTGCCTGTTCTTCAGTTGCTAGGATTAGTGCCTCAGTGTTGTCTTTCAGTCCAGCCTTGCCAAATCACTGTTGGATTTTGTAATGTGAGTCACATTCACTATTTGATGGTGGTACACCTCATGGAGAGGTTTGTCTTGCCATGGAACCTCATTTTCCGCATCCTCTATATATATTGAAGTCTCAGACATTCCCTTAGCAGTTCATCTCTGAGAGCCATCTTCTTGATGTACTTGTGGATCATCATGTTTCATCCAGGACTGGTCTTGACACTCATCACGCCCCCGACCTCCTTCCTTCTGGCTGGTGTTCAGTCTCTGGGTGCTGGATTTTGGATGTAATCTTCCATTCATAGTTTCCAACTCTTAAAAAATTTATTCTTCTCTTATTATTCCACCTGGGTACATGTTGACTGGTGGGGCATATGTGTTCATCCCCTTGGTATATGACACATTTGATGCTCATTTGTGTCATTGCACAAGAACTGGCTTTTAGACAGGTTTTCCACTTGCCCATCAAGTAGTTCTTAATAAAGGCTCTTATGATCTTGTTGACCTTGTATAGAGCCAAACATTCCAGTATCCATGTGTGTGGTATTGGGTCATAGGCTTGCTTGTAGTTAATCCAGGCAATGCACAGATTGGTCTGTCTGGTCTTAGAATCCCGTGTGACTCATTGGTCTACCAGCAGTTGGGGTTTTGATCCTCTGATGTGGTTTCCAATTGCTCATTTACTGGCCCAATTGCCTATCAATCTCGGAGGCTATGATACCGGACAGGACCTTCCATGTTGTGGGGAGGAAGGTGATTTGTTGGAAGTTAGATGGTGTTCCCTTGTGAGGATCCTTCATGACCAGTATTGTTCTGCCTTATGTTCGTCAGTCAGGGTGGAAGTCTGTTGTTAGTAGATGTATAATTTTCTCTACCTGTCATTAATGCAGTATTGTTAATTTATTTATTATGATCATATCATGTCTTGGGGCTGACCAACACTTCATGTGGGGTACTCGTTGATGGATAGCTCCCACTGTGATGGTGACTGGATCCTGTTCTGGGAGCATTCAGTTGTCTGCTTTCCGGTCTAGTAGCCACTGGGTCATGGTGTTATGTCATGTTTCTTCTTCCCATATGCTCTTTCAGTACTACTCAGTCTCTGCTTTGGACGAGTCTTTGGTGGATATGTGGTTAATCTGCAGTTTTGCATACACTTTGGATGGATCTTTTGTAAACCAGGCATTTATTCTCTTAGCTCGGTTTCTCTGGTGTAACTGCTCAGTCTGGTTGCTTGTGTGGTCATATCTTGGCTTATACATCTTGGCTTCCAGTCTTCGTATCCATGGTGGGCATTGTTTCTCCTTCAGCCAGACTGGGCAGTCAAGCAACTGGAGGACCACTAATGCTATAGCACAGGGCTTAATAAATTTGCTTGTAGTCTAGGAGCCAGAAAAAAAAAAAAAAAAGTTAGGAACCAGGTTTTTCAATGTCAAAAATCCAATTCTTAAAAGGGAAAACTATAGTCACCAGAACCACTACAGCTTAATGTAGTTGTTGTTCTGTCTATAGCCTGTGCCTGCAAACCTTTCAATGTAAACCCTGCCTTTTTAGAGAAAAGGCAGTATTTATAATGTTGCCTTGTAACACTTCTAGTGACAGTGACTCAGACGGCATCTAGAGGTGCACCGTGGGTCAGTGCTGCACAGTACCGGTACTAGCGGTTACACCTACGTTTAGCATCTCCACGCACTGCATGGAGGTGCTGAATGTACCCCATAGAGATGCAGTGATTCAGAGAATCTCTATGAGGAGATGCTGCTTGGCGCAGCGTGGAATTTTGCCACACATGCACAATAGCCTCCCAATGCTTTCCTACAGGAAAGCATTGGATTGGCTGAGATCATCAAGATTAATGATCACATTCATGTAGGCAGGGCCAGCATGGGTAAAAAAGGTGAGCAAAAACACCTTTCCCATTAGAGGGGGGCAGGTCACTTAAACACACACACACACACACACACACACACATTAATGTGACCACCCAGCCTCCTTACCTTTGGGAGAGTTAAAGTGGTTTGGCTTTCCCTGGGGTCCAGTGTGGCTTTTGTCATCTCCATGCTCTGCTCCCTAGAGTGCAGTCTGCATCACTGGAAGGCACGGGCGGAGCATAGCAGGAAGGTTACAGCTCCCTCACTTGACTGCCCGTCTGCCTCAATCCTCCAGGAGCCTCTCACTCGTGCACACTCCCAAGCGCTCCCTCAGCAGGCCGGCCGCCCACCTCCACTCTTAGGCAGCCAAACACCTCGGGGGCTGAACGGGCCGACAAATCTCCGGTTTGTCGAGCCCTGATATAGCATAAATGAGCTTGTTGGTCTCTGTTATGGTTGGGATTGTGAACAGTGCTTCATTGACTATGGCTAGCATATGGTCTGGTGGCAGTTTGCCTGCAATATTTGATAAACTTGTCCGGTGGTCAACGACTGCTTGCTTTTCTATGATCATCTTTCTTATATCTGTTATTATGTCACCTTTGGGCACAGATTCAGGTTGACAACCCTCTGTAAATATGGGTGTGGGTATGGGAATTTCTCCTCAAGCCTCATTTCATGTTTTGTGTAGTCTATCTATTTCTAGTTATGACACTGGCTTCCTCTTGACAGTGTTCGAATGTTGTGTAACTAGCTGTTTTGGTGTTGGGGTAGATGGTCTCTTATTTGTCCATAGAACGCACGTTTCATGTAGCCCCTCTCATAGGGTTTGCTGTAGTAGTAGTGGTCAAGCAGATCTCGGTGCTCACTACCTGGCTAGGAATAGTTTGTTCCAGTGGCCCACTTGTCATCAGATTGCCCTAGCATCTGATGTGGACCCTGTTAATCCGAGCGTCATCCAAGCAGGCATGACGCTATTGGTTCGTGTTACTCTCATATTATTGAGAGGGCGGGTACATATCATTAGGTGTCTTGCCCAGGGACACTTACAGGTGAAGTAGTCACAAATAACCATTAATTTAAATAACTATGTATTTATTATACTCGTTTTACCAACATTAAATGTTTGCATTAGATAGTATACACCTTTGCAAACGTTGAAGATTTCACTGTAGAACCCCACCTTTAGTGTTGCAACAGTATTACTCTATTGTCTTGCTTGGAATCTGTAATATTTCTCCCTCAGTATTTTAAAGGGCATAGCTCAGCTGGTCACTGCTGAAACCCCTATGAGGACTGTGAGACAAGTGCATGGCCCCCAGCTCCTTCTTGCCACATGCTATTATCCATGTGTGATGATGCATGAGAACTAACAAAAGCCATGTGGGTCTATTCTAAACAGCAAAGCAGGTGTAGAATCCATATAGTTTAATGCAAGGATCAAAGTACAGTTTTAGAATCCTTTATACAAATGAGGCATTCAGCTAAAAGTACAAGGAAAAAAAAGTGTCCCTATCAGGGTTGGGAAAGTTGGAACCCAGACAAAAGGAAAAATGTCCATTCCAGGCAGGCTAAAACAATACAAGACAAAGGCAGCAATGATTCTAGAGCCCACCCAGGAGATAAGGCAATCCCCTAACAAACACCTTGGCAGATCTGGAGAGGATGCACAAAATGCCAGGAGGTGAGCCACATGAGTCTCTTGTTTACAGCAAATCTATTGCTTCTACAGTTACATTTATGGGATAATCACAAATTAGATACCTATAAAATGAAAAACAAATATGATCCAATTTATTTTTTATGAATGAGATAAAGCCTGTTTGCACATTCATGAAAACCATTTAATTGAAACAGTTACGGAGCGCGTTTACTTTCAATAAACCACTACGAGTTATTGCCTTAAAACCATTAAAGTCACCGAGGCCTCTTCATCACAATGAAGTGGCCTAGGGGCAGTGATTCTGCAGATTTAACCATGCAACGTAAAACACTAAAGCTATTTAAAAGCGGTTAACATTGCAGTGTTAAAACACACCTACAGTGACTGCCATATTGGTTGTCATACTGACTGCTACTGGAGGTTCTTCAAGCTGTAGAAACCAGGTAAAACGCTGGTCACATGACTGAAGCTTCGATAGGAAAGCACTGAATTAACCTTGTCAATCAGAAAACTGGTCCTGTTACTTCGTGACAGTTTAGCTCAGTGGAGTGAAGCTCTAGAGTCAGAAAGTGTCCAGAGCAACTGCCTTGCAAAGACTTCTCATTGAGCTGCATTGGGAAGTCTGTCATTGGACAGCCACATACAGTCTGCCCTGAGTCAAAAGGGGAGGGCTTGCAAAGGCTTCAGACTCAAGATCTGCAGCTTTTGCACACTGTTTTAGATATAACCCAATGAAAAAATGCGTAATTAAAATGCATGTTTTCATTGGAGTTTTTATCTACAAATTATTATTTTTTTTGTATTTTGGCAGCGGAGTTTCCCTTTAACATAACAGCATCATGAATACCCAATTTTATATAACATTAATTATATTTGCAGTTATTTTAGGAGCCCTTACGATTTTAGTTAACTCTAGTCAAATATTTCAGTGTTGACATTCTTGGAGATCCAAGGGTGCCATACTACTGTAACAAGAACCATCCAGCCCTGCCTTCCTCCCAGGATAAAACTGACCCTTTTTTTGCCAACACTCCCTCAAGCAGGAAAATAATCTTCCTTGACACCAACCTCAGAAGACACTCAATCCGTTCCTATTTTTCTCCCAGAAAGCCTGAGTGGTGCCAGCTGATGGAAATTGTTTTTTTTGCAGAAAGCAGGAGAACCGCCTACAAGAAGATTATTCACCTCTACCCAGTGACTCAATCATGAATGACAGGTGGGCAAATATTTACATAGATTCTGCTAGCATAACATTCAAATGATTTGTAAAGTATCTTTTAATATGCGTTCTTGCCTTCTTTCGCTTTGGATGATGCTGTCCCATTTCCTATTTTTACTTACCCATTGACTTGAAATGGACAATTGGAAAGGCACTGCACAACTATTTCTAGCACTTGCTCCTGCTATTGGATATCCCTACCACTCTGTACAGGTTGATTTTATACTCGCTCATGATTTACACCTACACAGTAATAGTATATCTTTCAAATAGTACAAACACATATACCACAACTTTAATCTATTGTTTTTTTGTGCCAGTTTATTGATTTTACTGAAATAGGACATTACAAAAGGTTGTAAAGGTAATATTAGCAATTTAAAAATTGCCATGAAACTTATAATAATGTAGATTAGTTCTGAGTACCAGGTAATTAAGTGTTATTTTATTTTGACAGGATGTTTTGTGAGCCTAAATAAAAAGTTTGGGGCTCATTAAAAAACATAAGCTTTGCACTTTTTTCTGACCATTTTGTCAGTGCTTTTTCTGTATTTTGCGGTTATGCAAATGCATGGATATAGGATGTGGAGCATAAATTATTTGTTTAACTCAAATGCTATCTTTGCACAGCATATCATTATTACCTAAAAACAAAGTCATGTATAAATATGTTTAAAACTAAAGAAAACATTACATTGAATGATAAAAATCATTTAAAAAAATATATATATACATTGACCAGTTAATCTAGCATTTGTTGTTTTCATAGTCTAAATCAAGTCAATGCGAGACTGGGACAGAAAAAAAAAAACATATTTTTGTAACAAACAGCTTTTGGTAAATCCCAGCAGTAAACCACCACGAATTGCTAATGCCATTGCCATAGGTTTAATCGATCTACACCAGTGTCCACCTCTGCCATATGAGGGTTGGAAGGGTGAGGTTAATGTACCCTACATCCGGTCTCCTCTTTGAATAATCCATCAGTGTAGATGACCTTAGCAAATTCATTCCTTTACATAGGAAAGCAAAGGAAGGCAAGTGTGCGTGCCTGACAAAACGCGGTGCTGCGCCAATCAGAAGAGACTGATTAAAATAGCCACAATAGGAGGCAGTTTAACTCTGTTATTTCGACAGATGTGCTTCAAGTGACTGTCAGAATGACTGACAGCTACTAGAAGCATTTTAAGCCTGCAATGAAAACATTGCTATTCCTGAGTAACAGAGTTGCATGGTTAAAACATTAAGACGAAGTGGTCTGGCTGCCTATAATCACAGGTCACCAACAGAATACCTGCAGCTTCAAGATTCAACCTGCAGACACGGGCTACATCTCCAACAAGATACAGCCACAGGTAAAATATACCAGATCTAGTTGAGCTAACAGTTACAAACATTTGCAACAAACTTACTTCAACTAGGCAGTAGCTAATAAATTGAGCATGAGGACGTTCTAGTAACTTAGACCTTGTGATAACCTCAATGTAATTTTCCAGTTCTAGTAATAAATATTGATTGCTGACTACAATGTTCCCCTTCAGCTAAAACAGAGCATTAGACAGGTCTCTACAGCTCCGCTGAATACGGTCAAGTGCTGTGATTGCCTGGAAATATTGGAGAAACTTATGTCAAAAGCACAACAAATGATAATTGCCCATCTTTACAACAATGATTTACGTAACAGAATAATTTTTATTTTTTCTAACAATTGTACTAATTGCAAAGTATGAAAAATGTATTCCAATAATTTACTGGCAAATGTATAAGATCTGGCTGAAAGTAGGAATGCAAGGTCACTAGTATAAATATTTCACAAAATATTGTAACTATGTTATTGTGTAACTATGACAGGCTTGAAGGATTACTTCAACCACCATGACCACTTTAACCACCTAAACATTCCAAATACCTTTTTCTATAAATACCCTCCATAACTATAGCAGAGACACATTTTTCGTCAATTAAGTATTTTCATGAAATTAGTCTGCAGGGTAACAATTGTCTTGTTCCAACTCTGAAGAACACATTTTCCATAAAACCACCTTGGAAAATGTGCGATCTGGCTACATTACCAAGAATACATCTAGCTGAACAGACTTGGTAAATCTTGTTTAACAATAAAGTTGGCAAAAATCTATTCAGTATCCAAATTCATGGATTTCTGCTGGCCCACGTTTACAGCAAATCCCCATGCTCTGTTACTTCAGCAATGGCAACTTTTTTCTGTGAAACCAAGAAATGGCTCAAATCTTTTCATAAAATATTGGCCTTCTCTAGTTCTACATGGGAGGTATGCAAGTTGTTCATAAATCTGTGAACAGCCTGGGTTTGATAGGAAACATTCAGAATCCCTTGCATGAACGAATATGGCTACTGCTGTTCTATTCACAGGAAAATTAATAAATTGAAAACCAATTCAGTTGCCTAAGAAGTTTTCATTCATCCTGGTTTTTAATGAATGAAACCATGCACACCACCACACTGTGCATAAATCCATTTCTAGAAACATATAGGATAGTGCTACATATTTTTTTTCACCTACAATATTTACACAAATTCTATGCATATGTAATTATGCAAAACAAAACAAACAAAAAAAAAAAAACAGGACGATATTGTCTATTATCTCCATAAACGTTTGATGCGTGGAATGTCCATTTAAAAAGTCATGACTGCAAAGGCAAACCTTCAGCCACCATTGAAAACAACTGAGCTTAGATGTATACCAAAACCTAGAAAGAAAAGTAAATAATATGATATGTTAGCACAGTACTCTTCCCAGTTAACATCAAGGATAAAACACATCACTGTATGTTTATAGAGGTGTTAAGGAACACCATTTCATTGACCACCAGTTCTGCAGTATAGGCAAGATATCCAATTAGGTCTTGCCATTTGTTAGGAACATGCAACATTAGCTTTGGCAAAACGCACATGACATTTTATACATTACAGAGAAACATATAGGATTTCTTTTTTACTTTGTATTGCAAACAAAACAGGAGATCTATGTCATTTACTTGTATTTCAGCTAATACCACACAAATAAACACACCCATGGAACAGCATGTCTCTATATACCATTAAAGCAGAGGATTCTTCTTTAAAATATGAAATGCATTAGGTGTGCAAAATGTGATACTCAGAAATAGGTCCTAATAAGGGTGATGGGGAAGAGAGATATGGCAGAAATAGACCTCTCCCATACTATCTAGCAGCACAGACAAGATTTGAGACAGGAACTGGAGACCAAAAGTCCTGTTTCCTATAAATTACATACACACAAATTAAAGCTTCGATAGAAAAGTAGGTAAATAATACATTGCTCACCTATGACATTACATTAAATAATATGCTACAAATTTGGAGTTTGGTTTTCAGTTCAAAATGGTACTGTATACAGGGAATTCACATTGCTTTGAATGATACAAGCCAAATATAATTCTAAAATTAAGAAATGAACCAAATTTAAGCTTAAAACCAAAAGATTTAGGTGGTAATGGAAGTTTAGATCTACTCATATATATTTACAACATTAACTGACTATCACATAAGGCTTCTGCATCTCCAAAGTAAAAACCTATTTCATAAATTCTACAAGCATTCTTCCTGACAAAAATCTATTGTATATCAAATAAACTTTAGAAATATAAGGCAAAATATATGTAGGATTATTCATAAAAACCAGGGAAATGCAAATTTACTGTCAAAATAGGTTAGCTGTAAATAACCAATTTTGAAAGCATTTCTAATTATGCTATTTTGGCTGAGAATTTGCAATTCTCTGATCATTTCCGTACAGTACTAGCTGAGTGATCAAACCTTTTTGACATTTTCAATTCACTACATTTTAATTTTAGTGAATAAACCACATGGAGTGTCTTCAATCCAAATTGTGAGATATCAACACTAACATAAATATACCCTTACATTATACAAAAACTGCCAATCCTTCCAGATTTACACAGGATACATGTCAGAAAACTGAGAAGATTCATTACTCTAATATATAGCAAGACTGGTAAGTGCTATGTACCAATGGGAGGCGTAATATCTGCCATCATTGAGACATTCTTTTTGGAACGCTGAACACACGATCACAGACAACACTTAGATAGGTGATTACCTCCAAAGCACCTCCACTGTATTCCAGGGTGATATATACACAGCACACAAACATCAACCACTACCATATACAAAAAGTGACATTCCATTCCACGCTCCTAATGACATTGCCAGAGGTTACACGTCAAATAAATGCTTGGATTCCTTTGCTTTGTATTATACACAGGATTTTTTCAGTATATCAAAGCCCTCAAACCATAAGACAGTTGTACACCAGAAGATATTAGATTAATGAGCCATTCATAAAATGGACCTGTTAAATTGCTCTTTTCCACACGTGAGCCCCTCAGAGGTACATTTTCTTTATACTTAAAAGGTATATGCACTTGAAAGGTAACAACAATGATGGCTGACGGTCTCTGGTATTTCACCAGATGTGAACTCGTATAGTATGGCTGACTAGTTTACTATGATGCTGAGCCAGATGCGCCATAAGCACTTTCATGTCATAGGTATTCCAAGGGTCCTATTTAATAAACCAGAAATAGTGAAGAATTGTCAGGGTATTGGCAAATTATGCCAAAATAATCTATATGTAAAAGAAAAAAAAATTCCAATGCAACTACTGTTCCACAGGTCAGTTATCTACGAACTAAAACATGCAATTCCCTGGTCATATTTCCCAATTCATGGTCTAGTCTAGTGAATAAACCACCCATGGAGCTTTATTCCTTAACTTCCTGTCACTACTACCTACATAGCAGTGAGAAAGAGAAATAGCAGCTTTAAAGGGACTCTCCAGTGCCAAGAAAACAAATCTGTTTTCCTAGCACTGCAGGAACCTACAGTGCCCCCTCCCTCCCTCACCCCATCCCATGTTCCTGAAGGGGTTAAAACTCCTTCATTCACTTACCTGAATCCAGTGACGAGGGACATCAGCGCTGGATCAGACTCCACCTAAACACTTGCGCGCGCATTAGACCTCCCCATAGGAAAGCATTATTCAATGCTTTCCTATGGGGATTTCAGCAACGCTGGAGCTCCTCATGCATAGCGTGAGGACGTCCAGCGTCATTTAAAACACGGAGGTCTCTCTAGTGACTGTCTGATAGCCACGAGAGGAGGACTTAACCCTACAATGTATTATTATAAAAACTGCAATAATTACATTTGCAGGATTAAGGGTGATGGGAGTTGGCACCCAGACCACCCCAATGGGCAGAAGTGGTCTGGGTTCCTGGAGTGTCCCTTTAATTGCCAGACTATAGCCAACTTCTGCTTTTTTTTAGTCTTAATTTTGCCATTTGGGTTTTCAATTCACCAAAATTCACAGCTTTTTAAATAACTGTGTCAGGTCAATGACACTAGAAAGCTGTATTAACATAAAAAACTGCATAAACAAACAAACAAAAAAAGAACATACGTATACATATAAAAACACACATACATATAAACATATGTAATCAGCTAGCACTGCAGCGTTTTTTGGACAACATTTCCCATGATACCCTGTCACCCAGGTATAATAGATTACCATTTTTATGTACCATTGTCCTCCCTGACAGTGTTCTCTGTGATATATAGATACTGTATATGTATATACAGACAGTAGTCTTTATGATATATAGAGATATGACCATGAGCACTGTATATGTATAAATAGACCGGTCTCTACGATATAGAGATTATGACCATGAGCACTGTATATGTATATATAGACAGGTCTCTGCAATACAGAGATATGACCATGAGCACTGTATATGTGTATATAGACAGGTCTCTGCGATATAGAGATATGACCACGAGCACTGTATATGTATATAGACATGACCATGAGCACTGTATATGTAGACATTGCAGTCTGTGATAGAGATACTGTCTATGTATGTATAGATATACTGTATATGTATATACAGACATTGCTCTCTGTGATATATAGAGATACTGTATATGTATATACAGACATTGCTCTCAGTGATATATATACACTGTATATGTATAGACAGAGATAAGAGAGAGAGATACTGTATATGTATATATAGACAGTGTTCTCTGTGATAGAGATATTGTACATGTATATATATATAGACAGTACTCTGTGATATATAGAGATGTTGTATATAGAGATGTTTATGTGTATATATACAGTGTTCTCTGTAATATATAGAGATAGTTTATGTATTGAGCTACTGTATATAGATATGATATAGAGAGATATTGTATATGTATATACAGACAGTGGTCTCTATGATCTATAGAAATATGGCCATGAGCACTGTACATGTATATATAGACATTGCTCTCTGTGATATATAGAGATACTGTATATGTATATACAGACATTGCTCTCAGTGATATATATACACTGTATATGTATAGACAGAGATAAGAGAGAGAGATACTGTATATGTATATATAGACAGTGTTCGCTGTGATATAGAGATATTGTATATGTATATATAGACAGTACTCTGTGATATATAGAGATGTTGTATATAGAGATAATGTTTATGTGTATATATACAGTGTTCTCTGTAACATATAGAGATATTGTATATGTATTGAGCTACTGTATATAGAGATATATTGTATATGTATATACAGACAGTGGTCTCTATGATATATAGAAATATGGCCATGAGCACTGTACATGTATAGATAGACATTGCTCTCTGTGATATATAGAGATACTGTATAAGTATATACAGACATTGCTCTCGGTGATATATAGAGATACTGTATAAGTATATACAGACATTGCTCTCGGTGATATATCTACTGTATATATGTATATATACAGACAGTGCTCTCTGTATTATATAGAAATATTGTATATGTGTGTGTGTGTGTGTATATATATATATATATATACATATATATATATACTGTGCTCTCTGTATATAGAGATATTGTATATATAGACTGTGCTCTCTGTATTAGAGATATTGTATATATAGACTGTGCTCTCTGTATTAGAGATATTGTATATATAGACTGTGCTCTCTGTATTAGAGATATTGTATATAGAGATATTGTATGTGTATATATATATATATATATATATATACTGTGCTCTCTGTATTATATAGAGATATTGTATATATAGACTGTGCTCTCTGTATTAGAGATATTGTATATAGAGATAGTGTATGTGTATATATAGTGATATTGTATATAGAGATAGTGTATGTGTATATATAGTGATATTGTATATAGTGATATTGTATGTGTATATATAGACTGTGCTCTCTGTATTATATAGAGATATTGTATATAGTGATATTGTATGTGTGTATATATAGACTGTGCTCTCTGTATTAGAGATATTGTATATAGAGATAGTGTATGTGTATATATAGTGATATTGTATATAGAGATAGTGTATGTGTATATATAGTGATATTGTATATAGTGATATTGTATGTGTATATATAGACTGTGCTCTCTGTATTATATAGAGATATTGAATATAGAGATATTGTATATAGTGATATTGTATATAGTGATATTCTATGTGTGTATATATAGACAGATCCCCATTCCACACTGGGGTGACCCTTTCCTCTCACAGTACCCCCAAACCTACCCGTACTGCGAGCCCCCCGCTGCCGCCAAGCTCCCGGCCTCCTCTCTCACCCCGAGCCCGCTTCTAGTCGTGGCTCCAGCCAGCAGCGAGCCGTGTTATGGTGTACAGTGCAACCGAACCGCACAGGCCCCGCCCCTCCTGTCATCTGATTGGCTGGCGCTTGTCAGCTCAGGGATACAATGGCCTCTGATTGCCATAACTGCTTGACAGTCACCGATGACAAAGCCCTCCCTCCTTGCTAATGCTGTGCCATTCACATACAATTGAGCCGAGCGCCCTCCAGTGACTAGAGAGGAAACAGCAGGCCAGCGATTTTACATGTATTATAATATGAGGGTACTATGCTTATAGGCGGGAAAGGGCAAGGGAGGAAAAAATAATAAATAAAAATAAATGTTCTAGATATATCTTTTGTTTGTTTTTTTGTAGGAAAAAGGGGAAACATGATTAGTTCTATAAACATCTGTTTTGGTAATTTATTTATTTTTGCCTTAGCACTAGAGATGTTTAGAGAAGTTATCATGTTTTTCCTTTTACTTAAAAAAATATAGAGAGATATATAAATGTATAAAACAAACAACTCAGGAAGAGATGCAAATTTGTGTTTCAAAGCTGTTGTATAGAGCAAACATGAACTTCAAGGAATCCATTTTCAAAATGAAATAATGAAACAAAGAGGTTATGTTGAACTAATTTGCATATGTCCACCCAGAATCCCTTGCGGTAGTAAGAGCACTGCAAATTTGAGATTTCTGTGGGAAAAGCAAGTCTTATGATTTGACTGGTGTTTGCAGATCTGTGTTAAACAATGTATTGACTGTCCAGTGACTTCAGATGGAAGGGATTTTCAATCACTTGTTCTCCTCCATAACTGGCACTATAGTGCCCTGAGGGTGCCCCCACCCTCAGGGACCCCCTCCCGCCCGGCTCTGGAAGGGGGAAAACTTACCTTTTTCCAGCGCTGGGCGGGGAGCTCTCCTCCTCCGATCCTCCTCCTCCTCCTCTCCTCCCCATCGGCTGAATGCGCACGCGCGGCAAGAGCTGCGCGCGCATTCAGCCGGTCGCATAGGAAAGCATTATCAATGCTTTCCTATGGATGCTGGCGTGCTCTCACTGTGAAATCACGCAAGCGCCTCTAGCGGCTGTCAATGAGACAGCCACTAGAGGATTTGGGGGAAGGCTTAACCCATTCAACCCCTATGCTATGTTTATAAAAGAATGGGTTAACCCTAGAAGGACCTGGCACCCAGACCACTTCATTAAGCTGAAGTGGTCTGGGTACCCAGAGTGGTCCTTTAACATACAGTTTCACAAGTGTATCCAGACCTCTAAAGTAGGGAAAGCTGGGACAATGTGGTACTTTATAAGGGTGTGCCAAGCCAACCCTTATCCTGCATGTGATAGTGATATTGGTTAATCTGATTTATTTCAGGGACTTTGTACATTTCAATAGCTACCAATACAAGCACCTTAGGTGGCCCATGCAGGGTTATTCACTAGAGTGAGAATTCAAAATTAGTTTTAAATTTAAGGCCAAAGTAGCCCAACTGGAAGCATCTCTGAATGTTTCCAGTTCGTCTGTTTTTACCTTGAATCTGAACTCTTCTTTTAATTCTCACTTTAGTGAAGATCCCTAATTATTCTTAGTCTTCTCATTGACCCAAGCTTGTGTTGTATTTTTGACAAGTTTCATCAGAGCTCTGCATTTGGGCAGTTTGTCATGGTAACATGCACGTGTATTGGAGTAAGACAACACACTTATAAATGGGCCCATTGCCCACACATACACAAGAGTACAAAAGAAGATCTGTGGAAGATAACGCAAGACCTTCCATTGATCTAGCACATGCACACTAAGATGTTATAGTCATCTACTGCGCATTGAGGGAGGAGATGCATTTTTCCTTTCACTGTCGCAGATTTTCTGTATATTGCCACATTTTATCAAAAGCTGTGTCATACATGAGATAGTACCTACTTTACTTGATGTATATTTTTTTTATTGAGTAAGAAAGTCCTTAAAATTCCATCAGTTTAGAGTTTTTCATAAATATTCAAAAACCGACTGTGGTCTTTGTTTGGACATTACTTTCTTTGTGACATAACGGAGTTAAGGGTGGGTTTATAGCTGCAGCTATTTTGGCACATTTTAATAGATAAATAACACTGGGTATGTATAGAGAGAGACGGTACCTTCTAGCACTGTAACCTATACAATCAACAAGTAGCTCAAATGTGGGTTGTATCCCTTTAACAAATGTATATTTTATTTTCTGTTTTATAAACCTATTGAATAAATGCACCTTCTGCATGCTCAGATCTAACAAAGAAGAAGGAAAAAAAAAACATATTTATAAGCACAACAGCCGTGTCCTCGTTTTTGACAGCTATTGGATAGAGGTGAGATCTGCTTTTAATGCTTTCTGTGTTTTTTTATGTTCAATGGATATGTTCCCCAGAGCAGTATTTATATAATTGGGGAATTCACACCCTTACGTATTACTTATTTTTAGTCAGTTAGCTATTACTCCTGATGGGAGCAGATGGTTTTGCCTGAGCAACCCAAAGGAACAAACACTGAGCAGATATGAGAGCATATCAGAGTAACACAGGATTCCTTGGAGATGGACAAAACATATATAATTTTTTTTTGGTAAAGAGAATGCAATGAGACCAAGCTAATATCAGCATTTGTAACATCTCAGAAAACTGAAAAAGAGAATACCTCATTTTTGTTTTGTAATATATGCAATATAAAACGGGGAACAATTCTGGTGTTACAAAAAAAAAAATGCATGTTTTAGTGAGCCACCAACATTGCGTCACACTGGTCATTATTAACATTATTTATATATTGCCAACAAATGCCGCAGCACTTTACAATGGGTGGACTAACAAACATGTAATTCTTCTTCTTTTTATATAGTGCCAACAAATGCCGCAGTGCTTTACAATGGGTGGACTAACAAACATGTAATTGTAACCAGACAAGTTAGACGCACAGTAACAGAGGGGTTGACGGTCCTGCTCAATGAGCTTACATGCTAGAGGAGTGGGGTAAACTAACACAAAAGGCTAGGGAAGTATTAGAAAGGTAGATTGATAGAATAGTATTCACTGAAGACTTAGTGTGATTTTTGTTTGTTGCAGGAGATATTAAAAATTGGGAGCTATTAACAGTTTAATTGATTTGATACGCTTTTGTGAAGAAGTGAATTTTTATTGATTTTTTTGAAGGAGTGGAGACTGGGTGAGTGTCTAACGGAGAAGGTAAGGGAGTTCCAGAGGATCGGAGCAGCCCTAGAGAAGCCTTGAAGGCAAGTATCAGAGGTAGGAGCATGAACAAAGGATAGACATACGACTTCAGCAAAGCGTATATAATATTGTACCATAAAATGCTTATTATATACTTAAAAGATCTATAAAAATAAAACCTAAACTAACAAGAACACAAAAAACATTTAAGGAATGGTTGTTCCTGGTCACATTGTACTTAGAGTCAACCAACACCCACACTTGGACTAGTAGTATAGCGAGGAGGTCTGGCCAGCTCAACAGTGCCAAAAAGATCCATTACTCTAGGCCCAAGCTTTAGCGCCCAGTATTCACCGACCTTCCTACTTCCGTGATTGTGTAGCTTTCCCAAGAGCATCCCAAGCAACTGAAATCCCTCCGAGGTTGTGAACGGTGCTTAGGGTCAACACAAATCTAGTTTCTTGCCAAGAGGTATCACCGCCTGCCGCCACTCAGTTGAGGTGAGTTGGAAACTGTGTGGGTGTAAGTGTTGCCAAAAGCTCTTGCAGATGGTGTCAAATGCCATATTAAAGTGTGCTTCCCACCTCTGCAATTTGCCTTCTATGGCTTGTTACGAAGTACAAAGGAAGGAGGCCATCTTAGATTGCCACATGTCCGAGTCTCGATGAATGTGTGGATCAAAGGTCAGATCATCAGCCGTTTCTTCCATCCACAAGGTCCTCCAGACGGTCTAGCAAATGCTACTCAGCTGGACATTATCCCAGTCCAATCCTCTGACCAAAAGGCACTTGAGGCTTATTCAATGTGGGCACGGGCGGCTGAGGTCAGTTTAGTAACTGGATGGCAATAATTAAAGCTGAATTAGCGATTTTGCTCAAGAGCTACCATGAGATGCATCTATCTCGGCAGTTTGGCCCCGCTCCCCCAAAACAACATTTATAATAATGGATCAGCATTTTGCAAGAATGGGTAATCACTGTCTTTGTGAGCATCAGCAGTTTGTACGTATAGGGCACACAGTCCGTAACATATCTGATAATTTTATGTTTAAAAAAAAAAAAGCCATCATTTTACATAATAATAAAGTTTAAAAATGAAAGTACACGCTGCTAAGTTGTTTATGTAACCACCTTCAGAAGCTTCTTAAGCTAGCATGTCGTAAGAGTTTAGGGATGGCCAAAGGCAATTCTGTGCATATTCCATGAACAAAGGGGTCATTTATCAACAGATTGTTCAGAATACACTCAGCCAAAGAATAACTGGCTAAATCAACACCTGGCTTCTGCAGGTCTTCATAAGACAGATGCACGTCACTGGCTATTACCGGATGCTCAGCATCCAGCGGGGACCCGGGTACGAGGACAAACAATTGCAAAACAGTTTGCCTCATTAGAGGAGAATGGGCATTATCCTGGCATCATAAGCACTTTGGCAGGAAAAGCAGATGTAACCCTTGAAGACTATGTTGCCTCTTCTCTATATCTGTGATTTTTTACAAATTTTGACACAGACCCAAAATACATTGTATTAGCTCGATGATCCATTTTAAAAATACGACAAATTAAAAATCTTTCTACAGACTCTTTGCAATGTTTAAAAGGTCTGCACTGTGACAGGTAAACTACATTAAACCGTCTATTAAGATAGCCTTATGAATATAATGCTAATGTTTAATCTATAGAGGACACACTGACAAAGCATTGGATACCAACCCAGGGAATATATGAAAAAATAAATAAAATAAAAACAGGTAAAATAAAATAAATATAGTTTAGATTGCTATTGAGCAATTTTGAAGGAACATTAGTTTTTGTTTAGCCAATCATAACACTACCCAGAAAACCAAACTAGAAAAAAAGGACAAAACGAATTCAGTTTACCCAGAAGCTGTTTGCAATAAGGAAACCAATGAATGATTTGAAACATTACTCTGGCACAGGGGTAGGCAACCTACGTCTCTAGTGCCATGCATGGCACTCGAGGTGTCTTTGCACGGCCCTCAAGGCTGCTAGAGCCAAACGCACTCTGGCCTATCAGGAGTCCCAGTAAAACTTCAGATATTTGCTAATACGAAGAGGTGGTGAAGGACAATCCTCAATTTATGCATTGCAGCACATAGAGGAACTGATCTCAGATCACTGTCTCCCAGCACTTGTGAATGGGAATCCACACTTTAATAGGGCAGCCCTCGACAGCTATCGCAGCTCCTGTCCTTGACCTGTACCTGGCCAGCCTGGTCCCCACTGGAACCCACCCACACTGCTAGATATACACAGAAATGGAGAATAACCCTCCCCTCATACAAATAATATGAACAGCCCACAAACAAACATACACAGAATCCGCAAAAAACCCAACACCACTAACAATACACATACATGCACACAACCCCACATGCAGCCTCTCACATGCAATACCCCAAACAGCCCCCACACACTACCAAACACACAATGTGACATATCCATCCACACACAATTCCACAAGCAGCTCTCATACACAGCCCACATTCATATGTATCATACACGATACCATAAACTACTAATGAACATATACAATATAATCGCTCATATACGCACAAATACAACGATACAAAGCAATTACAGTAAAAATAACAAGCAGAATACAGCAGCATACACAACTCAATTGAAAGAAATTGGATCGGCACGCTACGGGACATCACAATCCTATATCGGCACAGTGCTGCTAAAAGGTTGCCTACCCCTGCTCTAGCAGTTTAAGACTATAGCGAAAAAGAACAGAGGATCTTTGTTACAGTTTAACTTTTTCTTTATTTAACAGGCTGCTCTCCATTCATAGGAAAGCAAGAAATATCTCTGGAGCACACACAGAGCAGACCGTACTTACTGGCGTTCCTGCTGAAATCACATCTGTTGATATATGAATTACTGACAGGTGTGTACAGGATCATGAGATAGATATCCATCTTACAGTATCATGGTTCTGCACACACTTATCAAGGTGCAGTCTCCAGCCTCAGCAAAATACAAAGGAGAATACTCACTGGAATTTCAATCACCTTTATTCACAATATATACTAAAGGGGATTCTTATATTTTAATTGCAATAGGGGAATTGCAACCATGAAACATTTGAAAATGTCTGTCTCCTAGCAGTTAGTTTTGTTTTTGTTGTGTAAATGTTCATGGCTGAGTAGTATTTATTCTGAAATCATATTGTTTTTGTTTTTTTTTGGTTCACTTCCCCAGTTTCATCTATTTGCTATTCAGATTTTTGTATTTTTTTTACATTGCAAAAATTCAGCCACCCAAAAAATTAGGTCATCAATAAGTGAAGTTTTAGTGCTGGAAGATGAAAATCAATACTGCCAAGCAAATGAATGACTTCCAACATTGAGGTATTCACAAAGCAAACAAAAGGCAATCTAGACACCATAACCACTACATGTATGTGTAGTGGTTATGGTGTCATTAATTTGCAGACATCCCCCATGTTCGCTCAAACCGTTTGAACACAGCTTGGTGTCCCAGACCCCTGTAAATCAGGATTCTACTTCTGTATTGTCAACAAAGGTAGCAGGATATAAGTAATATATATTTGCAAATTGCTTATAACACTACAGAGATGTTCGATCAGTTCTTTCTACAAGAAAAAAAAACCCGTTCATGAACAGCAATTTTGAAAAGCACCCCAATTAGATATATTGCATCTTGGTGACTCATGTTTTAATTGTAAAACAAACAAAGTGGCCACTTTTACAAAAGTAATGTGATATGTAGCTGTATTGGATAATTTCATGACATTTACAAGAGGGATCTACAGCCACAGTAAAATTCTTTACTGTGGCAAGTCAGATATCCAAGGAATGCACTGTACTTCTTGAAACCACTAGTAACCCTATAATACCACATAGGGAACCAGTTCTGGATCCTGAGCAGTGGGTTTAAAACTACTTTTGAAGACGCTGTTGAAAGCAATACTAAAACAAAGAAAAAGAAAATGGATTAAGAAAAAAACAGTGGTCACTATAACTTCTTTGGAATTAAAAGTTATGGTGCAACTAAGTCCATAGTGCCAACCTACAATTAGGGGTCAATCCTATTAGGAACTGTTTGACCCAAGTCTTTTCTCCAGTGCTTGTTAGCTCTGCCCAACCAGATGCCTCGGAGAACAGTGTTTTCAGTGCACCCACCCTCCCCCCTCACTTAAACCTGCCGTCACTAAATGCCATTTCCCCCTACATAGTGTAAAAATGAACTATAGAAGTATCTTTATTGATGTTTTATAAGAATTTCTCCTCTTTCTCTGATTGCATGTCACTTGCCCTGCTTCCTGTATTTCAGCCAGACGGTCCACCAATGGGCATGCTCCAGTGGTTCTCTGAGAAATTGTAAGGACACAACCAAAATGCCTGCGCCCAAGAAGTACTCAACCTAAGTTACACTACAAATGCAGTACTCAAACACTAGAACTTACATACCACATCACACACTAGGTATGATATAGTGTCATAAGATCATAAACAGACTCAAATACCTATAGAGCTTTGTGTTGGAGATATAAATTGATTGATGTAGATCTCTCTAACAACCTCCCTAAAAATGGTTAGGCTCTTCCATGCTAATCAACCTGCCGACCCACTGTTAATCCCTTCCCTCCAGCCAAATCTCTCTACCCACTATTATCTTCATTTAATGAAAACTAAAGGTATATAACATATTTTAGAAGAAGAAAAAAAAAATTTATATGCAGCGGTGCAGACATATCAAATGGGTTCTGTGCATTTGCATGATAATTACTGAACACTGGAAGTCAGCCACCATGAAAAATAACTGAAGATCAAGGCCCTTTGTATGCGCTTAAGGAGAACAGGCACTACCCTTTCTGGATCTTTGCATTTTCCTTAGTGGTGGGCGTTATCTATTCCTTTACCCACTTTTTTATGAGCGTATTTTTCCTGGAAATATATTTGTGTTTTATGATATTGTTTTCACTCTAAAAGACCTGTCCTTAACTCGTTCTGGTTGTTCTGTCTTGTTCTACTTAGCCTGTATTTTGTAACTCAATTTTCCAACAAAACGCAGAAAATAAAAAGCCAAAACAAACCCACAACTTTTTTTTTTTTAACTTTAAATACATGAACTCACATTAGGCACAGTTGCTCAAAAATGCAAGAAAAATAAAAGACATACACATTTTATTCTGAATATTTAACTTCTATGTGGCTTTTAATGTTACTTTATTAAAATACAAGATATCTGGAAGGGAAAATAACCTAAGATCAGTACAATAATTTTAATATACAAATTCAAAAGCTGCAATAAATTTTCCACACGGAATAATGCAGCTTCTGTCAAACTATTTCTCTTTTTCTTCGTATTTATATATATTCACTTTAAAACATCTGATGAAGGACAATTCCTTTGCTCCCACGCACAACACTAGGCATACACAGTCAGTCCATAATTTTGCTGCTGAACAGTTCTTCTCCTATGATAAAATAAAAGAACAAACCATAGTAACAACAAGCGAGCTTTCCTCTATTGAATGTGTTTGCAGATCAAAAACATGTACAAAAAAAAAAAAAAAAAAGTTTGTTAACTTGTTTTCCCTTGAATATTTACACCATAAGAATAGATTCTGAATTAAAGTTGGCAGGTCAATTATCAAGATAAAAAAAAAAAAAAAAAGTTAAATTAGCCAACTATATCGATCAGCCATAATGTAGTCCTCGTGTTGATGAACATATTTCCATTACTCTCCCCACTCCCCCAAAACCTTGCTACAAATGCCATAAATCTCAGCTAAAGTTGGGCTTGCAGAAGATTATGGCTATTGTGGTTGCATAACGGCGGAAAAACACACCCCTCATGAAGAACATTGGCCTACATCTTACGGTAGATGACCAAGGGTTGTACTGCTACTACCCTATTTTAATTCCTGGGACAAAAATCGCATGAGCGTTAGCAATTTCACTGCTTAAGTTCAGTTTATTCCCTGAGGAAGCGACTTGTGTGATCCCACAGCGCAACACTCAAAGCATTGTGAATTGATTTGATGTCCTGAGGAGCAGTGCAATGAGTTACTATAGTGCAGAGCCCATGATGCACTTGTTACTCACATTCAAACATCCTTTACGAATGTAGATACACTCAGTAACAATTTTGCCAATTACCTTACTAATACAGTGTGTAAAATTACATAGCTTTAACCAATCCTGTCGATACCCTGCTGACCTTTGTTATTTATATCTGATTTGTTGACTATCCCATATGATTATTCTAAACAAAAGATAGTTATGTAGGGTTGTCCAATGGCACCACAGTTGATATACTGCCCACTGAAAGATTAAGAAAAAATCATGGACATGAAGAAACAATTACTTTTCTTCTAAAGAATGTTCAGAAACAACCAACTCAAAACTGTAATTTTGTAAAAAAACAAAAAAAAAAAAAAACCTCCTCACATTTTCATGCCCATAAAAATGGGCCCTAGCCTTATGATAATGACTAATCCATAAATTTAGCTCTGCTTGGGTGGAATGAAATGGAAGGTTATTGTAACACTGCACTACCCAGTTCGTTTACAGAACGCAAACCTAGAACTCCACAGTAGTATGTTTGAATTACCATACTGGACAACTAGAATATTTCAAAAATTTAATGTCACAGTGTTGCTGCCCAAAGCCATCATATACTGCTAAAGTGAGCTTTGTGTCTGAAGAGGACAATACTTTCCAGCTAATATAAACCCTTAACAGACCAGTACAGAATTGTAAGATCTTTGCCTGACAAGATTAATAAAGCAATAGACATGTTTGATAATTTAAAAAAAAAAAAAAAAAATAGAAATAAACAAAAACAAGGCAAGATGCAGCATTACAGCAGCAAAGTGCTTAAAAATAATAGTTTTCAATACAGAACACACAGTGGAAGAGACCTCAGAGGAAATAAGGAGTGGTGGTTCTGGGAGGAATAACACGCTCTGAATCAGGAACAGCCCGAAAGAGTTTTGGCTCTCGAGTATTCACATCCTTGAACACCATAATAGAGGCAATGTTTCCACAGCGGTAACAGTAGTTTGGGGCCGACCAGACTGTCACAAGCTTCTCATCAAACATGAATTTGTAACCTTCATGGACAAGTTGATGAGCTCGGCAAATAAGCTTCAGATTATTGATGTGGACGAACTACAGATGGAAATAAATAAAAGTCAATGCGGATTTGTGGTCAGATATAAAATTGCAAAAATACAGATCAAGTGCAATCCTAGATGTATGGCTCATGTCTACTTACATGGATAAAAATAAAAACCATCAGTGAATATGACGTTACAGTATTCAGGTTAGTTATTGTAAATGTTAATTTTAATCTTTAACAAAGGTTACAATAATATTGCCACCTGTATAAAACAAACATGCATTTTTTTTTTTAGTGCTGCAGTGGTAGCTTTGGTAATATAATTTTTTTTTTTTTTTTTAAAGTGCTAAATCCTAGTTAGTATCCCTTCTACGGATTCAACATATAAAAAGGGAGTTCCCCCTTGTTTTCCTGGCTCTATAAGGTCTTTATGTCCCCCCCCCACCCTCAGGGTCCCACTCCCACTGGGCTGAACTTGTTAAATTCTTACCTTTCTCCAGCGCTGGGGACTCTCCTCCCTCTTCCGTCGTCATCCGCTGAATGCGCATGCACGGCAAGAGCCGCGCGAGCAGTCAGTCCATAGGAAAGCATTTCTCAATGCTTTCCTATGGACGTTGGCGTCTTACTGTGAAAATCAGTGAGAAGCACCTCTAGCAACTGTCAGTGAGACAGCCACTAGAGGCTGGATTAACCCTAATGTAAACATAGCAGTTTCTCTGAAACTGCTATGTTTACAGCAGGCAGGGTTAACCCTGGATGGACCTGGCATCCAGACCACTTCATTAAGCTGAAGTGGTCTGGATGCCTATAGTGGTCCTTTAAGGAATCTCAACCAGATTCAGGTAAGTAAAACTCACCTTTGCCTGCACCCCCCCCTGCCCCCCGCCCCAACTATCAGACACCCACAGGCAATGTCCCTGTCGAGGGTGTTTGCAAATTATGCAAAGTCCCTAGATGGTGACAGCTCCGCTTTAAAGATGTATACGGTTGTGAAAATTCTTAAATCAAAAGTCAGCATTTATGTGAATTTAAGTATACACTGATCAGGCTTTAACATAAGCCACTGAAGTCTTCTTCATTTCAAACTGGAAAATTACCTCATTGGTGACTTTGGCTCCAAATAACCAGCCAGCTCCTCTAGGACTGATAGCCCAAGTATCCACATCCTCCGGATCGGACCATACAAGATCACAAAATGCTCCTTTGTGGGGAATTTCTTGGTTTCGTTCAATGGTCCGGATCTGATCTAGTGTCTTTATGTCTGGAGAGAGTCCTCCATGCACACATAGTATCTGCTCATCTATCAGCTAAATTGAGAGGAAATAAAACAAAGTAGTCCACGAGACACTATGATGCACTGCAAAAGTCAAGGGAAAACTCTAGGGAAAACCAGCAGTACGTTAGTCAATTAGAACTGCAGAAAGCAACATTTCACTGCGGTTTGCAGTTATACGTGCAAATAAGTAAAATAAAATATAAAAAATTACAAAATTAAAGCATCAACACAAAAATGCTTTCTTTCGCTAGAGGTTTAACATCTACGAGGTCACTGCCATTAAAATTTGTTTTTTTTAACCAGTAACAGTGGATACATGTCCATACATTTTCTTCATGTATTCCCCAATAAAAACCCAGATGAAATATTTTTAGATGAGAATTGTGGATAAACTTTTAAAATGTATTCTTTTCTAATATATTAAATTCTTAAATATATACATTGTAACTGCTGGTACCCCCATATACCACTATTAGAAAAAAAAAAAAAAAACATAGAATTTGACGGCAGATAAGAACCATTCGGCCCATATAGTCTGCCCAATTTTCTAAATACTTTCATTAGTCCCTAGCCTTATCTTATAGTTAGGATAGCCTTATGCCTATCCCACGCATGCTTAAACTCCTTTACTGTGTTAACCTCTACCACTTCAGCTGGAAGGCTATTCCATGCATCCACTACCCTCTCAGTAAAGTAATACTTCCTGATATTATTTTTAAACCTTTGTCCCTCTAATTTAAGACTATGTGGTAGTTTTTCTTCTTTTAAAAATAGTCTCCTCCTTGACTGTGTTGATTCCCTTTATTTATTTAAATGTTTCTATCATATCCCCCCTGTCTCGTCTTTCCTCCAAGCTATACATGTTAAGATCCTTTAACCTTTCCTGGTAAGTTTTATCCCGCAATCCATGAACCAGTTTAGTAGCCCTTCTCTGAACCCTCTCTAAGGTATCAATATCCTTCTGAAGATACGGTCTCCAGTACAATGTACAATACTCCAAGTGAGGTCTCACCCGTGTGCTGTACAATGGCATGAGCACTTCCCTCTTTCTACTGCTAATACCTCTCCCTATACAACCAAGCATTCTGCTAGCATTTCACGCTGCTCTATTACATTGTCTGCCTACCTTTAACTCATCAGAAATAATCACCCCTAAATCCTTTATACCTGCAATTAAATACATACACACACATATAAAAATTAAATCTAAATATTAAAAATCTATCTAAAGTTTATCCAAATGTATTAAACAAGACCATAATTCACTATGTGTGTACAATTGTTTTAATGCATTACTTACAGCTGCTACAGTTAGCATATCAAACACCTTGGTACAGTACCGCCATGCATTGGCATTTCCATATTTTGTTTGGCACTCATCTAAAATTACAGAAAAAATAAATCAATCATGATATATATGTATGTGTGTCTAAAAATAAAACTTGCAATACACAAAATGATATAAAGTGGTTGAAATAGAACTTCTTACCATAGAATCCATACACCTGTGTAATTTGTCTGCTCTCATGATTTCCTCTCAGCAATGTAATGCGGTCAGGCCACTTTGCTTTCAGGGCAAGAAGATAGGTAAACGTCTCTAGACTGTAATACCCTCGGTCTACAAAGTCTCCCTGAAAAGCACCACAAAAAAAAAAAAAAAATGTATTAAATATAAAGAAATGAAAAATCACTTTATTAGTAGACTGGACAAATTCAACTAAGAGAAGTAATTTTGCTAAAGCAATTATAGAGAGGAATACCTGTGGACACAAACAAATACGCCTGCAGTTCCCAGCTACCAAATACCGCAAGCATTGTATTTGTTTTGCAATTTGAAGAATAAATGAATAATGCTTCTTCACAATTTTATAGAGAAAAAAATAATACGACCAGTAAAACAATAGTGCCAACATAGAAAAGTAGTCTGTTAAATCACAGATTACATCTAAAAAACAAAAAGGCCTCATGTTACTTTTTGCAAAGCAGTTTAGTTTAAGTAATTCCACTCCAGACAGTGTCATTACTACTGAGATAGTAACTTGAAGTGAAGCTTTTAAATGAAAATATATTATATATATATATATATATATATATATATATATATATATATATATATATATATATATATATATATATACACACACACACACACACACACACACACACACACACACATATATATATACACACACACACACACACATACATATACATACACACACACACAGGATTACATATTGTTTGCATGAGAATGATGCAAGTAATTTTAGTTTGTATTGGTCCTGGTCAAACTTCTTTTTTTTTTTTGCCCACCTAAACTGAAGCCTGGTTTATTTGACATGCTTGCTCTACACCAGTGATGGCTAACCTTGACCCCATAAATTGTTTCTGTACTACTTTTCCCGTAATGCTCAGCTAGCTTTTAGACTCTAAAAGCTAGCTGAGCATCAAGGGAAATGTAGTCCAGAAACAATTTATGGGGTCAAGGTTAGCCATCACTGCTCTACACCTTACACAGCAGACATATGTCAACATACCATAAATATGTAGTTTGTGTCAGGGACTTGTCCTCCAGTCCTGAAGAGCTCGCATAGATCATAAAACTAGAATACAAACAGTTAGTGATTGGGCTGCATAAATAAATATATATTGAAAACAGTAGGTAATTTGAAAACTACAACCACATTTCTGCAGGTCCCTTCATCCCTCTTTTCACACCTTTCCTCTGTGACCGTTTATCTACAGATCTCTGTATCAAACAACTCATTTTTCAATATTTTACATAACACAAATTATTGCTGCAACGGATCACAAATACAGTATTATGAAGCAAATCTAAAGTCACTTAGACTGCTTGACTTTGGGTGGGTACAGAGGTCCTGTCATTTAAACACTGCAGTGTAAAACAACGGTTTACGAGAAAAGTAGTGTGTGTGTATAAAGTGACAGTCTTCCCGACTGCTAGAACAATGGATAAAGATAACTGAATGCTTCTTCAAGAGCATAGGCTGTAGCTAGCATTATGGGTAATCTAACATAAGTTTGAAAGAAATTGGAGCATCTTGAACAGGTGATGTTCAATGGGGTAAATTCGATACTTGCGACAATTCACACAAAATGGAAAGGAAAATATTTCTACTTACCTGTCCATGTATGTCTCCACAAACTGTAACTGGCGTGGACACTGGCTGTACATTTGATTCTTCTAGCAGCAGATCACACACATAGTCACATAGTCTCTATACATTTATAAAAAGAGATTAACAAATTAATGATTACAGAAACATGATTTAACTCAACTTTTTATATATTGCATAGTACAAGGTTCTAAGGTTTTAAACACAAAAAAATAAATAAATAAAAAAAACCACACACTTCAAGCACCAAAACAAATTTTATCTGAATTAAGGTATTACGGTTTACCAGCAGGGTTTAAATTGTTCATTAACAGTCGCCATGCTTCCCAGCTTCTGTCTGAGTCTGAGGCTTCAATCAGGAAGCTTTGGACATGGATGCCATTAATCATCTGAGAGAGTTAGCCAACACTCTCAGCCCATCAGTTTCATCCCATTCACAAAATGAATTTCCCTCAGTATTATGAATTAGGTGCCAAATATCAGTGGTGCTACTGTTCAGGGCTTACAAACTGAAGCCTTGCAATCAAACTGAAGTTTGGGGGCAGAGTTGACAAGCCCTGGACCGAAGACTTTGTGTTTAATCACTCATTACTGAAGGTAGGGACATACTGGTACCATGGCAACTTTATTCCCACAAATTTATGGTGTCTGGTGTGTCCCTTCATTGCGGTGTTATAGCTTTATAAAGAAATGAGCTTTGAAAATTGGAATACATTTCAAAATAGCATACTTAAGGAAAATTATAATAGGGACGTTCAACAACGTATAAGCAGATGCAAAGAACGAGATTTATTACCCTAGCAAACATACAGCAAAGGCCCTCAGCCTAATAAGGAGCAATGATGTGCACTCAATAGTACAGAGATAGATATATATATATTAAAAAAAATTGCTTTATTAAATCAAAACTACATATAAAATATAGGGGGCAACAAAAGTGGTCTCTTCCTCAGGGACCATCTACATCTGAGGTAGTGCCTCAATCACAAAACAGGTTAGGATTCTTTTGGTGCGTGTGTGCACACATATTTTACATGTAGTTTGATTTATAAAAGCAACTGTTATTTTACCTACGCAAGTGAGTCCACATCATTATTCCAGATTGGTCCCTGAAATTACCAAGGTCTTTGCTATGCTTCTGGTTGGTGAAGAAATTCCTGATGAGGAATCTTGTGTCAAGACAAAAAAAATAAAATAAAAAATATATAACTAAAAATAAAATGGAAATATAAAACAAAGGCGGACACGGTCAGAATAGTTAAAAGTTGTTTATTAAGTGTTCTTGCATAGCAAGACTACTTAATGTTATCTCACATATATTATTATTTTTATTATAGCCAAACTTACCACCCTAACTCCTCCCACAGTTTTTACACTACATAGACAGTAATATACCGAAACGTGCAGATTGTTCCCAATTGGATTGCTATTACTTTGTGGAACATTTTGCCGAATGGTTCACGGAATATCGTCGTTCTTGTGGCGAAATTGGTCCCATAGGAATGAATGGCAAAATGTTCAAAACTAGAGTGGGAGCTGGCAAAAGCTGAAAAATCAGGACTTGATTTCTAAACTGCCACCACTCCCTCATTTTCAAGCCCACCTACACAAATCTTATATCAAAACGTTCAGCTACCCCTGCTGCCACTAAAAATGTCCACGGTAAGTTATAGTCCTGATAGTTTTCACAATATGACCATTTGATTGCAACTCACGCCATCCATTGAAACTCCACTCCAGCCAGCTCAAACTTGAAGGACAATTTCTAAACTGCGCCTTCATTTTTAAATACTTCAGAGACATACTATGCATCAAAATGTAGGTCTGGGTCTTGTGATTCTCACAATATAAAGCTCTTCGTTGTAGGATGTATAGTTTTTAAAATACGACGTCTGAAGATGGCAACCGCCAAAATACTCTGACTTGTGCCAGGCTGGAGAAGCAAGTGATGTCATAGACAGGGCCTTTTGTACGCCTGCTAATGTTTTTATAAATGTATGTTTTAATGTAACTGTGAAGAACTTTGGGCAACAACGTTGCAATTAAATGTGCTATATAAATAAATAATAACTGTTACTCCGCCCACTCCAGTTGTAGACTACTGGTGGAGGCAAGAATACTTCACACAATTTCCCCAGCAATTGTAGCTTTTCTAGTTTATATAATGCAGTCAAGGTAAATAGTTCTAAAAATACAATAATGTTCCTGCCAATTGCTCCACTTTTACAACACTGGACCAAAATGTCTGCTTATCAATATTCCACTTAATATAACAGAAGTTTTAGCGGCTTGGATGTGATTTTGCACTTCACGAAACAAGCAGAGTGATTTAAGCAGGGATCCTTCGGTTTTTAATCAGTGTAAAATGTAGCCAATGCATTTTGCCAAAGTGGTGAAATTAATGAAATATTAAAGGGACACTACAGGCAACATAAAACAACTTTAGCTCAATGAAGCAGTTTTGGTGTATTGATCATGCCCCTGCAGTCTCACTGCTTAATTATCTGACAATTAGTTGTTCAGTCACTCTGTTTATACAGCCCTAGGCACACCTCCCTGCATGTAATGTGCACAGCCTTCCTAAACACTTCTTGAGAAGCAAGGTCTAATGTTTACATTTCCTTTATTGCAGATTCTGTTTCATTTAGAATTTCTTATCTCATGCACGGTTAACATTATGATAGAGCCAATAGGAGACTTCTGTGTGTGATTAATGTTCAATTTACAGAGCAAAAGATAATGTACTTTAGAAATCTAAGATCTAAAAGAAAATTAAACCATTTTTAATGCAGGCTGTGCAAGTCATAGCCAGGGGAGGTGAGGCTAGGGCTGCATAAACAGAAGCAAAGGGATCCTATAGTGCCAGGAAAAAAATAAAAAATAAATTCATTCCCCCCTTTTTACACACACATTACATACCTACACAAACACTAGGGATCGAACTATTATCGGTCTGGCCGATATTCGGCAACATCGGTATCGGCCCATAGAGATACCGATATTGCCGATAATACACACTAGGCCTGCCAGGCCTATGACAAGCCCGGCGGTCCTGTGTAAATCTTGTAAATCCCGTGGCCATCAGAGCGTTGCCACGGTACACAGTCCGTGAGATTTACACTGGGGAGCTGAAGGGAGTAGCTGGGAAGGTAAGTAAGCGCTTGCTGGGGGGCCCCACTGCATAGTCCCCTTCTCCTCCCCCCTCCCCCCATTTTACACATATTACATACCAACAGAAACTCACACACACACACAAATACACAAACACTCACTGCATCCACTACACAAAACACACACACAGCTCCCCTGTCTAAACACACTGCATCCACTACATGTGGCATATATATTTTGTGCCTTTACCTTTAGAAACAGTTTTTTCTTTTCAAAATGGTAAATGTACAGAATATCGGTAAGTTATCGGCCTGAAAATTCACAGATTAATCAGAATCTGCTCAAAATTTTTTTTTTTTTTTTTTTTAAAACCCCAAAACACAATATTGGTCGATCCCTAACACACACACACACACACACACGAAAACAAAAAATTCTGACTGGCATATATATTTTGAGCATTTACCTTAAAAATCTTTTTCAAAAGAATAAAGATTTACAAAAATAATAAATAATAAACATGTTTAGTTAACAGTAAATTTGTGTAGAAATAGTTTATTTTTTCAAAATGGTAAATGTACAGAATATCGGCTATCAACCTGAAAGTTCACAGATCGGCATCAGCTCAAAAAAAAAATAAAAAAAAAATAAACCACAATATCAGTCAATCCCTAGTTCACAGCACCCAGACTACGTCAATAAGCTAAAGTGGTCTGGATGTCTAGTGTCCCTTTAACTCGTCAATGGCAGAGAATTGAGCAGTGAGGCTGCAGGTGCATGATCTATACACCAAAATTGTTTCATTAAGCTACTACAGCTTACTGCATTTGTTCTGGTGAGTATAATCATTCCCTTCAGGCTTTTTGCTGTAAAAACTCTTTTCAGAGGAAATGCAGTGTTTACATTACAGCGTTGTGATAACTCCACTGGCCACTCCACAATTGGCTACTATGCACCTATCCACCCTCTGTATGCAGACACCAAACTTTACCATAGAAATGCACTGATTCAATTCATCTCTATGATGAGATGCTGATTGGCCAGGTCTGTGTTTGGCTCTGCCCCTGATCTGCCTCCTTGACAGTCTCAGCCAATCCTATATGAAAGCACTGTGATTGTCTTATAACAACACTTCTGATGTCAGCCAAGCAGGCACATCAGAGGCAGAGCCAGCAGCTGCAGACTTGAACAAAAGTAAGATTTTGCTATATTTAGGGGGAGGGGAGGGGGGGGGGGGAAGATGTTTTAAAATGCCTATAGAATCCCTTTTAAGCCACTGGTTCCCAACCTTTTGTCACTAGAGTACCCCCTGACAGCCCAATTCCATAAACTGTACCCCTCATATTAGCAAGATATAGTTGCTGTAATTTCAAAAGTTAACCTTTTTTTTTCTGCCCCAGCCTCCCCTTGCTCCTCCTTTCCCCCAGGGTCCCAACAGACACACAGATGCAGACACAAATGTACAGACAGATACACACTGGCACACATACAGATGGAGACAGATATCCACCTACAGATGTGCAGACACACACGCAGATTCAAACACTGACAGATACACATACAGGTGTACAGATAGATACACACCGACGTACAGACATACACACACATACAGAAACTGACACCCAAAACACACATACAGGTGAACATTTTAGCCACCCTCCAGTTTCCTACCTTATGGGAGCTTCTGCTGGCTGGGGTTGACGAGAGGTCAGAGCAGGCTCCTCTCCTGACAGCCAGGGGAGGCGGAGCTATACCAGCAGAAGTGGAGTTAAGCCGATCAATGGGGTTATCACGGCAGAGGCGGTGTTATGTCAGCAAGTGGGAGGAGTTAACATTGTAGGCAGGTGGAGAAAGGCACTACTAGTTCATGGTCCCCCCCGCCCCTCTCCTTTGCGGCAGAGTCTGTTTCAGCTGGGAGGAAGTGAAAGGGGGGGTGGGGGTACATGTACCACAGGCTGGGAAGCCCTGCTTTAAAGGACCACTCTAGGCACCCAGATCACTTCAGCTTAATGAAGTGGTCTGGGTGCCAGGTCCAGCTAGGGTTAACCCATTTTTTTTTCTTTTTAATATATATATATATATATATACATACATAGCAGTTTCAGAGAAACTGCTATGTTTATAAATGGGTTAATCCTTCCTCCAATTCCTCTAGCGGCTGTCTCATTGACATCCGCTAGAGGCGCTTGCGTGATTCTCACTGTGAAAATCACAGTGAGAGCACGCAAGCGTCCATAGGAAAGCATTGATAATGCTTTCCTATGCGACCGGCTGAATGCGCGCGCAGCTCTTGCCGCGCGTGCGCATTCAGCAGACGGGGAGGAGGAGAGCTCCCCGCCCGGCGCTGAAAAAAAGCTAATTTTAACCCTTTTCCCCTTTCCAGAGCCGGGCGGGAGAGAGACCCTGAGGGTGGGGGCACCCTCAGGGCACTATAGTGCCAGGAAAACGAGTATGTTTTCCTGGCACTATAGTGGTCCTTTAAGCAATGACATTAGATGAGAGGCACACACATTTAAATGCATCTTTACCCTTATTACAGTGCAGTACGAAAAAGACATGTTATTACAGTGAGGAAAAAAGTATTTGATCCCCCTGCTGATTTTGACCGTTTGTCCACTGACAAAGAATTGATCAGCCTATAATTTTAATGGTAAGTGTATTTTAACAGTGAGAGACAGAACAAAACAAAAAAAAAATCCTGAAAGACGCATGTCAAAAAGTTATGAATTGTAGTGGTTCTATCAGAGTCCATACAGATGTTCAAACAGCTACTAGATGCATACTTGCAAAAACAGAATATTTAAGGATATAATCTTTCAATGTAGGGTAAGAACTGCTTGATCCAAGGATAAATCTGACTGCCATTCTGGGGTCAAGAAGGAATTTTTTTCCTAGCTTGTTGCAAAATTGTGCTTCAAACTGGGTTTTTTAGCCTTCTTTTGGATCAACAGCAAAAAACAAATGTGAGGAAAGCTGAACTTGATGGACACAAGTCTATTTTCAGCTAAGTAAGTATATATTAGGGAGTCCAGACCAAATGCTTTGGCTTTGCACCCCTCCCTGTCAGAGGTGTCTAATTTCAGGCCACCCAAGTAAAGTGTTAATCTCATAAGAGCAGGCATTTTTTTTGCTAGGATAGAACCTGACAAAAATGAACTCTCCCCCCCCCAGCCTATGGTTACTGCCATTAGCTCAGGCAACAGTTTAATTCATGTCTGATGATGAAACAAACATCTGCAAGTGGTACGCTATAAACCATAGATCCTTGGCATATACTTAAGAACTCAATAGAAAAAGCTACTTCCTGGTCTGATCATTACACCTAGCAAAAGCTGAAAACTCTCAGAAACTGCAGTTATTCTTAAAAGTAGAATTAAAATGTTAGCTATAAAAAGCTATATTCTATGTATCATGGATGCTTAATCTTTTGTATCAAACTTCTACATCACCTTTTAAAAGTACCTTGATAATATTCACCAAGCATATATGCAAACAGACACATATAAAAAAAATAAACATTTTAAATAAAGGCAAAACAAATTAAATAAAACGTTTTTGTTAGAGCATATACCACCTATGTAAATGCAGCTGTCACACATACCCAGCTCATTGCAGCATCCACACTTACACCCTATATCCTGTGTACTGGCCTTACCACAAACCATGGTGGCCCACAGATTCGTGAACTGCATTTCCCACAATGCTTTTCCAGCCCAGAGACTGGGTGGGCATCAGACCACATGCAGTTTCCCCTCAGCCCCTGGGTGCCAGGCTCAGCCTGTGCTGCTCTCTATAGCCAGCCATGGCAGTTCCTGGGAGACTCTGCCCTGTGTGAGAGCTCCCAATCCACCCCACAGGGAGATCACCTTCATAGAACCGCCATACTGGACAGGCTGCCAGCTGCTCACCTTCAGATCGTTCTCCGGTAGATATTTACACTGCCGAGCGATTTCCACGTACTTATCCAGGTCCAAGGGCGCCATTTTGTACAGGGGAAAAACTGTTAGGGCGGGGGGGGCGGCAGAGGGCGAGCGTCACATCTGTTAACTTCCTCACTTCCTAGAACTATGGCGGCCAGTGGGGAGGAGCTGGGGAAACTGTTTGTGGTTTGTTTTTTTTTCGAAAAACTTTATTTACATCAAACAATAAAAAACAAAGCAGGAAATGTGATAGGTAGTAAGTTATTTGATCAAATTAATTTTGTGTGATTGTTAGTTATTTTGAAAATGTGATCGTTAAGGACATTGTAAGAACACTACAAGTATCAGAGATATGTGGGAAGAGTGTGTTCTCTTTATTTAGAATTTTACAAAAAGTAACATAGAAATTGTCACTCTTACAAATTAATAAACTCCTGGATTTTCCTGGAGCTTAAAGGGACACTATAGTCACCAGGAGAATTACAGTTTAAGGTAGTTGTTCTGGTCTGTATAGTATGTCCCTGCAGGCATTTTTTTTCTGGCACTAAGGCCCCACCACCTACCCCCTTCGTGATACAGAAGTGGTTAAAAACCCCTTCTGTCACTTACCTGGGTCCAGCATAGATGTCGCTTGCCGCTAGTTCGGGTCTGCCTTCTCTCCTCCCCTGGCGACATCAGCCAGCGGGGGAGACCTAATCCGCATATGCGGCACATAAGGATTTCCCCATAGGAAAGCATTATTCAATAGGGATGTGCATGGGCAAAAAATTCAGTTTGGTTCGGCACTTCCAAAATTCTGGAATTCAACAATTTGGAACTTCGGTAATTCCCTAACCCTAACAGGAGTAGGGTTAGGTGTAAAGGAAGGTTGGGGTAAGGGTTAGGGGTAGGGTTAGTGGAAGGTTGGGGTAAGGGTTAAAGTTAGTAGAAGGTTGGGTTAGGGTTAGGGGTAGGGTTCGGGTTAGAGGAAGGTTGGGGTAAGGGCTAGGGTTAGGAGTAGTGATGTTGCGAACCGTTCGCGGCGAACTCCGGTCAGCTGACACATCCCTGCCAATCTCCGGCAGACCCTCCCTCCCAGACCCTCCCACCTCCTGGACAGCATCCATGTGGAAGATGCCTTCAACATGGATGCTGTCCAGGAAGTTCGCGACATCACTAGTTAGGAGTAGGGTTAGATTCCTGCCATCATTCCCTTAATTTCCCCTCCCTCTCCTGTTTTCGCCACTTCGGCAATTTGGTTTGGCACTTCTGAAATTCGGGACTTCAGCAATTTGATTTGGCACTTCCAAAATTCGGCAATTGAGAATGTCCAAATTCGGAACAAAACGAATTGCACATGTCTATTATCCAATGCTTTCCTATGAGATTTTGGGTCATGCTGGACGTCCTCATGCATAGCGTGAGGATGTCTAGCGCCAGGCTACCAAAAGTCGCCTAATGGCCTGGAAGTCCCTCTAGTGGCTGTCTGGTAGACAGCCACTAAAGTTGGAGTTAACCCTAGCAGGTCATTTTTGCAGTTTCTTAAAAACTGCAATAGTTACCTGCACAGGAATAAGAGACCTGGGACAGTGCACCCAGGAGGTTGGGGTGTGCTTGGGCTGGCCACCTAAATTGGATTTTTAAAACTATAGTGTAAAGAATACACTATAGTGTTCCTTTGAATTTGTGAAACAACATTGGAAATCCTTGCGCTTTGCACGAGGCCATCGTCTTCAAAATCCCCCTACCACCCTCCTTTTTACCTTATCTCTTTCCTTTACTTCTTAAGAGTAACAAGGCGCTATAATTCCGTGTATCTACAGGAATATTCGTATTCTATTATTTGTAGACAATCTTCTCTGTTGGGAGGTATGTTTCAAATAATTTACTTTTCACTTGTTAAGTGAACACCTCAATAAACATTTTAATTGCACAATCTCCATAGGAAAGCATTATTTAATGTTTTTCTATGGGGAACCTTTAATGCGCGCGGTGCTGGCTGAGCATGTGCATGAGGTCCTCTTTCAGCATGTTGTCATGGGAGGAGAAGAACAAGCCAGCACTGAGGGACCTCAGTTCTGGAATTAAGGTAAGTGTTAAAAGGTTTATAAACCTTTTTATGCTTGGGGGACATGCCTAAATTTAGGGACTGGGGTATAACATAACATTAGGAATACAGTTTGGCTATTTTCACACTAAATTTGAAATACATCTGGAATTTTCCTGTGAATAACCCTGAAAATGCATGCCTGTTTTCATCGGGAGTAGACATACTAAACAGTGATTTTCCTTTTTTTCATTTGGGCAGTGGAGCGTCCCTTTAAGAGGTGCATTTTAATTCAAGGCAGATTTAAATATTTATATAATGTATTAAAATGTGTCCATTTTCTTTCCTTCTCATTCCATCTGCCCTTTTTATCCTCACCTATCTCCCATTTTTATCCCACCTTCCTTCCACTCTCAGCTCCCTTTTTATTATCCTCATTCCTACACTATATTATTTAATTCTTGCTCTGCTTATTCTTTGCCTATAGATACAAACATGGCTTGCTTGCTGAGCCTTATAACCCTCAAAACTGTCACTGTCCTAGGTTAAGATGTGAATGCCGTCCTTTACAGACTGTAGCAGGATCTTGTGTCAGCTACATTATAAATAGTCCCCTGTGCATAATAATGTTTTTTTGTTTTTTTTTGCACATGCTCATGCAGGCTCTCTGGCTTCCACTACTAAAATGGCCGCGTCACGTGACCAAAACCACTGCAGCAGCTACTTCTGGTTTATAGAAACGATAGGAAGCGGTTACCATAGTAACAGCGGCCTAGCTGCAGGTGAGTGCAGAGACTCCACGCGTGTGTATTGCAGGAAAGGAAGGTACGGTAGGTGGGCATCGCCAGTGTATCGTTTTATTAGTAATATCGAGACAGTATGGTTTAATAATGATAATGTATCGCCCCCTGTCCGAAAGGCATGGGAGCTCTGTGCTGTGTGCATGGCTTTCACGGGCTGGGGAGAACAAGAAATAATTACAAATGTATACATCTAGAAGGGCAACTACGAGATAATGCAGCAAATAGTAATTATATTAAAATCCAGAAGTCAAGGTCAGAATACCTTGGATTACATACCCAGAGAGGGAGGGGTGGGATACATACCCAGAGAGGGAGGGGGGTTTACATACCCAGAGACTGGGGGGGATACATAACCAGGGGGAGAGGGAGGGTGGGATACATACCCAGAGAGAGGGAGGGGTTACATACCCAGAGAGGGAGTGGGGTGTTACATACCAGAGACTGGGGAGATACATAACCAGAGGGTTATATACCCAGAGAGGGAGGGGGTTACATACCCAGAGAGGGAGGGGTGGGATACATACCCAGAGAAGGGGGGGGGGGGGGGGGTTACATACCCGGAGAGGGGTGGGTGGCTTACATACCCAGAGAGGGGTGGGTTTTCTAGATAAGGTATACCGTGGGCATACTGATTGCAAAAAAATATTAATACTATAGTTATTAAACAGAGCATTGTTCCCCTTATTGAATAGTCCACAAACTAGTCTCATGATTGTAGGGTTTACTTGCTAAACCATTACATTGTAGCCTATGGAAAACATTATTGCAAACATTTAAGATTTGGAAAGTAGACATCCACTCCCCTTTACCATCAGCTTGCCTATTTTAGCTGGAATTTTGCATTTTGGTTTCAGTGTTCTGCTCTGTAAGTAATACTTTAAATTATAAATTCTAGTCAGGAAAATGATTGAAGTGCATAGTCCAGGATCATACCAAGTAAAATGTAAATGCTCTTAGTAATGTGGTCCTTTGCCTACATAAATAAACCCTCATAGAAATGGGTATATCATTTATCATATTGATACATTTTAATATTTTCTTACTAATTTTTAAGCTGCAGAAAGGACTAAACCTCTGTAGTGCCATCTTGATTGTGGAAATGTGGGTGCCACCCGTGTCTGAATCTACATGCTTGCTTGTGAGAATACAATAACTTAGTGACAGATGTCATTCAGAGTGGTATTAGTAAAGGTGCTTATAATATTTAATTAATTGTGCAGCTATGTATTGACCTATGAAGCTATTTTTCAGTGAGTGCTTTATATCCTTTTGGTTCACTGTACTTGACAGGGATATCATCCGCAAGCTAGCTAAATGTGTGTGTGTGTGTGTGTGTGTGTGTGTGTGTGTATATATATATATATATATATATATACAAAAAATAAGAGATGCACTCTAAGGACTTATATAATCGATAGTAAAGTATTTATTAAAAAGAAAGTTTACATAATAAGATCTTATTATGTAAACCTTCTTTTTAATAAATACTTTACTATCGATTATATAAGTCCTTAGAGTGCATCTCTTATTTTTTGTATATATTCCATAACGTGGGATTGCACCAAGGCACTAAGAAATTCATTTTGAATTGGAGAAAGGGTGAGTGCCAAGCTTTCTGTTTGTTACATATATATATATATATATATATATATATATATTTCAAGCTGTAATTAATAGCTGAGGCATTCAGATCTTTCCATCGATGGACAGGATTTTATCACCAGATATGATTATCTCTATTAACATTAAAAAAAATTCTATTTATCAATTGCACTGTATGTGAAATATGCTATCCAATTAGCGAATTATCAGTAATACATTAATCTCTGGTTGTAAGGTCCATCCCGGTACATTTTAACTATGACTCTTTAACCAAATTTTTTTCCATCTCAGGCTGTATATATCCAAATGGAACTTATGGAAATTCTGGAACCAGAAGATATACCCAAAGAATCAACATGGTAATTAAATATATATGTGTGTGTATATTTGTGGTCTGGTACAATAAGCCGAGTTATAGTAATGGTGGTGTAAATCGGTTGTGGTGTGCTGGAACCGATCATTCGGGTAGGCCTGTAAAAGAGGGAGTGGTGGGTGGGCTGAACCAGGCGGTCTCGGCCCAGAGGAAGGGGAGGTATGTTTAATTATAGGCTGGGTAAATTCTCTGAAACTGCTATGTTTATAAAAAAAATGGGTTAACCCTAGCTGGACCTGGCACCCAGACCACTTTATTAAGCTGAAGTGGTCTGGGTGCCTAGAGTGGTCTTTTAATCTATGTTACCATGCAATACATGAGATTAAAGCAACTCTGCTATTTGCCCTTTGGTCAGATTATTTTGACTTGTGGATTGAGGGTAAATTAGCTTAGCAACTAAAATGGATCTTTACAAAAGAAACAGCGCTAGAAAAACCAATACTAAAAAAGGGGCAGCAGACCTAAGGTAGGGTTTCCTCTAAGCCCTACCAGTAGGAATAATACAAAGGTAAAAAGGGGATAGGTTATGCCAAAGACAGAAGTACATATTAATAAAAGTATATATATAAAAAAATCCAATACTGATGTAAAATTCGAAACACAAAAGATACCAAAAGGACCCCCAGATTAATACACATGCTGCAATTAAGAAAAAAAACATAAATATCGGTATTCGAGGCAGACCGGGAGCACCTGATCGCTGATCGCGCTGTCCCTGCAGCTGTGATTGCTCTGACAGGCTGTTAACCCCTGAGGGTTAACTTTTATTTATTTTTTTAACCCTCAGGGGTTCAATTTATTTAATTGGTTAATTTAAATATTTAAAAATTATATTTTTTGCTAGCTGGGGTGGGTGGGAGTTATGGGAAATTGGGGAATTTACTGTTAGTGCTGCTTACTGCTAGTTGGGGTGTTAATGGTAAAAAAAAAAAAAGTTTTTATAAAAATTTTAAAAGTGTAAAAAATTTTTAAAAATGTAATCAGTAAAGAAAATACATTAAAACATGCTCATTACCACTACACCTGGAACAGACTAGAGAAAATATGATCCCACACTAAGATTCAAAATATGCCTTTTGAATTACCCCTGGGTGTATTATTTAATAAATAGTATATGTTTGTGGGGAAGTGTGAATAACCAACCAGCTAAACTACTCTGAAATGAAACATGGACACAGCATAAAAGTTAGAAACAATCTGAATGGCTGCGTCTCAAATGTGCCCTTTTAACATCCACCTATACCTGGAAAAGGTACACACGGGGGTATTGCTGTACTCAGACGACATAGCTGGGCAACATATGAAGTATTATACAATTGTAGCACACCTAAGGTTTGCAAAATATACTGTGCAAACTCACTGTGTGTGTCAAAAAGGCAGAAAAAAATGCTTATTACCACTACACTTGGTACAAGCTAGCAGAAAAATGATTCTACGCTAAGGTTCAAAATATGCCTTTTGAAATACCCTGCTATGTCTTCTTTAAGAAATGGTATGCCTTTATGGTGTAGTTGGAATATGTACACTGCTCAAGTGCTCCAAAGTGGGACACGGACGCATCAAAACCCTCCATGAAAATTCACACTTAAAAACCTGAACTTGTCTCGTCTCATTTACAGCACAGTTACTTCACAAAATAGTGTCTAGGTCAGTGGTAGTCAACCTTTTTCTACCTACCGCCCACTAATGCATCTTTTTGGTTTGAAAAAATTACATACAAAGACACATACACACACACACACATACAGACACACACAAGACATACATACAAAGACATACACAAAATATTTTAGTCACCCTCCTGTTTCCTACCTTTCAGGTGCAGGAGGGTGACTTTCCCTGGGGTCCAGTGGTGGCTCAGGTGGGTGGGAGTCAGAGTTCCCACTCTGACTCCGTCTGCTTCCTCCCGCGCGGTCTGTGTGTTAGCTGGGAGGAGTGACGTGCAGTCACTTCCTCCCAGCTTTGTGATGTAAACACAGGGGGCCGGTCGCGCTGTTAAAGCGGCCAGCGATGACCGGGCCCCCTCACAATCCACATCCATCGGGTGGCGCTGACAGCATGGGCCACCCGATGGACCCCTCCTTATGGGGCCCCGGTGGTTTGCCGCGAGGGCCGGGGCCGCAAGTGGCGATGGCGGTAACCGGTTGCAGGGGTACCGCCAGCTCGCGCCCGCCCAATCTCTCAAAACTAGAAAATCCCTACCACCCACCTGGAATCCTGAAACGCCCACTAGTGGGCGGTAGGGACCAGGTTGACGACCCATGGTCTAGGTCATATATTGGGCATATTGTTTTACTCAGAAGATGTAACTGAGCATACTTTGAGGTTTTTTATGACAGTGGTACATATTAAGTGTAAAAAGTACTCAGCAAAAATGCAACATATATGTAAAAATGCAATTTTTTTTCCCCTCACCACAAACATTGACATAAATTGGTGAAAAAATGGGGGCAAGTTAAGTCACAATGTATTCCATATAAGATAACCTGGGGTGTCTACTTTATCAAATGAAAGCCCTTTGTTTAGTTATTTGAACAGTCACGCTGCTATAATACCCTAAAATGAGACATAGGCCTGTCAAATCCATCTACGAAAATTCTAACTTTAGTAACTGAAATAGCTTTGTCTCTTATATGGCATTGTAGCTTTGCAGAATAGTGCCAAAGGCATACAATGGGGATATTGTTTTACTCAGCAGATGTAGCTGAACACAATGTGGGGGAATAGCACATACCAGCTTTACGAAATACACATTACAAAAACCTGGTTATATGTGTATATGCCAAAATATAGAAAAAAACACAATTTTAGATTGATGATGAAATTGCTACTTACAAAGTGTCAAACTAACCGTAGGTAAATAGCATGTGAAGTCTTTATGTAACTATATACTTTTGTGTGGCAATTTTGTTTTCTGTGATGGCTATTAAACCTACAAGGCAAACATACCAAATGCTAAAATTGCATATTATGTACTCTATAAATCAAGACACATCAATAAATTTATTTTGAATTACTTTTTCTAAGCTGGACATATTATGCACACACTATTATTGCCAAAACTGTTGGGGGAAAATATATATATTTTAGTTTTTCTCCCCATTTTTTTTTTTTTTTAAATATTCAATGAGAATTTATCTATGTATATGTGACATAAAATTAAAGCCCTGTTTGCCTTCTAAAAAAAGGTATATAATATGTATTGGTGCAATAAATGACAGAGATGCAAGTTGTGTTTGAACACAAACAGCAAAAAATGCAAAATTGGCTTGTGTCCTTAAGGGTAAGACAAGCTTTTGAAACTATGTCCCTAAGGGGTTAATAAAATGCCAAAACAGTCAATGAAAAGCAGGTCATTAGGGGAAATAATTAAAGGACCACTCTAGGCACCCAGACCACTTCACTTCAGCTTAATGAAGTGGTCTGGGTGCCAGGTCCAGCTAGGATTAACCCATTTTTTTTATAAACATAGCAGTTTCAGAGAAACTGCTATGTTTACAAATGGGTTAATCCTTCCTCCAATTCCTCTAGCGGCTGTCTCATTGATAGCCGCTAGAGGCGCTTGCGTGATTCTCACTGTAAAAAGCACAGTGAGAGCATGCAAGCGTCCCTAGGAAAGCATTGTAAATGCTTTCCTATGCGACCGGCTGAATGCGCGCAGCTCTTGCCGCGCGTGCGCATTCAGCCGAATGGGAGGAACGGAGGAGGAGAGCTCCCCGCCCAGCGCTGGAAAAAGGTAAGTTTTTACCCCTTTCCTCTCCCCAGAGCCGGGCGGGAGGGGGACTCTGAGGGTGGGGGCACCCTCAGGGCACTATAGTGCCAGGAAAACCAGTATGTTTTCCTGGCACTATAGTGGTCCTTTAAGTTTAGTGATAAAATGTGTCCAGAATCTGCTGGAGACACAATGTGTTTAGAGGACTCTCCTATAATTAAACAAGGAAATTAAAGTGACTGTGAGTTTCCGATGAAAGCAGCAGGTTGATTCAGTAGTAAACATGAGATAGGATTGACACAGGCTGACTAGCAATCTTATCACTTGGAGCCTATGTGAAATGGTAGGATACACACTGATCAGCCACTACATTAAAGCCACCTGCCCAATTTCATATAGATCTCTACATTATTGCTAAAAGAGCTCTTATGCATCCAGGTGGGCCCTCCAGGGATCAGATTTGTTGCTTCAGCACATCCCACAGATGCTCAACTTGACTGAGATCTAGGGAATTTGTAGGCCAAGGCAAAACCTGAACTCATTGTCATGTTCCTCAAACCATTCCTGTCCTGGATAATTGTTGCAGTGTGCAACATAGTCATAATAAGTATTTCATAAAGAATCTTTGTGGAATATTTATTTGGGGGAGGAGGGGGGATGACAGTGCTGCTTTCAAAGGGCTCTTTAAGGTGCCTAGAACCCACACTTTTCTTGGCTTCATTTGATAATGAGGCATTAACACTTTCTCATTGTCAATTTCATCTCGATGGCATTGATTGGCTGAGAGCATTGGGCTAAACCATCCTCAGACTTTCCAGCCAATCACTGCCATCCATATTGGACAAAATTGACATTTATAATGTAGAAGTTTTATTTCCATGTATTTGGTATTCAGAAAGAGGTTATGTTACCTAGCATACCCCTTTAAGGGCTATGGGAACTACTAAAGGCCGATGAACCTTCTCTGGATTAGATGCATGTATCCCCTCGATTTGATGTCAGTTTGGTGCACTGAAAAATGCAACACTCATACTTGGCTGAGATTGAGCACGATTGATGTGATGTAAGCCTTGAAACAGAGGCAGTGTGCAAAAGAGCAGCATGGGACATGATTACAGCAGCTTGCAGGTTTCCAGGGTGAATATTCCTGACACATGTTGCCATTGACACATGTAGCAATTCTGATGCAGATGTAGGACTCACGTTGATAGATATACATTGAGTCTTCTGCTCATTTCATTCCATTCCATACAAACTGCATAAGATTGAGACCTAACCCATGGTACTAGAGTGATTTACAGGGAGTGCAGAATTATTAGGCAAATTAGTATTTTGACCACATCATCCTCTTTATGCATGTTGTCTTACTCCAAGCTGTATAGGCTCGAAAGCCTACTACCAATTAAGCATATTAGGTGATGTGCATCTCTGTAATGAGAAGGGGTGTGGTCTAATGACATCAACACCCTATATCAGGTGTGCATAATTATTAGGCAACTTCCTTTCCTTTGGCAAAATGGGTCAAAAGAAGGACTTGACAGGCTCAGAAAAGTCAAAAATAGTGAGATATCTTGCAGAGGGATGCAGCACTCTTAAAATTGCAAAGCTTCTGAAGCGTGATCATCGAACAATCAAGCGTTTCATTCAAAATAGTCAACAGGGTCGCAAGAAGCGTGTGGAAAAACCAAGGCGCAAAATAACTGCCCATGAACTGAGAAAAGTCAAGCGTGCAGCTGCCACGATGCCACTTGCCACCAGTTTGGCCATATTTCAGAGCTGCAACATCACTGGAGTGCCCAAAAGCACAAGGTGTGCAATACTCAGAGACATGGCCAAGGTAAGAAAGGCTGAAAGACGACCACCACTGAACAAGACACACAAGCTGAAACGTCAAGACTGGGCCAAGAAATATCTCAAGACTGATTTTTCTAAGGTTTTATGGACTGATGAAATGAGAGTGAGTCTTGATGGGCCAGATGGATGGGCCCGTGGCTGGATTGGTAAAGGGCAGAGAGCTCCAGTCCGACTCAGACGCCAGCAAGGTGGAGGTGGAGTACTGGTTTGGGCTGGTATAATCAAAGATGAGCTTGTGGGGCCTTTTCGGGTTGAGGATGGAGTCAAGCTCAACTCCCAGTACTACTGCCAGTTCCTGGAAGACACCTTCTTCAAGCAGTGGTACAGGAAGAAGTCTGCATCCTTCAAGAAAAACATGATTTTCATGCAGGACAATGCTCCATCACACGCGTCCAAGTACTCCACAGCGTGGCTGGCAAGAAAGGGTATAAAAGAAGAAAATCTAATGACATGGCCTCCTTGTTCACCTGATCTGAACCCCATTGAGAACCTGTGGTCCATCATCAAATGTGAGATTTACAAGGAGGGAAAACAGTACACCTCTCTGAACAGTGTCTGGGAGGCTGTGGTTGCTGCTGCATGCAATGTTGATGGTGAACAGATCAAAACACTGACAGAATCCATGGATGGCAGGCTTTTGAGTGTCCTTGCAAAGAAAGGTGGCTATATTGGTCACTGATTTGTTTTTGTTTTGTTTTTGAATGTCAGAAATGTATATTTGTGAATGTTGAGATGTTATATTGGTTTCACTGGTAATAATAAATAATTGAAATGGGTATATATTTGTTTTTTGTTAAGTTGCCTAATAATTATGCACAGTAATAGTCACCTGCACACACAGATATCCCCCTAACATAGCTAAAACTAAAAACAAACTAAAAACTACTTCCAAAAATATTCAGCTTTGATATTAATGAGTTTTTGGGGTTCATTGAGAACATGGTTGTTGTTCAATAATAAAATTAATCCTCAAAAATACAACTTGCCTAATAATTCTGCACTCCCTGTATTCTTCACTATCCTTCTTTACTGTTTTTATCAGATAGTTTGTTCACAACTTGATTGAAGGCGTGCCCAATTAGCTGTAATATTTTTTTTTTTTTTGTTTAATATCATTTTTATTGTGTTTTCAGTACGTAAAGTCATTGCAAGGGGTACAGAATAGAGAAGGGGTTGACAGAAATATAACATAGTGGGGATCCTGTAGAGTTATACAAAATGATTAAAACAGAGTTTTTTCGTATACGTAAACCTGTCCTATGTTAACGGAATGTGGTGATGGGGAAGGGGCAGGGGGAGATGAAGTGAACGGGGGGAGGGCAGTGGTTGGGAAGTGGGGGATCCTGTCGCTACCTGCCTGTATAGAAGTTTAGATTCTGGAGTCTAGAGTTTTCCGGCTCTTTGTGGTAAGGTGTTTTTGATTTCCGTATAAGACTGATTCAAGTACTCTCGCTACGGCTAGTTATGAGCGCATTTCCTGCGGGGGGGCTTTCCCAGTAGGTGAGCCAGGGTTTCCAGATTATGAGATATTTAGCTCTCTTGCCCTGTGTCGACCAGTGGATCTCCTCTAGCTCTCTGGTCCGCTCTACCCTTTGGACCCATTGGTCTCTAGAGGGCGTTTGCGTTTGTCGCCAGAGCATGGGTATAAGTGCATTGGCCTCGCCTAGGAGGATGTTTAGAAGTTGCTGTTTATACGGGTCTATCAGTGCCCGTGGCCACCCTAGTAGTACTTGGGAGGGGGATATGTGTGCCCTCATGGATAGGAGTTTCTTAATGTCCGTGAGTATCATGTCCCAGAATGGTGCTATGTTCTTGCAGCTCCACCATATGTGTTCCATGTTGCCCTCTGCTCTCTCGCACCTCCAGCACTGGTCGCTTACTGTGGGCCAGTAGGTGTGGAGAAGGGCTGGTGTTCTATACCATCTGGTGACCCTTTTGTAAAATGTTTCTTTGCGGGCGATGCTTAGTGAGGATTTCATCCCTGAGGTCATGATGTGTGCCCAGTCACTATTCGTCATGTGAATGTGGAGTTCCTTCATCCATTTTCGTTGGTATGGGGGTCTGGGTGTATCCACTGCTTCCATTTGGAGGAGGCGGTAGATGGCCGATAGGGGCCGTTTTGTTTTATTGCCCTGGGAGCATAGGGATTCGAAGAGCGTCTTGTCCCTTTTCCTCCACAACGGGAGGACCGATTGGGTCAAGAAGTGGGTTAGCTGGGCTTTGGCCATAATGTCTAGTAATGTTCCTCTGTTACCTGGTGTGAGGAAGGCCTTTATTTTAGGAGGGTCGTCTCCTGTTAAGACCGTCGCTACTTCTGGGCAGACCTCTCCAGTGACCCGAGATAGAGTAGTGCTTCCCTGACCGTTTTGGAAGTCTGGGTTGTTGGCCAGAGGGAAAAACTGGGACAGACCGGGGGATAGTCCCCAGTCCTCTCTATGTCTCCTCCATGTCCGGAGTGTGTTATGGATGAGGGGGTGGTGTGTTGGGGTAAGTGTTGTGAGTTGGCATGTCTGCCAAGGGAGCGTGTGGAGAGGGACCGTCGCAAAGCTCTGTTCAAGTTTGTACCAGGCTTTTGGCGTGTCAACCTTATTCCAGTCCCTGACTCGTGTGAGGAGAACTGCTACGTAGTATTTGTATAGGTGAGGTAAGCCTAACCCTCCCCTCCCCGGTGGCGCTGTTATTGTCGAGTATGCCAGCCTCGCAGGCTTGTTTCCCCATGTGAATTTTACGAGTATGGATCTCAAGCGTCGGAAGAATTCTCCCGGTAGAGGGATCGGGAGGGTCTGAAACAGGTATAGTACTTTCGGTAGAGTCATCATTTTGATTATATTGACCCGACCCATTAATGAAAATTGGGGTGAGTCCCATTTTTTGAGGTCTTGGGCTATAGTGTCTATGAGTGTCGGGAAGTTCTGAGTGTACAGGTCCTTGAGTGACGGGGCTGTAATATTTATTGAATAATATTCATCTAATGCAGGGGTCCTCAAACTGTTTACACGGGGGGCCAGTTCACTGTCCCTCAGACACTGTTGGGGGCCAGACTACAGTTTGAAAAAAATATGAACAAATTCCTATGCACACTGCACATATTTTATTTGTAGTGCACAAAAAACTGGAAAAACAATACAATATTTAAAATGAAGAACGATTTTAATCAACATAAAAATAAGTATTTCAATTTTAAGTATGGGCCTACTTTTGGCTAATGAGATGGTCAATATCCGGTTTCCATATTTGTCACTGCTAGTCGTAGCAAGTGATTCAAGTGTTCATGAGTTAGTCTGGATATGATTGGAGATTTCAGATGTTTTATTCGAGAAAAGGTCTGTTCACAGACAGGGGCTTACAAAGATGGTTGCAATTTTGAGTGCAGGGTTCCTGAGGTTAAGATATGTCTCAGATGGGAACGATACATAGAAATTAGTAAGGGTGCTTTCTTTGAATGCGTCTTTCAGAGAGTCACAATTCTGTAGTCCGGCCAATTCCATTTGGTAAATCGGATTAACAATTTCAATGTCAACAGAAAATGGGTTCCAGAAAAGCTGTATGTCCTGTTCATTGAGACAAAGCTCTTTAAATGTAATTTGAAACGGTTTTTGCAACATTTCTAGTAAATTCACACGTTTTGTTTGGGTTTTTCCACCAACATGTTTTGAGTTGTGGGGAGATGGCAGAAGTTTTCCTCCTTCACTTGTTTAATGAGGAGGTCTAATTTTATTTAAAATGCTTTCACATGTGAATGCATATCACAGATGAGCTTCCCCTTTCCTTGTAGTTTAACATTGAAACTGTTGAGTAGCTCTGTTACATCTGTCAGAAAGGCAAGGTGCCATTTCCATTTTGCATCTTTGAGCTCTGGTACTTCTTTGTTATTCGAAAGCATAAAAGCAGAAACCTGTGGAACGTAAAAACGTTTCAAAACTCTCCCTTGACTCAGCCAAAGGACTTCTATGTGGTACAGAATATCTTCATAGGCAACATTTAGCTCAGACAGAAATTCCTGAAACTGTCTGTGGTTAAAGGGACACTCCAGGAACCCAGACCATTTTCTGCCCATTGGAGTGGTCTGGGTGCCAACCCCCACCACCCTTAATCCTGCAAGCTATGCATAAGGACCTCCAGCGTTGCCGAAATCCTCTTAGGAATGCATTGAATAATGGTCATTGCCGAATAGTGGACATTGCCGAGCATGCGCATTAGGTCTCCCCCGCCGGGTGACGTCAGCAGGGGAGGAGCGTAGGCGGAGCCTGACCCAGCGCCAAGGGACATCAGCGCTGGCTTAAGGTAAGTGACTGAAGGGGTTTTAACCCCTTCAGCAACATGGGATGGGGGGGGGGGGAGGGAGAGGGGCACTGCAGTGTCCTGCAACGGATATGTTTTCCTGGCACTGGAGAGTCCCTTTAAGTGCAAGAGCTCTAATGAAGTTAGTACAAGATACCACGATTTTCATGACAGAGTCCAACTTCAGTGATTTACAACACAGTGCTTGTTGGTGGATGAGGCAGTGTATTGTTATTGGATGTGAATGGTTGTGTTTGTCCATCTCTTTGTTAATGCGTGCAACCACTCCTTTCATAGACCGCACCATGCTAGGAGCACCATCAGTTGTCACACTGGCTAGTTTATCCCAGTCAAGCTCCAAATTATTCACAGTTTGGAAAACATTTTCATAGATATTGTCATAATTCTGAGTAGGTCAGAGAGGAAACTTATGTCAGGGTTGACTTCAGGTACTTGATAGGAATTATTAGACATAATAAGAGTATAAAGGCAAGAGGGGGAATGGAATAATAAATATAGAGAAAGTAGAACCTATAAACAGAGTTACCGGTAAGAATATTAAGCGATAACAGAAAACAAGAGTTAGGCAATAAGCCCCAGACAGGATTATAAAGTAACAGGAAAACCTGTTAGAGTTAATAGAAGGAACAGGAGTGAAGGTTTAGACAGTATTCCCTAAGCAGGTTTACGGTAACAGGGATACAGTTACATAAAACTAAACAGAAACATAAAGAATAAAGTAAAACAGCTCAAGTTAGTAATTGAGCGAGGTGATCAGCCTCTTTGGTATGATGTCAGAACTGCAGTTTCAGGGTATTTTAGGATACTTGCAAATAATAGGAAAGTCTGTAATATCCAGGTAGGTTGGAACAAAATCAATATGAAAATAAAGCAAGTTTGTTTTGGAGTTCAGGTTGGAATAAATCAGGATGGTTCAAGGTAAGTATGTTGAGTAAAGCAGGTTTTCTTCAGCTCAATGAAGTGGTCTGAGTGCCAGGTCCCCCAGCCGCTAGAGGCACTTCTGCAACGCTGGATGTGAAATTCGCATCCTGCGTGCAGAACGTCCATAGGAAAGCATTGAGAAATGCTCTCCTATGGACTGTTTGAATGCGCACGCAGCTCTTGCTGCGCATGCACATTCCACTCCACTCGGGAGCTGACGTCGGCGGAGGAGGAGAGGTCACCAGCGCCGAGGGAGCCCGGCGCTGGATAAAGGTAAGTGGCTGAAGAGGTTTTAACCCCTTCAGTGCCAAGGGAGGGGGACCCTGAGGGTGGGGGGGGGGGGTTTTAAGGATGCTATAGTGTCTTGAAAACAAGTTTGTTTTCCTGACACTATAGTGATCCTTTAAAATATATATTTTGAAACAGCAATGTCCAACTTGTACTTATTAGCCCTATAACTTGTACACAAAAAAAAAAAAAAAAAGCATGTAAATACTAGGTGTTTTTAAACTCAGGACAAAATTTTGAATCTATTTAGAAATGTTTTTCATTAGCTTTTGTAGATAAGTTAAAAAAAAATATATATATATATATATATTTTTTTTAAGTTAATTATATGATACAAATAATAGTATGTAAAGAAAGCCCTTGTTGTCTTGAAAAAAAAACCAAACAATATATAATTTGTATGGGAACAGTAAATGAGAGAGCAGAAAATTACAGCTAAACACAAACATCACAAAAGTGTTAAAACAGCTCTGGTCCTTAACGTACAACATGACCAAAACAGTCCGGTCCTGAAGGGGGTTAAAGGTATTTGTTTTTTTATTTTTTTATTTTGTATGTGGATTTTTTTTTAACATAATACGTCTACAGCAACTGCTTTTCATGTTTCTCCAGGTATGCCCTTGTTCCACGCGGCGAGGCTCCACGTTCACGTGTAGGTCATACCTGTATGTATTTACCTGCCACTGAAGAGTCAGAAAAAGGAAAAGTTCTCATTATTGCTGGGGCAAATCCTGATAGCTGCTTTTCTGACACCCACATCCTAGACCTTGGTAAATAAATTGGGCTTTTACATGCTGTCTCTTTTATAATGAGATTGGTAAAACGCTTTAAAAATGTTCAAGTGGAATAAATTATGTGCACTATTTAATAGCATAGTAAGGAAAAGCACAATATTAACGTAACATAGTTAGGAAAAGCACAATGATAACTTAAAGGGACTCTAGATCAAGCATGTCAAACTCAAAGTCTGGCACGTGCCACATAAACAAGGTTTAAGTTTATGTGGGCTGCAAAAAAATAATACCTTAAATTTTCATAGAAACTTAGGTTTATTTAAAAAAAGTACAGTATAAAAAAAAAAACAGCATTCCCCTCTACTAAACCACCCCCTCTACTAAATCCCAGTCCCCCTCCTCTACTAAACCAAAGCACCCCCACTACCACCCTGTGCCAAATCTGATCCTCCTGCTACTTTGAAACCCTGTGAAGGTGGAGCACGTCAATGTCACGTGGCGCTGCGGTAGTATCATGGTGTCTCTGAATGTCCTCTTTCCCGGTGACATTGTGCTACATGATAATAATGATTATAATTTGCACAAATATCGTGTCATTTCTCATAATGGATGCTATGCAGTTTTTCACCGGTCTTTTTCATTTTATGTTGCACCAATGAATGGTCTTTTTAGGCATGAGTTCTTGTCAGGACGTTACTCTATCCTGATAGGTAGATAATAAAAGAAGAGCGATTTGGGAAGGAGTCATGTCGCAGCTCAGTTCACAGTGTTCTCTCATTGGCTGAGCTTCGTACGTAGTGTGAGAACACCCAGTTTGGGAAAATTTTGGGGTATGACTAAGGGGACAGAGCAATGCTGCAGAAGATTGTTAAACAGGAAGACATTAAAGGAGCACTATAGTGCCAGGAAAACAAACATTAGGTCCCCCCCTCCCTCAGGGTTGAAGTGGTTAAAACCCCTTTAGCCACTTACCTTTCTCCAGCGCCAGGCTTGCTCTGTGCTGGGGAACTCTCCACCCCTGCTGACGTCAGATCCGAATGCGCGGCAAGAGCCGCGCGCGCATTCAAACAGCCCATCTGAAAGCATTACTCAATGCTTTCCTATGGACATCCATCGTCTTCTCACTGTGATTTCCACAGTGAGAATCGCGGAAGAGCCTCTAGCGGCTGTCAGTGAGACAGCCACTAGAGGCTGGATTAACCCTCAGTGAAACATAGCAGTTTCTCTGAAACTGGTATGTTTTCAGCTGCAGGGTTAAAACTAGAGGGACCTGGCACCCAGACCACTTCATTGAGCTGAAGTGGTCTGGGTGCCTATAGTGGTCCTTTAATACAGGTAAACATCAAAATATAATCTACAAAGTGCAAAATTGCATATGTTCCATTAAACTAATACATCAAGTAAACACATAAACAATTTAAAAAAACACATTTGTATTAAGTTTTTCCATTGTCTGGAATAGAAAAACCATATGTGTGTGTATGTATGTATGTGTATAATATTACAGATAGCCAATACACCCATACAATATTTGTGTGTTATATTATGCAACAGGAAATTTTCAACACAAATATAGAACACTATTTGCAACATTGAAGAATACCCTTAAGTATTGTAATACATTTTGGGGGAAATTATTTGTAACTCAACCACAGGTGAATGAAGAAATTTGATACTGTCACTTTAAGAAAATATAATTTAATTTATTAAAATAAAGTAATTTCACTTTGGCAGACTTCTGCAGCAATAAGGATATGAAATAAGGCAGAAATAATGAGAATCTTGTTTCAGTACTGCTTTACAAGAATATAGTGTTTAGAAATTAATTAAAATAAGGAATGCTTAATAAGCAGTAAGTAGTATAGTCTGTTAGACTTCGATATAGTTTTGACAGAGCAGGTGATTCCTGTTGTTGGAAAGTAACAGTCTTTTAACTTGAACCAGTAAATATTGGCAATGATATATATATAATCTCCTGGTATGAGAAGTGGTTATAGTCTTTTAGACTCCAATAATAATAATTAACATAAATGAGCACTTTAGCAAATTAGAATTTCCACAGAGATAGCAAGGGGAATTCCAGAGGGCAGACTTTAGTATTCCTTTTCCTTCCAAAATAACTTTAGGTAAGAACTAATTAGTAATCCCAATAACTGGAGAACATATATTGCCTTTCTTGGATGATGAGCATTGTAGTCCTTTCCAGAGTAGAGTGGACTATGGTTCCCTGAAGTAAGTGGAGAGATGCAGGAATCCGAAGTGAAGTCTGTTCTTTGTCAGGAAGTAGAGCGTAGACAGGAACAAAGCCAGAGAGGTTCGGTACACAGGAAATCAGTTAGCAGAGCTCCGTCGGGAAGTGGCAACAATGAAGCAAGTAGTGAGAGCAGATCAAAGGTGAACAAACATTGATTGAGCAATTTGGATGCGATCGCGGCTCCTTTTTGAAGGGAAGCGGGTGGCCTCAGACGCATGGGCAGAGACGGATCGGCGAAACACGGAAGTTATACGGGTAATGCCGATCGGTCCGAACAACATGGAGAAATTCTGACAGGTGTATTGATTTTATATCCTTGTCTTTTCCTGAGTAAGTCCCCCAATTTTTTTTTTTTTTTTTTTTTAATTCTTTATTTTTGTAGTGCATTTTGAGAATAACATACAAGCGTGAGGTACCCCGACGGCAATCCTCAAGCATATTTGCAACACATATAACAATGGGGTAGACCAGTATGCATGCACAATTTTAAATTTATAGTCTCTTACAATAGGTTATGTTAAAACAAGCTAGTCAGAAGACATAGATAACATTCTAAAATTTAGCTGCTGTGGAGAGGCAGGTATAGGAATTAAAAGTAACAGCGAAAATTATAAACGGTATTAGTGAGCGGGGCTATGGTTATTCCGTTTCTGTATATGATACCGAGGAAAGGTAGCACAAGCCATTCTCTCTGGACCCAGCCTAGGTGCATAGCAATGTCAAGATGGCAATAAGGTATTTTATAAGTTATGGTAGCCGTAGATGATCAATGTATCAAGGTGTTATATTAATTTTGGTGTCTACTTGTGTCAAGCATGTCAGGCGGTAATATAATTATGGTCGCAATCTGGAACAGCCAGTTAGTGTGGTCCAGATGCATTTGCTAGGGAATGGTAGCATAAAATAATAATAAAATGGCATAGTTGGTAACTTCAAAATAGGTTTATCGTAAGACATAACTAATTTCACGTATCTGTAATGGTACGTGCAATGATGAGACGCTTTATATAAGCTCAATAATATTTCTTCAGTATTTGCATGTGGTGCAAAGGCAGGGTAGTATAGGCCTTCTGCCTTGGACCCAGCCTAAATATGGCCGAGCTTCAGGTCGGTAGTAAGGCTGTATGTGAGTTGTGATAGCCACATGTGTACGGAGTATTGATGTGATGTTTTCCTTCACAATGAGTTGTTGCGAGTTAGTGTATTAGTATGCCGGGTTAATAGGTAAATGGGAGCATAGGTTAATGCCACTGCATGGTTCGGCGTAGTGACTAAACTCCTGTTGCTGTATAAGAAACAAAAGTTGTTCCCTCCTTCTAAGAAGGGGAAACGTGGATAGGGAGAGAGGGCCTACGTGAAGTCCCCTGTTAAGCGCCAGTGGGAAAGTATCCCAGCGCTCCAGAGGGCCTTGTGCCATGCACGCGCAGCCGGGCATAATAAGACACCCTAAACTAAGATAATTGGAGAAAGTAAAAACAGTTGAAATAAAATAAGAAAATCCCTGCTTGAGAGTGCCTCTATCTTCCTGACTGCCATATGTGAAGGCTATCTCCTCGTGCAAGTGTGTCATCTTGCCTCCTGTCTCAGAGGAGATTAAGGACTGGTGTGAAACTTCCGTAGAACAAACCCAGTGCATCAACAGCCAGACCCCAGGGGCGCCAGTTTCATTACTGCTACCCGACCCCAGGTAAAGCCCCCCACCTTGAGCTTCCCGGTACAGTGGGCACTCGAGGATCCCCCCAGTCTCTGATACCCCCCTTTAGAGTCCACCGGCTGGGCGGCCTCTGCACCCCCACTGTCCCAGCAGAGTCTCAGTAGGTCAAATAGGGCACTCCTGTCGGCTCCCTCTGTCGCCCGCCACTCCTCCAAAGCATGGGCCCCGCGGCCACCGGTCCGCCGCAGGCCCCCATAGTCCAGCCCGGCCAGGCTCACAGCGACAGGGTGCAACACCCTCCAGGTCTCCAGATCGCCTAGGGGTATGGGACGCTGCTGTCCATCTTGAGACCACCTGGTCCTCGTGCCGTAATAACTTGTCAGCCGTCCCTCTGAGGCACATGTGCGATGCATGGGTAAGTATGTTGAGATTCAGTTCCTCTGTTTTCCGGCAGGGTAAGAAGATATCCTCCGTAGTGTGAGCCCTTCTTCCCATGTAATGTCTTGGCACACTTGATCAAAGCTGTATCCTGAGTCCAGTAAGTGAAGGCTGGGGGCCATTAGCACAGAGGTAGAAACTTAAAACCGGGTAATAGGTGACCGGGATGACCGAGGGGAGCGGGGCTGCAGCGTTATCATTCCCTGTTGCAAGTTGGGGATTTCAGTTACCTCCATATTGTGATGTCTCATGGGACGCTGACAGAGCCTTTCCAGCTTCAGCAGTAGGCTGCAGGCTCATGCCCTCCAGTAGGCCCGAGGCTTCAGAATCCTCATATTTCTTGGATCTTCAGCCCCAGACTGGTATCTTTTTTTAATGCTTGTGTGTTCCTCTGTTCTAGTATACTGTGTTGAGGGCCAGATGGTCAGTTTACGAACGGTAAATTAGCTTTTATTCAGGCTCAGGACCGGAGCTGCATGAGATGGCTTCCTTTCAGCTCGACGGTCCAGCCCCGCCCCCCCGTCCCCAAATTTTTAACCTATTCATTATACAACGCTGATGCATATATTAAGATGAGATAATGATAAACACCTTTTAAAAAAAAACAGGGAGTGCCATCTTGGAGGCTTTTCCATACATGCGAGGATTGGCAAAGATGCAATTTGTGTCCATATGTCTTGTAGGCTCTGTCTTTGGAGATGACTATCACATGCAGTCACATTTTCAGGACTTACAGGGATCATAATACAGCTCAGGGGGTCATTGAGTATCTAGAGAATAAGGTCCGGGGCAATTTGAAATTCACTTTGAATTCTCATTTTAGTGAATTAACTGTGGCAGTCTTTACACTAGTGATAGTTTCAACTGGAGGAAATAACCCACTGTTTTAGCAGAGTGACACGCAAGCAGGAGATGCAGGCTATTAAAGTTTATTTTGATACAGATTGTATTGTATGAAAAAAATTTAAGGAACACTCCACAGCCCATATAAAAAAAAAAAATCATTGCGTGTGTGTGTGTTTCTCTAACACCTTGTTGATCTGTCTGCTGTATAAAAAAGGAACAGTAGCACAAGCCCCAATACTGTTTACAAGCTGTAATGTCTGTCAGTGCAAAAATAAAGAATTCTAAAAAATAAATAAAATGGAACAGTAGCCAGCTGTGTTTTGGGGATGTGCAAATTTTTGTTTCTACATGAAAATGTTATAAATACTTCTGATTCTCAGTAAATACTCTCTGTTTTTTCTTTTAGACAGTCATGAGTGGGACGGCTCAGACTGGGATGGATTGTTACCTCGTTACGAGCATGGCAGCTTTATTGCTCATAGTGATCCAAGGAACATTTGGGTTTTTGGCGGAGCTGAGCAATCACTGAATAGAAACTGTGTTCAGGTATTTCACCCAGGTAGGTATCCTCTTTTGTCTAAAGGGGACACATATGCTTCCTTAAAAACAGGCCAGTCATGCACACTCTTAAATTTAACATGTTGCTCTTCAAATGCCAAACAAACATTATTGCATATAGCCAGACATGTCTAAGTGGAGCACAATGTGTGCATGCTCACCTGTAATTGAACGAAGATTGAGGTTTATGAAAGAGAAAACTAAAACTGAATACAAATAGTGCAACACAATAGGTTTTTTTTATATATATATATATATATATATATATATATATATACACACACACACACACACAAGGAAGAGATAGAGCTTGCACACCTAGTGCTCCACTAAGACCCGTTTGTCTATATGCCATTGTGTTTTTTTTTAATTATTTTTTATTTAAGGTTCTGTGTGGGATTGGAAACTCACAGAGTGTTGTTGCACGTTATCCACTTTGTACTGTATTTTTTTTTTTTTTTTTACTTTTCAAATTATTTATTCTCCAACTTGAAATTGTGGGGGGCAGGGCACTCCTAGTACCATAACCCATACAGTGCACTTTATTGGTTATTGTTGTTGGAGAGTGTTTCTTTAAAGGAAGCTTCTTTCAGGAGCTTCTGGCTCCAGTGAGCGGTGATCACTGCTCAAGGGATCCCAGATAAGTTTTTAAAAAATATTCTCAATTAGTTTCATTACTTACCCTTGGTGAGCACCCCTGGCACACCACTGTGAGTGAGCAATTTGCTACTAGTGGATGTTCAAAAGTAGCAGCAGCAGAGACTTCGGGAGCTAGCAGAAAGGGAGGGGGGGGGCAAGGGGAAGAGTGTAGAGTAGCTAGGATACGGATACTTTGTTCTTGTTGCTGAAGTGATTGATAAAACACACACTTCAGGTAATATTCTGCATGCACTTTGGAGGATGGTGTCGGTTTGGGTAGGAGTGGAGACTGGCATCAACATGGAAGTATTTTTTTATAGTAATTCATGTAGTTTTAAATATGCTGAAATCTCTGCCAAATTGTAACATTGTTGGAGTGCGCTGTACATCTCACATTCTCCATCTTGTTGTGAAGTCAGCAATCCCTGGAAGAAATAAGAGTGGCAAGAATAATTTAACGTTGTATGAGGGCACTTCCTCCGTAGCAACAAAAATTATATATATGAGAACGGGGAAACTTAGAGAAACTCAAAAATGTTCACCATAGTGTGAAGGCTAGCCAACTCTTGCAGCAGGAGCAAAATAAAGCTGGTCTTCCCACACATTGTCTACAAAAGGATGTTAGTACATGGTGGAACTTTACTTTGGAGATCCTGGAAAGGATTTTGGAGCAGCAGAGAGCAATTCATAGCCTGGGTCTAAGACCAGTGTGTTGGTATGTTGTCTCCACAGGGTATGAAGGATTGGACAATGATAGGTCAGCTAGTGGCAGTCCTTAAACCATTAAGTGATGCCATTGAAAACTTGTGCCATACCACTGCCAGTCTGTGACAGGTCACCCATCTAGGGAGCAAGATGATGCCTTCCTTAAGAACCAAGAGGCTTTATCTTACATTTTGATGGTTCTGTCAGTAGATAGCTCCCTAATTTGGTATCCTTATTTAGGACAGCCATTTGCCAATACCATGTAGGGGTACCCTAGTACCTACCTGTACTACCAATACTTTGTTAAAATATAGCTCCCTTATTTAGTATCAATCATAATCAATCAATTTGATTGGTTTCATACCAGATAAGGGAGCTATCTGTTAAACAACCACGTCACAATTGGTATTGGATTTGGTAGAGTGATCTGGCTAGGTTTAGGCTATGCCAAATAAGTGTATCAAATTAGGGACATCTAAAATACTAAATTTAGTAGGGTGGCAAAGATTTGTTTGTGCTCACTGAATTCCCTTCGTCCAAATGGCATTTTCAAATGAAAATATTGAACAAGATTATAATGAAAATGCTAAACAGACAAAATTCTTTTTGGAAGAAAATATAATTATTATTTTTTTTTTTTTTGGACAAAAGGAAATTTCTGTGCTGCCCAACACTAATAAAAATATGAGAAGCGGTGCTCTCTACGATGTGGATCTCCTCCATTGTTTATGAAAATTAATCTTTATTAATCTCTGGCACCTGCTCAGGTTCCGATAACTAATTTTCACGTGTACTGTCATTACTGACTTGCTTAACTAGCTTACAGAACACAAAGATTGAATTTGCATCAGATATTCTTTAACCCCTTAGTGACCACGGACGTACTGGGTACGTCAGCCAAAAAAACAGTCTGTGTGTTGGGGGTTAGGGGGTGGGGGGAGTGCTGTGTGTGGGGGAGGAGTGGTAAAGATACATAAAAAAAATTTAAACTAAAATTTAAGAATCTTTATTCACATTTGGTGAAGGAGAGGGGGACACAGCATTGCTGCCAACCGGCATCAGAGGCCCCCTCCCCCGTCAACCTATGAATGCTTGCCCACAGAGAGGGCTCAGCGTACCACCTGTGCCATAGGTTCGCCATCACTGCCCTAGGGTGTCTACTTTTCAAAAATATATGGTTTGAAGGGGGTGAATTACATTGGCCGGCTTCAAAAATGTCCCAAATAGGACATGGGTACAAATATTAGTGTTACAATGTAACTTGGTTAAGTTTGAAAGAAAATGGTTTGGAAATAGCAAAGTGCTACTTGTACTTATTGCCCTATAACTTTCCAAAAAAATGTTAACATTGGGTATTTCTAAACTCACGACAAAATTTAGAAACTATTTAGCACCGGTGTTTTTTGGCGGTTATAGATGCGCAACAGATTTTGGGGGTCAAAGTTCGAAAAAGTGTGTTTTTGAAAAAAAAAAGTCATCATATTTTATAATGTTTTTTTATAGTAAATTATAGGATATGATGAAAAAAAATGGCATCTTTAGAAAAACCATTTAATGGTGAGAAAAACGGTATATTATATGTGTGGGTACAGTAAATGAGCAAGAGGGAAAATTACAGCTAAACACAAACACTGCAGAAATTTAAAAACAGCCCTGGTCCCAAACAGTAAGAAAATTGAAAAGTGGTCTTGTCACTAAGGGGTTAAAATCATGCTATTCGTTGATAAGATCTACGTCTAAAACTATTTTGTCTAAGCAATTTAGAAAATGGGAAAGTGAGTGCAGTACTGAAATTGATATGTGTGCCTGGGGCGAAACATTAGTAAGAACTAAGAAAAATGTACAAAATATAATATTGTTTGAAACACACTATAAAGTGTGCAACAGATGGTATTTAGTGCCAACAAGATTAAATAAACTCAGTGCTAGCGAGTCAAATATGTGCTGGAGATGTAAGAAGGTAGTAGGAAGCTATCTACATGTATGGTGGAGTTGTGATAAAATAAAAAAACTTTGGGTTCAGATTTATAGATTTTTATACGAGTGTGGCAGAATTAGATTTGAGTTAACACCAGTAACAGCACTATTGCATCTGGGTTGGCCAGATTTGACAACATTACAATATTTCTTGGCCACACACAACTTTTTAGCTAAAAATTTTGGTGGCAAGGAACTGGAAACAGTCAACTGAAATTTGTTATTCTCAATGTGTAAAACAACTGACAACGCAAGTTAAAATGGAAACAGGTATTTGGAGGAAAAGTAATGTAAATAAGAAAAACTGTTAGGAGAAACATGTTTAGATTTGAAAATGACATTCACGTAAAATATGTACTTTAGAGTTTAAGAAGTAAAGTTAAAGGGACACTGTAGTCACTATAAGCATTTCATCTCTTTGAATTGGTTATAGTGCCTGGAGTACCCTGGCACTGTCCCTCCATTCAGTGTTGCACTATGTTCGTGCAGTATGCCACAAAATAGGAGTCCCTGGCCACCCACAGTCCGGCCCCTTCAGTATGTGTAGCTAAGGCAGAGATTACACACTTCCTTGTTGTCATACCATCAGTTGGAACTCTGACAGGCTAAAAGCAGTCAGCTGACACTCTCAGCCAATCACAGCTGCCCATTTCTGCTCAGGCTATTTCCTTATTAGCAAAAGCAGCACAGAGGGGATGGATTGCCGGGGACTCTTGTTTAGCATTAAAACATTAAAAGTTTAAAAACTGTTTAATGCTGATAGAAATGATGGGACCAGAAGACTCCAGACACTATAACCAGTTTAATGAGATGAAGCAGATACAGTGCCTACGGTGTCCCTTTAATAAAAAAAAAAAAAAAGATAAGAGCGTTCCAGTCCGGCAATTTTTTTCCCACATTTGCAGAATGTTGTATGTAATGCAATAACAGGGAATATTATACATTTTGAATGTTTGCTTAATAACTGTATGGATGTTTTATAATTTTGTGTATGTTGTAAAAACGAATAAAGCTTATTTAGCAAATTGAAAAGTGGTCTGGCCACTAAGGGGTTAAGATCATGCATACAGTCATGTTTACATTGACTACATGTGCCCCAGAAATACATTATCGACATCATTTATTGCATAACAGAACCAAATGCGACTCCTGTAATGTCCTGATTTGTTATCATTAATTCTTTATGGACCAGTTATTAAGCAAATCCTTTTATACTGTAACTTGTTAATCAAGTAATTAGTCAATAAAAATGGTTAACATGCACATTGCTAGTATCTATTGTTAGGAAATACCATGTTGTATCCTAGCGAAACACCTTTTCTTCTCTGTATATATTTTGATATACAAATAAATGTTTCTTCTGTGTTATTAGGAAGCTCTGCATGGAAAAGTCCAAAAGTAAAGGGAGAAGCCCCCTCTCCTAGAACTTTTCACACATCATCCTCTGCCATTGGAGACAAACTGTATGTTTTTAGTGGGGGAGAAAAAGGTGCAGAGCCTGTACAGGACACTCGGCTGCATGAATATGATGCAGGTAATGTAATTGGTAACTAAAGTTATTACATTGGATTGATGATATTTATAGCATACATGATAAAAACTCTGAAAAAAGTCTTAAAAAAAGAGCCAAACAGTTAAACTGTGTGCAGTCAATGTGAAATCCATGATTAGTAATGCTTGTCTCTTATTGACTGAATGGTATTCTAAGGCTTAAAAGCAATGACAGGAAATGCAATATGTGCTGCATATTTTCTGTTTGCTGCAATAAGTAATTTTATTGGTAGGTTTCTATATAGCTACTTATCTGACACATAAACTGACTCGCAAGATATTCATTGTTATGCTTCTACACTTATGTATTCATAGTCGTTATGAAGCCAACTGTGAAGCCCATACGATGTCTCATTCTATTAGAAGAGAGGCATTTCCACCCATAAGGTGAAAGTGTCTAGAATTGTGTATATATAGAATAACTGACTAGCCCTTAGATATGGGGTACATAACAGTTTGCTCATATAACTATTAATCAGAGGGTCAGACCTGCACAATAACCACTAGAGTCCACTGTAGCACTTATGGTGCTATGAGTTCCCTAGTGCTCTCCCACAGTAAGTAGTCAAGCCATTTTTAACGTTTTAAACTTGTGATAGTGGACTGTGTGGTTAAAGAACCAACACTAGTCGATAGGTGGAGCGCTCAAAGTGAAATAACTCACCCCCCTCTTAGGTTTTGTGGAAAAACCTAGAGGTGGGGATGAGATAAAATAGGGTAGAATCGTGTAATACGTAATAAGTAACAATGGAGTGGTAATAGAAATATATGGACCCACTCACATGGTGCTGAGCCTCAGTAGGACAGGCTCAGATCACTTGGGCAGGCGTGTTTAGGATAACACGAAACCTACAGCTGATGAGAGTCATGCTGTTCCTTTAAAAAGACAAAAGACCGAATCTGGTGCAGTATGTAGGTGAATTTCCAGTATATATGGTGAAGTAAACAGAACTGCTCACCTTATTCAGAGCCTAAAACTTGGCTCTGAGTATGATAATGTTTGTGTCAATAAGGGGACACAAAACCCTGTAGGAGGGGGGGGCGGGGCCTGACCGCCGAGCAGACTGGCCGTACGAGAATCTACAAATAACCGACTTATTCCTAACTCTCCACACTGAATTTACTAATCTGAAGCAGCAGAGAACTGGTGTTACCCCGAGACCCAATTGGCGGGACCGCCGGGCTCGGAGTGGCACCTTAAAGTGGACACAGAGTTGCGGCCTACCAGCAGATGCAGGCGCGGGAGAGGCGGCCGACCTCCCTGCCGCGGTTCTGCGGGACAACGCTGCGGCGAATAGGGCTCCGTACACCCCCCCTTGCCGGTGAGGGATATCCCGGCATTACCAATCGACTGATAAGCTAACAGGCTCTGCCTCAAGACGACAAGTGGGACTTACCTGATCCGGACGCACTGCACTGAAACACAGTCAAAGCCAAAATGGTGACTACCTTACCTCTAACATGCGGCCTGCTGGAGAATTATGACCAGCGGCTGGACGCACTGTGTAAAGACTTCTGGCAGAAACTATGGTGCAGAGGGGCACAAACTACTGGGAAGACCAACAAGCGACGGCACTCCCCTCCTGGTGGCCTGAAACACAAGCGGGCGGACCTCGGACAACCCATCCAGCCCCCAAAACACAGAAATCAGGAGAGAAAAGAGACAACCAAAGAACCACAACTGGCCCAGAGTCACCCAAAGCTATTTACTTAATATACTTAACTACGACTCTTCAGATCTGCTGTTCCTTATGATTGAAGCACCGGCCTAGTTTTTCAAGCAGACTTGTTTGTCCCAGCACTTGAAACACTGCAGTAGTATACAGCAAAGCAACTTCATCCACACACATGCGAACCTACATTGCAGTAACATTTCACCATTGTTAAGCCTGTTATGTTGATCTTGCTTATTTGTTTAAAAAAAAAATTAAAAATAAATGTGCACCTACTCTTGCCACTGTTAAGCTTGTATAGATGTATGTAAGTACGCTGTTTTGGCGTTGGATACTGACATGTACCTACCTGCACAATGAAAATAAAGAATTTAAAAAAATAAAATAAACCCTGTAGGTGGTATGAGGAACACTGGATGCTCACGTCCACAGGAAGGAGTTGGATAAAATAAAATGTATTTAAAGTATAAAAACACTAATACAAAATAAAATAACTGCATAAAAACAGTAATACAAGTAATATATATTTCACTGTTAGATTCTTCCTTTTCCGATTTTATTTAAATGTAATATTTTTCTTGTCTTCTAATCCATATCCTTATTTAGTGCTGTAGTATCATTGTAAATATAACATTACAATAATCACTTCGCCCTCATCATTTCTAATTTTTATTATATTTGGACAGCCTCCATGACATGGACTCAGCCAATGACATTTGGGAACCCACCTGCTCCTCGCCATGGTCATGTCATGATAGCAGTAGGCACAAAGCTGTTCATACACGGTGGCATGGCAGGTAGTGCGTTTTTTGATGACATGTTCTGCATTGACACAGGTAAAGGTCTGCCTCTCCAATGGATTATATATTGCTTTACTGCTTTATTATATACAATGATAACTTTTTATTGTAGCAACAGTATTTAAAAGACAAGCTTTCAATAGTTATCCTCTCTTCCTCATGTATGAAGCAATACTGAAGAATGTAATAGTTTAACACTTTGAAACTACTGATCTTGGCCTCAATGTAATATTCTTGTATAAGCTTTTCAAATGATTTAATGTTTTTGTATAAACTTTTTAAAATTATTTTTACAAAATATTAAAATACCTAAAAATATCACAGAAAAAAAAATGATCACAATATTAAAATGTGTTTTATAACATTCAACTGTTTTAAAAGTTTATCCAAAAATATTAATTCATTTGAAAAGTGTATCTAACAATATACAATCGAGGCCCTTGTTAGAGATTGGGAGGAGGTGGGCCAGAGGGGTTGTAAATAGCCAGACACTAGTCTTCCTGACACTCTGGGGGAGACTGGGGACACACACTATGATTTTCAAAATTAATGCAGTAGAACAATTCATTGGAAGTGCTGGTTTTAGTACCGTACATAGCTCTCCTGTCAGTCTGGGGCCACTAACCGTAGCATATGATAATTTAAAAATCCTCTTGGCAGCCCATGCTCCCCACAGTGGTCTGTCCCAAATATATGATGCTGATGAGAGGTTTCTGCAATGTAACCAGATAAGCAGTAATTAAGATTCTCAGAATTTAGATTTTTAGTGTATGCATTTATTTAGTAATTGGGCCATCCAGGTGTCCTCCCAAACAGGCAGTTATTTTAAACCTATATGGAAGCTAGATATATACAGACACCCCAAGCTAGAAGAATTCTAGACTCCCTGAATGGGGAGCCGACTCTCCTCTCTATTCTTTTTGTTTCTTGCTATATGGAAGCTAGGTTAGCTTTTTTTATGAAAATTGTATTCTCGCCCACTTCACCAAAGTTAATGATGGCTGCCTCCAGCATCAACCGATAATCCGTTAACTAAAAGTAACCAAGGAAATAATAGACATCGTAGTTTTGGGAGTCTAAATAAAAAGCATTTGTGTTTTGGCAGGTACAAGGAAATGGGAGCATCTGAAATTGAAGGGAGATGTTCCTCCTGCCTGTGCGGCCCATTCTTCTGTAGCCTTGAAAACCTATATTTATATCTTTGGTGGAATGACTGAGTTGGGACCAGTGAATACCATGTACCAGTTTGACACAGGTAAGTTAGTATATGGTGTATTTCAAGTCTTAGCAGGTGATTGCATTCATATTATTTTTTTACAGAAACCTTTACTTTTTCTTTAAAAAACATTAACAGAAATTAGCAAATGTTTTCTAGATGGCATTTCATGGAATTAATTTTCTAAGTAGTATTTCACCAATAAATATTACAAAAATAATCTTACCCCTCCTAATGGTATGATTTAATATGTTAGCCTGTCCGTATAACTGGGCCTAGTGGTCAATTGTGTTTATGCATTCTGTTCTGGGTGGAACTTAATAAAGTTTAAAAGATGGACCAATTCATCAGCATCAAGGGAAATGTCACAGAACAGGCCCTCTAATGGAAAAGGAATCACTCAAATCCATATTTTCCCTAGCTAGTGAATTAAAGGACCACTCTAGGCACCCAGACCACTTCAGCTTAATGAAGTGGTCTGGGTGCCAGGTCCAGCTAGGGTTAACCCATTTTTTCATAAACATAGCAGTTTCAGAGAAACTGCTATGTTTATGAATGGGTTAAGCCTTCCCCTATTTCCTCTAGTGGCTGTCTCATTGACAGCCGCTAGAGGCGCTTGCGTGCTTCTCACTGTGATTTTCACAGTGAGAGCACGCCAGCGTCCATAGGAAAGCATTATGAATGCTTTCCTATGTGACCGGCTGAATGCGCGCGCAGCTCTTGCCGCGCGTGCGCATTCAGCCGCGGGGCGGAGGAGGAGGAGAGGAGGAGGAGAGCTCTCCGCCCAGCGCTGGAAAAAGGTAAGTTTTAAACCCCTTTCCAGAGCCGGGCGGGAGGGGGTCCCTGAGGGTGGGGGCACCCTCAGGGCACTATAGTGCCAGGAAAACGAGTATGTTTTCCTGGCACTATAGTGGTCCTTTAAATGATTTATTTCATTTTACATTCTTACATTCTAAGCATTTTTTTACAAGGCATTTAGCTTGTAGCCTGATTATAAACAATGTATGTGACCTCTCTGATCACATTAGAGTTTGTAGAAGGAATGTTGTCCTTCAAAGTATTTTTTAGATGACATTTAGAATCTTCTCATTTCTGCTACATCCATAGCAAATATGATGGGGGGAGATTTCAACACAGGACTTGAGCCTTATCAAAGGGTAGTGTTATGTACAGGGCCGGATTAACATAGGGGCTGATGGAGCTGCAGCTCCAGGCCCAGGCCCAGGCCCAGGCCCAGGCCCATGGAATAGGCCCATCTAAAAAAAAAAAAAAAAAAATTTTTTTTTTTTTTTTTTTACACACTACTCTTAGGTTTCCCACCTGACTGGTATTTTACTGGCACAGCCGGTATTTGAGGCTGCCTGGCCGTGCCGGTATTGCAGTAATACCAGCAATACAATTGCAGGTATTTTTCTCAGAATAAATGGAGATTACTCTGCAATACCAGCACCAGCCAATAGGGGTCACTGTGTGGAGAGAGGCAGGGATAGGAAGTTACAGCATATCCCTGCCTCTCTCTACTACTTACTGATCCATGGGGGAGCAGCAACACAGCACAGAGTCCAGACAGCAGCTCTACAGCTCAGGTAAGTGAGGGATGGGGACACTGGGGGACACATGGGGACACTGAGACACTAGGGGACACATGTGGACACTGAGACACTAGGGGACACTGAGACACTAGGGGACATATGGGGACACTGAGACACTAGGGGACACAGACTCTAGGGGACACATGGGGACACAGACACTAGGGGACACTGAGACACTAGGATACATGGGGACACAGGCACTGGGAGACCTGGAAACACTGAGACACTTGGGGACACTGGAAAATATGGGGACACTGAGACACTAGGGGACACTGGGACACATGGGAATATTGAGAGACACTGAGACATTGGGACATGGAGACACTATGTCCCCATTTCTCCCCATGTCCCCCATCCAGTGTCGCTAGTGTCTCAGTGTCCCTAAGTCTCACAGTGTCTGTGTCCCGTGTCTCTCAGTGTGCCTAGTGTCCCCATGTGTCCCAGTGTCCCTATATGTCCCAGTGTCCTCATGTCTATGTCCACAACTGTCCCCAAGTCTCCCAGTGTCCCCATGTCTCTGTGTCCCTAGTGTCTTAGTGTCCCCAAATGTTTAAGTGTCCCTATGTCTCCCAGTCTCTGTGTTCCTAGTGTCTCAGTGTGCCTTGTGTCCCCATGTCTCCCAGTGTCCCTATATGTCCCAGTGTCCCCATGTCTATGCCCACAACTGTCCCCATGTCTCCCAGTGTCCCCAAGTGTCTGTCTTCCAGCCAGTGTCCCATGTCTCCCAGTGTCCCATAGTCTCCCAGTGTCTGTGTTCCCATGTCTCTGTGTCCCTAGTGTCTTAGTGTCCCCAAATGTTGCAGTGTCCCCATGTCTCCCAGTGTCTGTGTCCCTGGTGTCTGTGTCCCCATTTCTCCCAGTTTCCCTAAATGTCTCAGTGTCCCCATGTCCCCATGTCTCCGTGTCCCCGGGTCTCTGTGTCCCCATGTCTCACTGTGTCCCCAGTATCCTAGTGACATGGGGACACACTGAGACATGGGGACACACTGAGACATTGGGACACTGGGAGAAATGGGGACACTGAGACACTGGGAGACTAGGGGACTGGGCGACATGGGGACACTGACACTGTGATACATAGGGACACTGAGACACTGGGTGACTTGCGAGACTGGGACACTGGGAGAAATGGGGACACTGAGACACTGGGAGACTAGGGGACTGGGCGACATGGGGACACTGACACTGTGATACATAGGGACACTGAGACACTGGGTGACTTGCGAGACTGAGACACTGGGAGCAATCCATCTTTACAGCAGAATCAAACTGTGAGTAGTTTGTTGGTGATTTTACAGAATTTTCTCTGATGTCACTCCTTGTGATTATACAAATTATTAAGGCTGGTATTTTTTTTCCAAGAAAGGTGGCAACCCTAACTACTCTTCACATACTCTTGCTTAAAGGAGCACTATAGGATCAGGAACACAATCATGTATTTCTGACTCGATTATTTAAAAACCAACACCCTGGCCCCTTCTTGCCTCCCTAAGTATAGTAAAATATAACTTGTATTCAAGTCTGCAGCTGCTGGCTCTGCCTCTGAATTCACTGTCTACTGACATCATCAGAAGTGGTGGTCTGAGCAAATTACAATACTTCCCCATAGGATTGGCTGAGACTGTCAACTAGGCAGATCAGGGGCAGAGCCAGCACAAGTCTAACATAGCCCTGGCCAATCAGCATCTCCTCATAAAGATAAATTGAATCAATGTATCTCTATGAGGAAATTTCAGTGTCTGCATGCAGAGGATGGAGACACTGAATGGCAGTGCTGCACACTAGGCAGTACTGCCCCAGGAAGCACCTCTAGCAGCCATCTAAGGAGTGGCCAGTGGAGTTATTTTCTCTGAAAAGACAGTGTTTACTGCAAAAGGCCTGAATGGAATGATTCTACTTACCAGAACAAATACAATAAGCTGTAGTTCTTCTGGTGACTATAGTGTCCCTTTAAGTTTGGAAGCTTAAGAGGGATGTATGGGAACAAAACTTGTGTGGACTAGCTGACAATAAAATTAGTTTAGGTAATGCAGACGCTGGTCTCTCTAACACTGTGGCATGTCCCCTTTCTTCTACACTCACTACATACACTACACTCACTACAAACACTACACTCACTACATACACCTTTACTCTGTCTCAGACTATATACCAGGAACTTCTGCCTGCTAGTAAGAAGGTAAGGAGACAAGTGGACCAGCGTGTGCTAGGGGACAGTCCTTAGAAAGCACGGAGTGAGCGCATCATTAGATGCATTTATGTCAAGCTCATGGTGCTGCCTGCATAGTATGCCCTTAGTTGGACAGCCTGCAGGATTGGCGGGCAGCCTGACATGCATTCATGCCAGGCTGTCCTTCAAATTCTTTGGACAGACATGCCCCCTTTTTGGGCATGTTCACCCCATTTGGCAGGTCTGGTCACGTGATTTGCACCAGTGGCACACCCTTTTACCTCGCCCATTGACTTCCTATTTCACTGGACATTGCTGTTAGGGGTTATGGATTTACTTGAAAGATGAAAACATAAATTAGAGAGAGATTAGCATAGAGTATGTGTTTTCATATAGCTGCATCCTTTGATTTTCCTTCTAACACCATCTCCATCAGATACATGACGCTTGGGAGGTATGACTGTTTTAGTGTTTTTGGTTGAAAAGATTCCGTAATTAGGCCCATCATATTTGTCAGCACCATGCCCAGTATGCTCTTAATCCGGCCCTGGTTATGTAGCATACCTTAACCATACTCAACATCCTTAACTTTATCAGTGTTTGTTTTCTGGAATGCCTGACAGATTATTTTATTTTTTTTTGCCTCCTACAGAATCATTATTTTGGACCAAGATGAAATTTGAATCACCATGTCCACAAGCACGTTTAGATCATTCTATGTGTCTACTGCCATGGAAAATACGAACTGAACTTTCTAGCACAGAAAAACCTCATATTAAACCAAAGGACAATGGAGACACAAATGATCATTGTGATAAAGACTTGGAATGCAGTAAACTGGACAAGGTGCCCCTCTGTTTAATATTTGGTGGCATGAATATCAGTGGAGACCTATACAATGACTGTTGTGTAACTTTACTGCAAAATTAAAACTAGACATTTTATATGTTTTAATGACTGTATAAAGTAGACTGAATATACTTCCAAATGTCTGAAATTCTGGGTTCTTTCATACAGCTTTTTAAAAGGGTGGTTAAACAACCATTTCAAGTACTCTCTGTAACATTTGGTAACTTCTGGAAATCCTTTGTGAACACAAAAGCTTTATTTTTTAATTAAACATATATGGAAGAATCAAAGTCTTCTCCTGCACAAAGCCTTCAAGAGGAAAATTAAAGTGTTTAGGATCTATAAAAGCACATACAGGGTTACTCACAAAGTAGAATTGCAGTAAATTGGAAACCAAATTGCAAAATTGTAGTCAACAGTAACATATTTAGAAATATTCTGCTTGGCTATATTTACTGTTGGCCTATATTAACCTGGATTTTGAAATTCTGTTTTTGATTCATTATAGTGAATAATTCCCTGTAGTGTATATTGTTGGGGACTCGAAGAACATTTCAAATTTGGGGGTAAACCATATTAGAGTGTGTGTGTGTGTGTATCTGCCATAGACAAAAAGCAGTAGTGTGTTGCTATTCTTTCAAAGGCCATCATCTATGACATTATCCTGGTATTCGCCAATTCCAAGAAGATGCTCTTGGTGTCTTCTTCTTACAGCTGTAGCTTATATGAATTTTTTTTTTTCTGCTTGCCTCCATTATATTATTTTATGTTATCAAAATAATTTTATTGATATAATAGAATACAACACATGACTGAAAATTCAGCTTATGACAAAAAAAAGAAAGAAATAGAGAATATATATATGATTTAGGTTAATCTGGTACATGTAAAGCATCTCATTTTGTAGTAGAAAATAAACAAGGAATAGATTGCTCATAGCTCAAACAAATTGCAAAATATGTTACCAGATTATAGCTTACTAAGATTACTGAAAGAACTTGTTGTGTATTATCATGTAAAAATGTAAAAGAACCAGGATACAGATGTGTATCTCAATTAGCAACACAATGTGCACAAAATATTGCTATACATATAGAACTCCCTAGAGGAGATCAATTTGATGAAAATATGTCTCCCCTGCTGTAAATCGGGGGTTCGAGTGTCCGTCGACTTTTTCACTGAACCATGGTAGAATCTCAAGGATATTTATATATTTACAAAACCATATTTTATGTGTGGAGACAACCCCACAATAACATGAACCCATGTTGATCATATTTCTATATGAAATCAATATAGTAAAATGGCTAATCATTTAATGACTTATTGGTAACACCAACACAGGATACAATTAATATAATTGATTAATGACACTATTAATAGAATTTATTTAACAATGAGAATGATTTTAATTAGACCAATATTTATCATAAAGTTAATAAATACAGTAATTAAAAGGACACTATAGTCACCAGAACAACTACAGCTTATTGAATTTGTTCTGTTGAGTAGAATTATTACCTACAGGCTTTTTACTGTAAGCCCTGTCTTTTCAGAGAAAATGCAGTGTTTACGTTACAGCCTAGTGATAACTTCACTGGCCACTCCTCAGATGGCTGTTAGAGATCCTTCCTGGGTCATTGCTGCCTAAAATGCATCAACACACTCAGTATCTCTGCCTACGGCTTCAGGCTTGAATACAAGTAAGATTTTACTATATTTAGGGAGGCATGAGAGGGTCAGGGGGGCTAGATGGTGGTTTTAACACTATGGGTTCAGGAATACATGTTTGTGTTCCTGACCCTATAGTGTTCCTTTAAGTCGTTATATGATAAGTTATTTAATATGTTGCTATGTTGAGTTCATATAGAAATACAGTTAGACATAGGTTAATGTTATTGTGAGATCATCTCCATACATACAATATAATCTTGTAAATATATAAGTGCACTGGTATATAGAACATCATTTTGTATGCATTTGTTGAATTGATATCTGGAAAAATGGCAAGGTCTGATTGAAGTTTATATATTTATTTCGATTGAGTGCTGGAGATATCGGAGCTTGTGATCATGTAACCAGCATAGCTCAGACTGCACACAAGAACAGGAAGTGGGTAATGGAGAGCACAGAAGCCAGCAGTGGAACGCAAGCGGACGCACTCATGGCGCCTACACGAGAAAATCAATTAGAGAATAAGACCTGGCTGGAAGAGGTGTGCACTCTAATTCAGAAAAGAGGATTGGCAAATGGATTATATGGGGGAACATAACGTGGACCATTTAGTAGAGATGATCATCAAACCAACAATGAACGATAGGGATTAGCCTTATAAAAGGGGACCACAGGGGTGTGGGTATTAGGCTGTAGGTTTTATGGTTATTATACTTGGTTTTTTTGGTCCCTGAAGAAGTCAACTAGGAGGACGAAATGCATTGGACCTTTTAAACTTTTATTTTTGTTTTATTGTTTGTAACATTTTTTTATAATAAACCTCTTCATATACCTACCTAGATCATTGAGATATTACCAGGGTTGAGCGGAAAGAAGAGCAGAGGATGCTCTAGGGATCACAACCACGAGAGGTTGAAGGTTTTGGTTCAGTCCCAGATCCCAGGTGTAGTCTGCAAGCCTGCAGGAATACTGCTGAGTCAGCCTCGGATGAGAGCAAAGATCTTGAAGAAAAATAACTTGCACGACTTCAGATTGAAACCGGGTCTTACTTCTTACATCGGGCATAATTAACATTTTGTTGCCAAAGGTTTGAAAATGGATAAACACGTAGCGAGGAGACACTGGTGCCTTGGGTAATCTAGGAAGCCTGCAGAGACCATCCAGGTACATGCCCCTGACCTGCTTCTGTGAAAGGAGGAACGCAAACAAGTGTCAGACAAAGAGTGGCAATTCTCCCTTCTCAACATCCTCTGCTACCGCTCTGAGCTTTATATTTCTGAACCTAGGGTGAAATTACAAAGGAGGGAAATGTGAGCAAGGGACAAGTACTCTCTTTGGTTTATTTATCTATTATTAGATTAAGAGGCATGTTTTAATTGGCACAGGTGGAATGGGCAGGATTTGTTACTGCACCTACGATTATAAATACACTCAGACCACTATTCTCTCACTGATAGCCCCAGACAAAGGCACAATGGTGCCGAAGTACACATCAGTTCTTAGTTAGTTTTCCCAACTTTTCATGTTTTTGGTGGGGTATAATTATTTTTGTGTTCTATATTTTATATGGGAAAGCTCTGTAGTTAGCTTTATAAAAAAACAAGACTTGCTTCAAAGTTGGGTATGTAGAAACCTTAAAGGACCACTCTAGGCACCCAGACCACTTCAGCTTAATGAAGTGGTCTGGGTGCCAGGTCCAGCTAGGGTTAACCCATTATTTTATAAACATAGCAGTTTCAGAGAAACTGCTATGTTTATGAATGGGTTAAGCCTTCCCCCAATTCCTCTAGCGGCTGTCTCATTGACAGCCGCTAGAGGCACTTGCGTGATTCTCACTGTGATTTTCACAGTGAGAGCATGCCAGCGTCCATAGGAAAGCATTGATAATGCTTTCCTATGTGACCGGCTGAATGTGCGCGCAGCTCTTGCCGTGCGTGCGCATTCAGCCGCATGGGAGGAGAAGAGGAGGATCGGAGGAGGAGAGTTCCCCGCCCAGCGCTGGAAAAAGGTAAGTTTTTACCCCTTTCCCCCTTCAAGAGCCGGGCGGGATGGGGACCCTGAGGGTGGGGGCACCCTCAGGGCACTATAGTGCCAGGAAAACGAGTATGTTTTCCTGGCACTATAGTGGTCCTTTAAGCTCCAAGGTAATAGGTGTTGCTCAGTCTGTTTCTATCATCTAGAATTTACCTTTAGTGACTCCTTAGTACCTTAGTGTGCTTACAGCTTCTATTACAATATAGAGCTATAATCTACTCTCAGCTAACACAGGACACTGTCGATTCTCTGTATTACCTATGAGTAGTTTCTCTCCAGTTTGTAATCTTCATGTTCGATTGCACAACAGATTTAAAGCTGTAACTTTTAACGAGTTGCACGTCTATTCTTCTAGATTTGTTAGGAGAAACATTGTACCTTGTAATTCCTTGAGGTACCAGCATTAGCTGTAACATTGTAATCACGCCACTATCTTGATTTAAAGGGACACTATAGTAACCAGAACAACTACAGCTAAATTCAGTTGTTCTGATGTCTATGGCCTGTCCCTGCAAGCTTTTTATGCCATGCCTATTCACATCTCTAGTGGCAGTCGCTCCTTTCCTAGCGTAATTAATAAATCAATTTTCATATGTGTATATATATATATATATATATATATATATATATATATATATATATACATACATACATACATGAAACCAAGAGGGCTGCACTCACCTGAACATGCATAAATTATAGGGTGCTGCTGGGGCCAAAATATACAAAATACAGAATCCAGCGCACTCGTTTATTCACTAACCAATGATTTCAAATCTTAGAGATTGTAATAGTTTTATTTAAAAACTCCCCACCTAGACAAAAAATAATGGGGGTTTAGTTACATTATATGATCATATATTGCATAAACCTGTCACAACGTCAATGTACCCCATTCTTGGCAGGTCCTACTCTAACAGCCTAATGTCTGCTCTTATGAGATTAATCCACTTACTTGGGAAATTCTTCCTTACTGGGACTCTCTGCAAGTCAAGGCTAAATAGGGTCCTGGAATGAGGCACCTCTGATAGGAAGTAGTAAAAGACAGACAAGCTTTTCTGGGCATTACCACATGAGTAGACATGACAAGAGAAATTACAAAAGATATGTCAAGAATGTTGCACTTTTTTTTTTAAAGATAAGAAACAGAAAGAGTAAATGGAGACAAACTATTAGCAAAAATAAAATAAAAGAATATGTGCCTTGTAGCTTAAGGCAAAAGAGGTATCCAATCAAGTTAAGTGACTACAAGTGCAGGAGTATAAAACATAACTAAACAAAGAATTTAAGCTAGACAGGCTCCACTTATGCAGGAAAAAGTAACGTAGGCAGGTATAAGATTCATAGCTAAACAATTGAGTTATCTATCTAGGTAAGAGAAGTGACTGCGTGGAAGTTAAGTTGCCACATGAGAAGGAGCCACTGGATTCTGAGGCACTCATACAGTATTGCTGCTAACATATTGTAAATAAAAATAACTCAAAATAATATGCTTAATACAACATAGTTGGCTTCCACTGGTGCCATGTGGGCATATAACTTCAAGCTGGACTGTTGCATATACCTTGGTGAGGCAAGCCCTGTGTCAGCCGACTCATTAAGGGAATAGCAGGAGACTTTGGTGGTGATGGTCTTCCTCTTGTGTGGCCAATGCATCCGTGTACAACCTGTTGGGGCCTGCAGCCTAGTACGATTAGCAACAGATGCTTGCAGAGTCACTATACCCGGAGTAGGCCTCACCTCTTTGTCCCTTTGATCATCCTCTGGGGGCAAGTGATGAGTTGCAGTGAGTTTTGCTTCCAGCTTTGCCCAGAAGTGTGCAAATATTTCCTCCATTCTCTGGACAGAGCCTGCAGCTGAGCCATTCTGGGTCAGTTTCGGGTCTTGCCCACGTTGCGATGGTGCATACGCCATCTTGGCTGATTCCACACACCGGGGATAAGAAAAATCAGTTGAAAAGCAGCAAGGAACGTAAGTATGTTGGTCCAGTGGGGACCAGTCCAGAGGGGGGGAAGGGGGAAACAGGGCTGTAGGAGGGCTCTGCACAGAGGCTGTGCAGCACAGATCAGGAGAGCGACCGCCTTTCCTACCTGATGGCCCCACTAGGCCTCGCTTGGTGCTTCGGGAATAACTGACAGCCGGCACTTCACGGACCCGACCTTAGGCACTCCGCTGGTAGTAGGCGATAGCTAAGTCCCAATGAGAGCTGGATGAAAGTGCCTTTAGGGTATCTTGCCTTAGTTTTTTTTTTTTTTTTTTTTTGCTCTGCCATTCAAGCGTGGTTACAATAGTGCAAACAGATGTGAATACATGACCGCACAAGTTTTGATGATTTGTAGTATAAAATACAGGGTAACCGAGTTAATACAAGCATCGGTCACAAACTGTGCACCTTTGGTGCGTCTCTGCCAGAGTTTTCATTTACATTGGTAATCAGATAAAGAGAGAGAAAAAGAAAAGCATCCGAAAAAAAGGGAAGAAATAACGGTACAACTGTAGAATTATTGAGGAGTGTGCTGTGCCCTAAACTCTCAGGATGGCTGCGATGAGTGTATTGCATTGCCTTGGCCTAAGCGTAGGTGTGTGGTATCCCGAGCTTGCCCAGGTAGTTCAGGCATTGTGCCCTCACCGTCTGCCCTGTGCCTGCCCCCCACCGTGTTCTGTCAATCCGTTATGTACGTGATCTGGCAGGGTTAGACAGTGTTGAAGTTTTCCTCTCCTCATGTTTGCTTACATTGTCTGAGGTATTTACAAAAGATAAGAGAAGATCAATAAAGAATAGATAGATATAGACAAGTATAATTTTCAGTATGTTGAAGTACAGAGAGTTGGTGATCTCCTGTGAACCGAGAACCCCGTGCCGCCCGCCCCAGTGGGCCGCGGCCCTCGTTCCGGCTTTAGCCAGTCCCCCGTCCTGCTGTGGAGCCGCTTCCACCCGTCCGGGTTATGGTATGCCAGCGACCGCCGGGTGAGCCCCTGCCGTCACTGCTGAATTGTGCCGCACAGATGCCGCTCCGCGCCCCGAGTCTATGTGTCGTATTGCTCCCATGGACCCCACACCTTGTGAAATGTGGTCAGCGTGTTCCGCACTTTGGCCGTGAGTTTATCCATCAGATAATTATTGCGGAGTTTCGTCCTAACCAATGATAGCTGCGGGAGGTCCGGGCAGGACCAGTGTTGTGCCACGGCCCTGTGGGCCGCTAAGTAGATCATGTTAAGGAGTTTTTGTTCGTGCCTCGGGAGGCCCTCCGTGGGTCTGGATAAAAGGCATGCCCACGGATCTAGTGTCATTCGTTTTTGTAAGATTTGGGAGCTGAAGTTTACTATGCTGCGCCAATAGGCCGCCACCTTTGGACATTCCCACCACATGTGGATGTAGGTGCCCCTACCCCCACATAAGTGCCAGCAATCATCTGTAGGACGCAATTTCATGTGTTTTTGCTTCACAGGAGTCATGTACCAACGGAATAGCGTTTTGTATGATTGTTCTTGGAGTGTTACGCAGATGGTGGTTTTGGTGCATGCCTCCCAGATGTCCTGCCACTCCGTTCCCTCTAGGGCCTCCCCCAGGTCGGCTTCCCACTGGTCAGTGTATCTGAGTGCGTCTGTCGTGTCTGGGGCCGTGTTGAGGTGGTTGTATAGTAATGTAATTAGCTTGGATTGTGTAGTCTCCATAAAGCATAGTTTCTCAAAAAAGGTTAGAGGTGTCAGGGCTGCCTTTTTTTCCGTCAGGGCTCTGTGCAAAGTCTCGGATTTGCAGGTACCTGAAATAGTCTCTAGTGTGCAGTGGAGCTTTGGTGTTCAGGTGTGCGTATGTGACTATTTCCTGGTTTATGAATAGGTGGACGTATCTCTGGAGCCCAGTGGCTTCTATCCCTTTGTAGTCCCGGGCCCTCATTCCCGGTGGGAATGCCCTATTCCGGAAGACCGGTGTCATGGGAGACAGAGGGGGGCTCAAGGAGTATTTCAGTTTAGTTTGGTCCCATATCCGTATGGAGTTCAGTATGACCGGATTCGTGGTTCTCAGTATGGCCCTTTGTGTTTTTGGTGCCCATATAAAAAATTGTGGGAGGTCCTGTCTCGTCATTAGTGACTCCATGTCGACCCAGCGTCGTGCATCAGGGGGTGTGTGCCATTGTATGATCTGGGCTAACTGTGCCGCTAGATAGTAATTATATACATTAGGTAGTCCCAGTCCCCCCCCGGCTTTCGGTCTGTACATGAGTGTGCGAGTCATTCTCGGGCGCTTGTTGTGCCAGATGAAGGAGTCTATTGCCCGCTGTATACCCGTCAGGTCCCCCCGGGTCACCTGTACCGGGAGTGCCTGAAAAAGGAACAGGAGCCTCGGCAACACATTCATTTTTATTGTGTTGACCCGTCCCAGCCATGATATGGGCCTGTGTGTCCACTGCTCCATTTCCGTGATAAGGGTCCGAAGCAGTGGTGTGTAATTGCGGGCATAGAGCGACGATGTGGTTGCTGTTAGGCGGACCCCTAGGTACAGGAGTTCCTCTGTGGCTATCTTTAAGTGGTATTGTGTGCGTATATGTTCTACGTCTTGGTGCGGTATATGGAAGGGCATTGCCACCGACTTGGAGTAATTAATTTTGTAGCCTGCGATGTTCCCAAATTTTGCTAAGAGTTGTGTCAGGTGGAGAAGGGAGTCCAGCGGATCCCGGAATGTTAGCATAACATCATCAGCATATGCCGAGACTGTGAAGGGTGTGCCGCTCACCTCTATGCCCTGAATGTGTGGATGTTGCCTGATAGCTTGTAATAGTGGCTCTAGGGTTAGGGCGAAGAGCAAAGGGGACAACGGGCATCCCTGCCTAGTGCCGTTGCTAAGGGTGAAAGGCTGTTTAGGCGCCCCTGTGATAAGTGTTTGTGCCCTCAGGTCTGTATAGAGTGCATGGATTGCCGTCACAAAGGGTTCTGGGAACCCCTGGAACCGGAGCAGCTCGAAGAGGTAAGGCCATAGCACCCTGTCAAACGACTTCTCCGTGTCTAAAGAGAGCGCTAGAGAAGGCGTCTTGGACTCCGCCATGTACCACATGGCATCCACCCCCCGTCTGGTGTTCTCGTATAGTTGGCGTCCGGGCATAAAGCCCACCTGGTCCGGGTGGATCAGGCGTGGGAGTAGGGAGGAGAGCCTGGATGCCAGTATTTTAGCAAAGACTTTGAGGTCCGTATTGATAAGTGAGATTGGCCTATAGCTGGAGGCTAGTATGGCATCCTTTTCTGGTTTTGGCAGTAGTACTACATTCGCCGTTGCCATGTCTCCGTCAGGTACCCCTCCTTGCATAAAGTGGTTACTAAGGGCCGTGAGGGGAGGGGCTAATACCTCTTTGAATTGTTTGTAGTAGTTAACATCGTATCCGTCTGGGCCTCGGGCCTTGTTTCCCTTGAGGGATGCTATGGCTGATTCTACTTCTGTTTGGGTAATCGGTTCACTTAGGGAACCTGCTTCTGCCTCGCTCACTTTGGGCAGTGTGAGGTGGTGTTATTGGCGTGAAGGTGGGGGGAGTGATTGTAGAGGTTGGAGAAATAGGAGGTGAATACTTCGTTAATGGCCTCAGGGGTCTCAACTAGCATGCCAGTGACCGTGTGTATTTTCGTGATGGCCTTGCCCTGTGGTCTCGGGCGGCGCACCCTGGCTAGAAGAGTGTCTGTTTTATTTGCTTTCTCGTAGTAGAGTCGTTTTGACCATTGTATGGAGCGTGTCACCGCTTCCAGAGAGATGTCCCTAATAGAGTGTCTGAGGGTGTTCAGTTCCCTAAGTTTGGAGTCTGTCGGGTTAGTTTTGTGTTGCTGCTCTGCCTTCCGTAGGGCTGTCTGTAATTCGAGGAGCTTTTTAATTTTAGCTCGCTTTTTATACGTTGCAAGTTTTATAAAGTGCCCGCGTATGACCGCTTTGTGTGCTGCCCAGACCATGGTGTCAGGTGTTGCGTTTAGTGTAAAGTATTCTGTGATAGCCTGTCGGGTGGTCTCAAGGGTTTCGGCGTCTCTAAGAAGACTAGTATTAAGTTTCCACGACCAGTTGGACTGGTAGCGCAGGTTGCCTAAGGTCAGCGTTACGTCAGCGTGGTCTGACCACGTGATGTTACTGATGTCTGTGTGTATGGCCTTATCCATCCCCACCCCGTTCAGAAAAAGGTTATCTATTCTGGAGTAGGTGTTGTGCGGCGCGGAATAGAACGTGTAGTCGGATGTGGTCGGGTGCTGTAGTCGCCATACATCCAATAGACCCGTGTGTATCAAAAATGTGTGTAACAGTTTGTCTTGACCCCCTCTACCCTGAGACCTCACGGTGCCAGGTTTTGAGCTTCTATCCACTGCTGGGCTTGGTACAGCGTTAAAGTCGCCCCCCACCAGCAGAACCTCCCCCCCCCCCGGCCCCGGTCACCAGCACCTCCAGGCTATCTTGCCTTAGTTTTTAAATCTGTTCTGTAAGTCTTTTTTTGTTTTAATTCTTACTTTTGTTACAGGCGTCCAGTACAAATATTATTCATTCATTACATTTCGTGCATGCATCTATAGTTTTTCAAATAATCATATACAAGACAGTAGTACTATAACAACTGCATTTTCAGTCATTATTTGTTTTTGCTGTGTATGCAGTAATTATACTTGTATATCTAACATAATAAGAAAAAACTAAGAATTAATTTCCTTACAATGTTGAGGGCAGGGCCTGAATCTCAAGCTGGCCAGACGTGCTTTCTATGGGCTCCTGTCCAAATAAGCTTTAAATCAGCTAAAGACTAGATATAAAGTAGAGTCATAAAACATGCTACGTCAGTGGAGACAAAAATTCCCCTGGTTAAGAACTACAAAATTTAAAACGTAAAATAACCATTAAACACTGCAGTGCTAGGGGATGGTTGCTTGAATATGTAAGCTTGCCGTCTCGTCCACTCAACTGATACCACGGGTAGGCCACAATAGAGAGTCCATCGCAGTGCTGAGTACAGCTTCACTCCACTTCTTGCAGGCAGTGGAAATGAATGTTACATATATGCCAACAGTTCAGTTTGTCAGCCCAGGTGTTCTCACCACCTCGAGGCCTGGGACATAAAGGGAGCCAGTGCCTCATGTCCAAGGGTCCTCTTGATCCATTATGCACGGGTGTATGGATGGCTGTGTGGATGCGGCTCCACTTGGACTCCCAGCCCAGAGGAATGAACAACGAGCTGAAGTAGCTGCTTGAATCTGCGATGGTGTCAGGATTACTATATGATCCAGCAAGTAGTATTGTGTCACACAGATGACTAATAGGTAACGTATTACCAAGCCTTAGAATGGCCGGACTAACGTACCAAAGAATAGTCAGAATACTAGCCGAGGTCAAGGGACACAACGATAAAAGAAAGCCAGAGGTCAGGGATACCAGAATACAGGGAAGTCAAAATCAAAGCCAAAGTAAAAAAACTAGAAGAAACTTGAATCAGGAACGCACTCTCGGACAACCAGTAGGAAAACCGCGACAGGGCAATGAGGGAAGGTAATTATAGGTTTAAATACCTGCTTTATATTTCCGATTAGCCGAGATCGCTCTCTGAGCCCAAAACGTGCGCACACGTGCGTGACTTCACGTGCACGCTGACGTCGTTAATCACGTGAGCGGACGTGGGGGTATAATTAGCCGTGGACTGCAAGGTGAGGATGAATATGTTACAGATGGGACAGATGAGGTAGAAGTGCATGAGCAGCAAGCTACACAAGTCCAGAAATCCTGGCACAGCTTGTCAAAACCGGCCTTGAAGCTTTGCACCCAATCCACGCTCTTAGGGCCTGCTTGACTCACAGACTTCTGTGCAATGGCAAGCAACGACAGAGATTGAGTTTGCCACTGCAGCGTATTTAGTATTCCCAGCGGGTACCAGGATATCCACGACAGGACCAAAAAGGGTGGGGGGTAACCACGCTTCAGTAGATTAATTTGTCAACGGGCTGGCAATCCCTGTAGGCCGCACGGTCAGATGGTAGAACGAGCTTGCAAAAATTATTATTTTTGGACCATTAGTGTCCCCTTTGTTAAAGGTGTCTTCTCTTCCAGATTCTGAGTTGTTTGTAGCTGTGTGTATATATATATTATCTTGTACAAGTCTGAAAGGGCTTTCTATTGCTATCATGCTTAATTCCTGTTTGTATGTGGACATGCATGTCTGCTCCAATAAGTCTTATCTTCCTACTCCTTATGTCTAGTTGACACCATTAACCCGAAGGCACTTTTTGTGACATACCCTTGCAGGCATGTTAGCTCAGCATGTTCATTATTTTCTTAAAAATTGTGATACTGTTTAATGCCATGCTTATGTATGACTCTGTTTGACATGATCAGGCTTGCTTTAGCTGTCGTGGCATCGCAAACTTTTCTGTAATCATTTGCACAGGAAAAATGAATGTAAACCCCCCCCCCCACAAAACAATGTTAAAGGTTGGTGGCATAGATCCTCGCAAGCTCAGTCCCTAGGAGTTTCATTAGTACATATATGACTCCCATGGAGCCCAGACTTTGTGTAATGAATGTTCTTGACCTGCACTCTCAACCTATCCATTAAATAATTATCTTTGATAACTTGTGACATAGATAGATGTTCTGCTAGGTCAATCATATTGAGGAACTTTTGTTCCTTAGCGGCCAGTCCTTCTGTGGGTCTAGCAGACATGCCCAGAGGTCTAGATCAAGGTATCTGTTGAAAATTGTATTATCCGGAGTGGCCACCTCGTCTTAGAACCCAAGGGCTTGTGTATAGGACCACCACATGTGTATATAAGTTCCCCTCTCCCCACATAAGTGCTGACGTGTCTGTGGCTGTTTTTGACTGGTGTGGGATATGAGCGAAATAGTAGTTTGAATGATTGCTCCTAAAGGGTCACACATTGATGACTTAGTGCATGCCTCCCAAATGATCTCACAATCTACTCTCTCCAGGTCAGCCTCCCATTGATCTAAGTACCTAAGCTCCCCTCATTCTTTGGACAATTAACTATTATGTTGATGTGACATAGTAATCGACTTTAGTTAATTTTCTGCAAGACATAATTTCTCATAGGCTACAGGTGTCTTTTGGCAAAATCTTGGATCTGGAGATATCGAAAGTAGTCCCCAGGTTTCAGCTAAACTCGTCTGGTAGATCAGGGAAGGGTATGATCGCTTTGTCCATATATATAAATGGAGGCACCTTTGTAGTCCTGTGCCCTTGAGAACCCTAGCCCTCATACCCGTCGGAAATGCCTATATGTGTAGGAGAGGAGTCATCTGGGAATGAAATGATCGTAGTAAATATCTTGTCTTAAGTCCAATATATCCCATATCTGGAGAGAGTTGCGTATGACAGGACAGTTTGTCCGCAAAAGTGCTCCCTGATTTTTGGGAACCCGCATGTAGAATTGCAGCAGATTTAACCCCATAAAGAGGGACTCAATGTCAATCCAGCATTATTGTTCTGGGAGGAGTTCCAATGGATCAATTGCGATGCTAGGGAATATACAAATAAGTTTGGTAGTTCAAGGCTACCTGCCGATCTTGGTTAGTATAGGGCAGTGATGGCGAACCTTTTTGAGCCTGAGTGCCCAAACTGCAATACATCCCAACTTTTTTTTCCTCAAAGTGCCAACACGGCAATTAAACCTGAATACTGAGGTTTTAGTTTAGAAAAAACAACTTGTACAGTTGTCCGAACTAATTAACAAGTTTTGTTTTAAAAGAAGAACACAACAGAGTTCAATGATACAAATTTTAAATAATGATATAGATAAAATTAAGCTTATATTTATATTTATTAGTATCTCCAACAAATGCAATACCTTCACACAGACTGTGGGTGGTAGGGTGCTGTGCTGTATGTGGGAGTAGGGGTGCTGTGCTGTGGGTAGGGGTAAAAATACATTTAAAAAAAAAAAAAAAAGGAGCATCGCACGGGAGGACAGGAGAGCTGCTTCCTAGAGCCCTCCCCCTGTCCTCCCAACACGGAAGCAGAGTAGGCACCTGCTGTTTTGGGCAGGCGCCTTCTCTGCAGACAGCCAGCGGCCCCCCTCTCCCGGTGACCTATGGCCGCGTGCCAACAGAGAGGGCCTGGCGTGCCACCTGTGGCACGCATACCATAGGTTCGCCATCACTGGTATAGGGGTTATGTGCTACTCTGCAACACTTGGAGACCTACAAATTAATGTATTGCAGTCTGTACACCTGCCAGGTGTTTCCTAGTTACCATAACTGGGCAGGACTGAAATGAGAATAGGATCCTGGGTAGCATGCTCATTTTAAGGGAGTGGATATGTCAATCCATGAATATGTCATCTGTCCACTGATCTATATCACTAGTCAGCATGCACAATGTAGCTATGTTATTGTGGTGAAATAGGTCTGGGTCAGTAGTAATTTTACTTGCCATGTAAGTAAATGCTTCCCTTTTGATTTGATACGTTGAGTTGTGTCTGCATTTGAGAGGCTAAGTGACATTTCTACCAATTTAGAGAGGTTCCCTATATTTCTACTCCGCAATTGCTTGTTAGTTCCCAGTTCGTGAATAAATCCTAGCATGTAAATAACAGGCATCCATATGAAGTAGTATTTGGCATAAAATGTGTTCCTTTCATTTGCCCATCTACCATAATTCACATGTACACAAAATGCATTAACAAACAGAACAAACTGTGAAAGCACCTTTCTTTACACATCTCAAAAGCATTGGTTTTATTAGGAAGGTTGTTTATATGCCTACTTCTAAGCTTTGCTGGGCAAGAGGAGATTTTTTTTTTTTTTTTTTTTTTAAATACACCATGATAAAGACAATCCCAAATGTATCAATGTACCTGGGGTGGTCTATTATACTAACTTGACAATTTGAGCATCACCAGGTAAGCATTTGGAACTCTTTTTCCCCCACTTGTTTTGTAAATGGTTTTTATATTTCTGGGATCTGCAGTTGCAGGCAGTTTGTTTGGTCTTTAGAAATAACGTCAGGTAATGCATAAGGATTACACCTCTGCTATATGCAGATCTCAGTAATTACTCTTGTGATGCATACCACTGCATTAGTGTGCTGTAACAGTCAGAACTCCAGATGGTGGACATGTCCCCATATGCCATGACAAAATTGTTGCTGTAAAAAAAATAAAAGGCATTAAGTGAGATTTAGTCCACAACCTCTGGAGGACTAAATCATATATACCGTGTTCTAGTGCATCAGAGCACAACTCTGGATTCCCAGCATGCACTCACTAAATGCCAGGAAAGCAAGTAGAGATTACTGTAATCTGCATCTGTCTGAGGTGCAGTCCTTGCACTCTGAATGGAGGTGGGTAAGTGGGGTTTTACACAGACACTGCATAGAGTCAAACAGCATTTCCCCCCCAATCAGCTATGGTTTGGCTCAGTTTCCACTCCCCCCCACAAATTAAAATCAATTTTAATGTACAACCCTGCCATGTCCAGGAACAAGCAGGGTCCCCAAACTTTCTCATTTGAAATTGTGCTTTATACCCATGGACAAATGTTTGTACTTATTAAACATTTCCACACCCCTGACCAAGAGTATGTAATTCGGCCACTAGACTTAAAGGACCACTATAGTGCCAAGAAAACAAACTCTTTTCTGGCACTATAGTGCCTGAGGTGCCCCCATCCTCAGGGTCCCACTCCTGCCAGGCTTAAGGGGTTAAACACTTCCCTTTCTCCAGCGCCAGTCACTCTCCTCCTCCCGACTGAATGCGCAGCAGGAGCCATGCGCGTATGGTCAGTTCATAGGAAAGCATTCAAGGCTTTCCTATGGACCCTGGCATCTTCTCAATGAAAATCACAGTGATAATTCCGGAAGCGCCTCTAGCGGCTGTCAATGAGACAGCCACTAGAGGCTGGATTAACCCATATGTAAACATAGCAGTTTCTCTGAAACCATGTCTACAACAGGCAGGGTTAACCCTAGATGGACCTGGCACCCAGACCACTTCATTAAACTGAAGTGGTCTGGGTGCCTATAGTGGGCCTCTAAGTTAGACCGACATGTGGATAGACCAAGTTATCCATTGCTTAGGGTTTTACTTACTTGAATTTTTTTTAGTCAGTTAAAAATCCATTTATAGCTGTATTTAGTTTGTGTTTCAGCTACAGTGTGGGCAACTACTCACGTTAAGACTACGGTTTAGTCTCAAAAAAAAATAAAAAAAATAAATAAACCACACCACAGAAATGAAAGATGATAGATCACTAAAGAAAAATAAAAGAAAGCTACACTGCCACAATAAAGGTCAATGTTATACCTACAAACATGTTCATCTTTGACATTTGCAGGAGTTATACAAGTGAAAACCCATAGCTAGTAAAAATAGAATCCACAGGCTTCACAAAGTGGGTGCTCAATAATCAAGTTTTTATTGATGCTCAAACGCCCCCCCTTCTCCCCATATTTTGGCCTATATAGCCTTTGTTATGCCAATTTATTTTCTTGAATCCTGGGATCACAAAAAAGTCCATTGAGCACCTATTTTGTGAAGCCTGTGGATTGCATTTGAACTCTTCTGTGGTGGACCTCTTTCACAGAGCTCCTGCCAGAGTGCTGATGTTTAGAGTTCAGCTACAGCGCCACCCTAGCTTGTGAACAATGGTTGGTAATGAACCTTACAAAAGAAAATATAAAGGAGTTAGATTTACAAAGTTAAGGTTGAGATCACCTCCACATTTATGAATCATAAACCAGTTCTACTTTATAAAAATTGGCTCTTTGTAAAGGACATTGAAGATCTGTATTCAAAGTGTCTTTTAATACCAGTAGTTTACATAACACTTCCAGTATTTATATGTAAAAATGGGGAAAGAAAAAAAAAAAGCCAGGATAATTATCAAACATTTATTGTGGTCAATGGTAGTAGAAAAAAGTACTACATATAATGTGCCTGACCATTTTCAAATAAATAAAACATCTGAGTGGATTTTAAACAATGTTGAACCGAGAAATACCAGACCCCCACCCCCCAAAAAGGGAACCAAACCGCAACAAAAATAATGTTTTGGGTGAACAACTGCTAATGAAAAGCAGTAAACAGCCATTAAGGCTTAGCATTTGTCTCCACTGGAGAGTGAAGAATTCACACACACTAGAGTTCTCCATTCAAATGTTCTTCAAAAATGTTCTTGAAGTCCAGTATTTACAATATTACAGTAAACAGACAACCAGCATGCCTACAATTCATCCTTCTCGGTTTCTTCTCCCTCAGGAGGTGGTGCACCGGCTCCACCATAAAGTTTACCAACTATGGGCTGAACAATTTCTTCTAGCTCCTTCTTTTTTGCCTTGAAATCTTCAATGTCTGCATCTTGATGACTTTCCAACCATTCAATCTTCTCTTCAACTGCTTTTTCAATGGTCTCCTTGTCCTCAGAGGACAGTTTTCCACCAAGCTTTTCCTTGTCTCCAATCTGATTCTTTAGGGAGTAAGCATAGCTCTCCAACTCATTTCGAGAATCAATACGTTCTTTTAACTTCTTGTCTTCCTCTGCAAATTTCTCAGCATCAGTGACCATGCGCTCAATTTCCTCTGGTGTTAGACGGTTCTGATCATTTGTAATTGTGATCTTGTTCTTGTTGCCTGTGCCTTTGTCCTCTGCAGTTACTCTTAAGATTCCGTTCACATCAATCTCAAAGGTGACTTCAATCTGTGGGACACCACGAGGAGCTGGAGGGATCCCAGTGAGATCAAAAGTGCCCAGAAGATGGTTATCCTTGGTCAATGGGCGTTCCCCTAAAGAGAAAAAATAAAATAAAATTTAAAAAAAAAGTTATAAAAACCACACACACACACACACTTTTGTTTATGTAGCACCAGCAAATTCCGTAGCACTGTACTACAGGTATAACATTTATTTTGTTATGTGTATGAGTTTGCACTAGACTATTTTTCTAGAAATTGCCTACTCACCTTCATAAACCTTAATGGTAACAGTAGGCTGGTTGTCAGAGGCTGTAGAGAAGATCTGTGACTTCTTGGTAGGCACAACTGTGTTCCTGGGTATAAGTTTAGTCATGACACCTCCCACAGTCTCAATACCAAGAGTAAGAGGGCACACATCAAGAAGTACCAAGTCACCTGTGGAAATAAAATAAAATCATTTAAACTCATAGCCAACTAAAAGTTTTTTGACCCAGTTCACAGACTCATGTAAACACAAGTCAACTGCATTCCTAGACAATTTAAAGAAGTAAACACTAACCAGTATCCTGATCGCCAGAAAGTACTCCTGCCTGAACAGCAGCACCATATGCAACAGCCTCATCAGGGTTGATACCACGGGATGGTTCTTTGCCATTGAAAAATTCCTTCACCAACTGCTGGATCTTGGGGATACGAGTTGAACCTCCCACTAGAACAATTTCATCAATGTCAGACTTCTTCAGGTCAGCATCTTCTAGCACTTTTTGAACTGGTTTCATGGTGGAACGGAAGAGATCCTAAAACAGATTATTGCTAGCATTAGACAGATCATTACTACACCATTTATAGCTCTTTGCGACAGCCATCCTTAAAGACCAAACTGCTTTCAACGTGTCCAATATACTTTGTATAAGTTACAAGAACGGACACAAGTTAAGTTATTAAAAAGTCAATGTCATAAAGTGGAATACCACCTTGCATTACTTTGTCAAGCAGGATCCTTACCATGTTCAGCTCTTCAAACTTGGCCCGGGTCAGAGTTTCTGAGAAGTCCTCTCCCTCAAAGAAAGATTCAATCTCAATTCTGGATTGATGCTGAGCGGACAGAGCCCTCTTTGCCTTTTCCACCTCCCGACGCAGTTTCTGCACAGCTCTATTGTCTTTCCTGACATCCTTGCCAGTCTTCTTCTTGTACAGCTTTATAAAGTGCTCCATGACTCGCTGATCAAAGTCTTCCCCTCCAAGATGAGTGTCTCCATTTGTAGCCACCACTTCAAACACACCATTGTCAATGGTGAGTAAAGACACATCAAAGGTGCCGCCACCCAAATCAAAGACAAGGATATTTTTTTCTCCTTCCTTCTTGTCCAGACCATAAGCAATGGCAGCAGCTGTCCTGCAAGAATGAATAATAGTAAAAAAACTTTTAATGGAGAGAGATTAGACACGGTTTTCAGAACCCAACAATTGTTCTGCTATTTTTACTATCTATTGTGGTGATATGGTCTATGCAGCATCAGATGCCAATAAACCAATGACAAACTGAGTAGGCCTTCAGATTGTAAGCTCACAGGCATGGCCCTCTAACTGTTGTATCGATCTGCTCCGATTTGTGTGGTCTTTCCCAATTGTACAGTGCGGCAGAATATGTTGGCACTTTATAAATGCCAGTAATAACAATGAGCTCTGCTCACATCAGTTCTACTAAAATCAAGGGAGTGGAACAAATAAAGCAGTGGTTAGCCATCCTGCAGCTTCTCTGAAGTGTTTCTTCTAAATTTAATTTGTTACTATGCAGTTCAGAAGAAATGAATTAGTTTCCAGAGCTCAAAATTTCACATTCAAGGCAACTAGTCAACTAGCCATTTTTCACTGCAAGCCAAGAAGTTCCATGGCAGAATGCTCACTTGCCAATGGAACATTTAAGGCCTGCATTTGTGAGGAGTTAACTGGGTGGATATAAAAAAAAAAAAAAAAAAAAATAATATAACCCGAGTTTACTATATGAACCCAAAATCTGTAGTTTTACTGGTTTACAACAGGAAAGTGCCACACAAGAATAGTTTACTGAACACCCCACTCCCTAAGATTACAGAAGAAAAATTAAAAAAAAAAAAAAAAAAGATTCAGAGTTAAAATTAGCTACTTACGGCTCATTGATTATCCTCATCACATTCAACCCTGCAATAGTGCCGGCATCTTTTGTGGCCTGACGCTGGGCATCATTGAAATAAGCTGGTACAGTGACCACAGCATGAGTAACCTTAAAACAAAAATAAATACAGTTAAAAATAAAATAATCAAATATACTTTGAAATAAAAACAAAAAACTAATCTAGTTAAATTGGCCGTTTTCCTCCACCACCCGAAAAATGAGTGTTTCATATAATAGATTGATCGGTCTTCATGCATTTTCCGGTCATAATAAACACTTATTGCTGTCAAGTTTTGTTATGTCCCCCAGCCGGCACTAGTATTGGCTATGGATTCTCTTGCAAGATCCTCCATAGACATCTGAGCATGTCCAAGAGTTCTGGCACTGTAAACAAGGCCAGTAGTCTCTAAAGGACAATTATTTTCAGGACTATAGATTCCCCTTAGATAATACATACATACATACCTTTTTACCAAGATATGCTTCAGCGGTTTCCTTCATTTTAACCAAGACCATAGCAGAAATTTCTTCAGGAGCAAAGGTTTTCACCTGATCTGCAATATCTACTTGGATGTATGGCTTGGTCTTCCTCTCAAGAACCTAGAAAAATAATTAGAAATAATTAGAGCTTAGAGTTAACCAAATTGGTCATAAAATGAGCAATAAGGCATTATTAGAGAATAGGTATTGAAAGACCGCTTTATCAAAGTCAGTGTGTCATAGAATATGTACCTTGAAAGGCAGGTACTTTATGTCCTGCTGAACAGAGGGGTCATTCCATGTGCGGCCAATGAGACGCTTAGCATCAAAAACAGTGTTCTCTGGGTTGGAGGTCAACTGATTCTTGGCAGCATCTCCGATGAGACGTTCTCCCTCTGGAGTGAATGCCACATAAGAAGGTGTAATACGGTTGCCCTGGTCATTTGCAATTATCTCAACACGGCCATTCTTGAACACTCCAACACTAAAAAGGAAAGGATTTGATATTAAGTTATTCAACTATGCAATGTTTTAAAAGCTACGTTAAAAGCAATAAATGCTGCAATGATTAACACTGCCACAGTGGGAGGGGAAAACACAAATGGGTAACAAAACAGAATGGTCTCAATGTATTCAAGTCTGAACATACATGTGACAATATGCATATACTAAGATTGATATGAAAATGTCAATTGGAGTTCCCTAGGGATTTCAACTATGCTGTACTTAGAATAAGATATGTAAAGTATTGCAATACATTTTTAGCAGTATACCAAGCATTGTGAAAAACAGGAAGGGAGGAGTCTTAATGAATTAAGAGAATTGTTCAGAGTGTAGCTAGTAAAGCAAAAAGAATAAAAAAACAAAAAAAAAAACAAAACGGAAGATGCAGACAAGGCACTATACTCCATTATAGCAAGAAAAGGAAATTGCATAGGTCCAATTTGTATTTCAGTGGTTGTTCACACTCTAGATTCCTTACCATGAGTAAGTGGTGCCCAGATCAATTCCAACCACTGTCCCAACATCTTCTCTTTTGTCATCATCGTCAGCATAAACGCTGGCAACGACCAGCAAAAACACAGCAAAAAACTTCATGATAACCATATGGAGGTTTCTTTTACTGCCACAGATAAAGAAAAATTCTCCGATAGCAAAATTCTGCAAGGAATAATAGTCATGTTAATTCAGAAGCCAATCCCAAACCAAGCACTTAAGAAAAACCAAGTAGAGGCTCAATATCATACAATAGGCCAAGATGGTACAAAAGCTTCAAATTCAACACATCATATCCCTGATAGCTTTACGCCCTATTGACGGTTTGCTATGGGTTAAGGGTATTTAAAAAGGAATACTCAGAGGCCTCTCTCTAAATGCTGTATTTATGCTAACAAAAATTTAAAATTTTAAATCAAATACCACATCCTAAAATAAGAGCTTGTGTGGATACTATTTATTTTGCAGAAAAGTCACTGGCAGTCAAGAGGTTAAAAATGCTCATCAAACCATACGTCTCTACAAAATAGGAGGCAGGCGTACAGAAGGGATGTACTTTTTTACGCTCCTCCTCTCCAACCAATGAGAGAACATAATGCTTCAGACATGGGTGGCAGGAAATGGAGAGAACCTTCTAGATACTGCAAAATGCCCATTATCACTTTAGGATATACATGAACTTGACATACATGAGCCAGTAATAACGGGAAGGGGAGTTACATGCAACTCCGATTCCAAGTATAATTTCTTTTTTATTGCCAGAATGCTACTTTAGTTTTCTGTAGTTAAACTGATAGTCATACAGTTATCAGTTACACCTCATTCATACATATATTGTAAAACATTGCATATTTAAGTGCTACTATAACAAACCAACATCTCATTGCGATGACCGGCAATAACTAGGCATTGAAATCCTATCAAGTTGGATTTACAAATAATTACAATGCTAGATTTAATAGGACAGTGGAGTTTCTTTATTAGACCTCCAGACTAGCCATTCTAACAAATCCTGCAACAAAATATGTAAACATACAATGTGACAGACAAGAGATGATCACTAGAATGTGAATGGTTAGTAATGCAGAGAGAATTCCAGGTCAAGATGGCTAAATAGCTGGTATTAGTCATCCCAATTAGGCTATTAATTTTTTTTCGGTTTTGGTTTTTAAATGCACTTTAAATAACCAGGACCAAAGTCACATTTCAGTGAATAATACTGCATGCTTTAGATAAATACATAATTCTTAAAAAAATAATAAAAACAAAATCTCATCTTTAAGCATTAGATCTGAAATTCTTGATTTTTAAAGCAAGACCACCGACGATGTAATCATTAATTTAAAAAGAATAAAATAAAGGGGATTATGCATAAACCGTTAACCTTAACTAGCATCAGCACCCCTGGATCTATACTCCACATAACAAACCAAAGCACAGCTTAACCCAACACTGAGCGACATCTGAGCACTAAGAAAGCACTCAATGAATGGCACCATGCTCCCCCATAACCAGCCCAGTGCCGAGCAGGACAGGGGACCGGGCTGCCAGTGATACTCATCCAATGGCTGGCTGAGAGTGACAGGAAGTGTAGTGCACTACAGCTACTAACCATGAAATGACCCATCGCTGAGGTCAGCCCAGTGCTGAGCAGGACAGGGGACCAGGCTGCCAGTGATACTCATCCAATGGCTGGCTGAGAGTGACAGGAAGTGTAGTCCACCACAGCTACTAACCATGAAATGACCCATCGCTGAGGTCAGCCCAGTGCTGAGCAGGACAGGGGACCAGGCTGCCAGTGATACTCAGCCAATGGCTGGCTGAGAGTGACAGGAAGTGCACTACATCTAGTAATAACCATAAAGCAAGCCATCACTGATACAGGGACAGTCAGACTGCAGACACCGGTTACAGATCACTAAACCAGCTACACGGCAACAAAAGCAGCCACCGCTAAACACACTCAGCCATCCCGCAGCCATATTAGGAGAGGAGATTCTGCCGTTAGATAATACAATCCCCATGGGCCTCCAGTGACATACCGAACTCAAGCCGCCTCTTCGCTCTCTCGCTGTGTCTTCTCTATTCGCCGGTTGCTGTCAGACTGACGTACCACGCGCTGCTGGTCCCCTTTTATATCCTCCCGGCCGGTCAACGTCGTGGAGTGCTCTGATTGGCGGGCACGGCGCGCGTTGGAGTCACCCGATTGGACGCCGTCTCTAATGCTGGCCGCAGCGGATTCGCACACGTTGGTGCGTTTCGTCACATACCACGCCCTGCCCTCCTTTTTTTCCCCCGTCTCTTCAATGACACACTCCACGCCTCGTTCGCTCTCCGACGCTGGGCCAATCAGATAACAGGCCGTGGCTCAGCGGCTGCTGCCGATTGGCTGCTTGTGGTGCCTGTCACACGCTGGCGCCCTTGCCTGGTTCGGGCCGCTTCTGGAAGATTCCTGCCTCTGGCACTTTCGTCAGAATGTCGTCAGACTGTGGCCTGTGCTAGCTGAAGCTTTATGTTGTAATTCAATGTAACTTGCTGCGCTAAAATTAAATATATATTTATTTGGGTGATGCACAGCACGAGGCTCTGCTTAATACCCATGTGGAAACTGTATATTATTATTATTATTAATAAAATACAGCACAGTGGGGTTCAGAGAAAAAAAAATAGCTGAAATGTATAGAGAATAAAATAAATATAACATTTGAGGTCAATATAAATCTACTGAAATAAAAAGCTAAGCTTGAGAATTTCCCCCCCGCCCTTTCTTAAATTTGCAAGTTTCATGTTCAGTGAATAAATCCCAAATATATAGCAGTTTATATCCTTCACATCTGGTTACTGGAATAAAAGAATGTAAAATATCAGAGCGGTGCATGATAATTCAATAAATTTATATAGACCACAATTAAAGGGTTACTCCAGGTTTCCCCAAATTCCGGCCCTCCAGATGTTGCTGAACTACAACTCCCATGAGTCTCAGCCTATCTATTTCATTCATAGAATCATGGGAGTTGTAGTTCAGCAACATCTGGAGGGCCGGAGTTTGGGTAAGCCTGGGTTACTCCAACCACCATGACCACTTACTGCTTTTAGAAGTGGTCGGGATGGAAGGAATAGCTATACGGTTTCTGCTGGAAACGCTGCACATTCAGAGATATTTGGACGTTTGTGCTCTGGGCTAGTTACACTATTGGCACACGTAACGTAGGCAGCCTAGAAGTAATCTCCAGGCTAGCTAATATCAATTCTGTGCAAAAATACGTCTGTTGTTGGGACAAACTGTGCGCTGGTGACAGGTTGTTAGCGCCTTGCAGGGTAAAGCTTCAACGTTTCTTCCCCCCATGTTAAGAAACACCATTAACTGTATCAAAAGAGCTTAAATTACACTGCTACTGTGGCTCCTTCCCCCCTGCACACACATACAGCACAGGTACCCTAAAAGCAAGCCACCTGCTCCCCATAAACTGCTGGATAAAAGTTCAGAGAGAACAGCGCTACCTCAGGACAGCTGTGTGTAACGGTTACTTGGACTGAGTCTCAGCCACAGCCAGTCAAAACGTATAGTCAGGTGGCGATTCCACCATATACCTGGGAACAGGTTGCCATTTTGCCAGATTGGGCGCTCTGGGACTAGCGATCCGGAGATATTAATTGTGTGGGGGTTATTATTGGTTTTCACATTATTTTTGGGAGTTTTCATGTCAGGAGCCTTAACAGTGTTTGATCTGATCATCTACCTGACACAGAGGGGCCTGGGTAGGCTTACCAATGTGTAGCTAAAGACCCCATGCTGGGGGTCTGATTATAAATATGTTTGTAAAATCCAAATAAAGTGTTCTTGTTTTCACCCTTCATCAAGGCTCAGCCGATGTTTGGGTGGGTAGCTATAATCACCAACAATTTTGCTGGGAGAGCTGCTCTGGTATACTCCGATTGAATATTGGAGCTCTGCCACACTCCATTTAGTAGAAGTTTTTTTTTTTTAAAGAATATATGTTAAAATCCCATCTCTTATTACCTCCTCTTCCCGACTCAGAGTACTGCATGTGCTCGAAGCTGGAGAGAACGGACTAATAAAATACTTCTCTATGAGAAGCATTTGATCGGACCTTGTGAAGAAAAATTATGTTGAATTGAGGCATGGAAACCAGCGCGGATTGTTTTGTATGGTGTAGTGTTTGTTTACAGGTTTAAAAGGTAGCAGAGGGGGTAATTACTAGTGTCCAGCAGGGCATTGCAAATTGGAAAATAAAGGGTAACGCTTTAATTATATACAATTCCAGTATGTTGGTGGTAAGGTTCACATTAAAAATGTCACATTTAAAACAGCAAGTAAATTAAAAAAAAAGGTAATAACATTATGTTTGAAGGAGAGTAGACACCTTATAAACCAATTTACAATGGCGAATGTCTTTATATTGTGGGGTACAAAGCAGTGTACCTTAAGGTGTAACCAACATTAATTATACTGTGGAAGAGTCTGTGTCCCCAAAATGCTCTCTAAATAAATGGGGTCTCACTAGTAGCCCAAACCCATATTGAACCTGCACTTAGTGGTTCATATTATTAACATTCGGGTAGGTTAGGTATATCCTGATACTCTACTTCAGGGGTGCTCAAAAGGAAGATTTCCAGATGTTGTTGAACTAGAACTACAGCTCCCATGATGCTTTGCATACCTTAAGGATGACAAAACATCATGGAAATTGTAGCTTTAAAACATCTGGGGATCCATCTTTTGAGCACCCGTGCTCTACTTCATTACAGTGTGGTAGTCTGGAGGTTTACACCCTATAACCCTTGTGTACATTGGAGATAATGTGGACTCCTATCCTCCACAATGCATTTTCAGTCAAGATATCACAAAATACAATGGCAAATATCCTAGATTTAAAATGTACAGGTCATAATAAACACACAAATAAAACAATACATAACATGCTATTCCGTGTGTTAGCTTAATTGAAAATGTTGTTATATTCGGTAGAGACAACATGCACTGATCATCCACAACATTAAAACTACTGACAAGTGGGGGGCGGGGCCTGACCGCCATGCTGACCGGTCGCATGCGGGAGAGGCTCTTGCAAAATCTGGCCATCTGGGCCGAAAACTATGGCACAAACTGCTCTTATCTCAGCCTAGAGGTACAGCAAAGTGAGCAGGGAGCTGTGGGCACTACTGCAGACCCCAAGATCGGGAGCTTTGGAGACCCTGAAGGTTATACATAGCTTTGGAGCCTGCGGCCTAAGCGGGGTGGACGGCCGCCACCCTGCTCGATAATCTAGCAGCCACACAGCAACCCCGTGACACTCCTCACAGGCCCCGTTCCCTCCCCATGGCCCGGGGGGTTATCCCGGTCCACAGTGGAGAGATCTGACACCATCAGGAGCAGATGCCACGGACCTTGGCCTGCTCTCGGACACCTGCGCTTTCTAAACAAAATGGCTGCCTCACAGTCTGAACTAGAAAAGCTGACTACCTGCAGACAGGAACCACACCACTGCTAAAGGCTGGCTGGAGCACCCACCCCTGGACTGTCTAGCCACACCAGCAGAGGAAATGGTAGCCCAAACCTTTGTGCCAGGCGATTGGTTCCGGCCCCACTGCTGCCCTCCTGGACATTGAGACGTGAGAGGATGTTCCTCACATCGCAACCCAACGCCTGGACGAATTACACCAGCCAGGACCCCCGGACACAGGACCAGGCCTTAAACCGACGGAGCAGTATTTACCGAACTCTCCTACTTGCTGGAACCCTGCCATCACTTCCTGCACACAAGTCAGCAGCAGGAGTGTGCCGAAGATCGCATACCGGAGAGGACTGTGTTCTGTCTTTGTCTGTAGCACCCAGGTTGACTTTTTGTTTCTCACCACCTTTTCTCATTATTTTCGTACTGCACTAAGTCCCCCATGTCACACACCACTACACTTGCACTGTATATTATATAGTGACAAACTGAGCAACGAGACTGTTCTAAAATGTCTGGAATCTTAATACCTCACCTACTGTGTTTACGCTACTCCGGCCTGTCGTGATTACATGGAATGTATGTCTTACAAGCAAACACAAATAGGCATAAAAGTGGTGATGCATACAGGGTACTGCGAGGATACCCTTCAAAATAAGCGTGATCAAAATTTATACTTAAAGCATGTTAACCTTAAGAGTCATGAGCCTAGCCAACTATATTGCTATTAACTGCTCCTCTGACTCCATTACTTATTTTTCAATAACATAAAATGTGCATTATTTCTCATGTCACGCAATTGTTAAGCTCTACCTGACGTTAAGCATGCACCAGCTGTTGTGGCTGTGCAACCCTGTATGTCTTACTTATGCACAAATAAAATAAAGAATTGAAAAAAAAAAAAACTACTGACAGGTGAAATTAAAGGGGCGCTATAGTCACCAGAACAACTACAGCTTATTGAATTTGTTCTGGTGAATAGAATCATTACCTTCAGGCTTTTTGCTGGAGAGTGATTTATTTGTTGCGTTTTTTTTTGCTTGGACATCTCCTCCAAGATTTTCTCCGTAGGTGTGGGCATTGTGATGGGGATATTCTCCTGCTGTCTCTCAGCCCAGGAAGGCCCGACTTCTTAGAGATGATGGAGGGTGTAGCAGATTTGCCTGGAATGGATTCCCGTGGACATCTGTCTCATCGCTGTTGATTCCTAGTTTGATGGTGGATATAGCGTAGCTTCTGGGTCGCGTGCTAATTCAATGTTGACCAGAACCGCTCACAGAGTTAATTGAATAACGACAGGGTGTCTCCCTGATGCATATTAGCTATTGCTCCTTGTGACTGCTCGGCCACTTTGCAGAAATCGAGCGCGTGTTTTATGGACAAATGCTTCCTTCAATGGGGTTAGTAAGGTTCTTGGCAGCCTACACAGTGGTGACCGGGATATCCCCTACTGGTCCAGTAGTGGGAGGGATGGGGTACGATGGCTCCATCTAGTTACTCTGGTTCAACCAAAGGATCGTCTGCTCTCTCCACCAGCATGGGCAGCTAGGCCACAGTTGCTGAGGTACAAATGGTTGAGTAGACGAATGTCACCAGGCTTGGAAGTACAAAAGCTTCATGAGTCAGAAGTTCTGATTAGGCCCGAAAGTAGCCTCTTTATGAGCAGAAAAACTGTATTTAATTCTGACTTTGAGGAGTTCTTGTCACGGCTCGTGCAGTCACACAGGAGCAGACTGGCAGTTACCTAAGTCGCGGCGGATCTCAGCCAGATCTGCCTGCGCGTCCTTCCCCAGCGAACGCGGTGTTCCTATGGATGCTGGACGCTGCTAGAATAGGGTTATATGTAGCACTGCCTCTGGTGGGAGTCACGCGGACGTGCGTGCACTGCCACGTAATCGGCAAGCACGCACATTCTGGAATCAGCTGATCCCTGCCCACCAAGGACAAAAAGGAATGGGCTATTTAAACCCATTTCTGTATCTCCTCTTTGCCCTTTCGTGGTTTCCATCACGGTTTGGTTATCCAAGAGTACGTTCCTGTATTTGGTATTCTGGTTTTTGATATTGGCTTGTTCTGACTATTTTTACTTCTGGCTTCCTGACCTTTTGGCTTTTGACTTTCCGTGTTTTCTCCTGTCTGTACCCCTGACCTCGGCTAATTACTGGTTATTCGATGTACATTAATTCCGGCCATTTTAAGGCCGGTAACAAGTTTTTCCTTAGTTTATATTTTATCCGTGTTTGACTTAATCCTGCGTGTTGGGCCACTGTACTGTCCTAACAGTTCTAAAGAAACATATCTGCTCAGAATAGTAGTCAAGCCTCACCCCCCCAATGAAAAGCATTTTGACGCTTTTGATTTTTACATTTTATAACCAACCTCAGTCATATCTGTTGGTTATACACTGCTCAAAAAAATAAAGGGAACACTTAAACAACACAATGTAACGCCAAGTCAATCACACTTCTGTGAAATCAAACTGTCCACTTAGGAAGCAACACTGAGTGACAATCAATTTCACATTCTGTTGTGCAAATGGGATAGACAATAGGAAATTATAGGCAATTAGCAAGACACCCCCAATAAAGGAGTGGTTCTGCAGGTGGTGACCACAGACCACTTCTCAGTTCCTATGCTTCCTGGCTGATGTTTTGGTCACTTTTGAATGTTGGCGGTGCTTTCACTCTAGTGGTAGCATGAGACGGAGTCTACAACCCACAAAAGTGGCTCAGGTAGTGCAGTTCATCCAGGATGGCACATCAATGTGAGCTGTGGCAAGAAGGTTTGCTGTGTCTGTCAGCGTAGTGTCCAGAGCATGGAGGCGCTACCAGGAGACAGGCCAGTACATCAGGAGACGTGGAGGAGGCCGTAGGAGGGCAACAACCCAGCAGCAGGATCGCTACCTCCGCCTTTGTGCAAGGAGGAACAGGAGGAGCACTGCCAGAGCCCTGCAAAATGACCTCCAGCAGGCCACAAATGTGCATGTGTCTGCTCAAACGGTCAGAAACAGACTCCATGAAGGTGGTATGAGGGCCCGACGTCCACAGGTGGGGGTTGTGCTTACAGCCCAACACCGTGCAGGACGTTTGGCATTTGCCAGAGAACACTAAGACTGGCAAATTTGCCACTGGCGCCTTGTGCTCTTCACAGATGAAAGCAGGTTCACACTGAGCATATGTGACAGACGTGACAGAGTCTGGAGACACCGTGGAGAACGTTCTACTGCCTGCAACATCCTCCAGCATGACCGGTTTGGCAGTGGGTCAGTAATGGTGTGGGGTGGCATTTCTTTGGGGGGCCGCACAGCCCTCCATGTGCTCGCCAGAGGTAGCCTGACTGCCATTAGGTACTGAGATGAGATCCTCAGACCCCTTGTGAGACCATATGCTGGTGCGGCTGGCCCTGGGTTCCTCCTAATGCAAGGCAATGCTAGACCTCATGTAGCTGGAGTCTGTCAGCAGTTCCTGCAAGACGAAGGCATTGATGCTATGGACTGGCCCGCCCGTTCCCCAGACCTGAATCCAATTGAGCACATCTGGGACATCATGTCTCGCTCCATCCACCAACGTCATGTTGCACCACAGACTGTCCAGGAGTTGGCAGGTGCTTTAGTCCAGGTCTGGGAGGAGATCCCTCAGGAGACCATCTGCCACCTCATCAGGAGCATGCACAGGCATTGTAGGGAGGTCATACAGGCACGTGGAGGCCACACACACTACTGAGCCTCATTTTGAATTGTTTTAAGGACATTACATCAAAGTTGGATCAGCCTGTAGTGTGTTTTTCCACTTTAATTTTGAGTGTGACTCCAAATCCAGACCTCCATGGGTTGAAAAATTTGATTTCCATTTTTTAATTTTTGTGTGATTTTGTTGTCAGCACATTCAACTATGTAAAGAACGAAGTATTTCAGAAAAATATTTAATTCATTCAGATCTAGGATGTGTTATTTTTGTGTTCCCTTTATTTTTTTGAGCAGTGTATTTATTTTTGCGTGTTTTTGAAACACCAAACCCTAATGCTAACCTCAGGGATCTCATGCTCCCCCCTGCAAGCTTGGAATCCTCTAGAATTCCAAACTAATAACCACAGCTTAGCACAATCGCCCAGTCACTGTGATTTAAAGGGCTATGTGCAACGATGAATACAGCTCATCTGTAGGTTTGGGTACAACTGATATAGAGGACCCTCAGGTATGTAATAATAACTTGAGCTCAATGGCTCCAGTATGGGTCTAGCTCTGCTGGTACCTTAAAAGCATGATGGCCTTCCATGGGCATTAAAGCTCTGAAATGCAGGAGAGCATAGGCTGCCATATGACCCTTAAAGCGGAGCGGTCACCGTCTGGGGACTTTGCATAATTTGGTAATTAAGCAAGATTTACTTACCAGAACATGTCCCTCACGGGCACCACCATCCCCATCTGACCTGTCTTTTACTCATGGAAAATCTGAAAGATAAAGGGTTATAGGTCGCACCAAAAAAACATATGCAGAAAACATATAGCAAATAATAGAATCATAAATCAAAATTGAAATATCATCATGAGAAACTGCTAAAGATGTAGGAGCAGTGTAATATGTACTTACATATATCAGTACATTAGAACAGAAATAAGTCCTAGAGAACTCCAGTTGATAAAACACGTTTTGGCTATTTTATAATTTTATATATGTATTAATAAAAGATTATTGGCTAGTATATATTTTTTTCTCTCTTGCCATATACCTTTTATTTTAGTTTTTATCTTGTTTTATTTTATTTTTGGACCTGGTTATATCTATATACATCACTACCCATTTGCTCAAGAATCCTAGGTGGGGATTATACCACCTGCGCCAAAAAAGTGAGCAGTATATCCTGCTCACCTAAATGTGAGTATTCAATATATAATTTTATTTCACGTATAACTTAACACTTATACAGTGAGCACTATTTTGTGTTACCTTTTTTTCTCTCGAGGATTTCCTTCACCTACATATGTCTACACCCCATCAGTGGGGGACTAATACCACTGAGTGCGAACCATACCTGAGCTAGTTCAAGCTCCACAATAGGTGAGTGCGATACCCTTTTGTTTTGACTCTTCATAAAGAAGCTCAAGTTACAGTCTACACTATTGGAATTTCCGTTTGTTCTATTTTCATATTTTCATCCGGGAACAAGAAACATCGATTATTCCTCTACCTCTGTTTGGATTATTACCACTCTTCAGTTTTTCAAGTGGATTTGACCATTTTCTGCTTACTCTAGGACTTATTTCTGTTCTAATGTACTGATATATGTAAGTACATATTACACTGCTCCTACATCTTTAGCAGTTTCTCATGATGATATTTCAATTTTGTTTTATGATTCTATTATTTGCTATATGTTTTCTGCATATGTTTTTTTGGCGCGACCTATAACCCTTTATCTTTCAGATTTTCCCCTTTTTGACGTACTGTGAGAGAACGTCTTAATTTTAGGTTGCGGCCTATACTAATATATACTTTCCACTATTCTATTGAGACACTAAGCGTTGAATCCACTACCATTTACACATTTCTACTCGTGGCACTTCAGCTGCCAGAAGCCAAAGTCACTGCTATACTCTCCCGTATGTGCAACAGTAGAGCAGTGAGGTTTATGGAGGATCCCACGAGACCCTCCGTAGAAAAACCTAATTTCTTTGCTGGGGGCTTGACACGGCTCTGCCCATTGTCAAGCATTGCCAGGCATTGGAAAATAATGAGACAAAGTAGTCTATACTACTAGATACAGTGTATCTTTTGACTAAGTTGGAATTTCAGTGAAATTCCAACACAGTCAATATGAGTATTTCACAAAGATCCTATCTCCATGAATGACTTATTTTGTGAGGAGGGAGTAGAGGTGACAGTGCCACGTTAAGGGGTTAATGAAATTCCCTTAAATGTGTGAATTTAACGGAATTCAAGCTTCATTTCAAAATAGCTAAGGGGGGATGTGGGGGGGGGAATCAACTTTGTTTACAGATCAGCTATTTTGGCCTAAACTTTACATTTACTCAAGTGTGAATTGTCAGTAAATGTGACAAACGCTCCTTCCCACGTACATTTGTCATGGATTCCTGGAGGAGTATAGAAGATGGCCTCCTGCCCACCGACTATGGTCCAGGTCTGGGACACCGTTTGGGAGTTACCCTCCCCAGCCGCCATTAGTAGCTTTCCCCGGGTGCCTGAGACTAAGGGGAACAAACGGTACCTAAGAGCCAGGCCGGAGCTCCCAAAAAGTTTACCCGGCAAAAGCACCAAACGCCCTGGAACTATTTTAGGCATAGGACCATGGGTGCAGCCAAGCAGAACTTTAACACGGTGGCGTTTTCCCTACACTGCATGGATCTGAGAGCTATTTGGAGAACTTGGGCGCTCAGATCAGGGCTATTTAACAATGTATTGTTTGTGGGGTCTCCTTGTTCGCAAATCATGTTTAGGCTTGATTAGAAGATTGTGCTTGTCCCATTCTAAATATGATAAAACCTAGGCTTGAGTATTAATCTGTTGGTAGGTATTATTGTCTCTTTTGGATATGTTATTGAAACAAGGCTTGTTCATATCAAAGGACTCCTTATCTAAGAGGGAATCAAGACATATGACAAATGAGGGAGTTAGTTTATACTGAAACCAGACTTCTAGGCCACTTATGTGTGACTTCTCACACCTTCCAGAGTAGCTCTGTTGGGGGCCCAGCTGCAAAAAGGAATTTAGGTTGTAAGGTCTGACCTTCCATACAATCAAATTAACCCCTTTTGAAATTGACAATACCACCTCTACCAGGCAGCAAGTTCATATATGTACTACACAAATTACATTAAATGGCAGTATTCTATAGTGCAACAATGAATTATGTACCCTTGCCATGACACCTCCCCCAGATGAGAAATGCAGTTGGAGTAGGCTCTCATTCATATTGCGTATTGGCACTAGTTCTTTTCTTGCCTTCCCACCCACTGCGCTCATGTAGTAGCTCTAAGGGAAAGAAACCAATGAAGGGATCTGAGTGATATTTCGGCAAAGTGTGCGCTCAGATCCAAGCTATTCGGTGATATTACCTGCATGGGATTCCGAGGTTATTAAAATGTACTTTTGGGGTGTTTTAAAATTGTATGCTTTTCTGTACCTGGGAGATAATTGAGTTTGTACAGTTCCTGACTCAATTATCTCCCAGGCACAGGGGAGGAGTTTGTGTGTAATTGTATGGAGACCCCCTGCTGGGGGTCTGTGTATAACGTGACTGTACCATATCTAGTTATTGGGAGGGGAAGGGCTTTAATCACTGCACAGCACCTTGCTCCAGCTCTTGAAGGATTCGGCGGGGAAAGTCCTTTTAAGGGCTACAGCTCCCAGGACTGTGTGTCATCCAGTCCCTGTGAGGGAATAGTGTTAGTCCCCTATCCTGCTCCAGGACAGAAAGGCTTCAGGAGGACCCCAGTCAAGCCACGGCGACTGGGGCAGAAGCGCTGAGGTTTTCCCCTGTTCCAGTTAGGAAGCGGTCCTTGGTGGAGGTACCCAGCTGGGGTACAGGGAGCTCTGCCATAGTAAATAAAAGTGAATAAACTTTAAAAAGTCTCTCACTCGGTGGCTAACATTTAACCTCCCTTTCAAACTAAACTGTGTCAGCAGTGTCGTTGAAGGTAGGGAGTAGTGACCATTGCTGCCATCCTTGACATATGGGTTAAAAAGTCAGATGAGCTGCACAATAATGGGCAACATCTATCTGAAGTACTCATAGGTGTGCACACAGGGTGTGCCTGGGCACACCCTAATCCACACGGCATGCGTTATGTGCCTCCCTCCGTGGGCCGGTGAGGGATATCAAAGATCTCCCTCACCGGCCAACAGCAGCATGGAGGGAGGCAGGAGGGGACCCGGGGAGCTCTAGCCAGCAGCTCTGCCGGGTTCCTCTCGTGAGATCTGACAGTTGCTGCGGCAACGCCCAGATCTCGCGAAAGTGATGGAAGCAGCACGGTCCCCCCTCCCTATAAAAAGGTAAGAAGGGAGGGGGGATATTTACTAAATGCTCCCCCCAACTCCACCCCACACAGCTCCCACACACATACATCACCCCTTACACATACACGCATACATCACCCTTACACATACATACATACTAACAGCACCCTTACACACACACAGCACCCTCACACATACACACACACACATACTAACAGCACCCTCACACACACACACACTGCCCACACACACACCACCCTCACAAACAAACACAACCCTTACACACACACACACACACAACGTGCCTACACACACCCAACGCCCACAAACACAGCGCCTTCACACACAGCCTCAGCACCTACACACACTAGTGTGTGTATGTATATGTATGTGTGTGGTGTGTGTGTGTGTATATATATATATATATATATATATAATTAATATGCGGCATGTGTGTTTGTGCTTTAGGGTGCACACCCTTATGCAATGGGCTGCGCACGCCTATAGAAGTACTGTAATGAAAGAATCATGGGTGGTAACAGCACTAAAGACAATTGCATAACCAATATAGGTAGCTGAGGGCAGATCATGGTCTGCAGGACCGCAAGAAAATGAATACAGTATTCAAAACTCACCATGTCAACTCTACTAAAACATAGCATATAACCAAGGTTGAAAACTTGACGCACACAGGTTAATCTATTTGAAGGTGTCTGGGTGTAGTGTCCTTGTCCCCATGGCCCTGCAATGTAAAACTATATGTCTGTATTGTAGGGTTAATACTGCCTCTAGTTCCCAAAATGACATTGGCAGAGAAAGAGCCCAAACTAGCACCAAGGGACATCGGTACTGGATCAAGTAGGTAAGTGAAAAAGGATTTTTAAACCTTTATTTGTAGCCAGTCGGGGCCACATGGGAGGGGGTGGCAAAGGGTACTATAGTGTTAGGATTACACGTTTGTATTCCTAACACTATTAAGTTCCTTAAGCCCCAATACAGGCAAAAACTAAACTAGAGAGAGTCACCAGGTAGATAGTCACAGCTTATCTCATATATTGAAAACAGCAGCAAGTGCTACGGAATTTGTTGGCGCCATATAAATCCAATAATAATAATAATAATAATAATAATAATAAGGTTACTATGTAATTTAGAAATTAATCAGCTGTACATATGCTTTGTTGTCTGGTCAGTTGAAAGGAACCCTGTTTCCCAACGGCTGCTGTGTGGGTATGAAATTACCAAGTTAGCAGGGCAAGTTCTTTCAAAAGGTTAGTCAGAGTCATCACATGTAAGCTGGTAATACCAACCAGAATTTTAGTGCTCAGAAAGACAGGATTTACCATTGTTAAGATATACAGTCAGAACAACAGTTATCCAGAATTCCAAAACTCAAGCTAGACAAGAAAGCCACTACAGACCTAGCTCTAGTTGATACAATATCAGTTTCGGTCATTTTACTCGATGTAAAGGGAACAGCAATCATCATCACTCTGTGATGGTATTATCCCCACTTAATCTTTACTTTTTGTTTGGCATCTTATGGCACAATTTAAAATATAACACAACGGATTCTGTCATATACAGGGACAATGGCAGGATCAGAATAAAATCAAACCAGCAAAGGCAAAATATACAAGGACAACAACATTGAATAACATGACTCATACTTTACTTTAGTAAAAATTAACATGACACTACAAATTTAGGCTAATTTTGGTCCATCTAATTGCAATTTCCAAAATGGAGATCAGATACCTCCCTATATAAATTATTACTCTATATATTATAATACTCTTCTGTTGGATTTGACAACAAAAATTCATTAAATCCATATGGATCTTATGGTAAATAACTTATTTTGCTGCTATAAGAGAAGTCGGTTTCCTCAAGTTTCAATTAGGGACCCTGTGATCTTCCCGAAAAGCTCCTTTTAATGGTTAAATGGCCTCATTGCAGTTTGCATAGTGCAAGTTCATCTAATGAGATGGTTGTGCTTTCTGGAGATATTTCTCTGGCGCCCCCCAAAAAATTCACAAGGTAACAAACCCTGGAAAGCAGATTAAGAGACCAAAACCTGCCCAGGTTTGTCTTATCTAAACTGGAACTGTTGAAAAATATTGTATAGCCCAGGGGTAGTCAACCTTTTAATACCTTCCGCCCACTTTTGTATCTTTGTTGATGGTAAAATTTCCTTACCGCCCACCACTGCCGCAGTAACTAATTTTATAGTGCAAGTATGATTTTTTTTTTTTTTAGAAAGGAGAAATATGTACATAAATTTATCTATTTTTTCTATTTACTATTCCACTTTTTTCTATGTGTGTCTGTGGGTTGGGGTGGGGTGTGTGTGTGTTTGAGAGATGTAGTATGTGTGAGGGGGCGGTGTGTGAGTGAGGGTTGCAGTGTGTGTTTGTTAGGGTTGCTCTGTGTGTGTGTGTGTCAGGGGTGCAGTGTGAGAGGAGTGTAGTGTGTGTGTGTGTAAGGGGGCATTCTGTGTGAGAGGGGTGTAGTTTGGGATGGGGCAGTCTGTGTGTGTGTCTGTGTGTGAAGGGTGTAGTGTGTGTTTGTTTGTGAAGGGTGCATAGGGTCTATGCTGTGTGTAGGTGGGTGAGATGTGAAAATCTTCTTACCTATTACCAGCAAGGTGGGACATAATGCAAGTCCTGGTGATCCAGTGGTGGCATGTTCACTTTGGCCTGCTGCTCCTCTGGTTGTAGGCGGTCTTTCCTGTCCTTCTGCAAGCACCACACTGTATTGTAGCGTTGCCACGGTAACGCACGGCAACGATCTGACCAGGCTGCTCGTGGGAGGAACACAGAGGCTCCTAGACCCTTCCCTCCCTCTGCTGGAACTAAGTGCCAGCGGGCCAGTGTGGAACATTTTGATCTCATCACCAGCTCAAGAAGGCTTACAGCAAGACTGGCTCTGCATGGGCCGGCACTGGAGATGAATGGAACTAGGCCCACCGGGAGTTTTCTACAGAACCCACCACCGCCCACCTGAAATCTCAAACCGCCCACTAGTGGCCAGTAGGGACCAGGTTGACTAGCCATGGTATAGCCAATATCATACTGCATCGAAAACAAAAAAAATTTCTAGTGTAGACAAATGCAATTTTTCTTCACGTTTTAACTAAAACCTGAAAACAGAGAATATGAAAAATGAGGATGGACAAAAGCTTAGAGAAACTAAGTAGCTTGCCCTTCGGTAAATCCCTGTTCAGGTCTCAAAATAGTTTTTGCTCACTTGTGCCATTACAGAGAAAATCTTTTCCAAGGCATATCAGACTGATCCCACTCATAAGGGCAGTCCAAAAGGGAACTGCTGGCAAGTTCTCTGCACAAGAAATACAGCAACCTAGAACAATTGTTGTTTATTGCTCCCCCCCCCCAAGTTTAAAGTTTAATCAAGGCGTGGACCCCCTGCTAACGGTGCCTAGAGGGGTATTGACTATACCTCACTGACCAGGCCTAACAAGGCCGATACAATAGTCTGGGGTTGCTGTATCTTTCGTGCAGAGAAAGTAGGCCTGCATTTCGGTTCTGGACCGCCATTTTGGGTGGGATCAGTCTGATATGCAAATGGCCCTAGTTCTTTTTCGAATGGCACAAGATGAGTTAAAAGCAGTTTGAGACCTTGAAACCCTCACAGCCTTAGCTACGCTTCCCAATTTCATTAAGTACATTTTGTATTTTTACATTTTAAGCCATAGATGATTTTTTCCCAATTCAGCTATTTCGACCTAAAAGTCACTTTGTATTTCTGACAAATAACACCTTAGTGAATAAATTTATTTTTGTTCTAGTTTTTCCATTTGTGTTAGTGGTCAGCATATTGGATAGCAGCTGTCAAACTTAATTAATTGGTAGTGGTAACATGGAAGTGAAATATAGCAGAAGCAAAGCTTTACGTGCCAAAGTTTTTGTCAAAATGCTTGAAGATGAAGAAAAAAAAACAAACAACTTTGTGAATAAAATAAAACTGAGAAACTTCACCAAAAGTCATCTTGAACCATAATGACTACAAAAAACTCTAGGGTTTTGGTGCTTAAACAATACCTTCAAATGTTTAAATAAGTGAAAATATTTAACCCATTCTACCAGTAGATGGAGTATGTTCCACAAAAAGTTTTTCCTGAACAGAAAAAGAAACTAACTTTTGTCCCTTTATGTTACAACAATCTAGAAGATGTGTTGTGTGCGAGAGCAGTAATTTACACCAAAAAAAAAAAAAAATGCATTTTCATAAAAATTAATCTTTATGAAATGCTGATAAAGCCTGTGTTGGAATTTAAATGAGATTCCAACCCTGTCAAAAGATGCAAGACAAAGTAGGGGCTACTCTTTTGTATTTTTCCTATGCTTGAAAAAAAGCCAGAGCTACTGCTGTAAAGCTGTGTCAAGCCATTAGCTGTCACTAGTGACAGGTGATGGGAAAAAATGTTCTTTCTATTGAGGATCCTCGATAGATTTCAGTGTTGTAGTCTTACAGTAGTGATGTCAGCTTCTGGCAGATGAAGTGCCAGGAGATGGAGGACCTGATGAAAAAGGATGGGCAGTGGCAGCAAGGAAAAGGTTTGGTAAGTAAAAACTACCTTCCCATGCTTTTTCGGCCACCAGCATACAAGCAGAGCTGTCACCATCTGGGATCTTTGCAAAATATGTAAAGACCACAGGAGTGACAGAACCACTCTAAATTATATGTTTTTTATAAAACTGAATTTATCAAATTTTACAGGAAATAACAGACATATGCAAGTCAACTGGTTGAGTACACCACATATATAATATTCCAAAATAGAATGCAAAGTTAGATGGGACCAAATCATTAAGTGCTTAAAGACACATCTAAGAGAAGCAAAACAATTAAACAAAACATGCAAAACCATCACAGATGAAAGAATGAACATAAACCACTGCAAAACTGGACTCATCAGGCTATGTGACCCTGCTGGATTCTGCCCCACTTGTTGTTGCCACCCTGACGTTTCCCTTCACTGCGTTGTGCAGACTAGGGCAGCAAATTATTTAAAAGAATTTGAGATCCCAAATATGGAGGCATAAAGTAAAATGCCATCCATGCATGTTCCAAGGAACTTTACGTAGGAAAATGTCTTTGTAATATGACCCACTTTTGTGTTCAGTACAGTGGTTCTTGTATCGTCATTGGAATGCTGGTTGATTAATAGGTTTATGCTGGTTATGTGATCTACCTGAATCCTTGTTTGCGGATACCTGCTCATAGTTACACTATTACGCGTTATCTCTGTGTAAGATTGCAGAAGTGACCTGGTGTGTTGTTAAATTCCTGCTGGAGTGACTACCTCTTGGACCACTGATCCAACTAACTTTTTGTCACTTGGTCTTATCTTATGTCCATCTAGTCCCATAGCCAGTATTCACCATTGTCCCATAGCCAGAACATTATTGCCAAAAGCCCCAGTTTTCATTGAAGTTAGCGGTTTAGATAAAGCTAACACACAATGTCCTGCATTGGGTGATCAAATTTCTGGTCAAAATTTCACATTTCTGATACTTGCAAGATCTACAAACAGGACTGCATTTCCTATGTGAATGCCAATGTCATAACCTCAAGCAGGAGAGGGCAGCATTAGAGGAAATGAGGATTCACATAGTGCCATAGTTCACAAAGCACCCACCAGCTACAAACTCAGATTGGCTTTAATTCACTCTAGGCCAATGACACCTATATTGCTTTTTGTGGTTTTTGTGCTCTTTAATCCAATCATTAACAGCTAAATGGTTTCTAAGCTAACTGTTGTGAACAGAGAGCCATAGGGTAAGTTTTAGAATGCATCCATGCTAGGATTCTGTCTCCTTAGCAACTGCTGCTCCCCTCACTGTTATTGGTTCAAAAAAATGCAGTGGCTGTAGTGGTTATGATGCGTTGAGTAACCTGTTAATTTACATTACTTATCTGTCCCAAGCACCATTGACTAAAACTACATTCTCTTCAGCCACTTGAAACATTGTGATAAATATAAAGTTGATCCAGAGAATGTGCTTTGTGCTAAAATTGCTCTTAACGAACATCTAATCTTGCTTGCGGCCACATTTCCACTACCTGCTATGACTTTCAGATCCTGATATGATTTGTGAGTCAAGCCTTAAATTAAGAAACCTCTTGCAACTATATACCTGTAGAATCAATTCCTTTTCTGGAACTAGCATTGAGACATATACATTCAATGTATTTAAACACAAAATAAAGATTTAAAGGGATACTTTATGCATCAAAACAACTTTATCTTAATTAAATAGTTTTAGTGAATAAATCATGCACCTGCAGTCTCACTGCTCAATTATCTGCCATTTAGGAGTTAAATCACTTTTTTTTTTGTCCACACATTCCATGTCACACCTCCTCTGGCTATGACTCACACAGCCTGCATGAAAAAAATAGTTTAATTTTCAATCAGGTGTTAACTTGATTTATACGTTTATATCACCTGCCCTGTAAATTGAACTTTAATCACACACAGGAAACTCCTGTGGGGTGTAGGAGGCTATTAATAGAGGCAAGGAATGATAAATGAAACAGAATGTGCAATAAAGAAAGTTTAAAAATTAGAACTCTCTTTACAGGAAGTGTTTATTATGGCTGTGTAAATCACATGCATGGAGGAGTGACTAGTGCACTAGTGACTTGTGTTCTGACCAATCCTGTGACCACTATCATGGACCAATCATCATGAAAGTGCATTTTGATATTATCAACTAATCGATGTCAAGTTATTGCAGAATTAGACCAATTTTGAACTTTAAAAAGGATGGCTTTAAAAATCTTTCAATTGGGTTGTCTGTCAGTTTTTCATTGCCTGATGCTTGAACACTGACACCATGAACTATCATTGTGTTAAATGGTCCTCTTATCTTACTGATAAAAAATTAAGCTAGCTATTGACTCAAACAGCTGGTGGATATGAGAAATGATCTTTCAGTAGTTTTAACCACTGCAGATATATTCTGTCCAACATTTTAGTTATTTGATTTGTGGTTTCTTTTTTTCATAGTAGATGAAGCAAGGTAGTTTAGGGTAGTGCCAGTTTAGTCCTGTAAAGCAGCTTCTTTTTAACTATGTTTTGCAAGGACATCCAAATTTTAGAAAGATAAAAAAAAAATTTTTCTTTCTAGAATGCGCTAAAGGAAAATACATGCCAGTTCGAAATCAATGTTTTATAGAGTATAATAAGATATGTGGATTGATTAGAAAGGAAAAAAAACATTGATGATGACTAATGTACCAAGGCCCGAGATGCAGGAATTGCAGTAGAATACACAGGCGGGTACTGTCTGAAAAAACAAAAAAATACATGCCAGTTCATTATTTGCAACTACTCTTTAATCAGGGTTTAGTGAGGCATAATTTTCATTAGACAAGAAGTACAGTGAGTAAATGTGTTGTCAGGTTTTTGAGGATATGAATAGATAAAATGTAGCTGCATTTATAACAAAACAAAGCCAAAACTAAAAATAACCCTTATCCCATCCCACCCCAAATCCCTCTCCGAACTAGCTCTTGTGGTACAAAATACAGGTTGTGTGTTTATTTAATAGGCAGGTGACCTTTTTAAACTCTGTGTAGATGCCAATTTGTACGCTTGAACAATTTTAAGGTCATGCACATGCCCTCATACAATGAATTAGTATATGCTTGGCAGGTTTGCAAGAATTTCATTTTTGCGTGACATTAATTCTATCCAATTAACGTGCGTAGGGAGCGCGCTGTAGCTAATGAAGCCACCTCCCTGAAATGCATTTTTAAAAGTTGGGATGTCTGTAATCCATAAGGAAAGTGTGGGAAAGCTTGATTTTCAACAGAGGTTTAGTTGGAGCCTCAGTTTCGATCAACTTATCCAAGACCGTCCTCAAATCCACCCCCTCACAATGAACTAGAGGCAAGGGGCGACTCCTAATCTTAAAGCTGCACTGTCACTCCCATATTAAAAATTAGTATTTAATAAAGATATATTCTTTATGAAATACTAATTGTGACTGTGTTGGAATTTCACTGAAATTCCAATCCAGTCAATAGATATGCAAAGAATAGTGACTACTTTCTCTATGTATTTGTCCTCCGCCAAGATGGAGCCTATGTGTCAAGACCTGCAGCTGTCAGTAGTGAAGGCTGCAATGAATTGACTATGTCTATGGAGTATGGCGCGGTCCTGCGGGATCTACCATAGATGTCAATGCTGTACTCTCGTGAATGCGCGAGAGTAAAGCTGTTACGTCGGCTCCTGGCGCAGTTCAAAAGGATCAGCGCAACCAAGTTGGCTGCACCCATGAGGGATAGATACAGGCAAGTAATCTCTCTCTTACCTGCTCCCCGTGTCCACCGTAAAACCAGCGGAGATGTCACCATATGGGGACTTTGGAATTCGGCAAAGTCCCAAGACGGTAACAGTGCCACTTTAAGTCAAAAAGGGTGTTGAAAGAGTATGAGGTGAGAGTGGCCTCACCTCACACTCATAGCAAACAGCGATAGTAAAGCTCTGCATTTAACATCTTGCAGAAACTCCCACAACTCCCGGTACTGACTTAAAGGGACACTAAAGTCACCAGAACAACTACAGCTTTGGTCCTGATTGGCCAAAATGGCATTTGGCCCCACCCCCATGACAATTTGTCATTAGTTTGGATTTTAGATCTGAACAAAAAAGCGATTGAGGACGCACGGAGCATATCACAGATACTCAAAGAATTAACAAACTGGTGGGATAAAATCACATTCAATATAGGATTTAGAAATAAAATAATAGAAGTGCTTCCATTCTCTATGAAAACTTGGGGGATCAGGGAATTCAAAAATATAATGGTGGAGAACAAAATCAAACCCTTTTGGCAAATTATGGAGGAATTTAACATCTCCAGGAATTAAACCTTCAACTACCTGAGGACCAAGGGCTTCATTTCTGAATATTTATCCAAGAACAAGGAGGAGAAAAATCTAAAACTCAGACATCTTCTGGAACTAAAGAATTATAAAAATCTATTGGCAAAATGCACCAAAGTAATATATGGATAGAGGCATGATAAACCAATAGGATTGATTAATAAATGGGGAAAAAAACTACATGTTCCTATAGAAAAAGAAGAATGGATAGGTTCCCTAAATAAAGTAAACATGTACATTGCCTAAATCTCACAGAAACACAATTCAAACTCGCTAATAGATGGTATTTGACACCCAAGTGTCTAAATAGAATATTTCCAGAGACCTCAGACAGGTGTTGGAAATGCAACATTAATAAAGGTAATCTGACCCACAGCTGGTGGCATTGCGCTCCTATAAGTCAATATTGGAAGAATGTAATGAAGGTAATTTATCAAACAAGCGGAATGAAAATAGGATAAACCTGAAGTAGTTTTATTAAACCTAAAGTGGCCCAAAATGAAAAAAAAAAAGAACAAATGGTACAATACATATCATTACAGCAGCTAAACTCCTACTAGCACGTAATTGGAAAACAGTGACAATTCTACACATCCAATAATTAATTACTCAAGTTATATGGCAAGTGAAAATGGAAAGGGGTATACTAATGAACATAGGAAACAGATACACCCAGATAGAAGACTGGGACACATGGATAAATAAATTGGAATCCATAATTCAAGAACCGGCATAACGGTGTAGAAGTTCATATGGATCCCGAAGATTCCATGTAACGGGCAAATAATAAAGGGGGGAGGGAGAGGGGGAGTTGGGGTGGGAGGAACTAGAGCTAAAGCACACCACTTACTCTGTTTTCTCTCTTCTTATACCCATAAATCTATTAAACAAAGAAGAGAATATATCAATACAGAGATGAGGAAGGGGGTTGGTTAGGAGGGACCAAGGGAGTAGATTTTTATGATGACAAGAATGCCTAGGCTAGATACAAGAAGCACCAGGTAAAATACATAAGCCAGGTATACGTCTGAAATATAAAAAAAAAAAAGGATGTCACAAAGGGGGTGGAGCCAGCGGGTCAGGAATACATGTTTGTGTTCCTGATCCTATAGTGTTCCTTTAAGCTTGGAAGATGTTTCACCTCATTTATTCTTACATTGATACTATATTATCATGTGTTACTATAGAATTGTTACTAATTATACCTGTACTTATCCACTGTAATTTTCTGTGCATGCAGATTTCATTATTGTCATTTAATGTTTCTAAACAATATTTCATATACAGTTATTAATATTTTGGGCGATAGAATTTGGTTGCTAAACTTTTCAATTGTATACAACACATGGCTACTCTACCCCCTCCTTCCTAGGCTTCTCCTGGCTGTAAATACCTTCATATAACTATTCCATCTCCATTCTTCAGGCCTCACCTCACACTCATCGCAAACAGCGATAGTGAAGCTCTGCATTTTCCCCCCACCACTTCCCACCCAACTAGGTTCCCCCTAAATATATAGCATGCTCCTCCAGCTGTTAGAGATTCTCACTCAATTACCTCTTCATTCCCTTTATATTTTACCAATAGCTGCTTCTCTCAGTTAACTCTTTTAAGTATCACTTCCAATTTTCCCCTGCTACCTTTTGTCTCAAATCCCCACTGTATCCTTTAGATTGTATGCTCACGGGCTATCTAGCTAAGCACTTTGTATTAAAGAGCTTCAGTGGTTAGATATCAGCTTACAGGCAGGGCTCTCTCTACCTCTTGTATTTGTCTGTTTATATTGTACAGCGCTGCAAAATCTGTTGGAACTTTATAAATACTAGTAATAAATAAATAAATGAGAATATTGCCAGGCCAGCTTTAATTTAATTCTAACAGAATTCCAACCCTGAATGGTAGAATGCAAGAGAGGATTATTCTAAACCTATATTGGTAAGTAAAAGGTTGGTGTAGAAATTGAGAAAGTGCTCCATTCCCCGATCCTGGTCACGAACCGCTCCCCCTTGTTTAAACCCACTGGCAGGCAGTGGAGGCTTAATGAACAAGTACTGGGTGACCTGCTGGTTACTGCAGAGACGGCAGAAGTGCTGCGCCACTATTTTGACACTAACACCACCCCAGAGATATCTCCATTGACGAGATGGGATGCGCACAAATGTGTAGTCTGGGGCCATTTCTTCAAACTTTGCACCATGCGCAAAAGAACACCACAAACGGCTGGCGGAGCTCTACGCACGTACCGCGCAACTGGAACGGGAACATAGGGAGACACAGGCGGAAGACGCTTACCAGGCTTTAATGGAAGCACGTAGGGACCTCAAAAAGCTCCTTACACAACAATTAACTCATACACTACGTAAATCGCGCAGGTACCTTTATGAACACTCAAATAAATGTGGTCGCATGTTGGCCAAAATGCTACAAAAGAAGAGGAGGTTGTCACAGATCACTACACTTCGGACCCATGGAGGCGCCATGGGGCCCTTAAGGCCACTAAGCTCAACAGTGCACTGGGCCCGGATGGCCTCCCCACAAGGTACCTTAAGCATTTTAGGGATATCCTCATGCCCGAACTCTTAACAGGACTGAATTCTATTCTGGAGGGGGGGAGGTTCCCGGGGGACACCCTCATGGCGACAGTGGCGGTCATCCCAAAGGAAGAGAAGGACCCGGCCGCATGCACTAGCTATAGACCCATCTCCCTCCTTAACTCGGATCTCAAGCTTTTTACTAAAATCCTGGCCCTTCGGGTGGGCCGGGTGGCCGCCAGCCTGGTGCATCCGGACCAGACGGGCTTCATCCCGGGCCGGGAGGCCAAGGATAATACAGTCAGAGCCCTCAACATCATCCACGCCACCCGGAGTTCTGCCAGCGGTAGCCTCCTCCTCTCCACCGATGCCGAAAAGGCGTTTGACCGGGTGGACTGGCAATTCATGCGTGAAACCCTTCGGGCCATGGGGTTCGGCCCACACGTGCTGCTTTGGATTTTGGCCCTGTATACAGACCCGAGGGCCCGCTTGCGGATCAATGGCTCCCTGTCCCCGTACTTCGAGATTCGGAATGGCACGCGGCAGGGATGCCCCCTGTCCCCCCTCCTGTTCGCCCTGACGCTGGAGCCTTTCTTGGAGCCCATCAGGCAAGACGGGAGCATTGCGGGAGTCGAAATAGGAGACAGGACGCACAAGGTGGCAGCATATGCCGATGACCTACTCTTTTTTGTCGAGAACCCAATGGTCACCCTGCCGAACCTCCTTAGGGCCTTCCAGACGTACGGCACGCTGTCCAATTTGAAACTAAACACGGACAAATCCGAGGCGCTCCCGCTGCATCTGCCAACGGACCTGCTACCCCAGTTGCAAGCTAACTTCTCCTTCAAGTGGTGCCCGCACCGTATTAAATACCTGGGGATTTGGTTGACGAGGGACCTGAGTGCACTTTACCGTGATAATTTCCTGCCCCTACAAACTAGACTACGCTCCGACATGCTGAGATGGGGGGCGTCTTGCGTATCATGGTTCGGCAGAATTAATGCCATCAAAATGAACTTTTTACCGAGGCTCCTGTACCTTTTTCAGACTATTCCAGTCCGACTTCCCCAGGACTTCTTTAACACCATGAATACGGACATCAGAAGATTTGTGTGGAAAACGGGGACAGCGAGACTCAGGCGCACGCACCTGATCCAGCTGAAACACCTGGGCGGGGTGGGCCTCCCGGACCTGCAATCCTATTACTTCGCCACCCATCTCCTTCGCTTAGTGGATTGGCATGTCCCCCAGACGGATAAGCACTGGGTCCACCTGGAACGCACGCAGGCTGCGGGACGACTTCCGTGGGTGGTGTGGCTCCCCTGCCCCTTACAAACTAGGGATCTCCGGGAACATCCGCTGATCGGGGCGACATGGAGGGTATGGACAAACCTCCAGTTCAAATTGAGCCTCTCCACAAGCCCGTCCCCCTTGACGCCGGTAGTCTTTAATCCAGATATAGCTGGAGACCTGGCACCGAAAGACGTGGAAGGACTGGTAAATCCGGGCGAGAGACTGGTGCGTGAATGGTCGGGTCCGTCCTCTCGAGTCCCTGCAGTCACAAGCACAGATCACCGGGCTGCTACGGTTCCGATATCACCAGATCCGAAACTCATGCCGCACGCTACCTGGCTCCCAACTTATACACAGGGACCTGACATATTTTGAGTCACTGTGCGCAGAGAGGTCGCACCTGCCCCGGGGCGTCTCGGTCCTCTACGCCGCCTTGCTCACGGCCATGCGACTGCCACCGGCCCCTTACCAGTCGCAATGGGAGCAGGCGACGGGGAAGGACCTGTCAGACGCCGATTGGGAGAAGATCCATACTCTGGCACACCTGGGAACTGTTGACACCAAACTTAGGGAGCTTAACTACAAGCTCCTGACTGGATGGTACAGGACACCCGCTAGACTACACCACATGGGTCTCACGCCAACGGCCCAGTGCTGGAGATGTGGGTCGGCAGACGTCACGGACTTGCACATATGTTGGACATGTCCTCCTATAGCCACCTTCTGGCGACAAATTCATGGGAACCACTGCTACCCCTCCCGATGCTGCTCCATCACACTGACATGCAGATTGGCAGATACAAAAATCCTTAACGAAGCACTTCCTGAATGCGGCCAAAAGCCTAATTCCTACTAAATGGAAAACTCAATTAGTGCCAACGATCTCGGAATGGGAGGATAAGATAGAAGACATCTTTGTTATGGAAAGCCTAACGGCAGAATTACATGGCACTGGAGAGCAGTGTTCCCGACTATGGGGCCCCTGGATTACCTATAGAGCACGCCGATCCCTGGGTGCCGACCTGACCAATGCACGCCCTGAGGCGCAGGCCGCGGGCCGCGCGCTGTAGATTGGTGGTGGGTCCCCCTGCCCTTGACCAAGCCACGACGCTCTTCACCTCGTCCTCCCACCCTGTCCCCCCCCCGCTTGCTTCTCCTCACCTCTTCTCCCTCAGGCCCTTCCCTGCCCCTCAGAGCCTCTCACATGCACGGACGAGGCCCGAAGGGGGTGCCACGGGCCCGGGTGGCCAACTTGGCCTGTACCAGACGATTGCTTATGGACGGACTTTACCCAGCTCAGAACTGCGACACAAGACTGACAGACTCCCCTGCCCGCCACAGTCTCCATTAGGCAAAAGTGGGAACCACCTTCATCCTCCTAGACCCGTCCCCCACATAGTAGGGGGGGGGGCACTTCACTGACACGACCAGTGGATGACGGGAAGTGACTGGTGGGCGAGTCTATTGGGATTCATGACGGTTCCCCTAGTGATCATGTACGGTCGCAGTACGGTCGACACAGTATATACTCCCTGACGAGTAAAGACTAAGAGATTAGAGTTAAGGGCAGGGATAACCCCCGACTAATACTTCATGGGCGGTAGACAGGAAAGTAGCAAATAGGCCAAGGTCGGACAGGATAAAAACCGGAGCCTTTGTGTCGCCTCCACTACCCTAGGCCACACAATTGACACCTCTGCGGGTTGTGGCGCAAGACCAGCCGTGTTCTGATACCGGCTACCAGTGTAATATATGCATTTCCCTTGATAATAGCGGATTAACTGACCTAAACGCGCATTCCCGACGCCCGCTAGTAGCCCTAGGGTCTCCCTGCTTAATGTAATGCAATGTACAACTGTTGGTGGCGTACCACGGCATTATCTTCCCATTGTACTGCAGTGCTGAACTCTTGCTTACTACCTTGTATGTATTCGTTAAAACAAAAATAAAGATTGTCAAAAAAAAAAAAAGAAATTGAGAAAGTGCTATATCAGGGTATTGGTTTTGATCCAAAGTGGATGTGAAGTAGAGGTTCTTACTGGTGACTCAATCCAGTGCATGGCGGTACCTAGCTGCCAGTTTAATGTCCAAAATATTAGGGATGTATAAACCTAAATTGTAGTGTGGAACTGTTGAAAGTTCAGTTGCTTGTTTTTTTTTTTTTTTTTAGGAGTTCCAAAGAAATTTAGAAAATAAGAAATTTGGCGGTTGAAGGTCATTTGAAGATATTAGAACTAGAAGTGTTTGCAGAGGATTCACAGTTTTTTAAATTTTTTTTCCAATTCTTTATTTTTTGCTCAATAGACACAGCGAGTTTACATCAACTTTTGGGCTTACGCAGAAGCCAACTTGAAAATAATTTTTGGGAACATAGTGCGATTCAACAAATACAATATATGCCCATTCCTTAAAAAGCCGTTGGTACCTGCCGTCTACTGAGGGTTTTTATATAATTCCCTATTCTATTAAATTCTTTATTTTTCTTTGCTGAAATTCTTTATTTTCACAATAAACGTAACAGGTGTATATTCACTTTTGGGCTTATAAGGAAGCCGGTTGAATTACATAGCTTTATAAAGAAATACAATGCAACCTTATCATTGCAAGCGCTTTCCACTTTCTACCTTTGGGACCCGCAGTCCATTGAGGTATTTTATGTTTAAGTAAAAGACAGGCAGTTAAGTAGTTCAAGTAGCCTTCATGTTTGCTTATCAATCTAGTACTTAAGCTACATTATTCCTCCGACCGTGTGATCTTGCCTGGAAAAAGAAAACAAAAACAAAGAGAGAGAAGAAGAGAAAAGAGATGGGGTAGATAGAGCTTAGAGAGTTAGAAAAGGGAGAGGGAGGTTGAGGGGGGGAAGGCATCGCAGCCACTTTGTTGACAATCAAGTCACATTCAATAAGGGTGTTTATATCTTAGGCTTCTACCCAGATGTGGGAGGCCCTCAGTCTCTACTCGAGCCCACTATACTATTATCCCACGGTTCCCACGTTTTTTGGAATGTCGTGATGGTCCCTCTCACCCTTGCCGTTAGATCGTCCATAATTCTACATTCTTTGATTCTGGAAATAACCCATGTGAATTCTAGGCCCTCAGGTGTGAGCCACGCTGTCGCAATTGCTCGGCGTGCACACAAAGTAATCTTGTGTACTAATTTCTGTTCCCTTTTGGTCCACAGATCTATTCAACAAGTATATCCACGGATCCATTTTTAGGGGCCTATCGAACGTCTGTCTTAACAGATCCTCCACGGATCTCCAAGATCCCCGTGGCTTCAGGCATTCCCACCAAATGTTGATGTATGATCCTCGGGCTCCACATCCCCTTCAGCAATCGTCAGTCTCCCGTTTGTGCATTCTATGTAGTTTGATTGGGGTAGTCTACCACCTAAACATAGTTTTCCATGCCTGCTCCTGGAGGGTGACACATATTGAGACTTTAGCATTCGCCTCCCATATCTCCTGCCATTCGACTCCCTCCAGAGTCTCCCCGAGGTCGGTCTCCCATTGGTCAGTGTATGTCAATCTTCCCCATTCTTTTCACAAAGGTGTGCATATAATAGTGTGATCATCCCCTTGGGGGCTACCCCGTCCGAACATAACCTCTCGTAGAAGGTGGGTTTCCCTAAGGCTGCTGTTTTAATGTGTTGTTTTTTAGCGAAATCACGAATTTGAACGTACCTAAAGAAATCTGAGGGGGTTAGGTGATTACCTGATTGAAGATCTGCGAATTGTATAACCTCCCCATTGTGATAGAGTTGATGTAGCCGTTGTAGTCCTGTTCTTTCTATATTGCGAAAATCTCTGGGGGTCATGCCAGATGGGAATTCTCTGTTTCTAAGAATCGGGGTCAAGGGGGAGGGGGATGATGCCAGCCCGTATTTGGTGTTACATGTGTCCCATATTCGAATAGAGTTGAGTATCGCTGGGCATGTAATCCGTATCGCCGGTCTGTGTTCCTTGGGGACCCATATCGTAAACTGGGGAACGTTGACACCCACCATCATAGACTCAATTTCTACCCACCTTCTCTCATCCGGTGTGGAGTGCCACATGGCTATCTGCGTCAATTGAGCCGCTAGATAGAAGTAGAGATTTGGGAGGCCCAGGCCCCCTCTATCCTTACGTCTGTATAATATCTGTTTGGAGATTCTATGTCTCTTATTCTGCCAAACAAAGTCTCCTATAGATCTTTGCAGGGGGATCAGTTGCGTCTTTGTGACTCGGATGGGCAGCGCCTGAATGAGAAATAATATGCAAGGGAGGATGTTCATCTTTACTGAATTTATCCTGCCTATCCAGGAAATGGGTTTTTCTGTCCACTTGTCTAGGTCTCCCATCAACTCTCTGAGCATCGGGGCGTAGTTAGCCGGGTATAGACGCCCGGGGTCCGCTGTCAAATGGATCCCTAAGTACTTCAGTGAGTCTGTTTCCATTCAAATTTGGTAGGTCTCCTGTAATCTAGCTGTGTCAGCTTGCGTCAGGCAGATCGGGAGGGCGCTGGACTTCTGAATGTTCGCTTTATATCCTGATACTGTGCCGAATTCTGTTATCACTTCCTTTATTGCCGCCATTGATTCAAGAGGGGTCGTAATGGTCAAGAGGACGTCATCCGCATAGGCTGACACTTTAAACTCTTTGTCTCCCACCCTAACACCTGCAATGTTCGGATGCCGGCGTATCACTTGAAGCAAGGACTCAAGTGCTAGTACAAAAAGAAGGGGAGAGAGTGGGCAGCCCTGTCTTGTTCCATTGTATAGTTTGAAAGGATGCAGTGGGGCTCCTGATATCTGTACCTGTGCCCGTACGTTGTGATATATCGTTCTCATTATTGTTAGGAATTCCTCTGGGAAGCCCAAACTCTTTAAGACTGTAAATAGAAATTGCCACCGGACTCTATCAAAGGCTTTTTCTGCATCTATGGATACCACGAACATGGGGGTCTCTGAAGCCACTTGTTTCCAAATCAAGTATATGTTCCTTCTAGTATTTTCGAACAATTGTCGGCCTTGGATAAAACCTACCTGGTCTGCGTGAATAAGAGAGTGTAATAACGGATTCAGTCTGTCTGCTTGTATTTTTGCCAAGATCTTAAGATCGTGGTTGATCAATGATATGGGCCTGTAGTTTTCCGGGTATAGTGGATCGTTTCCAAGTTTGGGCAATAGTACTATGGTCGTCGGTGACATGTCATGGTCTAATTGTCCACCCTGCCGTAGGTTATCAAAAAGACGGACCAGTTGAGGGGTCAGCTCTTCTCCGAATATTTTGTAGTATGAGCCATCGAATCCGTCTGGTCCTGGTGCTTTATTGCCTTTCAGGCTCGAGATAGCTTTGTCTATTTCTTCTTCTGAAATATCTGCCGCTAGAGTGTTTGCTGCCTCCCCACTCAATTTGGTCAACCCTAGGTTGTCTAAATATTGCCTTATGTACTCCTCCTCACGCTCCCCAATGGCACAGTTTAAAAAAAAAAAAAAAGATACTTTTAAAGGAAAAAGGCCCTTTCTAATAAATTGAGCATTAATAAGCATGCCCAACTTTTTATTAGGTCGTCAATACAAGAGATGGTCACTAGTAATATTAATAGTGTAAAGGCAAGAGTTGACTGGGAAGAACTCCTAGGTATTTGATATGTCCCCTCTGCTATTGCAGTTTATTATATGCACCTACAGGTAAAGCAGGTGATTTTGAGAGATTAACATCAAAGCCATTAATATCTAAGAAGGAAGGGGTTGTTTCTTCTGGATTTGAGATTGTATAAAAGGATATCCTCCACAAATGCAGTCATTTTAAGTGTAAAATTGCCAATGGGGATGCCAGAGAAACAAAAGGAGGGTGTAACGTAGCCTGACAAGTGGCTCTAAAGACAAGTTAAAGTGGAGGAGGACAAATGACAGCCCGGACACACATATTTGGACATATACACCCTCTTTTTCCAATAAAAGGGAGTCCAAGAGTTCTTTAGTAGTTAGGTATTGACATTTTGACCCTTCGCTTTGTCTTATATGCATTTTTATTTCGTTTGCAAAGTTTGTTTTTAACATTTTGATACAGATGAGATAATATGGCTTCTCTTAACCATCTTCGATGTTTGTCAGAAGAGCACCAGGTTATTCAAGTGATCAAAGTTATTCATCAATTGGCCAATGCAGTCTCTAACATCAAAACAAAAGAGTCATTCATGAATAAATATGCATGAGATTGCCAATGCCTGAACCTGGCCAAAAGGAGGTACCAAAGCTAAAGAAAGAGTTATGGTCAGAGATGATAATATTATGGATGTCGCTAGACCTAACTTCTGATCAGTGAGGTGGAGAAAAGATGGAAGTAGCCTAATATAGTAGTGGAGTTATGAGCGCAGAAAACATGTGTAGTGTCTAGCTTTAGTATTAAATAGTCTTCAAACATCTTTCAGGTGGAGATGTTGGGACAACAGATGTAGAGGGTGTGTAGTTGTTTTACCAACTGAAGGAGAAGCCAGATTTATCAAATGCTATATTGAGAAGTTAGTTGGAGTCACCTATATAATATTGGCTGAAAGAGAAACCAAAATTTCCCATTATTTAGTGCAAGATAAAGCATAGACAATGACTAAAAGGTATTTCTTCCCTCCAGATCTACTACCAATATAATGTATCTCCCTTCTGGGTCAGTAAATTGTTTAACAATGCCAGCATTAAAAAAGGATTCTATTAATGAGTATGGACACCCTCTAGGAGTTTGATCTATACGAGGTGGTTACTCAATGACCAATCCATCTAACTTTAAAAAAACAAAAACATGTGGGTTAGTTGGTTTCCAGTAGGTTTCCTGGAGGAAAACCACATGAGGATCAAAGAGCATTTAAGATAATTTTCCTTTTAATAGGCAATTTTAAGCCCACCACTTTCCAAGAGACAAAATTGAGGGCATTTGACCGGTTGTTATCCAGGGCTATAAACGTAGAGGTAATGATTAAGGTCAAGTCTCCAACATTCGAAAAATAATTTTAGAAAAATCAGGACATTAAAGTCTTGATATGTTAAATCTGAAGATTTTCTGTGCACTCCTAATCGAGAAAATTTATGACAAAGATACCGTAATTTTCTCTTCCTGGCTAATCATGGCAGTATCATTCATGGGTATCTCCTTCCTTAGTTGTCACAGGACAGGAATAATTAGACTGATATGTATAAAGAGTCCCTCCTCCCCCTACACCTCAGTCCAATTATAAAGCTGAATAAAGAAAAAAGAATGGGCGAGAAAAAAGAATGTAGTGATTACCCTACATTGAAAGATTATAACCTTGAATATTCTGTTTCTGCAAGTATGCATCTAGTAGCTGTTTGATCATCTGTATGGACTCTGATAAAACCACTTCTTCTGGCAGAGAATTACGCATCCTTATTGTTCTTACAGTAAAAAAAAACCCAACATTTTCTTTGGCTTCTTTCTTCTTTCTTCCAGTCTAAATGCATGACCTTGTGTCCTATGTAAAGTTCGGTTTGTGAACAGATTTCCTCACAATGGTTTGTATTGGTTCCAAATATATTTGTTATAATGTTATCATATTCCCTCACAGGCGACGTTTTTCTAAACTAAAGAGATTTAAATTTGTTAACCTTTCTTCATAGTGGATATGTTCCATTCCTTTAATTAATTTTGTAGCCGACCTCTGCACTTTTTCTAGTGCCATAATATTCTTCTTTAGAACAGGTGCCCAAAATTGCACAGCATATTCAATATGGGGTCTTACCAGTGATTTATAAAGAGGCAAAATAATATTCTCATCCTCAAAATGAATGCCCTTTTTCATGCATGACAATACCTTACTGGCCTTAGCCACTGCTGATTGAGATTGCACATTGTTGCATTGTTTGTTGTCTATAACAATTCCCAAGTCATTTTCGTGTATTGTTATCCCTAATTTGCTTCCATTAAGGGTATACATTGCTTGTGCATTCTTTACACCGAAGTGCATAACTTTGCATTTTTCAACATTAAATTTCATCTGCCATTTGAGTGCCCAGTCCTCCAGTCTAAATCCCTCTGCAGCAAAGTAATATCTTACATTGTATTACTTTACAGAGTTTTGTGTCATCTGCAAACACTGAAACATGACTTTCAATGCTTTTTTCAAGATCATTTATAAACATTTTAAATAGAAGGGGTCCCAGAACAGAACTCTGAGGGACACCATTTGCCACCTCTGCCCAGCTTGAAAATTTACCATTAATGACAACTCTTTGTACTCTATCCTTAAGCCAATGTTCTACCCAAGAACAAGCATTTTCATCTAGACCGATCTTTTTGAGCTTGAACACTAATCTGTTGTGTGGAACTGTATCAAATGCCATGGAAAAATCCAAATAGATCACATCCACTGCAACACCCTGATCAATACTTCTACTTACTTCTTCGTAGAATGCACTCAAGTTAGTTTGACATGACCTGTGAGTCATAAAACCATGCTGATTTTTGCTGATAACCATGTTCTTCTCAAGGAATTCTTGAATATTATCCCTTAATAACCTTTCAAATATTTTACCAGCCACAGAAGTTAAGCTCAGTTAAGGTCTATTATTTCCAGGCAAGGATTTTGAACCCTTTTTGAATATAGGAACCACATCTGCCTTCCCTCAAACCGGAACATTTCCTGAAAGAAAAGAATCTTGAAATATTAAAAACAGAGGTTCACTTATTTCTACACTTAGTTCCTTAAATACTCGTGGATGAATACCGTCAGGCCCTGGAGCTTTGTTTATATTAACTTTCTTTAGTTGCTGCAGCACCTTATATTTTAATATCAGCGGGATAATGACACGGTAGACAAAACACTCTTCCCAAGGGCGGAAGAAGAAGGGGCCACGTCCAGTTTGTAATTGTAGCGGAGAGGTAGTATAATCCACAGTATCTCCGCTGGGTAACAGCAACAGCATAAAATAATCCAGCATACAATAATCCCCGTAGCGTTGTAAGAATCCTTCCCTCCCAAGAACTAGACGACACATAGGCTGGGAGTCAACTGAGGTTTTATTCACAGGTCACAGTATTTATGCAAGGGGTTTCCCTATTGACATTGCAGGGGTTATACAGTAGGGGACTACATGGGGGACTTAACAACCTGGACATTTTTCCCATCATGCACTGCTGGAAGAGAGGGATACTCCCACTAGAATATACAGTTAAGTGGACTATCCCTCCGTGCAGCAGAACCAATATTTCACATAAAAATCTATAACTTTCACATTATTCACTCTATTTAAACTAATGGATGTTAGTTGTTAGCTGGGGTCTGGGCGTACAGTTCGTGAGAATACCGATCAGATCCCAGCATAACTAACCGAACGCCGCGCGAAACACACATTATTTTCAAGTTACATCCAAAGTACCGATTGACATTAGGGGAACAAACAACTGAACGCCCGGGGCTCCCGAACGGCCTGGAAGTCCAGCGGTATTCGTGCCATCGAGTAGCCGATTTTAGTTCCAGGCACTCGACGACCAAATACCGCTGAGCTAACAAAGGATCCAAGATGGCCGACCGCCGCGTGGTCGGTAGCCGAACGATGGCCACCTAAGAAAGCACTTAACTACCGATTGCAACAATGTTGCAATCGGTTAATGGGCGCCACACGACCACCTATGTGTGGGCACCACCGCCCATTCGGTAGTTTATTTGTTTCACGAACAGTGTTGAAATTCACTGTTCGTTAAACTCCTGTATGAATGCTAGTTTTGCCACAGTAATGTTTTATGAACATCGTCGGGGAAGACCAAGTGGCTACTCTGCAAATATCATGGTATGGAATCTCTGCCCAGTTAGCCCATGAAGTAGACAATCCTCTGGTAGAATGTGTTCTCATCTTCATTGGAGGAGACCAACCATTTGAGATATAAACCATCTTGATTATCAGTGAAATCCAACATTTCAATGTGGATATAGATGCTGCTTCCCCCTTTCTAGCTCCAGAAGGTAGAATGAATAGTTGTTCATTCTTTCTGTACAACTCTGAACAGAAGAGGTATTGAGACAGTCAGTTCTTAACAACAAACGTTGCCACCTTACTTCTTCACTAGAAGCTGGATTAGGGTAGAATGATGGAAGAACCACTTCTTGTTAAATATGTAACTGAGAGACCACTTTAGGAAGAAACTCAGGATTTGGTCTTAGACATACCCTATCCTGATAGATCCGTAGCATGAGTTCATGGTAGAAAAGGCTTTAATCTCCGAAATCCTTCTCGCGGAAGTTATTGCTATTAAAAACAAAAAGTTTTGTAAGTTAGAAGAGTAGTGTCCAGATTTTCAAGGGGAACAAACATATCATCTGTCAGGTAGTTGAGGACAACCAGATCTGGAAGGAGGTCTTAACCTGAAAGCTGCCTTAAAGAATTTTGAGATCAAATGATCCGAGGCGCATGAGGTATTGCACAAAGCTGAAAGAGCAGAAGACTGAACTCTAAGAGTGCTGAGGCTAAGTTCCATGTCCATACCTTCTTGGAGGAAATCCAGGATCTGAGTATTGCGAGGATGCAAGAAGTCAGCATTGAACACTGCTTCCGAAAGGCCTAATTGTCGAAGTCTTTCCCTTTCAAAACCCACACCCCCAACTTGAGGTGTTCTAGATGAGGATGGGAGATTGGGCCCTGAGTCAGCAGATCCTTCGTTATCGTTAGAGGCAAAGTCCGTTCCTGACTCATCATGGTTAAGAGAGGAAACCATGGCCTTCGAGGGCAGATCGGGATTATGGCATTTACTTTTTTGCCTTACGTCCAAACCTTTCGCAGTAGTAATAGGCTTATTTGGCTACTTGCCAATGTTTTTTTTTTTTTATATAACTTCTAACATAAACATAATCTACAACCTGCAAGCTCATCCCGTCCTCCTTATTTATACCCTTTGTAAGATGCAGTAGGGGTGAGTTTCGTAATGGGATTTAGCTGTCCCCTTATGGTCCCTATGTTCTGCATCCCCATTTATTAGGATGAGCTCTAGTTTACTCAAACTAATTCGCTGTTTGGTAGGTATCATGGGTAGGGAACGCATACCCCAGATCGAACCACCAAGGAAGGGATAGAGCATCCTGGCCCATGGCCCGATTGTCTGGACGGAGAGAGTAGTAATTCTCTACCTGACAATTTTAGTAAGTAGCCATCAGGTCGATCTGGGGTATGCCCCACCGATGAGCAATCCATTAAAAGACTGCTGGATGAAGCCTCCATTCTCAACAAGAATTTCTGTTCTGCTGAGGAAGTCCGCAGTAACACTTTCTGAACCCGGAACATAGATTGCCTTCAGACCTTGGAGACTGTTCATGGCCACTTTCATCAAGGGAGCTAGTTCCTTCAACAGCAATCTGCTTCTTGTGCCTACTTGGTTGTTCACATACGAGGCTCAGTTGTCCGTTTTGATCAGGACCCAAGATTTTTCGATCAGCAGAAGGAATTCCAAGATGGCTCTGTAAATAGCTCTTAGTTCCCTTAAAATGTGAGTGTAGACAACTCTTTTCTCGGGTCCACTTCCTTTGTTTCCATGTGGAATTGAAGTGAGCACCCCATCCAAAAGAACTTGCATCTGTTGTAATAACGTTCCAAGGAGGTTCCTCGAACGGGAAACAGGTCGCCAAATTCTTTTTGCCCTTTCACCAGTTCAACCCTTTTCTTACCGGCAGGGGCAGAGTTATCCTTTGCTCCCAATCTGCTTCTACTCTGTCGAATTGAAGAAGGAAGCAGTTTTGAATAGGGCGAAACTTCCATTGGGCCCATTTCACCAGTCCGACAGATGATGTCAGAGAATCCAGGAGACTCATAACTTCTCTTGCTGAGGCCTTTTCGAGATATTGTAGTCTTCCGATTTTGTCTCGGATGTTTAGGGTTCTTCCTGAAGAGAGGAACACATGGGCTGAGATTGTCTCTATCACTGCTCCAAGGAATACAATTTTTTGAGAAGGAAGCAGGGAGCTCTTCTCAATGTTCAGAAGCCAATCGTGATCTCAAAGAATGCTCATCATCACTAGAGTACGATGAGCCACTATCCAGTGGGATGGACCTATCATGAGGATATCGTCCAAGTAATGGAAGATTTTGATTCCCCTTACTCTTATGAAGGCTATTAAAGTGACAAGAAGAACTTTTGAGAATGTTCTTGGTACCAAGCTAAGACCAAACTGAAGGCCGGAATTAAAAATGTCTTCCTAGAGCCCAGCATTTGAGACATTTTTACATGATCGCAGTTTATAGGGATTTGGTAGTAGGCGTCCTTCAAGTCTATAGAAGTCATCCAATCCCCCTCCCCCCCCCTTTTTAAATACTTTATTTTTTTCATCTTGACAAAAGTAGCAATGTAACGTAGGTATTACGGCTTATGCAAAAGCCTATTAAGTTACAAACATATTTGAACATAGTTATACAGATGCTAAGACAATGCATATCTAACGATTACAGTAGTAATAGGCTTATATGGCTACTTGCCAAGGTTTTTTTTTTATATAACTTATAACATAAACATAATCTACAACCTGCATGCTCATCCCGTCCTCCTTATCTATACCCTTTGTAAGATGCAGTAGGGGTGAGTTTCGTAATGGGATTTAGCTGTCCCCTTATGGTCCCTATGTTCTGCATCCCCATTCATTAGGATGAGCTCTAGTTTACTCAAACTAATTCGCTGTTTGGTAGGTAGTATTCCGCCCATCGTACCACAGTGGTCTGTGTACTACATTATGTAGCCTAAGCTAGCTTGTATTATTGTATGATGAAAGGAAGATCCTATAGTAGAAAGGAGTGTAGAAAAAGTAGGTAGAGTGAGAAGAGGGAAAATAATGAAGGGGGGAAAGGTGGTTAAGGTTATGCATCAGGTCAGCTCAGTATGACTCTGTGAGAGGGTCCTCTAGGGTATGTCCATTTCTTTTCGTGTTCCCAAGTAGCCCCTACTCTTGTCTCCGGGAACCCAAGATGTCCCTTAATCAGAGAGATCGCTATTCTGCCATGGGTCCCACAATTTGTCAAAACTAGACATGGTCCCTCTAAGTCAAGCTGTCCATGAGGTATACCTCTTTTATATTGGAAATGACCCTCTGGATTGGTGGCATTTTGGTTTGTAGCCATGCCTCTGCTATCGTTCTTCTTGCGGCTAAAGTAATCTTATGGATCAGTTTCTGCTCTCTCCTCGTCCAATCGTCTAAAGATCTATTAAGCAAGTATGTCCATGGATTTAGGTGTGGCGCCCTATGAAAGATTCTTTTGATCGGGTTATGTATTTTAACCCAAAACGATTGCGCTTGGGGACATTCCCACCACATGTGGATGTATGTACCTGTAACACCACATCCTCTTCAACAGGTGTTGGATGGTGTGTGATTCATGCTATGAAGTTTCACGGGTGTAGTTTACCACCTAAACATTGTTTTATAAGCCTGTTCTTGGTGGGTTACGCAAATGGATATTGAGGTGTTTGCTTCCCATATTTCTCTCACTCCCTCTAGTACTTCCCCCTAGGTCTCTTTCCCAGGCGTCCGTATATGCTAGGGTTCCCCAGTCCTCTGTTTCTGAACATATGTGTGTGTATAGGTTAGTTATAAAGCCTCGTTGTGCAGTTTCTTCGAGGCATATCCTCTCAAAGAAGGTCTGTGGTCTCCTAGCAGCCTGCTGCACTCGTGTTTGTTGTACATGGTCCCTAAGTTGCATGTATCTAAAGAAATCCGTTGGAGTTAAATGCGCTATTTGTTTTAGGTGGTCGAACAAGAATAGCTTAAAGTTCCGAATCAGACACCACTTTCCTTGGTGTTTTTGGAACCAAAAACACTGTGGAGTAAACTCCTTTGAACCTTTCCTCCTTCGGAACTTCATCTATAACCCCTTGTTCCTTAAGAGTAGAGATGCATTTCCTCATGGCTCTTCGTTTGATGCCCGACAATACCATGGACTTCCTGAAGAGAGCGGATTTCGGGTAAGAGGAGATTTCTACACTGTAACATTCTTTTATGATAGAATTGATCCAGACATCTGTGATATTTGAGGCCCACAAAGGGAGGAAGAACCTTAGCCTTCCTCCCACCATCCCCGAATGGGCCGGTAGACCTTCAGAAGTTCTTTCCGGAAGTTCTAGATCCTCTCCCTCTGGAAGCCTTATTGGATGATGAATGAGAGAAGCCTTTTTTGCAAGAGCAATTTCTAGAATACTCCCTTCCTAGTTTATAGCTTCTGCTGTCCCAAAAGGACCAATCCTTGAAGTGTTTAGTCTTCCTTCTTTCTTGTGGCAAAAAAAACCCCTTTTTTACCATCTGCAGCCTTTTGTATGGCGTCATCCAGAATCTTACCGAATAATAAATCCCCCTGAAATGGAAGGCCACACAAAGATGCCTTGGAGGCATAGTCGGCTCCCCATGAATGAAGCCATAGGGCCCAAATAGAGGCCACAGTTAAGGCCATACCTTTAGCAATCATACGAGTGATGGCTAAAGAGGCTTCCTAACAAAATTCTATAGCAAGGCTGATGTCCTTGAGACTTTCCAAGAGATGTTCCCTGTGGACTCCACGGCCAACATCCTCCTGCAGATTTGCGGGGCATACTCTTAAGGCCCTAGAGAGAGTGGTTAGTGCCACTGCAGTATGGAGGGTGGAGCCTAGGGCTAAGTAAGATTTTAGGAGATCCCCATCCATATGTTTTTCCATAGGTTCTCTAAGGTAAGTCATGGAGTAAATGGGGAACATAGTTTTCTTAGCCATATTAATCAAGGCAGCATCTATTTTAAGGATTGAGTTCCATACTGCGCTGTCATTGGCAGAGTAGGGATATATCCTCGTAAGCTTATTCTTTAATGTGGATTTTCTTTCAGGCTTGTTACATTCTAGAAGGATCGTGTCCCTAATTGAAGAATGCACCGGGAATGTTGACCTATTTCCTCACATTCATCTGAGACCTCCCACATATCAGGGCCTTTCTCAGAGCATGAAGACTGAGCTTCCGCCCTGCGTCTTTTACATAGACCACTTTTATCCGTGGTGGACTTAAAGCCCTCAGCAATGGCTTGGGAAATCCAGCGTTAAGGTCGTCCTGTTGGGAACTCCTATTGGAAGCATCCGCTATTTCCAATAAGCATTCTCTGCAGAGGTTCCTTCCCTGAGGTGCAGAGGACAAACAGTTCACGCATTTATTGGTTTTATCCCTTGATTTTTTAGGGGGTGAATCCAATTGTTTGCTGGGGCTGAAACAAAGCCATATATAAACATACAGGGAGTGCAGAATTATTAGGCAAATGAGTATTTTGACCACATCATCCTCTTTATGCATGTTGTCTTACTCCAATCTGTATAGGCTCGAAAGCCTACTACCAATTAAGCATATTAGGTGATGTGCATCTCTGTAATGAGAAGGGGTGTGGTCTAATGACATCAACACCCTATATCAGGTGTGCATAATTATTAGGCAACTTCCTTTCCTTTGGCAAAATGGGTCAAAAGAAGGACTTGACAGGCTCAGAAAAGTCAAAAATAGTGAGATATCTTGCAGAGGGATGCAGCACTCTTAAAATTGCAAAGCTTCTGAAGCGTGATCATCGAACAATCAAGCGTTTCATTCAAAATAGTCAACAGGGTCGCAAGAAGCGTGTGGAAAAACCAAGGCGCAAAATAACTGCCATGAACTGAGAAAAGTCAAGCGTGCAGCTGCCACGATGCCACTTGCCACCAGTTTGGCCATATTTCAGAGCTGCAACATCACTGGAGTGCCCAAAAGCACAAGGTGTGCAATACTCAGAGACATGGCCAAGGTAAGAAAGGCTGAAAGACGACCACCACTGAACAAGACACACAAGCTGAAACGTCAAGACTGGGCCAAGAAATATCTCAAGACTGATTTTTCTAAGGTTTTATGGACTGATGAAATGAGAGTGAGTCTTGATGGGCCAGATGGATGGGCCCGTGGCTGGATTGGTAAAGGGCAGAGAGCTCCAGTCCGACTCAGATGCCAGCAAGGTGGAGGTGGAGTACTGGTTTGGGCTGGTATCATCAAAGATGAGCTTGTGGGGCCTTTTCGGGTTGAGGATGGAGTCAAGCTCAACTCCCAGTCCTACTGCCAGTTCCTGGAAGACACCTTCTTCAAGCAGTGGTACAGGAAGAAGTCTGCATCCTTCAAGAAAAACATGATTTTCATGCAGGACAATGCTCCATCACACGCGTCCAAGTACTCCACAGCGTTGCTGGCAAGAAAGGGTATAAAAGAAGAAAATCTAATGACATGGCCTCCTTGTTCACCTGATCTGAACCCCATTGAGAACCTGTAGTCCATCATCAAATGTGAGATTTACAAGGAGGGAAAACAGTACACCTCTCTGAACAGTGTCTGGGAGGCTGTGGTTGCTGCTGCACGTAATGTTGATGGTGAACAGATCAAAACACTGACAGAATCCATGGATGGCAGGCTTTTGAGTGTCCTTGCAAAGAAAGGTGGCTATATTGGTCACTGATTTGTTTTGTTTTTGAATGTCAGAAATGTATATTTGTGAATGTTGAGATGTTATATTGGTTTCACTGGTAATAATAAATAATTGAAATGGGTATATATTTGTTTTTTGTTAAGTTGCCTAATAATTATGCACAGTAATAGTCACCTGCACACACAGATATCCCCCTAACATAGCTAAAACTAAAAACAAACTAAAAACTACTTCCAAAAATATTCAGCTTTGATATTAATGAGTTTTTTTGGTTCATTGAGAACATGGTTGTTGTTCAATAATAAAATTAATTCTCAAAAATACAACTTGCCTAATAATTCTGCACTCCCTGTATATTACAGGCTCAACCTGGCACTCTTTTAAACCCCCCCAGAATATTAAAAGTTATTGGCTAGAGAATCCATACTATAATGGAAATCAAAAGAAATGTCAAAAGACCCAAATCCACATCCCATCAAAATTCAGAAGCAAAACGGAATGTCAAGTAAAGTTTAAAAACCACAAGGAGAAAAGCCTACCTTCTGACAAAGACAATTCAAACAGCCAAAGGAAAAAACTCCAACTTCAACGCACCAAATCAAAGGACGTGAAGTAGTGCGCTCAAGATCGCTATCAGCAGATGTAGCATGCACACAGAGCCTCAGATCACTCTGATTTAAATAGTGTCGGGGAAGAACGGTAGTTCCACTCATTTGCAGAATGCTGGCATGCACGCTATGCATTCCAGGCGCTCGCGTTATACCCACACAACCCCTACGATGTCCCTTCTGTCCGCTGGAATGCACTACCTCATTCCAGCAATTGAATACGGAACGTCCCTACAATGGTTCCCTCCAACTGGAGGACCCCACACTAATATGGATCCCAATAAACTGCCACAAGGGGGAGGGGGGAGGGATTTAGGCTCCAATTTGTAGGGGTAATGCCAAAAAAAAGGAATTTTTTAAAGGAGGTCCAACCCCATGAAATACATTGTAGCTGTGTCACCCTCAGAACACAATATATAAATCCCACGCAGCAGTTCAGTACAGACACTGAACCTGACCCAGTTAGTCCGTTTACTGGGTCCTTCAAATAAGAGAGGCTGAAATTAATTCGGAACAAAACGACGACAAACAGGTGGCCAAAAACAATATGAAAAAAAAAAAGTGTTTTAAGTCCTGTAGAATCAGCTAAGGACAGGAACAAAGACTGAGGTGTAGGGGGAGGAGCTACCCATGAGTGATGCTGCCATGATTAGCCAGGAATATAGTTTTCTTGTCAATGAATTTAAAGGACCACTATAGGCACCCAGACCACTTTAGCTTAATGAGGTGGTCTGGGTGCCTGGTCCAACTAGGTTTAACCCTTTTTTCTATAAACATAGCAGGACACTATAGTGCCAGGAAAACGAGCATGTTTTCCTGGCACTATAGTGGTCCTTTAAGCAAATGAATAATGAAGAAAAAAAAGACAATGAGCCAGACCTCTGCAGAGTCTTCATCTGCAGGCAGCAGCAAGAAACCTAGGAAATAAATGTCTGGTCTATTCCTTATTAAGAAAATACCTGTATTATATTCTAAAGTTCAAATGAAGGGGAAAAACATAAATAAAAAAAAAGTCTGATACTTCAAAAATTTACTCAGACTGTCTACTGAAGCAGCACACTCACAAGTACAAGCAGCAGTATAGCCAGCAGCCACCCTGCAGCATATTCAGAGAAGAAAGATAACAGCAAGTACCAATAACCACAGCACACTGATAATGTAAGACTCCATCTACTTTCCCTCAGCTCACGACTAGTTTAATTGATGAACAATTGAACATTAAAAATTATTGTTTTCATTTTATATTTCTGATTTTTATTATGCAAACGTTCAAACAATTCTTATTTTATTTGGCTGCGAGTGTATATGTGCAACTGCATTGAATTTCTTTAAAGATGAAATGTTTATTCCTAATGGTATAGTATCTCATCATTTAGGTGACTTCCTCCCCCGCGAATGTTAAAAGTCAACTCACCATATTTCCCACGCCACTATTTCTACAGCTGGTCCCGCCTCCTTGGCTCAGATCAGTGGTGTATCCTGGTTTTGTGCTGCCCTAGGCAGGACAAAACTCAGGCACTCCCCAATCCCCCCCTCCAGCCCCCCCCCGCGCGATACCGCCACCCATCCCTTCCCCCCGCCCCGCCTTCTAAATACACACACACACACACACATACATTCATTCACTGACAGATACGCATACACTAGCTAACAGAAACACACACTCACTGACACACTCATAGACACACACACTCACACACTAACAGACACACACACACTCACTCACCACATTAACATTTTTTTTTTAACCCCGCCTCCTTACCTTTGGGAGTGCTGGGGGGTAAGGGGTTCTCTATCTCCCTGGTGGTCCAGTGGCTGCTGGGTGGTCGGGGGGCGCTGGGCGGGCGGCTGGCGAGGGAGCACTTCCTCTGAGCGGTCTGCTCAGTTCCCTCGCGCGCCGCAGAGTTAGGCTGGGAGCCGGGTTGATGACGTCATATTCCGGCTCCCAGCCTCACTCTACGGCGCGCGAGGGAGCTGAGCAGACGGCTCAGAGGAAGAGCTCCCTCGGCAGCCGCCCGCCGGACCATCATCCAGCGCCGTCCGCCCGCTCGGCATGTCTGTTAGCCGCAAGGCTAACAAGACATTTGCCCTGGGCATTTGGGGGGCGGCTTTTTTTGCCGCCGCCCAAGGCAAATGCCTTGTTTGCCTCGCAGCTAAAACGCCCCTGGCTGAGATCACGGAGATTGTTGATCCCAACTATTCCATAAGAAAACATTGGAAGGCTATTGTGCATGCACAGCAAATTGTCACACTGCGCTAATCCAATAATCCATGATTTCATGGAAGAGGCACCAGAAGGAAGTCGTTAAAACAGAGGGCACATGGCACCCAGACCACTTCACTGAGATGAAGTGGTCTGGGTGCCTGTAGCGTTCCTTTAATCCTGTTTTGCAAACAGTATTCATCCATTTCCATAAACATCAATGGTTGAACGAGATTTGTTTAACTAAAAATTTTAACAAATTTTGGTTAAACTAAATAGCTATGTGAATACATTTCTGGATGATCTGAAACAAAAATTGTAACAAAGAAATGAACAAAAATTATTTCTGTGGACATCTCTACTCCGGAACATAAATGCTTAAAGGGACACTCCAGACACCAAGACCATTTCTGCCCATTGGAGTGGTCTGGGTGCCAACTCCCACTACCCTTAACCCTGCAAGTGTAATTATTGCAGTTTTCATAAACTACAATAATTACCTTGCAAGGTTAACTCTAGTAGACAGCCACTAGAGGGCACAGGAAACCTGTGCTAGAGCGTCGCTGGAGGTCCTCACGCTGTGTGAGGACCTCCAGCGTCGCTCATTTCCCCATAGGAAAGCATTGAAATGCATTTTCAATGCTTTCCTATGGGGAGCGCTAATGCGCATGCGAGGCATTGCCAGTGGAAGGGGAAGGAGGAGAGGCGCGGAGGGAGAAGCAGCGACGTGGGACATCGTCGCTGCCTCAGGTAAGTTACTGAAGGGGTTTTCACCCCTTCAGCAACCGGGGCTGCGGGGTGGGAGGGAACCTGCAGTGCCAGGAAAACTGATTGTTTTCCTGGCACTGGAGTTTCCCTTTAAATACAGGGATTATATTAGGTGTAGAAAACATTACGGACTGACTGGTCATTGCTGACAGCAATACGGGTTCAAACAGAACTGTTGTTACACATTGATGTTACTAACATCATTAACATGCCAAAGATGCTCCTTTGGGATTGATATATAGGCACTGTACAGGCCAGTGGTGTAAATGCAATGTGCTGTTTTTTGACATAACTCACCATGCATCTGGAAGTCATATAGTTCACTGCTTGTTTTAATGTGCTGGTCTTTGAATAAAGTGGCTAATAATATTATTGTTATTTTTTTTTAAATGAACACTATAGCGTTAGGAACACAGATGTGACACAGAGGAGACATTTAAACCCTGCAACGGCTCTCTTCCTGTTTAATTGACACAGTGTGACAATTTGCCACACATGCTTACTAGCCTTCCAATGCTTCCCTATGGAAAATAATTGGATTGGTTTAGGACAGTCTTGATGATCTCACCCAAGAGCCAGAGCGTTTGCAGTGAGACCAGCTTGGCAAGGGAGTGAAGGTAGTAATACTCAATTTTTAAAGCCTCGCAGAGGGGTGGTGGACACAAACATACAGTTGTGCTCAAAAGTTTGCATACCTTTGGAGAGTTGGTAATATATGTACCATTTTTAAAGAAACATGAGTAAGCAGGCTAAACACACTTCTTTTAGTTCTTATGGGATTCATATTCATCTGTAGGTTATAACAGAACGGCACAATTGTAAAACAAAGCATGTCAACCCAGAACCTCACCTTTTTCAACTGTAACCAATGGAGGGTCAACTTGGCCTTGTGGTCATTGTACAGTGCTATGGAATTTGCTGGCGCTATATAAATAATAAAATAATAATTGTCATGCTGGAAAGTCCAAGAGCATCCCATGCGTTGCCTTTGTGGAGAAGAATGCAAATTGTCTGTCAGTATTTTCTGAAAACATGCTGCATTCATCTTGCCATCAATTTTCACAAGATTCCCTGTGCCTTTAGTGCTTCCACCTCGCATCAGTGGGCTACCACCATGCTTCACAGTGGGGATGGTATTCTTTCCACTATAGGCCCTGTTGAGCCCACTTCAAATATAGTGTTTATGGTTGTGACCATAAAGCTCTAGTTTGGTTTCATCACTACATATGTGCCAGAAGCATGTCAAGGTATTGTCGGCATATTGTAACCAGGCTTTTTTTTTTTTGGTGGCATTGGCACAGTAAATGCTTCTTTCTGGCAACTCGACCATGCAGCTCATTTTTGTTCAAGTATCATCGTATTGTGCTCCTTGAAACAACCATACAGTCTTTTTTCAGAGCAGCCTGTATTTCTCCTGAGGTTACCTGTGGAGTTTTCTTTGTATCCGGAACTATTCTTCTGGCAGTTGTGGCTGAAATCTTTCTGGGTCTACCTGACCTTGGCTTGGTATCAAGAGATTTTCCACTTCTTAATAAGGGATTGAACAGTACTGCCTGGCATTTTCAAGTCTTTGGATATCGGTTTTATATCCGTCTTCATAAAGTTCCATTACCTTGTTATGTAGTTCTTTTGACAGTTTTCTGCTCTCCATGGCTCAGTATCTAGTCTGCTCAGTGCATCCACGTGAGAGCTAACAAACTCAGTGACTATTTATGCACAGACACCAATAGCAATTTAAAAATGCCCAGGTGTGGAAAATTAACCTTAAATTGTCATTTAGCCTGTGTGCGCCACTTTGTGTGTCTGTAACAAGGGAAAACATTCAAAGGTATGTCAACTTTTGATCAGGGCCATTTGGGCTATTCCTGTTATCATTATGATTTAAAAAGGTACCAAAGAACTATGTGATAATAAATGGCTTCATATGATCACTATCCCTCATTAAAATATATTTTGTTTGCATGATCAGTCATATTTTCCAAAATCAATGCCAAAATTTCACAATTTCTGCCAGGGTATGCAAACATTTGAACTGTGGGTAGAGTAAAACTATACGATTAGCAATAACATGTTTGCTTTCCAAATACTATAGTGTGTACCTTTCCTTCTCTATCGCTAACCATTCCCAAAGGGCACATTTAACCTTCTCTGTTTCTTTCCATGCAAGAAGAAATATAGCTTCATGCTTGTTAGTAAAAAGAAAAGGTATTCTCCCATGTGGGTTTTTTTATAGAAAGTTACCTGCGCTCTCTCCTAAATCCCTATGTATATTTAGACAAATGGAGGTCATTTAGTTGCTCCAATGGCTATTGGAGGGAATGCTCGCCTGCCAATGTCAAGGCAGACCCCTAAAGCAGGTCCTACACTGATCCTTCACCTTGCTTCCTTGAGCTTCTGGCAAAGATATCTCTAATGAGACAGAGAGGGGTATTTTTTATATACACCCCTATATACTTATTAACCCTTAATAGGGAACACATGGGATGGGCGGCAGCATTGTAACAAGGCTGTGTGATACAAAGTAAACACAAAAAGATAAGTCCCGCGCTAACTCCCATCACTAGTGGGCCGGCAGCAATGACTACAGTACACATCAGCTCCAATATATAGTAAAACCAAAGAAAGAAAAAGTTACCTGCGTTCTCTCCTTAATGCCTATGTATATTTAGACAAATGGAGGTCATTTAGTTGCTCCAATGGCCATTGGAGGGCATGCCCGCCTGCCAACGTCAAGGCAGACCCCCCTAAAGTGTGTCCTACACTGACCCTTCAGCCTGCTTCCTTGAGCTTCTGGCAAAGATATCTCTTATGAGACAGAGACGGGTATTTTTTATATACACCCCTATATACTTATTAACCTTTAATAGGGAACACATGGGATGGGCGGCAGCATTGTAACAAGGCTGTGTGATACAAAGTAAATACAAATACAAAAAGATAAATCCTGCACTCACTCCCATCACTACTGGGCCGGCAGCAATGACTACACATCAACCCCAATATATAATAAAAACCAAAGAAATAATTTTTTTTTCTTTCTTTGGTTTTTAGGGGGGTCTGCCTTGACGTTGGCAGGCGGGCATTCCCTCCAATGGCCTTTGGAGCAACTAAATGACCTCCATTTGTCTAAATATACATAGGGATTAAGGAGACAGCGCAGGTAACTTTTTCTTTCTTTGGTTTTTACTATATATTGGGGCTGATGTGTACTGTAATCATCGCTGTCGGCCCAGTAGTGATGGGAGTGAGCGCAGGACTTATCTTTTTGTATTGGTAGGGATTTCAGCGGCTAAATCCTCTTTCTTTTGAGTGGGTGCAAGTGGCTATGCGGGCGCAAGATTTCAGTGACCGGCAGGAGGAAGGTGCTCCCTCCTGCCAGGCCACGTTCTGGACCCCCCCGGCATGGCGTGCAGCAGTGGTATGACGTCATATTCCGGCTCCCGGCATCAGTCCGGCTCCCGCGAGGGAGCAGAGCAGAGAGGTTAGAGCTCCCTCGCCCCCTCGGATTTTAACTCTGTCGCCCGCTGAAGTGAAGCCCCACTGGATCCAAGGGACAGACCCACACCATCTCTCTAGGTAGGGAGGCTGGGTGGACATTTAATATTAATAATTTGGGTGTATGTAAGTGTATGTGTGTGTCTGTGTCTGTAAGTGTATGTGTGTGTCTCTAAGTATATGTGTGTGTCTAAGTATATGTGTGTATGTGTGTGTCTGTAGGTATATGTGTTTGTAAGTGTTTGTGTGAGTGTGTGTCTGTAAGTGTGTTTGTCTGTGAGCAGAGTACTTGTAGAATAGAAGAAGGAGTAGAGTATTTGTAAAAAGGAGAAAGAAGGCGCAGAGTACTTGTAGAATAGGAGAAAGAAGGAGTAGAGTACTTGTAAAAAAGGAGAAAGAATGAAAATAAAAAGGAAAAGGAGAGAATTGTTGTTGGCTAATAATAGTAAGTGGGCTGCCTAGCTCAGCCTTCCTTCTGGGCATTGCTATAAGGAAGGTGAAAAAATAGAAAAAAGGAAGAAAAAAAAAAAAGGTGGGGAGGGGCATTGAGGAGGCAGAGGAGGGGAGCTGATGCACAGATAAATCATATTATGAGCAAACAGAGAAATCGTCTGAATATCACCGAAAGAGGAGACCTTCGTTTGTTCCTTACGAAAAACGAACCAGATATTAAATATTTAGTCTTGCAGCATCAACCTCAAGGATCTCATTAATCACTAGTAAAGGTAATTTCAATTTACTTTATTGTTTTCTCATTAAACTTTATAAATTTAAAAACATTATAAACATGCATAAAGTAGAAATAAAAAGATAAATGTACGTACATTTATTTTTTTTTTAAACGCCCTCCTTTCTAAAAAAATATTCTGCACTTGCGCGAAAACTGGTGGGCGGTAAGGACATTTTTCCATCAAGAAAGATGCATTAGTGGGCGGTAGGTAGAAAAAGGTTGACTACCACTGGTGTATACAAAAGTATATAAACATTTGTTAAAAAATATTTAATTCCAAAATCATAACCATTATGGGACTGGTCCTCCATATTATAATGCACTTCTCTTATAGTTAATCTAACAGATATCAGAACATACCATTGTGATTTCCTTTAATTTTACCACAAATGTATAAAAGAGGACCCTGATGTTCTGGAGAATAGTCAGCGTCCACAGTGTTCTTCCACACGTATCATGATAAACTATGCCTGTATGCAGTTCACTTTGTGAATGGACACATTGCGGTTATAAAACAAGGACTTAATCCAGACTATTGCAGTAAACTTCTAATTACAGAATCTTCCACAATATCACTGAATAATATATTCTAAAGAAGTTTGCTCAGTGAAATGAACTGGCTTAGTTGTAACAATAAAAAAAACAAAAAACTTTAGAATTCTTACACCAAACTTATTTTGGTACTATGCAGTGATTTGAGTAACTAGATGATGATATTGGATTCATTACTCCAGAAGAGTATATAATATTAACAAAGTATTTAACCAGGAAAGGTACATTTAGATTACTCTGGTTTTCAAGTATGTCCTGGGGATGCTACCTTAGCCCAACATCCAGGGGTTGTTGTTACGGTGACAAACTCCCCTTTTCAAGTCAGTTTGAAAGAGTTTCTGGAGGAGCCTGCCCACACTATGGACCCTGTAAATGAGATGTAAAAGTCTCAGTTCGGAACCGAACAGCCGCACAAACCAGAGACAACCCTGGAGCTTGTTAAGCCTAATTGCTACTTTGTTCATGGAACTATTTTCGGATACTGAAACTCCCGAACACCGCTGGACTTCCACCTGCATTCTGTTCTACAACCCTTAGAAAGACACTGTTCGGTGGAAACGTTCCCACAAAACCATCCCGGGTAAGATTATTGACTATGTTCGGTAGTTTGAAGACGACCGCCAGTCTAAATTATGACTTCCAGGAACACCCTTTTTGGATGGCCTTTGCATGGGAACCTGCATATAAGGCAGTTGTACTCGTCTGGTTACTGGGGTAAAAGGCTATTCTTTAATCACTGTTCCAACGGGGAAAGTGTCGTCCAGTGGGGGTGTCTAGAGCGGTTCCAGGACCCCAGTTCCGTCACAGGGAGCTCCGTCACAGTTACTATTACCCAATTTAATGGTACTAACTTTATCTACCTCAGAAGAATGAAGGATCTAAGACCAATACTGGTACACTTTCCAACATTAAAATTATGCTTAGCATTGCACATTTTGATCTTGGGCTGGTTTGTGAGAGCCAAAAGAAATCCTGCAACATGAAATTCAGATGAACATTTTTTTTTTTTTTTAATATTATATCCAGAGGCAGGTTAAAACAATGTTATAAGGGTTGTAAAGGGATATAATAGTTCACATAGTACAGCACTAGAAGATTCTATGAGCTTGTGTGCCCCAAACATTTGCAAAGTGAATTTCTCCAATTTACAATAATAGACCTTACAGTTGAATAGCTCAGATCTAATTAGGAAGAATGAATATAATTTGATGTGTTGACAAGGTGGCATTTTATGATGGAGCTACGTTGAAAGTTACTTAACTATGCATAGTATGATCAATCTATTAACCGTATGAAGACTGCATGTCTGTATATTTAATATTATACAACTCTTACCAATGGTTTGAACATACCTACTAAAATCAGGAGTGAAGAATCGGGACGGGGTGGGTGGGATCGTGAGGTCGCATCATCAAGTGACACAACTCATGTCACTAGCAACACCCATAATGGCCAGGCCCACCCACTGACAGGCCGTCTGGTTGGCTCCTCAGCCTTCAGGATCATGTTGAGGGCGCTGCTAAAGCACTCCCCTAGTGCCAGCTGCACAATGCAAGTACTACTAATGACGCATTCTCACTGTGCTGTCTAAAGACAGTTCCCTGATGTCACAAGATGCCAGATACCAGGGAACTGAAGTAAGATAGGACTCCGAAGGCCCTGAGATTGACTGAAATAACAAAATCCGCAAACTGAAAGAGTTGTCCACATATTTGTGGCCATGACGTATACACTTATGGAAATGAGATAATCTAGCGCATTGACTACTTAAATGGGCACTTATCTCCTACTAGCTTTGCTGTGTTACTGGACACTGTAGGTTAGAAAGGGAATTGTAAACAGGAAGCTTGGGTAAAGGAGGCTGGCTTAAAGGGACTCTCCAGTGCCAGGAAAACAAACCGTTTTCCTGGCACTGCAGATCCCCTCTCCCTCCCACCCCATATCCCAAGTTGCTGAAGGGGTTAAAACCCCTACAGCGACTTACCAGTATCCAGCACCGATGTCCCTCTGCGCTGGTTCAGGGTCCGCCCACGCTCCGGATGATGGCGGGGGAGACCTATTGCGCATGCGCGGTAGGCGGGGAGAGACCTAATGCACATGCACGGCACTAGACCTCTTCATAGGAAGGTACTGAAAAAGGCTTTCAATGCTTTCCTATGGGGATTTCAGTGACGTTGGCTGGAGGTCCTCACATAGCGTGAGGACGTCCAGCGACACTATAGCACACGAAATGTGTGCTATAAACCCGGAAGTGCCCTCTAGTGGCTGTCTAGTAGGCAGCCACTAGAGGAGGAGTTAACCCTGCAAGGTAAATATTGTTGCAGTTGCAGGGTTAAGGGTAGTGGGAGTTGGCACCCAGACCACTCCAATGGGTAGAAGTGGTCTGGGTGTCTGGAGTGTCCCTTTAAAGGGTCAGCCAAATGGATAGATCATGATCTCAATCCCGCAGTCTCACTGCTCAATTCTCTGTTTAGGAGTGAAATCAATATTTCTGTAGCCCTAGCCACTTTCACCATGGCTATTAATTTACACTTCCTAAAATATCAATTTCAATCTTATGTTCAGTGTAAGGATAGTGTTTCCTTTAGACTTTCAGAAGGAAAGTAAGATATGGGTTGAAGACAAAGATTAGCTGTCATTAACCCAAGTGCACTCCGGATGGCCAAAGAGACATTATAAGCACCACAACAGCACACTAGTTGTAGGGGCCAGGAGCCTCCAAATGTAATTAAACAGTAATATGTTAAACCAAATATGATTTTTTTTTTTACACATGCATTGCTGTGTCCTGAGTTCATGTGGTAAACGCGAGATAATACTTCTGCGATACAATTATTACTGGTGTCTCAAACTCCAAGCAGTCACAGCTTGCTTATTTAATGTTTGTCTATCCTTGGCAATTAGTATTTCGGTTAGATACAATACGATTTTACTGAACAGGCCCACTGGGTCAGTTTTGTCTTCTTCAAAGGGTAGCACTCAGCACCATAACAACCGCTTACCCTTTCAAAAAACACAGAATCCACAGCTACTTCCGGATCAGAGACAACGACTATCTCCCAGGAATTTCCTCTACTTCCGGTTGGCTTCCCTCCCAGCGTGCACTTTGACACCACTACGGCGAGCGGAAGGGCTCACTCTCCAGCGGCATAATAAAAAGGGGACCCCTTGTGGGCTGGGAAAGCATCGCGCGCTCTTGCTCTTTGCGCATGCGTAACGGCGAGCCGCCTCTCGCGCGTGCGCCATGAGTTCCTTGCCGCCTCGTTCCGCGCATGCGCGGGGCTCTGGATCTGGGAGGCTGCGGCTGACAAGGATCCCGGCAGCACCGGAGGGCGGAGACCGGCCCCGAGAGAACCGTGTGAGCACCAAGGGAATAGGGTAGGGTTGTTGGTGGAGGTGGTAGCAGGTTTCCTCGCTGTCAGTGTCTGGTCGGGCTGTGTTAGAGGCTCAGAGTGGAGCTGCTGGTTGCATGTCTAGCCCTGGGGCTAGTAGCCACACTGAATGGGCTACCTACCAGTACAGGCTCAGGTGGGCTATGCACACGTACAGACTCAGGGAGTGGCTGACCTCTGGCACTCACCATGCTGTGGACTACATCTCCCATGATTCCCAACTAGTTACTGGAAAGCCCACAGTCCTCCAGCTGTTGTGAAATCTGTTCCCCTTATGCACAGCCATGTTGGACGAGCCAGATAGAAATGTAATTCTGGTGGCCACATCCCTGACTCTAGAAAAGTGATGGCCTGTGACATGTAGATTCCATTAATTGATGGTGGATTCTTTTCATTATAGCATTTGAAGGCTACTTACTACATGGGATCAATGTTCATGTGTTGCCCAAAAGTAACATTGTTAGTGTGTGTGTGTGGGGGGGAAATGTGGTGGATTTAGCAACCATAAGCATAGTCTGCAACAGTCATGGTACCAAAGCTTGATTTTAAAGGGACACTCCCGGCACCAAAACAACTTCAGCCAAGTGAAGTTATTGGTGCCAGGAGACCCCAAGGGGCACTCTTATCTTAAGAATGAGAACGGTTTAACCCTTCAGCAGAGCTCTCAGCCCCTTGGAAATAAACGTATCTTTTCCAAGCCAGTTTTGTGAATGGAGAGTAGCAGATTAGTAAACTAGCCACTCTCAGCCAATCAGCTGCGCTACTGCCTGGTGGCACTCCCCAGATCCTGAAAGTTTAATTTCTGCTCTGGGGGGAGCTGAGATCCCACTGGAGGCAACTTTAAGGGTACCCTGGCAACATAACTGCATTTGTAAGTTGTTGTTTTGGTGCCCAGAGTGTCCTTTTTAAAAAAAAAAAAAAAAAAAAATTTATTAAAGCTTTTGTTATTTTGGTTAACTTTTACTGTCCTGTTTTTGTCTGTATTTGGAAGCATCTACTTTTTTTTTTTTCTATTAGTAGGCCTTGTAATGGGAATAATTTGGTATTTTAGCAGTTTGAATCAGAATTGGGTTCTTTATATGTATGTTAGTAGCAAAGGACAACTATATGACCTGGGTTTTTTTTTTTTTTTTTTTTTAAGCTGTCCATGCTCTTTAAGTTGAATATAGCATAATGAAGAATTTCCCATGCTTTGGAGAAATGAATTCGTGCTTTGTAAAATTTGTTCTACCTGAAAGCACCTATTGTAATACCTGACATCTCAGTGTAAAATGTCTGCATTCTGTGGAATATGTGTGATTCTATTTAAAAGGTCTCAGAACCTGGGGTAAGAAATCACATGAAATAACAAGTGTTGGCAAGACACCTGTACTCTGAAAAATTACAAATAAACTAACCCGAAGCTTGTCCTTGCTGTTCAGGTTTATTAAAAAGACCAGAATATGTGGCAAATACAGATCTACCAAAAAGTCCTTGCACCAGGTTGAAGGGGAGGAAAAAGGAAAGAATAAAATAGGAACCTTAAACACAATGCGTTTTGCATTCATACGTAGACACTTTATTTACACCGTTGATACTCATGACGAGAGCTCTTGAATCACACTGTCAAAATTAGTGTTATACTGCATACTCGGTGTATCAAGTGTAATTTGTTGTTGCAACTTTTCTCCAGGCTGCACTACTATCTACACCCACAAAAGTATCTACCTATGAGTGAGGCATCTGGTGATTAGCTAAACTGTGTGTGTTTTATGGTTGACGGTTCCCATTTGTGTTTAAAAGATATTGCACATGAATGTGACATCATTCATACTAATGCATATTGTATTACACTTTACACAGAGCGTTCTGTGGACCAGTATTGCATGAATCTACTGGGGTGACCTCATGGGTAGTGATGAAGCATATTAACCCTTGGGACATGCTAACGGTGGTGGGGTTGAGTCTTTAAGTGAAGTAAGAAACAGTGACACCCTATTCAAATACTGCTCTCATTAAAGATCATGTTTGAGCAGAAAATCGTATGTTGTCATATTTTGACTACAATTTAACAACTTTGTACAGTCATGAATCATTCTGAGTTAAATTCTTTATTGTCTTGAATTACATATTTATTATGGTGGTCATCTTTTGAGTTTTTCAGAGGGCACTTGTTTAGCTGACAGAGGAACCTGTAGTGCAGCGCTAAAAGACTTAATTGAATGCATAATATTCTGTTGGAGTGGCCTAAACACTCAAAGGGACTGGTGGGATTGACTCTTCTGTTATAATACATTATGAAAATTTCCAAAATTGAATTTGTAATGCATTTAATCTAAAAAACACACCTGTACTTTAAAATTCTGCTTCAAATCTGTTCTGTAGCTTCCTCCGGGTCCAGGAAGTAAAAGGGAAATCTGCCAATCCTTGTTTCCGTTAAATTGTAAATGTCCCAGTAATTCATGCCAAGCAGCAATTTATGGGGTATGTATTTCAACAGTGGTAATTGTTTTTATTTGAGGTAAAAACTAACCAATTGACTGGGGCTAATTGCAATTAAATTGCTTAATGGGAAACTGTATTTTTAGTGCCATCTGCCCCCACTCTCTCGCCCCTGCCCCATATTTTGGGGCAGTTACCTCAATGCTTTCCTATGGAGATTTTTTTTTTTTTTTAACCCTTTAATGTAAACATTGAGTTTCTTAAAACTGCTATTTTTTTGTTGTTGTTGCAGGGTTAATATTACATGTGCACTGCACCCAAACCACTTCAAATGGTTCACTTCAGTGGTCTGCGTGCCTATAGTGTCCCTTTAATTCCTGTGCAGCAAATCACAACAAGAGCTGCAGTTCTACAGGCTTTTACAGAACGCTACAAGACAACCTGTTTAAGTTTTGTAGTTAAGAGGAAGCATATCTTGTATAAGAGTATCGTACACCTATACAAGCTCTGCTTTTTGGCACTATCTTGAATCCTTGCTGTTGTAATGAATTTTATGAAGGGGACATGGGTGTGCACTTTGCACTACGTAGTGTGAAAGTAGATATTAGGTATTGAATTATTTTTGTTCCAATTACTCTGAGAAACAAGTTATCATTGCACTTTAAAGCTCTACACTACTGACCATGCCTTTAAATTTACCTGCTACTGCAAGTCATAGCATTACCCACCAGTGGTGAAGTTCTACTCTTCAGGGCTAAACTGTCACTAACCAATGGAAATTTTGAACACTGACGTTATAGTACACGTTATTTTGAGTGCAATTAGAATTTCTCATTTAAGTGATGCTGGTGAACTCTCTCCTCACCTCCCTCCTGCTGTTATCAGTTCAATGAATGAACCTGGTACATGCACAGTTTAGCCATTAGTATGTAATGTTATCTCGCTTCTTAGAAAACCCCAGCAGCCTTCTGCTGGACAAGCTCTAAAATTCTTTGTTACTCTGACTGTGCCTAAATCAAGAAATACACATGGTGTGATACTTATTCATGCCAATATTCTATTTACTTTATCCCCTATATTTAGCAAATATGTCTTTGTTAGGGTTGAAAATAAAATTGAATGTAGAAATGTGTCTCCATCTCGGCTAGCGGTCAATCATTCAAATCTTTTTTTTTTTTTTTTTTTATTCAATTGTGTAATTTCCACTTTACCTATTTTAATATTGTCTGGGGAAGAATGATTCATCGTTCCATTTAGATCTGCACTCTTAGTTTGCTGTGCATTCACATCAAGAAGTAATGATAAAGGGAAAAATTGGTGGCACATGGAAATGCCATAGGCTTCTGGTTCCATTTGTCCATTTAAACACCTGTGCGTTTACGTAATCCTATTGATATAAAGCAGGGCTCGACAAATCCCAGCTTGCCATGGCGACTAGAAATTTTGCCCTCGTGTCTGGGTTGTCAGCCCTTTGAGCCGGCCGCGGTGGATTTGGAGCCGGCTGCTCGTGGCGGCATTGTAGGTGCCGCCGCAAAGGAGCAGTAATCTACCTGCAGCTCCCCTCTGCTCCTTCGCTCACTTTTTAATGATGCCGGGAGTTGGAATATGACATCGCCCCAGCATCCCTGCAGAGAGGAGCTACAGGTAGATTACTGCTCCCTTGCACGCAGGAAGAGAGAGCGGCCCCCTGATCCCCAGGGAAAGATCCACTTAGCTCTCCCAAAGGTAGGGAGGCTGAATGAATTTCAATTAAAATGAAATTCTCAATGTGTGTCAGTTTAGGCACCTTTCCCCCTCCAATCGTACAAGAGGTGTTTTTACTCTACTTTTTTCCCACACCGTGCCCATTTCGCCATGGATGAAATCGGTCTTTATGATTTTTAGCCAAAGGAGGATATTGCGCATGTGCAGCAAAACAATGTACCAATCCGCATCTCTTCATAGATGCATTAAATCTGTTTCTATCTTTGTATGGAGGTGCTGAATGTAGATGTTGTACGCAGCACTGACCAAGGACTCTCTAGTGGACATCTGAGTTACTGTTACTAGGCAGCAATGTAAACACTACATTTTCTCTGAAGTGTTGCTGGTGTCTAGTGTCCCTTAAGAATTGCATTTTGTTTGTTTAAATTAAACTTAAAATTGTTTTAAAAAAACAAAAGTCTTGTAATTTTTTTTAGCTGGCTCCTAGATTCTAAACAAATCTGTCAAGACCTGATCTTGAAGTATATCCAGATTACCTCTGCTGCAAAAGGTGCTGATGATATTTTCAAATGCTATATTGATCACAATCTGCTAATCTGAAAAATTTTATACTAGAAAAGTTGTTTATGGGGCATCTTAATTTACTGTATTCTCAATTTTCTTTGGCTAAAAACAGATAAGCCCCTTACTCTTTTGACCGTGAAAGGCTCATGCCATTGTAGTTTAACTGGTGGAAGTTCTGTGTTGGATTATAGTTATGCCAAGTTACCATTCTACCTGCAGCAGATTACTCTTGTAGAGTTCAATTCCTCCTAAAGTATGCTTTGTTTAGCTCGAAGCACGGCCCAGTTGGTTGTATAAAAGGTTTTTTGAGCAGTTTATCACATTTCATAAAACAGGTCTTGCATATTGCTTGTAAATGTGACTGTAGATTAAGTGGTACAGCATGTGTGTGTAAATTGTTGACAGACCCAATATAAAGTACATTCTCGCACATCTTCAGTGCAGCATCTGTGCTCATGGGAAGCATTGTAGGACAGCACACAGTGCATTATGGATGAATATCTGCATTACCCACCTCTTATGTCCAGTACTTTAAAGCCGAGCATGAAAAATATATTCAGAAAATAGTAATAACGTGGGCTGCACGCACTGACTTGTTGAAGTGAAGATTCTTTATTTCATCATGGTTAAAAATAGATTGACGTTTCGGTCCGCACAGGGACCTTCTTCAGGATCAAATGACTTCTATATATGTGTATAATACAATACACTTAAAATCTCTGTCTAGCATTTTTATTTTATTTTTTTATTTTTATTTTTATTATACTGAGATTTTTATTTATTAAAGCTGTATTCCTTGGCACTATTCCTCCTCCCCTCCCATTAAATAAAGGGTTAAAAAAAAACAAACAAAAAAAAACTTTTATCCACTTACCTCATCTAAGCGCTGATTTTGTCCCTCGGCACTGGGTTGATGCTCCACACCCTCTGATGTCCCGCGATGAGGGGGCACTAATGCACAGCAAGTGCCGCATTAACCTTTCCCATAGGAAAGCATGCCTTCAATGCTTTCCTATGGGGAAAAACATGACGCTGGGTGTCCTCATGCAGAGCGTTTCTCTGGAACTGCAATAATTGACACTGCCGCACTAAATGCAAAATGGGCATTGCACCCAGACCACTTTAATGAGTTAAAGTGGTTTGGGTGCCTCTAGTGTTTCTTTTTGAATTTTTTAAAAAAAGGCAGTGTTTACATGAATATGCCTGAAGGGAGCTATTATAATTCCCCAGAACAACTACATTAAGCTGTAGTTGTTCTGGTGACTACATTGTTTCCCTTTAAGACTGGATGTGTATTCTGCTAGGTAATACAGTTTCTCTAAATAATAATCTGCTTACTCAAGCAATACAAAATATATGTAATTTCCATTAAATGAAAATAAATCTGGCCAAATTTTAAATATAGAAAATGAGGGAGAAGCATCCCTAAACAGGAAGCAAATCCCATCAAAACCAGTACCCCATATAGAGCACTATATAAAAACTTGCAAGAAAAGCTGTATCTCAGACAAGGTTAAAAAAAATAATAAAATTTTATTAATAGTAGAATAAAAGTTAAAAATATATACACCCAGTGTCCAAGGATACACCAGACTGCTTAACCTATAACTTGAAATGGATAAATACTAAGGGATATATAAACCAGTCAAATTCAAAGAAAGTAGTCGTTATGATGTAAACTTGATACCTCGCAGGTGTTTCACTCAAAATAACAGAGTAACTAGTAGAAAATATTGCAACAAAGACAGCAAAAGTAGCGATGGCTCTTCAATACTCATAGTATAATGAGAAATAGCTGTCATGAGTCTAAGTTAATCCAGATGTAGGTGGAGTCATGGTCAACTATAAATGGGGAAAAAAAGTGTTTCCTCTATATACCTACTTACTATGCGTAAAATACTTAAAGGACCACTATAGTGCCAGGAACACATACTCGTTTTCCTGGCACTATAGTGCCCTGAGGGTGCCCCCACCCTCAGGGTCCCCCTCCCGCCCGGCTCTGGGGAGAGGAAGGGGTTAAAACTTACCTTTTTTCCAGCGCTGGGCGGGGAGCTCTCCGCCTCCTCTTCTCCCTTTTGGCCGAATGTGCACGCGCAGCCAGAAAGCAGGTCCTAAAACTCTGCTACTGGAATCCTTGAAAGAACTGTACTGAACACACCGTTCCTAATCGAACTACCAAACAATTCTTAATTTTGAACAATGACTAGCCTTTGGTGACTTGTCCTTAATCGTGGTGAAAAATACTAACCTGGAGAACAAGCAATCCTAATTAATATATCAAATATGTAATAAAAGCACCACTCAGGAAAAGCAAAATTAAATACATGTAACTGTGGTTTTCTTTTTTCTTTATTTTTGTGTGCTAATTTGCATACCAATAGTATCTTGACACATTTTACAGTTAATCAAGTCATCAGAAATCCATAGTGGGTTATTTAAAAGACAATCCACTGTCCAAATACAAAAAATAAATCCAACCACACTTCCTAACAAGACAGCACAAACTCCACCTATGCTGAGTAGTTACGATCTTTCATTGCTAACAAGCCCTTGTTAAGGGCGCCCATCTCACAGAAGTGGATGCGGGCATCACAATCCTGGAAGGCAACAAGGCACCAGGCCAAGACTGTTACAACCGTCTACTACAAGAAATTTAGGAAGGAACTCATTCCACACCTAATTAACCTATACAATCACTTCCTACAGGGGGGACTCTGGACTCCTATATGGCCCTGGCGAATGTCCTCTTAGTCCCCAAACCGGATAGGGACGACACGATAATTCTGTAATTGGAAGCTATCTCCCTAATTAATTAGGACTTAAAATGTTTGCCAAAGCTTTAGCCGCCAGACTCACTCCGCTCCTCACACGTATGATCCCTCCTGACCGTCCGGTTTATGCCCCCCATCAGGGAGCGGTACTAACTTGGCACATGACAGAAACAGGGAAGCCTTCTTTGTCGAAAGCCTTCTCTGCATCTAATGCGAGTGCCAGAGTCAAATGGCAATATCTATTTAGGCTGCTTGAATCCCTTGGCTTCCTGGAGTTTTTATATTACAGTGATACAGGCCTTATATGCTGGAGTGCGAACTCAAACGATTATCACTGGCGCTAGTCAGATACCATTCACACTGAGTAATGGGACCCGGCAGGGATTCCCACTATCCCTTTTTATAGTCTGCGATTTCCCTGGAGCCAAAGCTACAAGATATTAGACAACTTCCACACATGAGGGGTGACAACAGCGGGCCAACAATTTAAAGTGTCGGCATACACGGATGACATACTCCTTATACTCGCAAAGCCCCTCCAGTCACTGGAACACCTCATTGCGTTACTGGACCAGTACAAAGCTCTCTCTCAGGCTATAGAGTTAACTTGATTAAATCAATGGCAATGCCCTTCCACCTCTCAGCTCCTGACACGGCATTGATGCACATTAGATATAACTTAAGAATCACGGACATAGCAATACCCTATTTAGGTATACAGCTCACGGCAGACCATACCCATCGATTTCAATAAAACTACCCTCCGTTGTTCCGCACCTTAATTAAGGATCTGGAGCAATGGATGGTCAAACCAATCTCATGGATCAGTAGATTACATTCTTTGAAAATGAATGTTCTCCCCAGAATACTTTGTTTTCCAGACACTGCCAATCTGATTCACATGAGCTGACCTAGCGAACTTGCAACAAGCAGTAGACTATTTTATTTGGCAAAGGAGATGTCCAAGAATAGCACAAAACCTATTTACAGACCTAAAAATAGGGGTGGCCTTGGCCCCCCACACATTCTTTTACTACCCAGGGGCACAACTAGCTCAAATAGCCTATTGGCACTCCTCCCAGGAACAAAGATGCTAGGTTGAGCTAAAATCACGACTCATGGGAGCAGACCTTTCTCAATGACTAATCTGGCTCCCCAGAGAATAGAGCCTTTGTACAGACATGTCTGAGAATTCTTAACTCTTATTAGACTATGTGACTTGACTGCAGCTAAATACCCCCTTAGCAGATTTTCCTCACCCATGACTCCAATACTCCGCAGCAGGGCCTTCCCACCGGGAATGAAAGCTAGAAATTATACGGCGATGGAAAACACAGGGCTTCAGAGATATGTACACTTATATATTGGTAACTAGATGAAAGATTGCAGGAACTGGCTCTTCTCCGTACAAGGGACTACTTCCAATTTTATATCCAAATGAGAGATTTTGCAAAAAGTGCAAATGTCAAAGCACTATCTACCACCCCACTACCCTTCTATGAAAGGATGTGTTTCCTAGAAAAGCAGCCAGCAGGGTTACTCACTCATGTATAGCCACATTGGCTCTGAAGCGAACGAATGGGGAAAACTTGGATACATGGATCATTGGGAGACTGACTTGGGGAAAGAGGTTGAAGGCACAGACTGGCAGGACATATGGGAGGCATGTGCCAAATCCTCCATATGTCTCTTTACAGGAAGAGTACCTTAAGACCCTATTCAGGTGGTACACTACCCCTGTCAAACACGTGAGATTAAGTCCCACGGACACATGCTGGCGCATGTGTAAAGCAGGTTCTGTGGTGGACCTGCTCTAAGTTGCTGGGCTTTTGGGGGAAGGTGGTGGATCTCTACTCCAAGGTACTGCAGGGGCCTGTTACTTTGGATCCATGGGCGTGTACTCTCTCTAAACCTACTGAGAGCCTTATCAACCCAGAACAGAAACTCGCAAACATTATTTACTTGGTGACCCATAGAGCACTAGCACAGAAGTGGATTAATGCAGAATTGCCCGCACTCGCTCTAGTTATTGTTAAAATCAGGGACAAGTACTTAATGGACAAACTGACCACTCAAATACAAAAAAAACACTGAAAACCTTCCACAAAGGGTGGGACCTGTGGGAAAATCACGTGGCGTGACTAACACGTACTAAAAAGAGCTCAAAGACACAGCGTAGCCGTGAATTTTCCGGTGCCACAAGTTGTTTGTTTACTTTACCAGTATTGTTACTTATATTTAGAATAAGTTTCCTTTGTACAAGCCACATAGCTGACCAAGAGGACAGACAGAATGCCTCCGTACAATAGCACTTACTCACACGTTTCCTCAATTGATCAGGATTCTTTAAATCCAAGTGAAGCAGGTGTACTTATTTTACAATATTGGTGCATACAAAGCCTTCAACAGAAATACATGGAGGACATAGTGTATTCTAAAGCACTTGTGATATGGCACTGTGGATTGTAACTGTTTGTTATAAGAAACAGGAAATGTGTATCTAAACCACTTGCTGAATGTGTAATCTGATCATTTGCCAATAGACTTTAAAAATAAAAAATCATAAAAATAAAATCACTCTTTAGTAGATGTACCCCCCCTAAAGAATACCTGCATGAATTGAATTATGCTGTGTGCCCTCCTCCCCCACCCCCCCTCCAATTTAGAGTATATTTAAAAACAGTTGTCTGCTGCCTTTGCAAGTCCTCCCCTTCAAACCCATCCCAGACTTTCTGTGGCTGTCCAATCAGACTTCCCAATGCAGCTCAGGTAGGCGTATTTGCATGGCCAGGTGCTCAACACAATTGCTGCCTTTTGCGTTTTACTTCGTTTGGTTAGCTCAAGGAAGCTAAATATCCAGCTGTCAGACATCCAGAGGGTGTTACCAGCTTAATTTATGAAAGTGCTAATAATTTTAGTTTCAATTAGGACTTTCCTATACAGTGGGACCTCGGTTTACGAATTTAATGCGTTCACTGGGACGTTTCTTATTGTGAAACATCTGTAAACCGAAACACGGTTTCCCATATGAATGCATTGAAAACCAATTAATCTGAACTGGCATGGAAACCAACCCACAATGCAGAACACACACAATAAAAGGCATGCAAACGACGAAGCTCAGCACTACCTTTCCACAGCTTGAGGAATTTACGCAAAAACAACTGAAAACAAATTCGAGTATGGCTCCAAAACTCGATGCAAAAGCCTCTCCAACACCTCCACACTCAACGCCACGTGCTACCCACAGGCTCCAGCATGCAGGGGGCAGTACTATAAACCTCCCAGGTGCAATGCATCCTGGGGAAACTTACTTTGTATTGCGAAACAAATTTGTAAACAAAGGCAGCATTTTCATTTGTAAACCGAAAATTATGTTAACCTAGGCGTTTGTAAACAGAGGTCCCACTGTATATGCACCTCCTAGGTGTACTATAAAAAAAATTTTTTTTTTTTCTTTCTTTCTTTCTTTCTTTACCTGCCTCATGGTAATGTTTCATACAGCCTATTTTCTGTTGTAAAGGATCCCTCTAAACCATAACCACCTTTGACAACTGCAGTTGGCAGCTTGAGAACAGAAACATGTGAATGTGACATTCAAATAAACTGATATTAGCATGGTTATTTATCCCATTGTCTATAACTCCACCTTTTGATTATTTGCTTTTTTTTTTTTTCTCAGTATAATAGCACTGTGCGAAGTAAATAAAATGTCAGATTGTGGCATTTCAATTCACCTCTTTTAATTAAAATTGTCTTTCCTATGGCAAACGCCTAATACACACTGTCTATTGGTCATCCACATAATTTACACCATCACTGACCATCATGGTACCTACATCATATTCACTATCCACCAGTCACTCTTCTGGTATCTGCATAGCATATCAACATTTTCCTGTTGTACCCCACGTACTCACCAACCACATGACAATCCACACCAGTGTACTTATCCGTTGCTCATATCAAATACAGCAGCCAGTCATATTTTATTCAGCAACCAACTTACTTCGATGAACCTATCGGTCATCACACCTCTCCTTTTATTTCCTGGTGTGTAAACAGTATCTCAAGCTTAGAAAGTATAATTCCTTAATTCAAGCAGGATGCAGGAATTCAGCTTCTCTCATATGAATAGTGTTACAGAGTGAGCAAGGTTGAGGCTTTTTTTTTTTTTTTCTTGCAAAGTTCCACTAGTGTTGATTGTGCCATCACAGTTCCAAATGGTGCAATGCAAACTTCAATATGAACTGCTTTGCTATATAGGTAAGACCGTTTGTGTAAATAAACACTTTTTTAAATGTGTGCAAGGTTTTCAATAACTGCTACACACACGCACATATTTGTATGTTGCTACAATCTGTTCTGTTTCTTGGACATCTTACACAGAATGTGCTAAATAGAATGTCCAATAAGACATCAAATGCTTGGAATATTCTTTGCCGCTAATCGCCCAGAATTCGGGTGATTGAAAGTATAAATAATAAATATGCGTGGCAACCTGTATTTATATTAAAGGTTCACAATAGGGTCAGGAACACAAACCTGTATTCCTGACCCTATAGTGTTAAAACAACCATCTAGCCCTCTGGGCCCCTCATACCTCCATAAAGATAGCAAAATCGTACTGTATTTAAGCCAGAAGCTGTAACTCTGCATGCTGTTTACCTAAAAAAAAAAAAACAAGCAGTCTGCTGACCTCATCAATAGTGGTAGCATGATCCAATCACAGTGCTTCCCCATAGGATTGGCTGAGACTGACAAAGAGGCAGATCAGGGGCAGAGCCAGCATGATTCAAACACAGCCCTGGCCAATCAGCATCTCCTCATGGAGATGAATTGAATCCATGAATCTCTATGAGGAACGTTCAGTGTCTGCATGCAGAGGGAGGAGATACTGAATGTTTGGATGCATTTTAGGGAGCCATGACCCAGGAAGGATCTCTAACTGCTATCTGAGGAGTGGCCAGTGACGTTATCACTAGGCTGTAATCTAAACACTGCATTTTCTCTGAAAAGACAGTGTTTACAGTAAAAAGCCTGAAGGTAATGATTCTACTCACCAGAACAAATTCAATAAGCTGTACTTGTTCTGGTGACTATAGTGCAGGGCTCGACAAATCCCTGGGATTTGTCAAATTTTTTCTAAAATGCCTGGCTGGCCAAATAATGGGGCTGTCCTTCCACCCGCGGGAACATGTAGGCGACCAGCTAAGTGAGCGTTGTAGCCGGCCGCCTTAAGCTTCATGGAGGCGACTGGCTAAGTGAGTGTTGTAGCCGGCCGCCCGGGGCTTCATGAAGGCGGCCGGATCAGTGGAGCATCAAGGCGGTCAGCTGGGGCAGTGTGCGAGGGAGCAGTGATCTTCCAGTGGCTCCTTCTCTGCTCCCTCGCGCTGTTTAATGATGCTGGACTATGACATAATTCCGGCATCACAGGGAGCAGAGAGGAGCTGCAGATAGATTACTGCTCCCTCTCACACAGGATGAGAGATCAGCCCCACTAGACCCCAGGGAACATCCACTCAGCACTCCCAAAAGGTAGGGAGGCTGGCTAAACTACAGTGACAGGCTATAGGCACCAGAACCACTACATTAAGCTGTAGTGGTTCTGGCGACTATAGTGCCCCTTTTAAAAAAAGGCTCCTAAAATTTTATATATATATATATTTATTTATTATAGCTGGCTCCTAGATTCTAAACAAATTTGTCAAGCCCTGCTATAGTGCCCCTTTAAGTATTGTCTTGCTCTCTGTTTATCAGTTAGGGGCTTATAGTACCCCTTACTAGTAGTATTTGCAGCATGTTTGAATACTCACCCATAGTTGATCTGGTCATTCTTGCTACTAACTTAATGGAAACCTGTTGCCATCGGAATGTGAACAAATGGCTGACAAAATCACTTTTTTATTTATTTTTTTAAATTATTTTATTTCTTTACTTGACTGGAGCCTGGTCCCTGCTCTGGCAGTTTCTCCGCTGGAGTGGCATATTACAAGTGTTGAGTTTCATTTCCACTTGCCAACATTATAAAGTGTACTAAAAAGATCCTCTGTCTTTGCAGGGATGTCTGTCATCTGCTGTGCGAGTTACAGCACGTAGCAGAACAGATATTACAGGGCATCTGTGTCCTGAGGGATTTAACCCTTGTGAATAGGGTGTGTGCTCCAAATGCAAATGTTGTGTATGCTGTTCCTTAGCAGTGTAGCTTAGTAACTCAAAGAGGAAGTTCTGTTCTTTGCATTTTGTAAATACGCTGTATATTTTTACTAATGTAGCAGAATAAGTGCTCCCATCAGTGTTGATTACGTTTGGTGCTCAGTATGTCGTCCACCTCCATCCAACTCCCCATAATGCAAGCATATTTTTTACCACCATTTTAAGCTCTCTGATAAAGGCAGTCTGGTGTTAATATCTACTGATATTTGATAGTTTGATGTCCTGTATCCTGACTTACATAGTCCAGGTCCACTGGCAAGGGAGGCCGCAAAACATTAAAGAGCCACCACCACCATATTTAACCATGGGTCTGAGATACTTTTTCCATATGGCTACCTCTCTGTGCTCCAAACCCACCTTTGATGCTTATTACAACCAATCTCTATAATGGTTTAATTTGTCCATAGAACCTGATCTCATTTGAAGTTCTAGTAGTGCAGGGCATATTTGCTTGGAATCTAGGGACAAACTAAAAGGTTAGGAGCCAGGTTATTCAATTTTTAACTAGTTACAGTTTCTGAAAAACAACATATGTCCATCAAGCTAGGTCTTTCTTACATCTGTTTCTAATTTCTACATGTGTATGTATGCACACACATACTAAATCGGGTTTTGACAACTCTCTTTGATGTATCATAGACTATACTATTTTGTGGATAGTCAGTGTTTTATATTCAGGCTATAGCCGTGTAACAGTGTTGGTTTCAGTAGAAGACTAAAGGGTATACATTTAAAGGGACATTCAAAGCATCATTACCACTCTAGAGCGCTGTTATGGTGCCAGGAGTGATCTGTTGCCCGCATTCTGTAATCAAACCATTTACAAGCAGTTTGACAACTCACCTGGGGTCCACTAGGACCTTCTTCCATGGATGCTAGAAGCCCAGTGCTACAGTTATTAGCTCGTTGGCTAAAACAATAATTGGCTGTGTGTTTTAGGACAGCTGACAAAAACAAAGTGTAACCTCTACAGTACACTAGTTGTAGTTCCTGGAATGATCTTTTTTAAAAATGAGTTTAAACTCTATTTTAATACTGGGCTTGACAAATCACAAGTCGCCATGGCATCTATGAATTTTGTCTTTGCATCTGGGATATGTGAGCCAATTACCTCTAAAGTGGGCGGCTGGCTGGGAGATTGGGGGGCGGCTGGCTGTGCGTATTGTTTCCTGTTGGCGAAGGAGCTGTGATATCCCTGATCAGCTCCCATGCGCACTGCTTAGTCATAATGAGCCCCTGACCTCACTAAGTGGCACGCAAATGGAGCAGAGCAGGGACATCAGAAATCCCACTTGGCCCCAACAGGGTAAGCAGATTTTTTTTTAAAATAAAATGTATAATTAAAACGAGCAACAATGTGGGAGTTTGTGTCTGTCGTGCGGATCTCCCCTCGACTGCCCTCACCTCTATGGCTGAGATTAGCAAGATTATAAGGTTGATGGTCCATAAGTATTGGAAGGCTTTTGTGCATGCGCTGCAAAAAGCTGCACAATCAGCATCTCCTCAGAGACACTTTGAATCAATGCATCTCAAGGGGGAACGTTCTGCGCCTCCATGCAGAGTGTGGAGACGCTAAATGTAGTAGCTGCACATTGTGCAGCACTGACACAGGAAGATCCTCTAATGGCCATCGGGTGACTGCCGCTAGTGGTGCCACTAGGAAGCAATGTAAACAATGCCTTTTCTTTAAAAAGCCTGCAAGGACAGGCTATAGATACCAGAACCACTACATTAAGCTGTAGTGGTCCTGGTGACTATAATGTCCCTTTTAAGAATTTGTATTTTTGTCGTTGAATATAAAGCTTTATAAGTTTAGAGGGGAGGGGGGCAAACCTGGCCCCTACCTCCACTAGTGTGACAGAGGAAGTGAAGTTAGCCTTAAGACTTTGTCAAGTGTTGGACGAATACATAGTCCCTACCCTTATATTATGTTATAAAGAGAAATAGATCAGAAATGGGGAAAAAACGAAGAACAAATTCTGATAGAGGAAGAGAAGAATAAAAGATAAGTTAGAAGTGACTGCCACTTTAATTTACTCACAGCTGGCTAAGCATTTTATGGTTTTCATTTAACATCCATGTTTGAGGAGTCTCCCTTAAATTCCATGTTAACCAGTAGGGCACACTAGCTTAGGGTTACTACAGATCTACCACCTGATTAATGTGGAAGGGTTTAATCAGTTAACAGTTGCTTGTTGGGCAGTGTTACATCTGTACTTCACTAATATATTTTTTATACATCAGCAGCAATCAAATGTATTTCTACCGAGTTGCCCTTCCCATAATGGAATTTCAAAAAATGCTATGCAAATACTTGTTTCTGCTCAACACAGAGAAGTCTTTGTTAGATTGTAGGGTTTATGCTAAATCACGTAGCTTGTTTAAGAACCAAAAAAACAAAACAGGATTTTCTCTTTAACTCCTTAAGGACACATGACATGTGTGACATGTCATGATTCCCTTTTATTCCAGAAGTTTGGTCCTTAAGGGGTTAAAAGCAGTCTGCAGCTCTGCATAGTCTTGATTTTTGGCTGTTTAATACTTATCAATACATCATGCATTTTTATTTTATTGTATGCAATAATTATTTTGACTACACTTGAAAGTATATTGGCCTATCTAGCCCCTCTAGCTAGCTTAGAAACAAGGGCTTTAAGGGAACACTCCATGTGCCCTAAAGGACCACTATAGGCACCCAGACCACTTCCACTTAACGAAGTGGTATGGGTGCCAGGTCCACCTAGAATTAACCCTTTCTGCTGTAAACATAGCCGTTACAGAGAAACGGCTATGTTTACTTTAGGGTTAAGCCAGCCTCTAGTGGCTGTCTCATTGACAGCCACTGGAGGCGCTTCTGCGCTTCTCGCTGTGATTTTCTCAGTGAGAAGACGCCAGCGTCCATAGGAAAGCATTGAGAATGCTTTCCTATGCACTGGCTGAATGCGCGCGCATTTAACTACAACAATCACTGCCTCCACTTTTAGCTCCGTGTTGCTGCTTCCAGGAGCACAAACTGTCGACAGTTGCTTTGTGAACCCTAAGTAAGTTGCCAAACAGTTTATCAGTGGTTTGACTATTTACTATGGGAGGGTACCATAGCGTATCTGGCACCATAATCACTACAGAGGACCATAGTAGTTATGGTCCTTGAAATGTTCCTTTTAATTGTTCTGTAAAGGTGACTTTACCATATGAAGTCCCTTGAGAGAAATATTTGTAGTATTCTCAGGGCTTGGCTCATTGACTTGGAGCGCACAGTTGTACTTCTCAATGACCTTGCACAGCTAACTTGAAGCTACTTGCAGTCCTAGGAACCCAGCAGTCCCTGGCTAAGTTTACACAGAAGGTTGTTGTGGTTATGGTTCTTAGTGTATTTCTCTAATTTAACTGTAATTTATATTTAGATGGCATGTGTGGCATGATGTGAGCATTATTTATTTATTTATTTTGTGCATTATTGATTTGTCTTCCTACAAAATCAAGTTGGTTCTTTTTCATTTCTTGTATAAATAATTAAAAAATAAGTGTGCAATTTAAATATGGTAGATGAAGCAAAAGAGGCCAATAGGATGAAAATGCAGTGATCCATGGTTAAGTGCATTGTGTATAAAATCCCACAATTCTCAAGTTTGAAACTTCTATCTAGTTCTTGAATATACACCTGTACCGATCCATCATCTAAACCCTTGCATTACAGTAGAACATTGGTAGAAGGGTATTATGGAAGCCTCACAATAGAGTCCTGATGGTGATGATATTGCTAATGTATATCCATTTGCCCACTCTTACTCTAAGATTTTTTTTTTATTTTTTTTTTCCTTCCCTCTTGTATCTAGATCAAGGGTAGTCACCCTGGTCCATAGTGGGCCATTTGGGATTTCATGTGGGCGGTGGTGGGTTCGTCAGAAAACCCCCGCTGGGCATCTGTTGCTGTGGACCAAGGCCAGAAGGGGAGATCCTTTAATCTCCCCTGCTGGCCCATGCACAGCCAGCCTTGCTGTAAGCCCTCTCGGGCTGTTGAGATTAAAGGACCACTATAGTGCCAGGAAAACATACTCGTTTTCCTGGCACTATAGTGCCCTGAGGGTGCCCCCACCCTCAGGGTCCCCCTCCCGCCCGGCTCTGGAAGGGGAAAGGGGTAAAAACTTACCTTTTTCCAGCGCTGGGCGGAGAGCTCTCCTCCTCCTCTCCGCCTCCGTTACGCCCCGCCGGCTGAATGCGCACGCGCGGCAAGAGCTGCGCGCGCATTCAGCCGGTCTCATAGGAAAGCATTTACAATGCTTTCCTATGGACGCTGGCGTGCTCTCACTGTGAAAAATCACAGTGAGAAGCACGCAAGCGCCTCTAGTGGCTGTCAATGAGACAGCCACTAGAGGATTAGGGGGAAGGCTTAACCCATTCATAATTATAGCAGTTTCTCTGAAACTGCTATAATTATGAAAAAATGGGTTAACCCTAGAAGGACCTGGCACCCAGACCACTTCATTAAGCTGAAGTGGTCTGGGTGCCTAGAGTGGTCCTTTAAAGAGCTCCTTCACCAGCCCGCTGCCACTTGGTTGCAGCAGAAGGAGGGAAGGCCCTGGGAGGCTCTGTGTTTCTTCTACGAGTAGGCTGGTCGGAGCATTGCCATGGTAACAGTGCTGTGCTCGCAGGAGGACAGGAGAGTCTGCCTGCAGCTGGAGGAGCTGCAGGCTAAAGTGAACATGCCACCACTGGACCACCAGCATTATGTCCCTCTCCCTGGTAAAAGTAAGAAGAAGGGAGGGGGAGACATTAAGACAGCTTTTCACATCTCTCCCACCTGCACACCGCTTATGCAACCTTTACACTTCTGAAACACACACACACTACACCCCCCTCTCACACACACAGTCTGGGCGCTCACTGCCCCCTCTTCCCCTCTCCTACTTAGAAAAAAGGGGGGGGAAATTATAAATGTAAGTACAAATTAAAAAAAAAAAAAAAAACTGCACTTGCGCTATAAAATTGTTTAATGCGGCACTGGTGTGCGGTAAGGAAATTTTACCATCAACAAAGATACAAAAGTTAGTGGTAGATATTAAAAGGTTGAATACCTCTGGTCTAGATACATGGATTTAAAAAAAAAAAAAAAAAAATCTCCTTTTCTTCTCCTTCATTTGACACAGTCTTCTTTTTCTTCTGACACTGTCTTCTCTCCTCCGTGGCTCCTTCTGCTCATTTACCGTTCTGTTACTTTCTGCTTATTTTGCAGCCTTCTGCTCCTTTCTCTTTCTGGCCCCTTCTGCACTCCTTGCCCAAGACAGAGAGAGGCTAAAACAAGTTATAAGAGCTTCCAAAGCACAGTCAGTAAAAGGGACCCCTTTTTTTTTTTTTTTTTTAATAAAAAGATACATAAATGAGTAAAGGAAAATAAAACAAGGGTTAGATTAAAAACAAAAGAAGGAAGGTATGTAGAAGAGGATAAAGGTCTAGCTGATTGCTTCAATTAATATTTGTGTTCAGAATTTACAGATGAAAATGAAGGAAAGGGGCCTCAGTTAGGAAAAAGGACAAATGAGTCATTTGTTACATGTGAGTTTACAGAGGAAGAGGTTTTATTTCAACAGTCAAAAGTAAAGACAAATAAGTCAATGGGACCTAATGGAAGGATTGGTAGTAGTAAAGATTGGAAGTTAGCGAATGTTGTGCCCATTCACAAGAAAGGTAGTAGGGAGGAGTCTGGCAACTATGGGTCAGTAAGCCTTCCTTCAGTAGTGGGGAAAGTATTGGAAACCATGTTAAAGGATAGGATTGTTGAACATCTAAAAATCACATGGGTTTACTCCAGGGAAATCATGCCAAACTAATCTTTTTGATTTTTTTTTGACTGGGTAACTTAAATAATAGATCAGGGTGGTGCAGTAGACATTGCTTACCTAGATTTCCGTAAGTATTTTGACACTGTTGCACATAGAAGGCTTATCAATAAACTGCAATCTTTAAGCTTGGATTCCAATATTGTTGAATGGGTAAGGCAGTGGCTGAGTGACAGGCAACAGAGGGTTGTAGTCAATGGAGTAGATTCGAAGCATGGGCTTGTCACCAGTGGGGTACCTCTGGGATCTGTACTTGGACCCATTCTCTCCAATGTTTTTATTAGTGATATTGCAGAAGGTCTTGATGGTAAGGTTTGTCTTTTTGCTGATGATACTAAGATATGTAACGAGAGGTAAGCCAAATGATTTAGGTAAACTAGAAAAACGGTCAGAGTTGTGGCAACTTACATTTAATGTGGATATGTGCAAGATAATGCATCTTGGACGTAAAAACCCAAGGGCAGAGTACACAATATTTGATGGTCCTAACCTCAACATCTGAGTAAATGGATTTAGGGGTAATTATTTCTGATGACGGGAGGCAGACAATGTAATAGAGCAGCAGGAAATGCTAGCAGAATGCTTGGTTGTATAGGGAGGGGTATTAGCAGTAGAAAGAGGGAAGTGCTCATGCCATTGTTCAGAACACTGGTGAGACCTCACTTGGAGTATTGTACACAGTACTGGAGACCGTATCTTCAGAAGGATATTGATACCTTAGAAAGGGTTCAGAGAAGGGCTATTAAACTGATTAATTGGTTGCAGGATAAAACTTAAACCCCTTCAGCCACTTAACTTAATCCAGTGCCGGGCTCCCTCAGCGCTGACGTCGGCTCCCGAGTGGAGCGGAATGAGCATGCGCGTCAAGAGCCACACGTGCATTCAAACAGTCCATAGGAAAGCATTTCTCAACGTTCTGCATTGCAAATGCGCCTCTAGTGGCTGTCAGGAAGACAACCTCTAGAGGTTGGATTTACCCTGCTATGTAAACATAGCAGTTTCTCTGAAACTGCTATGTTTACATGTGAAGGGTTAAAACCTGAGGGACCTGGCACCCAGACCACTTCATTGAGCTGAAGTGGTCTGGTTGACTAGTGTCCCTTTAACGATCCACTCAATTATGTTGTACTTTTGTTTTGGGTATGAATTCAATGTATACACTATATGGCTTTGTCCTGATAAAGTTTTAAAAAAATAAAAATAAGCATTTTATTTACAGGTTACTGAAGTGCTGTAAATTTGTTTTAAATATTATTGCTCATAAGCACCAGGCATTTAAAGGGACACTATAGTCACCAGAACAACTACAGCTTAGTGCATTTGTTCTGGTAAGTAGTATACTCATCCCCTTCAAGCCTTTTGCAGTAACACTGTCTTTTTAGCGAAAAGGCAGTGTTTACATTATAGTCTAGGGATACCTTCACTGGCCACTCCTCAGATGACTAAGAGTTACTTCCTGGGGCAGTGCTGCACTGCCATTCAGTGTCTCCACCTTCTGCATGCAGACACTGAACTTTCCTCATAGAGCTGCATTGATGCAATGCATCTCTGAAGAGATGCTGATTGGCCAGTGCTGTGTTTGGCTCTGTTCCTGATCTGCCTCCTTGAGTCTCAGCCAATCCTGTGTGACAGCATTGTGATTGGCTTAGAACAACACTTCTGATGTCAGTCTAGCATTGAGATCAGAGGCCTAGCCACCAGCTGCAGACTTGAACAAACATAATTTTTTTAAAATCTTTTTTTATTCCCCCCCACCTAGGTGGGCTAGATGGTGGTTTGACACTATAGAGTCAGGAATACATGTTTGTGTTCCTGACCCTATAGTGTTCCTTTTAATATCTTTGTTTCTGGAGTGCAGGATTATTAGATGGAGAGAGATTATTTTCCTTTTCACTCCACAATGCTCTCATTTAGAAGTTATTTTGCTGAATATTTAAATTTTTATACTTTGTTCTGTAGATTCTGCGGCTCTCGTCCTGTCCCAAGATGGTGAAGCCGGATATCCACACGCTTGCCCGCCATCTCAAACAGGAACGTCTCTATGTAAATTCTGAAAAGCAGCTCATCCAGAGGTTGAATTCTGATGTGCTAAAAACTGCAGAGAAACTTTATCGCACCTCATGGATATCCAAGCAACAGAGGATAAACTTGGATAGACTTATCCTAACCAGGTGGGCAAGGTCACCATAGTGCCCCATTTTCCTAATCCAAATAAGTGCATGATGGGGTACCATGATACATTGATATCTTAAAGGGACACTCCACTGCCCAAATACAGAATAAATAAAAATCATTGGTATTATTTATGCTTTATTTTAACCTCTTAAGGACACATGACATGTGACATGTCATGATTCCCTTTTATTCCAGTTGTTTGGTCCATAAGGGGTTAACAAAAACACTAAAATTTTTGTGAGTATCTGAAAATATCCTGCGTTTGTCTAGTTTGAAACTTTTTGCAAGCCCCCTCCTTTCTTCCCCGCCCAGACTTTCTGTGGCTGTTAAATCAGACTCCCAATGCAGATCATTGAGTAGTATTTGCAAGGCAGGTGCTTTGGGCTATTGCTGCCTCTTGAGTTTAGCTCTAGTGAGCTAAACAAACCAAGAAGTAAGAAGACCTTTTTAAGTCACAGCCAGGTGTGTGTAACAAGGTTAGTTTAGAAAAGTGTCAATTTATATTGACATTTGCAAATTTTGCATGAAGAAAATAAGGACACTCTTCTCACACTTAAAGCTCTGCCCCCCCCCCCCCTTAAAGTAAAATAAATATATAAATCTATAATTGCATTGATAAAATGACAAATGTAAACCTGGGCCGAGTGTACAAACCTAGAATTTGCTGAATGCTGCTGCATAAGCCTACCACTGTGCAGTGTCTTAATATGAAATGTTGATATTTGAGTTACCTGCTGGAGTTGGAACTCTACCTTTGGCAGTGTCATTGGCCAGCCTGAAACAAGAGTGAAAATTCTGTACCCATAAGCTCATTCACTGGCTGAGCGCACTCAGCTGATACTTTAAGTTGGTGAATAAGCAACAGGTTTGACATCATACAGCTTCTTCAGCTCTGCTGAAGATGAATGTTGTTCAGCCTGCATGAGAGGTGCTCATACTCCCTGGTTGTGCAACAGAGATTAACTCTGCATGGTGATCTAGTGGGAGACAATGAAATCTTCACTGCCAGCTGATGCAAACAGTAGTTGCAACATTAGTGTTTAGCACTGAGTAGTTTTTGTCCTTGCGGTCCCAGCATTAAGGGAGTCGGAGCGCCTGCCAGGAACATCCGGCAGGAGTGCTGACCTTCTAGAGAGGGCCCGACCATGAGAGCGCAATTATAGCTGCTACAGAGTAGCCATTTCTGGATCATGTATGTTACAGCACTGCTCGACATGAAGAATCCCTGCACAGCCTATCATCAAACCCCTTTAAGGCTTTGTGTAAGTGCTTTAGGTTTTTGTGCTTTGGTTTTTGGTTTTCCTCCAGCCTATGTAACAATTTAAGAGATCAGGTGGGTGTGACTGAAATGTATTCCATCACAGTGTGAGTTAGATTCATTGTTTCTGACCTCACAACAAACTATCCAATATGGTTCCTTTTTTATTCCTTTTTCTTTTTAGTGCTGAAGCATCTCCAGCTGAGTGTTGCCAACATGCCAAGGTTTTGGAGGACACCCAGTTTGTGGATGGTTACAAACAACTGGGTTTCCAGGAGACTGCTTATGGAGAGTTCCTTAATCGTTTACGTGAAAATCCTCGGCTCATTGCATCGTGCCTTGTAGCAGGAGAAAAGGTCAACCAGGAAAATGCCATGAGTGTCATCCTTACAGTCTTCACCTCTCTCTATGGAAACTGTATTATGCAAGAGGATGAAAGCTACCTATTGCAGGTTCTTCGTTACCTCATTGAGTTTGAGCTGAAGGAGAGTGATAACCCACGTAGGTTGTTACGAAAAGGAACATGTGCCTTCAGCATCATTTTCAAACTCTTTTCTGAGGGACTCTTCTCTGCAAAGCTCTTCCTTACTGCTACGTTGCATGAGCCCATCATGCAGTTACTGGTGGAGGATGAGGATCACCTGGAAACAGACCCAAGCAAGTTAACTGAGCGTTTTTCTCCAGCTCAGCAGGAGAAACTGTTTGGGGAGAAAGGTAGTGATCGTTTCAAGCGAAAGGTGCAGGAGATGGTTGAATCAAATGAAGCTAAGCTTGTAACCCTTGTGAATAAATTCATAGGCTACCTGAAACAGAACACCTATTGCTTCCCTCACAGTCTTAGATGGATTGTTTCCCAAATGTACAAGACTCTGTCCCGTGTGGAAGGCCTCGAGGTAGGGGAGGTGAGGGCCATGTGCACTGACCTTCTACTGGCATGTTTCATTTGCCCAGCAATTGTGAATCCAGAACAGTATGGGATAATTTCAGATGCCCCAATCAATGAAGTGGCAAGGTTCAACCTGATGCAGGTAGGAAGCGTCTAACTATTTACTACTATTCTAATAACACACTGGTCTTTTTGTGGTCCAATAATTGTTGCGATCTCATTCTTCTTGTACAGAGTTTCTTCACACTGATGTAACATGCATTACCCATCTCAGAACAGTGATGTTATGTGACCAGCTATTTGTTATTTGTAAATTTGTCTCGCTCTGTGAAGCTCCTCTTAGCCAGACATAATCATCAGAAAAGAATTTTGGAAGAGAAGTTCCAAGTTGAAATGTACTGAAACATTTTTTTCCTTTTGATTTTAAATATTCTTTTTTTTTTTCTTTTTTAAATAAATGGTTTGTTTGCAGATCTTTTGCTTCTGTAAAGCTCTGTATCGGTTTGATATAAAGTTCAGAATTCACAAGCAACAATGAAACTATTTAGCAAGCAAATACATCGTAGTTTAGCTTGCTGAATTTTGTTCATTACTTTGTCTTTTTATGAATGGAGAACCCATACCCGAAATGGGGAGATCATATTTGCAGCAGATTTTTCTTTTTGCTGTAGTTCTAATCAACTCAACGAGGGTTCAGACTCGGAGACCACCGTTAACCATAATATATGCTAGGAACATACATTGTTATGATATTTGGAACTTCTTTTAAAGGAACACTATGGGGTCAGGAACACAAACATGTATTCCCAACCTATATTGTGAACACAACCTAGCCCCTCCTTTCTCCCCTTAATATAGTTAAATCTTACCTTTTTATTTCAATCTGCTGCTGCTGGCTCTGCCCTTGGGCGACCTCGTTGGGTGACCTCATCAGAAGTGGTGTTCAAAGCCAATTATACTAAAGCATTGGATTGGCTGAAACTGTCAAGGAGGCAGATCAGGGACAGAGCCAGCACAAGCCAAAAACAACCCTGGCCAATCAACATCTCCTCATAGAGATGCATTGAATCAATGCATCTCTGTGTAGAAAGTTCAGTGTTTCCATGCAAGAGGGTGGAGACACTGAAAGTCAGTGCTGTTAAATCCTGGATGAATGTTGTGTATTTTCCTCTCTGTTGAAACGTTGTGAAATAAAAATTTTGCGAGTGTATGAAACTATGTCAAATATTCCTTATGGTATAATTGATTTCATGAATCTGTTCTGTAATTGATATATATATATATATATTTTTTTTTATTTTTATTGTTTTTGGTAGGTTGGCCGTCTCTTGCAACAGTTGGCACTGACTGGATTTGAGGAAGTAGATGCACGCAACAAGAGCAATCTAAGTAAATTTGATAAAGTAAGTATTGATTATTGTGCTTCTTTATGCCTTGTATACCTGACCATTTTACCTAAAAAGCAGAAACTGCTGTGTAACCATTGTATTTTATGATAAAATGAGTTTATCTTTGTAGCATTGTACCAGTCCCATCATTAAGGTGTGTGTGTGTGTGTGTGTATGTGTGTGTGTGTGTGTATGTATGTATAAATGTATGTGTGTGTGTATATAATTTTTTTTTTTTGGCAAATTACTTTTTACTCCTTACAGTTTAGAAATTTCTAATAATGACCTGGAATTCTATTAGATCTCATTCTAATTTTTTTTTTTTTTTTTTTTGAGGCAGGAAATATTAAATACAAGAATTTGTGTACAATAGTGCATGCATGCATACAGATATCTAATTTTTGAATGAAGAATAACAAAAGAAACTAAACTAGACTGGTTAGTGTTCCATATAAGGACATTTTATTTCAAGTTGAATATTCAGGGCTATTACAGCAAGACTCATTATTTTAAGTCAGTCTTTCTTTCTGATTGATGAGATGCTGTGTGGTCAGTTGTGTGTCTCCAAGATACAGAAAGCCATTGCTGACTTTAATCCATTGTTGTACATCCAAGGCTAAAGCTAGTCTTCCGTATCCAGGGCTTCTCACGAGCCATTTTGGGTAATTAGAAACGGAGTCGTGATAACCATTAGTATGGTCACTGTGATCAAAGAAATAATATTTCAACATAGGTATTTATTTTTTTTATTTTTTTTTATTGAACTTTCTGGAACACTATGGAAGTTTTTTTTTTTTTTTTTAGCGTGAAAAATTAAAGTGTTCATCTTTTCACACACCCTGGCTCTAGATCCAAACTATTTTACTATAACAATAAGTGAACTGTGTAATTGCTTACTTTCACCGTTAACGAGGCATCTTGCAGAATGCAAATAGTGCATGCTGGTTGGTTATAGAGCTATCCTTTATATGTACATGAAAGGAGGTGTCCATAGCAGGAGGAGAGAAGCACTCCCACAATTCATGTCGATAAATTTTCTGTATCCTTACAGTAATCCCCTCTCTTCTGCATTTCACCTCCCCCATCCTACTGGGAAGTGGTTATCCATGTATTTACTAGTTTTTGCTTTAGAGCACTAAGGGGCTCTGAAAAATCGCACACAGTTTGTTCCTAAAAAGTAAATGTTTATGGGTTAAAGACTGGTAATTTATCTGCAATACACAGTTGTAATGTTGACACCTTCACCATACCTGCACTGGCAAGAACTTTCCATCTTTTCAACAGAGCTGCGTTGCTGGTTTTCTGGATGTGGTAATTGGTGGACGTGCGGTTGAAACCCCTCCTCTGTCTTCTGTAAATCTGCTGGAAGGATTAAGTCGCACAGTTGTCTATATGACCTACAGCCAGCTCTTCAGTCTGGTAAGTGCAATGCCAATATCCTGCTGCTGGGCAGCTTGCATCATTTTGGTTACCAGCATAATGTTCTGTTATTGCTCATCAGTGTCCTCCTTTGTTGCTGCTGAGACCTGAACTACAATGAATAAGCTCCATTAAGAAGTGCTTTGTATGTGCCGTTACAGCATGTGTGCTAGTGAAAGATAAAGTGGTAAAAGAAAAGGTGGAAACCAAATGTCTATATACAGTTGCAAGAAAAAGTATGTGAACCCTTTGGAATGATATGGATTTCTGCACAAATTGGTCATAAAATGTGATCTGATCATCATCTAAGTCACAACAATTCATACCACCTGTGTACCTCCAAACTCATTTTTCAGATGCACACTTTGGTGGGACAACTACAAGTGAACCTTTCCCTCATCAGCAAGAGGCAGATAAGACAGGTTTGATAGAAAATAGACACCATTCTCTATTTTCTATCAAACCTGTGTCTATCCACAACCCCTGTATCACAACACATCTTTAAAATCTATGGGTCGCCTTGCTCAGAAATGCTTTAGACTTGAGAAAGGGAGGTTCTCCCGAAAGCTTGTAATTACAAAATTCTGTTAGTCCAATAAAAAAGGTATTACAAAATACACATTTTATCAGTTTTTTTACATCTTCATCTCCCAAGAGTAAATGCCACACACAGGTTGAGCAGAACCTTCACTTTAAACAGATAGCAAGCACATGGTGGCTGCAATCTATTTACAAATAGCCAGGTTCACTGTTTAACGAATTGTGTTCCGTGCACCTATCACTACAGCTGCAACTGAAACTAAGAATTGTTATTGCAGCATTTTACAAAAACTCTATGTTGGACACTTATTTGCATTATTGCCTTAGTAATGTGTGAAAATAAGTAAATACATTTACAGTTGCAAGAAAAAGTATGTGAACCCTTTGGAATGATATGGATTTCTGCACAAATTGGTCATAAAATGTGATCTGATCATCATCTAAGTCACAACAATAGACAACCACAGTCTGCTTAAACTAATAACACACAAAGAATTAAATGTTGCCATGTTTTTATTGAACACACCATATAAACATTCACAGTGCAGGTGGAAAAAGTATGTGAACCCTTGGATTTAACTGGTTGAACCTCCTTTGGCAGCAATAACTTCAACCAAATGTTTCCAGTAGTTGCAGATCAGACGTGCACAACGGTCAGGAGTAATTCTTGACCATTCCTCTTTACAGAACTGTTTCAGTTCAGCAATATTCTTGGAATGTCTGGTGTGAATCGCTTTCTTGAGGTCATGCCACAGCATCTCAATCGGGTTGAGGTCAGGACTCTAACTCGGCCACTTCAGAAGGCGTATTTTCTTCTGTTTAAGCCATTCTGTTGTTGATTTACTTCTATTCTTTGGGTCATTGTCCTGTTGCAACACCATCTTCTGTTGAGCTTAAGCTGGTAGACAGATGGCCTTAAGTTCTCCTGCAAAAAGTCTTGATAAACTTGGGAATTAATTTTTCCTTCGATGATAGCAATCCCTCCAGGCCCTGACGCAGCAAAGCAGCCCCAAACCATTATGCCCCCACCACCATACTTCAGTCTATGAGGTTTTGATGTTGGTGTACTGTGCCCTTTTTTTGCCACACATAGTGTTGTGTGTTTCTTCCAAACAACTCAACTTTGGTTTCATCTGTCCACAGAATATTTTGCCAGTACTGCTGTGGAACATCCAGGTGCTCTTGTGCAAACTGTAAACGTGCAGCAATGTGTTTAGTGTTTTACGTATTGTAGATTCGCTAACAGGGATGTTAGCATTTGCCAGTGACTTTTGTAAGTCTTTAGCTGACACTCTAGGATTCTTCTTCACCTCATTGAGCAGTCTGCGCTGTGCTCATGCAGTCATCTTTACAGGACGGCCACTACTAGGGAGAGTAGCAGCAGTGCTGAGCTTTCTCCATTTATAGATAATTTGTCTTACCGTGGACTGATGAACAGCAAGGCTTTTGGAGATACTTTTATAACCCTTTCCAGCTTTATGCAAGTCAACAATTCTTAATCGTAGGTCTTCTGAGAGCTCTTTTGTGCGAGGCATCATTCACATCAGGCAATGCTTCTTGTGAAAAGCAAACCCAGAACTGGTGTGTGTTTTTTATAGGGCAGGGCAGCTGTAATCAACACCTCCAATCTCATCTCATTGATTGGACTCCAGTTGGCTGACATCTCACTCCAATTAGCTCTTGGAGATGTCATTAGTCTAGGGGTTCACATACTTTTTCCACCTGCACTGTGAATGTTTACATGGTGTGTTCAATAAAAACATGGCAACATTCCATTCTTTGTGTGTTTTTTATTTTTTATTTTTTTTATTTATTAGTTTAAGCAGACTGTGATTGTCTATTGTTGTGACTTAGATGATGATCAGATCACATTTTATGACCAATTTGTGCAGAAATCCATATCATTCCAAAGGGTTCACATACTTTTTCTTGCAACTGTAAATGTATTTACTTATTTTCACACATTACTAAGGCAATAATGCAAATAAGTGTCCAACATAGAGTTTTTGTAAAATGCTACAATAACAATTCTTAGTTTCAGTTGCAGCTGTAGTGATAGGTGCACGGAACACAATTCGTTAAACATTGAACCTGGCTATTTGTAAATAGATTGCAGCCACCATGTGCTTGCTATCTGTTTAAAGTGAAGGTTCTGCTCAACCTGTGTGTGGCATTTACTCTTGGGAGATGAAGATGTAAAAAAACTGATAAAATGTGTATTTTGTAATACCTTTTTTATTGGACTAACAGAATTTTGTAATTACAAGCTTTCGGGAGAACCTCCCTTTCTCAAGTCTAAAGCATTTCTGAGCAAGGCGACCCATAGATTTTAAAGATGTGTTGTGATACAGGGGTTGTGGATAGACACAGGTTTGATAGAAAATAGAGAATGGTGTCTATTTTCTATCAAACCTGTCTTATCTGCCTCTTGCTGATGAGGGAAAGGTTCACTTGTAGTTGTCCCACCAAAGTGTGCATCTGAAAAATGAGTTTGGAGGTACACAGGTGGTATGAATTACAGTCACAGACTCTGCAGAAGGAGAAGTAGGGTCGTTTTTGGAGAAAGACATCCACCATGAGACTGTGTTTTAATCGTATGAAATTACGCTGGATGTCCTTATAATTTGCATTAGGATGTCCGGTGTCTTCTAAATCCCCATAGGAAAACTGATAAGGAGGAGGCAGACCCAGTGCCAATGGTTCTTGCCATTGCAGTCAGGTAAGCGTTTAAAGGGTTATTTAACCCTTTCATGACTGGAAGGGTGTGGGCGAGGAGGCAAAGGGACACTTTACTGTTATGAATAGTTGTTTATTCTAACATTATAGTATTACTGTAAATACACCTTCAGTATCTATTACTCTGAATATTAACAGAATGTATTGATAAAGCCATGACTTGAAACATTTTTCAAATCGAGATGAAAAGCAAAAAAGTCTCCTAAATCTCTTGCGGAAAAGCAGAAAAAAAATTGAGTTAATCATGTTCTTGCAAAGCCTTAAATCTCATTCAGTATTATTTGAGTGTCGCCAGCTGCAACTCCTGGTAGTCTTAATTGCCACACGTTGCATCACTACAACTATTCTTGTAGATGCAGGAGAAAAAAATAAAACTACATTGTGTTAGGATCCTGTGAGACTGCTTTTTTCACCAGGATCTTCTCACTCAAGGGAATAAAATGACATAGTGGCTTCTAGTGCTCAAACATGTGACATCAGCTGTTCATGGCTAATGGCTGGGAAATATTATTTTGAGGGCTTAAAAACCCTTTTTACAGCAATGCTTGAAACACTGTAGCTATGGTTTTTGTGTCTTTTGTCGTCCGCCCCTCCTTCATCAAATGCGTTGCTATCTGGTCTACGTGGTATATTTTGTTTGTGATGATTGTCTTAAAATGGATATATTGTCATCCCTATACATTAATGCTACACTATCTGTATACATTTTCTTAATTTATATATCTACAGTTCTTTTATCCTGTACTTCTTTTGCATTGTAAATGTATGAAAAATTATGATTGTACATGTGTGGAAAAACCTAGAAAAAGAAACAAACTCCCGCCCCCCTCCCCCCCAATCCCAGGGTAATTACTTTGTAGGAAGGTTTAAAGGAACATTACAAAAGTAATGTGTGATCATTCATATGTAAAAAGCACAATACTATTGTTCATTGTTTTTCTAGGTTCCTGTGTATATGGGATTCTGGAGAGTCTAGCTGTGTGCACTTAATATTTTATGCTTAATATAGATTAGTAATTACACATTCCTCAGTGACCATGTTACACATTAGAATCAGGTGTAAAATGTCTAGCCAAAACAGAATTTATGGAAACACTTAAAACTGATATAAACATAGCTTGCCCTTTAGATAAAATCATTTAATGTCTTATTTGTTTGGAATCCCCAGGCAAACTATAAATGTTTTAGATGCTTTGTGTAGTGTGTGCGTGTTTGTATTTATATTTAACTTGTTATGTTTAATTATAGTGTTATAATAGCTAGACTGATTATTGGGACCTTTAGCAGTTGTAAAATAAAGCCTTTTACTTGCCTTTCTTCCCCTGGTGCTCTAGTCTTTCTGCTCCTCCCTTGGCTTTACTGATGGCCTCGTTCAATCCAATGCTTCCACTTAGGGAAGCATTGGTGGTCTTGTATGTATGCATGGCATTCGCCATGCTGCATCAACCGGCATTGCGTTAATCTTTTTCAAGTGGAGTGTTAAAACATCAGTTCTGCAATTGTTGCATGAACACACCAGGAAAACCTTCTAGTGACTGTCTGGAGGTGGCATTAGGGAGTAATGTTAACAGGCCGTAATTACATTGCTGAGGTTGCATGCACATTCTTTTTGCCATAGAACCCCTACACTAAACTGGTGGTTCTGATGCCTAAAATTTCCCTTTTAATATTTAATTTTATTTTTAATTTGTTATGGTGCTTAGAGCAATACTTCGAAATTGCTTGAGGAACAGAAGTGTTGACGAGTGTTGCAGGAAACATTGAATTCACGGTTGTAATAGGCTGAATGCACTTATTTAAATGTGCTTTTTAGCAGTCAAGATTAAAATTGTGATTCTGCTCTAGCAATAAAAACTAATAAATCCATTTGGTTCGAAGTATGCAAAACATTTTGGGAACCACTGGCTTGGTGTTTCCATTTCAGTGCTGCACAGCGTATAATGTAGAAGGGAATCTGAAAATATGCAGATGCTTGTTGATTGGGAATATTCTTATACAACACTTATTGTCTATTTTAAGTGTTCTAGAACTATATTTTGAAACTAGGTTTGGGGTACTTTGAACATATCTTAAGATGCATATCTATGTAGGGCTGTAGGTTAGAACCGAACTTGGTGTGGCTAGTGGCATCGGAATACTTTATTAGTTACTCACTTTTACAAGCTGTAGCATACACAGTAGTGTAGTAGTGATGCTGAGTTGTTCTCAAAACTTTATACAGCAATCCTCCACATTACTGTCCAGGTGTCTTAAAGGGCCATTTAAAGCACCATAACCACTATACTCTTATGGCTAACCTTGCAAATGTACTGTGCCAATATGCAGGATTGCATTGTATCTTTTTAGTACAAGATTTACACAATTTGTTAAAATCGTAATATAATCATTGGGACAAAAAATGCATTAACACAAAAGGTCAAAGGTGTGCTTTCTTTTTTTTTTTGTCTTTTTACTCTATCGAACATTGACATTTTGTTTTCTTTGTAGTTGTCATTCTTGCGTAGTATCAGCTCTAGTGACCAGTTACGGGAAGAGGATCGGATGGCTCTAGAAAACCTCTTGGCAACAGTGCCCCAGGCCAAACCAGGGAAGAGCAGTAATCATGACAACACCCCTTACAGCACTCCTCAGCTCTCCCCTGCAACCACACCAGCTTGTAAGAAAAACCGGCTACCTATAGGTAAGGGTTTTCATTCTTATTGCAAAAGATTTGATCTGTGAAACTGCTTACGTCTTTTAAAGTGGTCCATGAATTAAGACTGGCCACCTGAACTGAAATTTTGACCAGAATATTGTTCCCTATACAGTTGTTGTTTGTTTGGCCTGTTCACACTTTCCAACCACTCAAGGCTATGATTTACATTGTGTTCTACATGCTCTGATCAGGAAATAGAAAGTTACACAATTTTGGCCAGTATTTCTGTAGGCAGGGTAAAGCACTGCAATTTTTATAAAGTATTTGGATTGAAAACTGGCTTCAAGTTTTACTATAACACTTTTCCGATGGGGGACCTTTCTGGTGCAATACACCCTATTGGGCGCTGCAGAGAAGGTCCTCCTTTCAGTTTGCTGTAAAACATGCCAAAAAATAATAAAAAAAAAAAATAAATATATATATATATATATATATATATATATATATATATATATATATATATATATATATATATATATATATATATATATATATATATGTATATTCTCTGCTCTCCTGATGTCACTGGGTTTGAGCACAGTTCATTCATAAAGCTTCTCATAGAGAAGCCTGTGATTGAGTTATTTTCCAAGCTCAGCGTGCATGCGTTTGCTCTGGAACTGCGAGGTTTGGGGGAGGAGGGGGAAACGAAAGTGGGATGGAGCACCCACAGGTAGGTAGGGTGGGAGGGGAGAGCTAGCAACCCCTTGCAGATTTTAATGTCTGTCGGAGTGCACAGCACATGGAAAACAGACAAAATTTATGCACAGAATCAACATTGACTGCACAGAACAGAGTTCTGACTCCTACCATCATGACCACTGTAAATCAATGAAGTAGTCATGGTGGTTGGAGTTAAATGTATTTTAAAGGAACACTAGTATCGCCAAAACCACTTTAGATTAATGAGGCTGTTTTAGTGTATAGATCATACCTCTCAGGTTTTATTGCTCAATTCACTGCCATTTAGGAGTTAAATCACTTTATTTCTGTTAATGCATCCCTTGTCACACCTCCCTTGGCTATGATTGTCACAGCCTGCATGAAAAATAAACTGGTTTCCCTTTCATTCAGATGTAATTTACCTTAAACAAATGTATCTCTTGCAATGGTCTAGCAAGCTACTAACATAGCAGGGGATAAGAAAATCTAAATCTAAAACATCTAAACAGAACTTGCAATAAAGGAAGGATAAACTTTAGATGACTCTTCACAGGAAGTGTTTAGGAAGGCTGTGCAAGTCACATGCAGGGAGGTGTGACTGGGGTGCATAAACAAAGTGTTTTAACTCCTAAATGGCAGAGAATTGAGCAGTGAGACTGCAGAGGCATCTTCTATACACCAAAACTGCTTCATTAAGCTGTTTTGGTTACTACAGTGTCTGTTTAACGATGTCCTGTTCTCAAACCGTAAATGCTTATAAGACTCCTTGGGTATTTTAATGGTCATGTGATTTTTGTGGTCGGTAATGCCTATTTTTATTTATTTTGTAAAAGAGAAAAAAAAAAAAAAATACTAGGACTGCACTATAAATACAGTGGGTGAATAACTGTATTAAAGGACCACTATAGTGCCAGGAAAACATACTCGTTTTCCTGGCACTATAGGGCCCTGAGGGTGCCCCCACCCTCAGGGTCCCCCTCCCGCCCGGCTCTGGAAGGGGGAAAAACGTACCTTTTTCCAGCGCTGGGCGGAGAGCTCTCTGCCTCCTCTCCGCCTCCGATCCGCCCCGCCGGCTGAATGCGCACGCGCGGCAAGAGCTGCGCGCGCATTCAGCCGGTCTCATAGGAAAGCATTTACAATGTTTTCCTATGGACGCTGGCGTGCTCTCACTGTGAAAATCACAGTGAGAAGCACGCAAGCGCCTCTAGTGGCTGTCAATGAGACAGCCACTAGAGGATTAGGGGGAAGGCTTAACCCATTCATAAACATAGCAGTTTCTCTGAAACTGCTATGTTTATTAAAAAATGGGTTAACCCTAGAAGGACCTGGCACCCAGACCACTTCATTAAGCTGAAGTGGTCTGGGTGTCTAGAGTGGTCCTTTAAGTCCCCAGAACGGCAAACCGTTCTGCCCTTAATACTAGCAATAGGAAATTTAATCTCCGATGAAATCTGTTGGTATGCACTGGAACATGAAATGGTGGAAAGGGAGACACAAAATACTGCTAATAGCGTAACAACGTTAAAACTTTAGAATATTTATTAAAAGAATTGGACTCTCACATTTTAACAAGAGGTTACCGGTCTATCACAGGATGTAGCATACATGGACTCTGAAGGTTTCCTTCTCAATGCTCTGAGTTTTGCGTGTTTTTAATTTAAGTGACCGCTGGTTTTTCTGTTCCCTCACGTGGCAATCCACTCTATTATGCGAAATAGTGTTGCCAAACAGGACTGCTGCCCCTGGAGGTACTTTAGCTACATTATATCAACCAGCACATTATTTTAGACTACAGTGCTCCTAGGGCTGAGAAAACCTCCTACACTGCTACCAATTTTTGTCATTGGGTTCGAGTGAAAAAACAAACCAAAAAATCTTTCTTGTGTCCATCGACCCTACCTTTTTGTCGCTTGGCTGATCACGATCTTTCAGTACTTCTCTAATTAAAAGGAGATCTAGAAACTGGCTAGTAACACAAAAGCAAAATTACTAAAATGAAACCGAAAGGGCCTGTCGACATGAAAGATTGAAGTTGTGTAGAAAGCTAAATGTGATCTAATACTTAAGACTTTAAACCAAAACACTTGTGATTGTTAACTAAAAGTCCTGTGGATTGACTTGCCATGGTGCTCTTCATTTTTGTGTCTTTCTGCAAGCGAGAGCCCGATATAGGCAAGCCACCTAAATGCTGGGTTTTCACTATATGGTCAGGAATACAGGTTTGTGATCCTGACTCTATAGTGCCCTTTTAAGCCAAATAACCCTTTCATAAGAGCTTGTTAAAGAGGTTGCTTGTTCTTGTATCATTTTGAAAGTTACTTTTCGTTTAACTTTTCGTTTCCTTTAAATTATATTGTTAGCATTGTGCTAATTTAGAAAACACATAAAACTTCATTAAAAATGCATTCTGCCCCAACTGTGTAAAGCTTAAAAAAGGTTTCTGTTTAATAAATCGCACACTTTTATCCCAACTTAATGATTTCAATAATTTAAGGGTTGAATTAAACAATTATGCAAAAACATTTAAATAGAGAAAGCATACATTGAAGAGGGGATACAGTGTTTCTGTTTCCTTCTCGTCAGCAACTTTTTGCCTGACTGTGCCCAGACTGAACTGGATATTGAAGTAATTTGCCAAATCTTGCAACAGGTGGTCCACGGACCGGCACCAGTCTGCAAGAATTTATTGCCAGTTCGCAAAAGGTTTTTCACGATTATACCGCTACAGTGTAGCGATAGTTGGGTGAAAGCTTTCACGGACCGGCAATAAATTGATGCACAATATTTCCCTGGTGCTATGAACTCAAGGAACCACGCCAATCTCAAACCCATCTCCTGTTACTCTTCCTCTAAATACTCATTCAATACTGCCCTCTGGAATGCACGCTCTGTTCGCAATATTACAAAATCCACTGCTGTTCATGACCTCTTCATCTCTCATTCCTTGGATTTACTAGCCTTAACAGAAACTTCGCTCTACCCCTCTGATACTTCTACCCCTTCATCTTTATCCTTTGGTGGCCTTCAACTTACCCACAACCCAAGACACTCTGAATGTAAAGGTGGTGTAGGGTTTCTCCTCTCACCTCACTGCTCCTTCAAATCTCTACCCAGCCCTCCATCCCTTTCTTTCTCATCATTCAATTCACCTTTTCAAACCCTTCTCTAACATTGCTAATATTTATTGCCCCCCTGGTCCCCCTCTCATTTTCCTTGACCACTCTGCTACCTGCCTACCCTATTTTCTCTCTTCTAATATTCCATCCCTAATTCTCGGGACTTCAATATTCCCAATAACCCACCTTTGACCTCAGCAGCCTCTAAACTACTTTCAATTACTTCCTCCCTCGGGCTATCACAGTGGGCTAATTCTTCCACCCATGTAGCTGGCAATACCCTCGACCTCATCTCCTCTTATGCATGTACAGTATCTAATATCCACAACACTCCATTTCCTCTCTCTGATCACCACCTCTTATTGTTTGCTCTCGAGTACCCCCTCACCCAACAACCTCAGCCTAATCCCCCTCAACTCAGGAGGAACTTTAATTCTATTGACCTCCAGCAGCTGTCGGCTGATATTGATTCACAACTGCTATCCTTCCCTCTCCTGTCCCTCACTGGCTATCTCCACAAATAACACTACCCTCACCTCTGCCTTGAAGCTGCAGCCCCGCTTCAAACATGCACCTCAAGGAGGGCATGCCCCAAACAGTGGCATAATAAATCAACAAGCTACCTGCAAAGATGCTCGCACCCAGTCACTTTCTCCATTATAGATTCATATTGTGTTCATACAGCGCAACCCTCGCCAAACAGTCTTACTTTTCCTTTCTCATTAGTTTATTCTCCCGCAATCCTAGGCACCTTTAACTCTTCTTCAGCCCTCTGTGGCCACCCACCACCTAACCTTACAGCCGATAGCTTTGCATGTTACTTTATCGACAAGATTGAACATCTAAGGAAAGAATTCTCCCCACCCTGCCTTTCTTTCTCAACCACACGTAGATCATGCCTTTCCTACCCTTTAGACTTTCTCCCTGGCTACTGAACAAGTGGTAGCTGCACTTCTCCTTTCCTCTCGCCCCACCACCTGCCCGCTCAGTCCTATCTGATCTCTCTGCCCTTGTCTTGCGACTTATTTAACACACATCTTCATGGTCTCTCTCCTGGAATTGTTCCTGCTGACCTTAAACATGCCACTGTAGTACCTATTCTGAAAATAAAAATCTCTTGACCCGTCCTCCCCCTCTATCGTCCCATATCCCTGCTCTCTTTTTCCTCAAAGCTTCTGGAAAGACTTGTCTTTACCCGTATGTGTCTCTTCCTTAATTCCAACTCTCTCCGTGACCCTCTTCAATCTGGCTTCTGCCCTCTCCACTCTGAGACTGCACTTATCAAAGTTACTAACGACCTAATCTCAGCTAAATCCAAAGGCTACTACTTTATACTAATTCTTCTTGACACGTCCTGCAACGTGTCACTGCTTGCCTTTCTTCCATCTCTGACTGGATGTCCTCCCGCTTTCTGAAACTCTGAGCTTGTCTTTCCTCCTCCTATTACTGATCCTCATTTCACTCTTGCTTCAAATTAGTGTTATCCACATAACTCCATCCTTGCATGCGTGCTGTCTTGCGTCCAACTTTATTCTGGCCTCATCTTTGAGCCTCACATCCAGTATGTTGGCAAATCATGTAGAGTCCATCTTAAAAGCATAGCCCGCATCCGTCCCTTTCTTAAGCAAGATGCTACTAATGAGCTTGTCCATGCTCTAGTAATTTCCAGCATGGATTATTGTAACCCTCTCCCAATTGATCTTCCCAAAAGCCGTATTGCCCTGCTACAGTCTGTAATGAATGTTGCCGCCAGACTGATTTTCCTCTCTAGTTGGTCCTCTCACACCTCACTCCTCTCAGTCCTTGCATTGGCTTCCTGTATCTTATTTAAGTCAATTCAAAGTGCTAACCCATACCTATAAAGCACTGAACAATTATAGCCCCCCCCTTTTTTTATTTATTTATTTATTTATTTATTTATTTTTTCACAGATCCATATGTATTCCCCTTCTCGGTATCTCCGCTCTGCCGGTGACCTTCTCTTTTCCACTGCTTGCACCTGTACGGCCAACTCATGCTTGCAGGATATCTTGCGAGTGGCTCCCTTCCTATGGAATAGCCTGCCTACCGCCATCAGACTCTCATCTAGTCTTGCATCTTTTAAGAAGTGGCTTAAAACCCATCTCTTTAGGAAAGCTTATGGCCTCCTAGAGTAATCTCTACCTTACATACCGGTCTCTTGCTCTCTCCTAAAGGGCAGCATTTTGCTCTCTTCTCCAGCTCTGATTCACTCCCACCTCATGTAATTGCTATTTCCTGTCCTAATGAGATTTATACCCCACTTCCTATAGACTGTAAGCTCCTTTGAGCAGGGTCTTCTACAACCTATCGTTCCTGTAAGTTTTCTTGTAATTGTCCTATTTATAGTTAAATGCCGCCTCTCTTAATATTGTAAAGCGCTACGGAATCTGTTGGCGCTATACAAATGGCAATAATAGCACCGGGAACTGTGCCTCACTCTCCTCTGCAGGACTGGAGATCAGAGGACTCTCTCTGGCCCGCTAGCACTGTAATGCTGACAGCCAGCAGAGGAGGGAGAGAGGACCCAGGGGAGCTCTAACCTGCAGCTCCGCCGGGTTCTCCTCTCATGAGCTTGGAGCGTTGCCGCGGTTACCACTGCAATGCTCTTAATCTTGCGAGAGTGAACTCTAGCCTGAGCTGCTAGAGTTTACTCTCACCACTTGGACCATCAGGTATTGCTACTATCCTCCCTCCTTGGCAATGATAAGCAGGGACAGGGGGGGGAAAATAAAAATTATATATTTTTTTTAATAGAAATTTTGTTTCATATTTATCAATCTTTCCTCCAACTCCAGACACACAATAATTCTCCCTGTTACACGCTACACACACTGCAATATATATATATATATATATATATATATACACACACACCATTGTTTTCTTTTTTTATTTCTGGCTGATGCTGGTCTGCAAAATATTTCTCCTATTTTTGCTGGGCCACGGGTGTTGAAAGGTTGCAGAACACTGCTCTAGACTGTAAGCTTGTTTGAGCAGGGTCTTCTTCAACCTAGTGTTCCTGTAAGTTTTTATAATCAGTTGTCCCATTTATTGTTCTAGGTTATTTTCAGTGGATAACTCAGTGATGTAATTTCTAGCAAGATTACTGTTCTTGGCGAAGTAGTCTGGGTGCAGTGGTCTTTAGTTTTAATGTAAAACACTGTTGTTTTTATTAGTACAGCATTGTTTACATTTAAAGGGTTACACATCTTCCTGATACACTAGAGACACTTCTGATTGCTGTATACTCTGGCACAAACTGAAATGGGAGGAGGGGGGGGATGGCGAACAGTGAGGGTTTGAAAAGACTTTAGTGTATATGTGTATATGTATGTCTATGGAGTAGTGATTACAAAAATATGGGGGGGGGAGGGGGGGAGAGAGTGTGTTCAGTTCAGTCTGCCTCTAGAAAACCATTTCTTGGAGAATAACATCCCTTGCAACGAAGAAGATAATTCTTGAATATCCTCTTACTTGATGCGTGCAGTGTGTGTGCACCACATGTACAAGTTGGGCAGAACTGACACTTTAAAGGAGGAAGCAGAAACTCTTTGTTTGTGTCAGAGAGCCATAGGTCTGGCTTATAACTGCAGCAATGTGTACCTGTTGTTGCTCTCATAAGTCATTCTCGGCAGGGAGAGTTGGTCTCTGCATCCTATAGATGTATATAGTTGACTGTTCTATTTTAGTAATTATTTAAGTAATTTTCTTTGGTTAAGATTTTAATTATTTAAGTAATTTTCTTTGTTGGTGAAGATTTTAACATCCTTAAACGTACTACTATTCTAACAGGTTATTTTGAAATTTATATTTACTTTGCAATGTGTTGCGGATTACTCTGGTACTTCCTTTCTGCCTAGTGCCAAGTATTGCCCACATGGAAGTGTAAAAAAATAAATATGCTAATCTAAGTTAAATTGTTACATGCTGCAGAATAGGCTGGTGTGATGCGAAGTGCCAAAAATAATGCTTACTCCATCCTGTTCAGCTATCACAATCTGTTTCGTTACCTTTTTATGCTGTGTTGGTAACTTGGGTATTAAGGCCAGTGGTTACCATGGCAACTGGTGAAAAAAAAAAAAAGCCCTGTTTTGCCAAAAAGAAACTCCTGTTTTTCCTGTATGAGTACATTTTAGTTAAGCGTACATCTGAGGTGTTGGTTACTGACCTTATCTTGTGGTCAAGTTAATTTGTTGGTTTGGTTTAAAAGTTAAAAAACAAAATTGCTTCAAACATCCTAACTGTAGCGATTTATTCACTACACAGATAACAAACTTTATAGAAAACAAATTTGGGGAGAAAAAAATAAAACCTAAAGCTCTGCTGTATTAGTCTTTTATTTCTTAAGTCTGTTTTGGAAAAAGTGTTTTAATTTACAACTATTTTGGTAATCTTCCTATTTGATACACTGAGTGTCTGACATTCTCATATTCACTATATGTTGCATTAAAATTATTGTGAGGGCTCTGCAAATGATATCGCTCTACTTTCTCTCTCTGCACTGGGAATAATGAAACCCCCAGGGCAGCAACTAGCAGCAATGACGGTCTGGGACACATCTGCCTCGAATATCACCGCTCACATTAACCTGGTGACCCCTTTTGGTGGGTAACTAGTCACAGAAGGAGCTGACCCATTATGTGGTGTGCCTAAGCTTGGTAGAAAAGACTTGACTAATAATTTTATATTGTGGTACCCTGACACTGTGGTTTTTATCATTGGAACATACCACCAGCAACCAGTTATTTACATATATTATTTAACCATTTTGTTTCATATGAGACCATAATGATAGGTCTTTTTTTTATTTTTTTTTATTTTTTCAAATTTATTTTCTTTCTGTAAATCCTTGTACTGATTGCTTTGAAGATCAATGAAAACATTCTTAAATGTCATGCATATGAAATTTTCAAAGCATTCAAGTGGCAACATGTAACAACAAAAACTCTGAAAACTCATCATGCAACCCTATTAAACAGGAGGTGTGTTCGTTTTATGTCAAATGCTCACAAACAAGAGCCATCATAAAACAATATAAAAAAACAAATCCATTCTAGCAGTATTAAATGTAAAATAATTCAGTAATGCAATCCTCTGCTATAGACTGGACGGGGCTAAACTAGTGCCCACCAGATAATGGTTTTCATTTTTTGTTCTCCTTATTCACATTAATAATGCGCTCTTAAAGCCAAGGCTAACTGTGTTGTGAAGAAGGTCTAGTACTCTCTCAGATCTAGGAATGTGAATTTCAGTGTTCCTGTTATGGAGATGCACTAGCAGACACCAATCTGAAATGTAGAACAGAGGCCAGCGTTGCGTACTGGCTTCCATATCTAAACCTGTTTCATGGCACCCAATTTTCTCATAGGCGCAAATTTAATTTCTGATCTACACACTATGAAGTGCTGTTACCAAGCTTGGGCCACATTTCTTGGTTTGTGTTCAATAAGATCAATATCCATCCATCATTTGCATGGCTCTTTTGGTTTTTGTTTTCTCTATATGCAGTATTATATTTTCTATTTTAATGTGTTATTGCATAGATTTAGACAAGATTACCTTGCTTGACTTGAAAATCATGAAATCTTGTGTACAAAAGTGTCTCTAGGGTAACATATTTAACTGCATAAACAATTGTGCATTTTAGCTTGTCACAATTTTTCTTGCAACCTCATTTACTGCAAAGTGTATATGACCCTTTCCTTTGACTAGTGTTCAATCAGTGTTTCATTTTGGCTTTCCATATTGCACACTTTATTCTTCTACATTCTCCTATATTTTGCGGCCTGTCTCCAGCATATTGCATGATCACATTTCAGTAATGGTAACTATTAAATATTGCTGTTCATGTTTTATTGCCATTTGCTGCTTGGGGCCTCATGTCTCTCTCAGTACTACATTTATTTATTTTTAATTCAAACAAACTGTTGGTATCTTCTTGAGGTACTTATTAATTCACTTTTTTTTTTTTTTTTAAGTTACTCGGAGCAGGAGTAAAACCAGCCTTCTGGATGCAGATCATGAAGGCTCCCCACAGGAAGTCTCCTCACAAGGACAACCTGAGGAGGTCCTGGTCATCTCATTAGGGACTGGTCCACAGCTGACTCCAGGCATGATGTCCGAAAATGAGGTAACTCCATTATCGTTGGGTTAATATAATAAGAGTATAATCGTGAACAATGCACTCTGTCTGCAAAAGGTTTAAACATGCTCTCATAGCATAGTTATTTAACAAAGTCAATCTCAATTTAGAGAAGACAGTGTCTGAGACCTCCAACACCGGGAAAACTTAAAGGGATACTATAGTCACCTGAACAACTTCAGCTTAATGAGGTTGTTCAGGTGAGTGCTGCAGCCTTTTTCTTGTTAGCACTGTATTTTCTGAGAAAATACAGTGTTTACATTGGAAGCTTGGAACACCTCTTGTTGCAGTCAATCAGACTGCCACCAGAGGGACTTCCGAGTTCAGAAGCTCTAAAAAGGCTTCATTCACGTCTGACGTATTCACGCATGGGTGAATACTTCAGACGTGCTATCAGCACACAAAGCTCTGTGAACGCGCTTTGTGTGCTGAGGCTGTCAGCACTGCGTGGGAGTGGCTTGAGCTGACAGGCTGAAGACCGAAGAGGAGGAGGGGAGGATTCAAACTGTAAGTAAACTTATTTAGTTAGTGTGGATGGATATGGATGATGGGGGATGGATGGGGATGGGATGGATATGGATGGAAAGTGTGTATGTCTAATCTTTTACTATTTGTGTGTTTGCATAGAAACACTATATAGAGAGATCTCTATATATAGTGTTTATATGCAAACACAGTTTGGCTGAGGAGGGGGGTGGGTATAGAAAGCGAGCTGAGCGGTCAGTCAGACAGCTCAGCTTGCGAACCCGCATTCCTCGCACATGCACGGTTGAGCGCTGAGTTTCTTCATAGGGCGGCATTCAATGCCGCTCTATGAAGAATGCGATTGGTGCAGCGTGAAACCGCGCATGCGCACCACATCGCGATGACGCTTCTCAAGGAGAAGCGTTCTATTGGGCCATGCGATTTCGTCATTTTGCCGATAAAGGTAGCGTGGCCTAGCGGAGAGCTCGGCGCTGGAAAGTGTTTTTTTTTTTTTTTTATTTTTTTTTTATATTATTAAAACGTACTGTTTTTTTTATTTTTTTATTTTTTTTATGACAAGTTCATATTAAAGTAAGAAAGAAGGCTGGGGGACCTGTCTTTCTTGCTTTTTATGTTGACTATAGTGTCCCTTTAACTGGTTAAACGCCAAAGTCTAGAACACAGTACCTGATTGCTCTGCCCCCTCCACTTCCTCTTAAGGTTGGCAGCTACAGTCATGAAGATGAAACCTCAGATGGCCTCAGGTGCAGCTGATAATCACCTATCACTAGCACCCCATTCAGAAGGGTGAGTGAAAAAAATATGCAACCCCCATTCTCTTCTGAATGGGGGTGCAAGTGAACGGCTGAGAGGAAGCTTCAAATTTTTATTAGGAAGGACAGGGGCTGCCCAATTGGGCAGTGTGTTCCATCCTTTAAGGGTTAAGCAGTTTAATGGTTTAACCAAATTAGGTAAGACTCTGCTCGGTGCCTCCTTGTACCATAACCACTTAATTGCACTAATGCCCAGAAGGATCCTTTTTAACAGTCTTAAAGTATGTTAATTTTTTTTTTTTTTTCAAGCATTTGCTCTTGTGAGTTTGTATATTTTTCTTTCAGGCATTAAATAATTTATAATTAATTGTGAATGTCTGTTCACCCATGCAAACACACATTGCTGCATACAGGAATGCAGACACTAAGAGGGAGGTCGTTTAATGATTGATGAAATTAATGTTCTTGAGTTGTGTTTATATGTCATGATCAGAAGCTTTAGAGTCCTCTTCAAACCGGTTTAAATGACAAACTGAATATCCTCACACAGTGCTATGGTTAATGCTTTAATTTTACACAATTTAAAGTCCTAACTGCTTCTGTAAGCAGGAAAGCACTATTTGATACATTTAAATATTTTAAAGGGTTATGATGGCAAAAGTGCCCTTGCCTGGTTCCCTGGTAAAGGGAAAATCTTTAAGTAACAGCTTGCCCCTTTACCTGGGTCTCTGAATGTAAAAAAAACAAAACAAACATTTTCTTTAGACACAATCTCCTTCCTTTCAAGGTGGTGTTTTTTTTTTTTTTTTTTTTATTCATTCCCCCACCCCCCGAGAATCTGTACAGATGTGTAAACGGCAATTGGATAAATACTTGCAAAAAAATCAATATTCAGGGATATTATTTTTAATTGGGTAATGTCTTCTTGATCCAAGGATATATATGATCAATAAGTTTCCTAGTTTGTTGCAAAATTGGAAGCACTTCAAACTGTAGTTTTTTTGCCTTTTAGATCTGCAGCAAAAACAAATGAGAAGCTGAATTTAATGGTCACATCTCTTTTCAGCCTATGTAACATTGGATCTGTCCTACTTGTGACCGTTTATACATGTGCTAAATTCAGTAGGGGCAGAAACGCCCCTATCACTGGCAGCCACACAGATTGTTCCACAGTTTTCTCAGTGAGAATCATCTGATTGCAGTGTTCCCGCCCTCCCCCTAACTCACACTGAAATTCTGTACTAGATTAGGGTTAGGGCTTGCAAAGACTGCAGACATCCTGTTTGTATGCCCACTAAATTGTTTATTAAAAAATAAATAAAAAAAAATTCAATAGAATGTGAACAATTTAATAGTTCTTAAGACGTGAGCCAGGAATAATGCGCAACAAATGTATAGGTCATCACAAAGAAAAAACAAAACAAAGTGGGGGGGTGGGGTAGGTGTTTACGCCATTAAATATATACCACATTGTGTATGTTCAGTTAATATAAATAATCATGCATATTTTTAAATGGTATCCAAATCCATGTGGGATTTCCCATGACTGTTGTGTGTTTTGCACTAACGTTGTCATGTGAAAATTAGGGAACCATCTGTTTATGTTCAGATATTGCAGACACATGTACATGCCTAAACTCCTCTATAATACTAAGATTATCTGGTTATCACCTATATATTCAAGTTAGACTATAGAACCAGTACAAATAGATTTGTGCTCTAAAGCCTTTCCATTCATGATTTTATTCCCCAAACCTCCCTATTCTCTGAGTGAATGGACGATCCATGTATATTATTGTACTTGAGGTATATTCTGTAAGTGTTATTAGTGTGTCTTCGTGAATGTAAATCTATTTAATACAGTAAAATCCCCAAATGAAGGAAGATCAGCTTTGACCTTTTGTTCTAGAGAAGTGACAGTTGTCGACAGACATTGTGGGTAACTTTTCCCACAGGGGCTTATGGATCCATAATTTTTAGGTGTAGTCTTTAACATATGACTTGACCAATGGCCTTTTAGTATTTAACTCTTTAAGGACCAATGATGGTATGTCATTGTTAAACAATCATATCTGGTTCTTAAATTCTTTAAGAGCCAGACTGTTTGATGGCAAAGTGGAATATTTAGCCTTTATGTAGTTAATGCCATGTAAACAAGGGATTATTTATTAAAGCGGCACAGTCTTCTCTCCCTCGGTCAGGATCTGTTAATTTCTTCCTATTTGTTCTATTTTTTTTTTTTTTTTCAAACATAAGACAAAGTAGAGACTACTTTGTCTTATGGAGGTTTCCTACACTTGACCATCGGAGGAGAAAAGTGTGCTTAGTTTCCGGTGATCAAAGCAATTTTCACCTTTGATCTGTGATCTTGCGATGCTTCCTGTCAGTATTCCCGAACGTCCTGTCACGTAGAACGCCGGTGAAACTACAGAATTCCGTCCTAACAGAATGAGAACAGTTTGTTCATTCATGTTATGACGCAATTCGGGACTTTGTTCGGATCAGAATTTCATTCTAATGAATGAAACTCTGATCTGATTTGTGCTGCGGCTGCATCTTGCAATCTTAGTAGATCACTCCCTAATTCCCATGCTATCAGGGAGCTAGCTACCAAAACGCTGAAAGATCTAAATTGGTCTTTCAGCCACATTTGTCTAGTAAACAGTGAGACCCTAGTGTCCCCCCTTCCCGAGCACCCACTTGTGCTGTGTGAGTGGGGGGGGCCTATTAAACTGAACGGGGGACCTATTGCCCCCACCCCGAGTGGTGGTTGGGGGCCCTAAATTTATAATAAAAGGGGGCGGGGGGGAGGAGACACATCTATTGTCCTCCCACCCCTGAGCAGCGGTTGGGGGCCCTAAATAAAAAGGGGAGGTGTGGGGGGGTGGACCTATTGGCCTCCCCAGCCCCCACCCCTAAGCAGCGGGTAGGGGCCCTAAATGAAAATATTAACCCCCCCCCCAGGTGACTAGGGGTCCCCAAGCCCCTAGTCACCCCCCACCAAAAAAAAGGTAGGGGTTTATAAAAAAAATTTGGTGGTTGACTAGGGGCTTGGGGGTTAACATTTTAGTTTAGGGCACCCACCCGCCGCCCATGGCTGGGGGATACCACCCCTATTTTCAATTGGGGCCCCACCTGCCGGGACTGGGGGGAGCACAATAGAGCCCCCACCTGCACTCAGGGGGTGGGCCTAGGGGGGAGGACAATAGGTCCCCTCCCATTTTCTTTTTGTGCCTCCACCAGCAGCTCAGGGGTGGGGGCTGGGGGGGTTTGGGTCCTCCGTTCAGTTTAATAGCCCCCACTCGCATGGCATGGGAGGAAGGACACTTTATTTGGTTTTTTTTTTTATTCTAATTTAATTTTTTTTAAATTATTTTTGTATTGTGGCAGCAAAACCGTAAAATCGACAGTTGTCAAATATGCCACCGTTTTATAAAATAAATATAGTCTCAATTTTCAGTAAAATAAAAATTAATTCAAGTCGAAATATAGAAATGAAGTTATAAGTGCGGTAGGGACAGTGATTGTCATGAGCTCTGAGACTTCCCCTCTGTCTGTGTTCCGTACCCCGTGTCTCTTTTATGTATTCTAAAATACATAGTTGCCCCCTGTAGTGGTGCTCTCTATCCCCTGTCTGGGTCATTCTCTGTCCTGCCAATCTATTTTCCTCTGTCAGTTCCGATTTTAAGCAGGTATCATGCTGGGAGTTGTGGGGTCTTGGGCTGTAGGGGGCCGCGGGTGCATCCCTTGTCTAATCCTACGATTGTGCTCCTTATATCGCCTGAGCATCTCTGCTGAATATTTAGTCTGTGTGTACCCTATTCGTTTGTATGCCCTTGTGCCAGGTCATGCCACTCTGGAGATGGTGCTTTGCTCTTTTCTAATGGTAGTCCTTCCCCATCTCCCCTTGGGTCTCCCCTGTATCTCCCCCTCCGCCCATCTTTCCGTGGTTGAAGAATTTTTTTTAATTTTTTTTTTTATATCAGTGAGCAGCCACAGACCTGCCCCTGTGCAAGGTATAGCGAGTAGGGGCAGAATTTACTAATACGAAGTAATCTTTACTTAGTATTAGTAAACTTGGCTGAAAGACCAATTAAGGTCTTTCAGCCTTTTGGTCGATAACGCCCTAATTCCCACGGTATCGGGGAGTTATCTACTAAGCGGCTGCATCTTGCAGCCATGGCACAAATAGGATTGGAGTTTCATTCATTAGAATGAAATTCCAATCCGAACAAAGTCCCGAATTGCGTTATAACCTGAATCGTGAAACTGTTCTTATTCTGTTGGACATAATGCTGGCAAAACTACTGAATTTCGTCTTAAGTGACTGGACGAGCAGCACAGTTTCTGGCACTCTGCATTTAGAAGTTATGTGTCTCAAGTGAAGCAGTAAACTTTGGTTATATCCTTATGGAGTTGGCTAGTCTTGGCACAGGTTTATAAACTACTTTTCTTGTGATGGTCATGCAGATTTAGGGTGTTTACAAACCAGTGCAGTGACAAGGTTAGATATTAGTGCTCTAGTGTTTCTTGAATTCTGGAGGTCTGCATCTGATGCAATGCAAGTTTACAATCCACACCAATATCTACTAACATGAATGTATTTTTGTTGGTAAAGGTTCTAAATATGCAACTGGTTGATGGAGGACAGGCAGATGTCCCCGTTGATGACCCAAAGCTTCATGGGAAGCCCGATAAGACCTTGCGCTTCTCCCTGTGCAGTGATAATCTGGAAGGCATTTCAGAAGGTAAGTGTGTTTATAACAACAACAAAAAACATATTTTTGTGTGGATTTTCTACACTTTTCAACCCATATCTTTTTTTTTTTTTTTAAATCTGCCCTTAATAGACCAAGTTTAAAGCGGCACGGTCATGCTGAACCCACATTTCCCCTATTGTTTAGTCTTCTCTTTCTCTCTTAAAATCTTTTTATTTCTGATTTAGTTTTCTTAAAACATAAGACAAAGGGACTAGTTTGTCTTCTGAATGTTTCATATGCCTGACTTTTTGGATCAAAGGAGTTTTAAGTCTGCTTCATTTCCTGCGTCAGGGAGAGTACTTTCTTTGACACAGGAAATGGAGTTGATGTAAACTCAGTAAAGTCAAGCATATGAAAAATGTTTTAAGGAAAATTAGATCAGAAATAAAGAGAAGAAAAGAGGAAACAATGGGAGAAAGTACAATACTAGTGCAGGAACATAAAGGATCCATGATGTTTTGCTGCCACCTAGTGACACTTATTCATATTAACATCCTGTTGGGGGGAAAAAATGTGTAAATGTAGGCAACCAACACTGTAGCTATTTTTTTTATTATTATATAGTTGAAAGTATTGTATGGCTAAACCATATTTCAGTTTTAAAATAAACCACAAGGCCAGTAATGTGAAGTTGATAACACTGGGGCTATTTTGCAGACTGTGATTGTTTTTTTTTTTTTTGGGTGTTCGTAATTGAGCTAGTGGAAATCTATAACTGATATAGCAATTTCATGATTTGATCAGAAAACAAAACATAGTAAATGGCACTGTTATTTGCTGTCTCTCTCAGATATTAGAGGATGAATTTTTTTCTTGATGCTTCCACCTATTGGTTACTTGAAAAATCAGTCTAGTAACAATTCCAAGCAGATAGAATAGTTATAAAGAAAAATAAATCACATTTGTATTACACATAAATATAAAATATACAAATACTCTTAAACATAATGTATAAAGAGAAAAACTACTTAACTTAAGTAGACAGCTTCCCAAGATCACTTACCTGATGGTGACCTCTTACAAACGATATAATACAAAATATTAGGGATACAGCTGGAAATCTATGGCAAACGATCTAAACAAAACTATAAAGAAATTGAAAAGCAGTGCCCCTGCCACACTAATGCACTCACAGACTCCAAATGGTAAAAGCGCCTTGTATATAAATCTAGACTCTCCAGGAAACACAGGTCCCCCCCCAGGGTATACGAAATCAGGAATTCGATGGGTAGGTATAAACAATTTTTTTTTTCATGAAAATGAATAAAACTAGTAAGAACTCCCAGTCCTACGCGTTTCGTTTCCACAAATAGAAACTTCCTCAGGGACTGATGATTACAATAAAAACAAATTCATGACAATACAGTAAAAATACAGCCTACCCTTCCCTCTAAAGTTCTCCCTTAAATAGGGCTAGTCCTGATTTCCTCCTGGTGTTCAGCGATTAAAACGATCTTCTCAGCTGTGTCCTGTTAGAGACTGGTGATTCAAAATACGATCCGGCATAACACTTCCGGGTTGCGTTCCAGAATGTGTTTCAGTAGTACTTCCGTGCGTCTCACGATCTTCTTAACTTTATTGTTCAAACAAATGCACATTGGATAAGGTCCATCTGCTGCGCTTGTATCTAGATGGTAACAAAATTAGCTAAGTGTTTCACATGTAATACCAATTTGTGTTGGAAAATTTTCTATAAGGGAAAAAAAGGACTTTTAGCATTCTTCTCAATATACATCTCAAAAAAAGGACAAATTATAATCTATAGAAATCAAACAACTTGTCACAATAATACAAGACTTCGTGAATGACAAGGGATCACGTTTTCCCCAAAAATCATAAAAAAACATACCAAATCTATATCCACATTAAGACCCTGAGGTTCCAATGTTTTTAATTTGTGAATCCAAAAGGTTTCTCTTTGATAATTTTAATCTGTCCCCCTCCTCTCCAATGTGGATAGACTCTTTCAATACCTATACAAGAAAAACCCTTAAGATCCAAATTTTGGCATCTGTTACAGTGTAAAGGGATTAAGTGTTTTTCCAAGCTCTTCCTAATATTATTAGCATGCTCCAGAAACCTAATCTTCAGGGCTCTCTTGGTGCGTCCCACGTATTGTCTGCCGCACGGACACTGCAGTAAGTAAACCGCATAGTCCGTGCGGTAGCCCACGTGTGTCTTAATGGGAAACACTTCTCCTGTAGTTGTACTTTTGAAGAAATTGGTAGGCTTCAAACACATCGTGGAGCACGCTTTGTAACTACCACAACCCCTAAAACCTGCATTACTCGCATCAACTGTTGGTTTTATAGTTCTTATGTTCCTAATATAACTCTGTGCCAAAAGGTTTTTCAAATTTTGATTCTTTTAAAAAATAATTAATGGATTTGTGGGTAGAATTGTGCGCAAGATTGGATCTTGTAGGAGTATAGACCAATATTTGGCTAAACCCCTCTTAACTTTCCAATGGTTTTTATTATATTTTGTTACAAAGGCTCCTTGGAATTGAGTGTTTTCAGACTGGTCCCATTTGTCCATAAGTAGAGTATTCCTATCTTCCTCCCTAGCTAATCTTATCTCCTTATCGATATAGTTCTTATTATAGCCTTTTTGTAGTAGTTTTTTCCTTACATGTTCTGCCTGTCTCTCATAATCCTGAATGTTGGAACAGTTACGCCTCACACGAGTGAATTGGCTTCTCGCAATACCTCTAAGCCAAGGTTGGTGATGGCAACTCTTGCGATGAACGTAACTGTTACCTTCTGTTTGTTTGAAGAAACACTTTGAATTTATAATTTTGCTCTCCTTAAATAGTCACATCCCCAAAATTTTTTTTTTTTTTTTTTCCCATTCTGGGGTAAACTTTAAATTAAATGGGTTCTGATTAAGATATTCAACGAATGAATAAAATAATTGAGGTGAACCACTCCAGATGATCAACACATCATCTACAAAAACGCCACCATAGGACCAAGCTCGCCCTCCAGTCATGATCTGACCACACGAAGAGGTCCTCCCACCTCCTCATGTAAATGGTGGCATAACTTGGGGCGAACTTGGCTCCCATGGCAGTGCCTGTGATCTGCAAATAAACATAAATATAAACCTGCATGTCTTTTATTAAAAAAAATTAAAAAAAATCATATTAACTGCAATTTGAGGAAGGCAAAGCTATTCTATCACAATTACCCTTGCACCCTCTATTGATGGTGATAATGAGTGACACATAATGAGTGGGGGAAAAAAAGAGCAAAACAATAAATGCTGCCTCAAAGATTGGCAATGAGCACCAGCTAAAACAGTGTCCTTTTCTCCCTTGCAGCGCATCAAGAATTCTGATCTTGGCCAATCTAATGCTTTCCCATAGCAATGCATTGAGATATTAGTGCACACATGTGGCAAAATACTGTGCTGCACCAATTAAATTTGCCCTGTGAGACCATCTGATTGAGAAAGAGGTTTCACTCTGCTGTTTCAGCAAAATCACTTCTAGTGGCTGTCAGAGTGACAACCATTAAAGGCATTTAAACCCTGCAATGCAAACATCTTAAAATGACAGGGACATAGCACTCAGGCCACTTTATATGCACCAAGAACACTGTTTTATGAGTCCCTTTTTGCTTTCTTTGCATTGCAAGTGTTAGAGGCTTGTGGTTCAGCATTTTGCAAATGTCTTAAAACATTGCAATAAAATAATTGAGATGAGCAAATAGTCTTACAATCCTGCACCCTGTCTGTCTTAACTGCTGTGTTGAGTAACTTACCGAATAGTGGTTTCCACCGTGAATATGAACTCGCTGTTTGGATCCATAAAGTGTATAAAACAAGTTTTTCTCTTTTGGAGGAATTCGGTGTTTTTTCACTTTTAGTTTGCTCTTTGGATGCTTAATGGTGGAAAGGGTAGAGCCTGCAACTGATTGCCAGTGAAAATACTGTGCTTAAATACTGCATTTACCATAAATAACCTATTTTTCTAAATGCGATTTTTAAGAGACAAACCGCTAAATCAGCCACGTAGTGCAAGATTATGACCACATTTATACTAAACTGGTAATTTTGTAGAATTATCAGGTTATTTGTAAATCTTCAGCTAAAGTAGCTGGGCTGGAAAGATGGCAGAATTTTGTAATGTTTTTAATTTCTGTCATGTTGACTTAACCTTCTGTTGGGGTTTGGTTAACAGGGGTGCTGGCACTGGCAGCAATCACCATAAAGTAGAAACCCAAATGCAAAGACAAACCACAATATGCAATAAGATAAAATGGAAAAACATTTGTCATCTAAAATTATGCTCTTGCAGTTACTACAAAGATGCAAAACAAATCATACAGGGAAACTTGGAACAAAAGGTAGCAGGCTGACCTCTTGGACACTGGCCTTCAGGAGATGGGGCAGGCTTCCTGGGTAGTGAGCAGGAGACAGGAAACTGGGAGCAAGGTCTTGGACCTTCAGGATACAGATGAGGGAAGCAAATTCAAATTTGAACCCAATAGAAGGAACTGCGACCCAAGAAGCGGCAAGGCTATAGGTTAAATAGGGAGATTATTATTAACAGACTGTGAGCAGTTGGATCTCTTCAGTCTTGATGCACGACAGCACAGCAAGGTAAAGTTACTGTGAGGTACTGCACCTGACTAAAGAGATCAGAAAACGTATTACATGGAATCCTGACACTTTCCCAATTCTCTTGTCAAGTCCTATGAATTCTTTCAAAAATGGCGATCGGAGCCGCACTCAATCCCAGCAGGCACCCGGTGCTCTGGACATGACAAAGCAGCACAAGAAATTCTCCAGATACTCAAGGAGTTAAAGCCGCAGGCAGTTTTAATAGAACAAATGGTGCAGCAACGTTTCGACCTGCTAAGAGGTCTTTGGCAAGCTAACCCCACAAGGCAAATGTAAGTGTGTGTATCTCAAACAGTGCAAAATATGGTTGTTTATTTTGCAGTTTGGTGTGTGTGTCAAAATACCAGAGTATTGCAGTATGCAATGATACCTTTTTTTATTGGACTAACATAATATTTAAAAGACAAGCTTTTGAGAGTTTTCCTCTCTTCCTCAGGTCTGAAGCCTACTGATCAATCTGATAGGTATCATTGCATACTGCAATACTCTGGTATTTTGTCATCTTGTCTACAGGACTAATACGGCTTATCCAATCTAAAATATATATATGCCTTATGGGATTAGCTTGACAAAGACCTCTTGGCAGGTCGAAATGTTGCTGCACCTTTTGTTCTATTAAAATTGCCTGTGGCTTTAACACCTGGAGAATTTCTTGTGTTGCTTTGTCATCAGAATTTTTAGCTTTAATGGCTACTATAACCCTTTTCTCAACAATGTTTAGCTTTATTATGCCATTTTGGACCCTATTGATCTTGCCTACTACCTCTTTAATTAAAAACCCATTAAATATATTAAACGCTGAATCCATTGCTAGCGATGTCGTCCTTGCTTTGCTTCTATGCCCTGTCGTCACACCATGTTATCAGTGCTCCAATCAACCACTTCTCACTGCAGAAGCATTTGATTGGACCGTTGCATGCACACAGTTTGTGCCTGTGAGAGAGGGCTTTACATGTAAATGACAGATGTAATTTTTGCACAGAATTGATATTCGACAGCCTGCAACAGAAGTGGTGTATCTAGCTCTCAGCACAAAAGGCACATTTCTCTGTATGTGCAGAGTTTCAAGCTGTAATGTTGCAAATACAGACTCCAATCCCCATGACCACTTCTAAAAGCAAAAGTGGTCATGGTGGTTGGAGTAACATTGTGGTTTCTATTTCTCAGATTTGTTGCGAGCTGTAAGTGGGCCCCTTAACCTAAAATAAACATAACTTTTATCAGCATAAAATTAAGTTTGTGTTTAACATAATAAATAGTAGAGGAAGCATCATTGAGATAAATATTTTGTGATTTGGTTGGAAATGCTATTAAAGCAGAAGAGGAAAATCCGTGTTCAACAGGTCCCTCAAACCGTTCCAATTCTGTCTCATCCCTGGATCTGGAAGGCGAATCTGTTTCTGAACTGGGAGCTGGACCTTCTGGGAGTAATGGAGTGGAAGCACTACAGCTTCTTGAACATGAGCAAGGTAAGGCATGGCTACTACAGCTCTACTAACAGTAAGCACATGGCAACTTTTCTGAAATATTAAATATTTTACTGGGATTAATGATCTAAGAGTTGTGCACTGAAATGGTAGTTACAGACAGATGGATATCCAATGATGTAGCAGGGCCCAGGGGTACCATATAGCTCGATAGTAACCCATTCCTCTGTTAATCTACTGGAGGAAAGTGAATCTATGTTTACTATAGCACGTATTCTCTGCTTCGTCTCCCCCCTCTAAACCAAGAATTGGTGTTTACAGGATGCAATTTCCAAATTTGCTTGTTCATTCTGCATTGTGCAATCTCTATAGCTGCAAGTTTATAACTATGCAGAATATTCAAGATCCCAATGTCCAAATAGTTATTCTTTAACAAATGTATTTTTTGTTACATCAATTAAATATAAGCGTAATGTGTCCAGCACAAACTGCTAATAAATGAAAGGGAGGTATAGTTAATCCCTTGTTGAAGCATCCGGTCTCTCGCTGGCAACAGTGTAGTTGATCAGGTTTTGAAATTTCCACTAGCCATTGACTAGTCTTGTAGTGGCAGTAGCTTTTAAGGCCTGGTTTTTAGTGTTGGGCTTGGAATGTGAAGCCCTGAAGTTGATGACTTTGAGCAAGAAGAGAGCTGATGCAGTCTTCCACTTGTAGCTACCACCCAAGATAACCTTGATGACAAGCTGCGCAAGTTCGAAATCCGTGATATGATGGGGCTGACAGAAGACAGAGACATCTCTGAGACTGTCAGTGAGACATGGAGCACGGACGTTCTTGGCAGTGACTTCGATCCAAACATTGATGAAGATAGATTGCAAGAGATTGCAGGTGAGTGGAGACTGTTGATAATGGATGAATGCTTAATAGTGGAGTTTTCCAGGTTAGAGGCACTTATAGAACATTAAAAAAAGGAAAAAAAATGTAAATACATAAATTAAGTCTCTTTGTTTGATAGTAAAATCTGTATGAAATCGCTTAGATGTGCAATAAAAAGTTTGTGCCAGTTCAGCTTTTTTCTTCTTCTTTTTTTTTTCTTTTCTTTTATTCTTAATGTCACAGCCGGAGATAGATCAACATTACCACACTTTGGCATTAAAAGGATCAAACAATACATCACATAAATATTTGGGTTGTCCGCCTGACTGTTTTTATTTTTTTGGTGTAATATAGAAGATACTGGCTTCATCATAACCGGAAACTTGGTGAACAATGAACTAGGGTTCCTGACGTGACAAAGCTACGAAATACAAGTAGAAAATTAGTATTCTACTAGCAAATTTTCTATAGTAAATTAAGCGGGACCTGCTCTCTTTCCTCCACTGTAGTGTGGACCCCAGTCTGTTCATAAAGTATTCCCTCAAGGTGAGGGTGGTCATTGCTAAAGTTTAATGTTGCCTACATATGCGTTCTAAAATAATGAAAACTATTTAAAATAACTAAACTGAGAGCTGAGAACTTGGCTCCCAACAGGAGAGCCGACATTGATAATGGTATTGAACCCTGGCATGGTCACCTGTTCACCCGGTCGGTTAGGTAATGTTCATTGTTGCGGGGTCTCTCTAGGAGTGAACGGTTTTGCTGTAGCAGGATTCAATCTGTGTGGGGCTCGTCCTACCACTCCTTGCCCCGTGGTTACCAGAGAGTTCTAAGGTAGGCCCAGAATGGCCCGCAGCTCCATTGCTTCCTTGAGGTCTTGTATGCCATGCGTAACATTGTCCTTAAGGACTTGGAGCTTGGGCACCATTCGCCAGTGGTATTGTACCTTATGGCGTCTGAGATGGGTGCCAGTGTTCTTCTCCATGCCAAAGTGTAGCCGGACAGATCCGCATAGAAAGTGAGGTGCATGAATTCGAAGTCGTAGGGTGTTCGGTCTTTTACTGCTGTTATTAGCTCTGTCCCTTCCGCTCTTCCGCTGGGGGTCCCCTTTGGAGCCCTGGACGACTTGGGAATGCGGAAGGATCCCTCCAGGTCCACAGCCTTACCCTGTCCCTGTAAATAGGTGCCACAAGAGGTAAGGTATTTCGGCTGCCAGTACATCCTCTGTGATGCCTCTTATTTTCACGTTCATTCTGCGCCTTGTGTCTTCCAGCGTAGCGAGGCGTTGGTCATAGGGGTTCTGTTTTGTTTAGATTCTCGATCTCTCGTTGTAGGGAGGTAATTTGCTTGGCATGCTCTCCAGTGGTTCCCTCCAAGTACCCATCCTGCCAGACAGGCCTCTAATGTTCTTGCAGATCTTTGCTGTGTCCGCCAGTATGGTGGTCTGGAGGCCCGCCAGGAGTGTCAGGACCTCGGTGGTGATTGGTGAGGTGTCGGGGGGGGCCCGTGGGAGCCGGGTTTGGGGCCTGTGCTGCGGGCATTTTGTCTCTCGTCTTCATGGTAGAAATCATCAGACACCTCCAAGTAATTCTCGGGGTAGTCTGCCTTCTTGGGCCTAACCACGCCATTTTCTTGGCGCAGATGTGGTCACCGATGTGCAGGCCTGGCTGTGGTTTGTCAGGATTTATAACTTATTTATTTTTTTGGCCCATCACGATGCCGGACTATCAGGCACCTTTAGAGCAGGTAGGGTGAGATTTTGGGGCTGAAATAGGGTGAATATAACGCCAATTGCCTGGTTCTCTCATGAAGCGTCTCATGCACAGTGTGCAACACTCCCCCAGGAAGCACCTTTAGTAGCAATCTGAGCCATCCCTACATTTTCTCTGAAAAGACAGTGTTTACAGCAAAAAGCCAAAAGGTAATGATTCTACTCACCAGAACAAATGCAATAAGCTGTAGTTGTTCTGGTGACTATAGTGTCCCTTTAAATAATATAAAGTGTTTCCCCAGTATACACTAACAAAGTGCATAGAATAGATTACAAAACTCACCCCCACAGCACTTTCAGAGGGGTGTCCCCAACCCTTTGATGTGCAAGAGTGTTTTGTCATCTGCTGAGAAATGCATACAAGTGCATGCACTCTTTTTACTATTATCTGTAGACTATATTAAACTACTGTAATTTCACATCATGTTTGTCAGTGACAATCCCAGTGGTATAGGCAGCTACAAATATGGGCTCACTTGCCTGATGCTGCTGTGAATCCGTCTACAGAAGATTATACTTTCCTGCTGGGTCAGTGCTTGTCATCTAAAACGGAGTAGGAAAAAACACCCCCATGGGATTTAAGCTGCGCTACCCAACACTCCCTTTATTAATGAGCATCTCTTGCTCTGCTGGTTAATGTCAAGTTGGCTGTAAAAATACTATTGTCTTGTAAACCCAAGTACTATTCCTTGTAAGTTTAAAAATACTCTTCATAAGTTGTGCATCATAAACGTTATCCATACATTTGCCGAGCACTAATTAACATCCCTGATTTAAACTTGTACCTCTCTACTGAAGCATTGGGGTAAAATGCACTGACTGGGCTCTTAGGTTACCCGTTGCTTGCATGTCCCTGCAGATCAGGAAGTAATGCTGTATAGGTTTTATAATATTTATTAACTGTTTATTCATATAGAAGTGTTTTTCAACCTAAATTTGGGAACTTGTCGTATACACATTTAGGGATGCTTGGTCTGCTTGTATGCAATGCTGATGTCCATGACACTTCCATAAGATGCATGAATACAGAAGACAGTTTTGCTATGGAGGTTGAAATTCACATGCCATTTTTTCCCAATATATTCATCTTTAGGTGCAGCTGCAGAGAACATGCTGGGTAGCCTGCTTTGCCTACCAGGATCTGGTTCTTTATTGCTTGACCCTTGCACAGGATCTACCATCTCCGAGACTACCAGTGAGGCGTGGAGTGTGGAAGTTCTTCCCAGTGACTCGGGTGAGTCCATATGCTAAAGTGAATCTGATAGGAAACTGGGTTAATTGGTGCTTATTCAAACCATTCCCATCACTGCACACCATCTCTGGCTAAGGGTAGCAGCGGCTCTTTATGACACAAAGGTGCTTTTTGTTTAGAAGCACCCGATCTGAAGCAGGAAGAGCGGCTTCAGGAGCTGGAAAGCTGCTCTGGGTTGGGGAGCACATCAGATGACACGGAGGTGAGAGAAGTCAGCTCCAGACCTAGCACTCCAGGGCTCAGCGTAGTGTCAGGTGAGACGTCTAGCACTTGTTTGGTGGTGGTCTCTTCCTCTAATTCTTTTCTGATACTGTATTTACTTAAACACTAAACATGCATGTTTCTAGTTTCAAATTTATAAATAAATGGGTTTCTATATATTCTGTTTCAAAGCAGTCTAATAAAAAAAAACACACACACACACACACACACACACACACACACACACACACACACACTCACTCACTCACTCACTCACTCACTCACTCACTCACTCTCTCTTTTTGTTTATAATTCAAAATACCCGTGTGGGAGATTAAAGAAAAATCATACAATCTGACTTATTTCTCTAGGCATTAGTGCAACATCGGAAGATATTCCTAATAAGATAGAGGACATACGATCTGAGTGCAGCTCTGATTTTGGAGGAAAGGACTCTGTGACCAGCCCAGAGGGGGAAGACTCTGTTCATGGTGGGTATCAATTCAGTAACACTTAAGTTAATAATTTTACTTTTATATATTCTCTGATTCAAATGGATAAATTTGTATGTCTGATGCTGATAACTAAAGAATGGAGGCAATCCTCTAACCATCTGAACACAATAAAATTAATCCAAGATCGCTCCATGGAGGCGTGGCACATTGAGCCTGTACAGGTGGAAAAGTCCTTATAAGGTCTTCCCATGCTATACAAGCTTAGTCAGAGCGCTCTTGCTTATAAGTAAAGCAGATAATGGTAGCTGGGGTCTTTAAATGTTGTGTAAGAGTTAGCTAGGGCCTTGGGGAGAATCGTGGTGGGTGTACAGATCAATGAGGGGGCTTGGGTGGACAATGACATGTTCACCTACCCTTTCAATATTGGTTTAGAGCTCCTACTTGCCACCTACTCTTTTATTTTAATTAGAACTGCCACCCATTTTCATATAATTTTTTTTGTTTGTTTTTTGTTTTGTTTTGCTTCTTCGTGATATGCCATTCACAGACGTTGCACATTCACATTTGTCAGGTTATTTTGTATCCATAGAATTTCTATAATATATATAGGATAGGTTGGGTGCTTAAGATTAGAGACCTGAGCAAAGTTATGAAGGAGGGACAGTCAGTGTTTGGTGTGTGTTTTTTTTTTTTTTTAATAGTTCTTAAAACTGATATCTTAAATCCATCCTAGAGAGTGTGTGTTTATAGAATACATACATACTCTGTACATAGAAACACAGTGTATATATCTATTAGTACAGTGTATATATTGAGTTTTTTTTGTTTTGTTTTTTTTTTATGTAATTTGCGGGTTTTTTATTTTACTTTTTTTTTTTTTTTTATATGTACCTAAATACTTGATTTACTTTCCTTCTAGCAGTTCATCACATCACGTCGCCTCCCACTCAGACAGAGTCCTTGTTGGCTATGTTTGACCCCCTGGCTCCAGCCTCTAGTGAAGGTAAAGTGTTTGTTTTTTTTTCAATTTCATAAATCTGTACTCCCCTGTACTAGTCTATCTGAAAAAATAATATGGTAGAAAAACACTGCACATATATAATATATATATCTCCTATATACAAATAGCCATCATTTATGCAACGCCAGCCACACCTTCCATGGTGGAGACTCACATGGGCTCCTTACACACTTTCCGAAAAAGATCTGATTTTTGAACTTTCATTATTGCACGGTGTTTAATTTAGAATCGCTTATCTCATGCTATGTTGACTGCTCGAGCTTACAGCAGCCACTGTTTGATTAAAGTTCAATTCGAAGAGCATGAGGTAAGCATTTGTAAATTAAACACTGCTTGAAATCAGATTGGAAAATGTTATTTCCTCCCCAAGAAAGCTGTATGAGTCATAGCCTTAGGACTAAGGGCTGCATAAACAAACCACGATCTGTACCCCAAAACGGTTAATTAAGCTAAAGTTGTTTTGGTGCTTAGAGTAACCATTCAAGTTCGACTTGTTCAGTAATTCTGATTTTGGTCAACTTTGGCCTCCAAAACTGTATTCCATTTAACAGATTGCATCCTCAGCTTGTTTAAGGGTTTTAGCCACAGCAGTTACAGATGCTTGGTTAAATAAGGACTGTGGGGTTTGGCTGTACTCTTGAAATATTTTGTCAGTCTTCAAACAGTGTTTGTTTTATACACTTAACAGATTGAGATTAAAAGTACTATGTTGATGGTAAATATTTTACTTTTATTGAAGCATTTGGACCACAGAAAAACACAACAGAGTATGAAGACAAAGCAAGGAGGTCCTCACCAGTACTGGATACAATGTTTAATATATTAAGTTTTTGTTTTTTTAATTAAAGAAGGAAGCTTGTAGATACAATCAGTAGTGCCCAAAAGGGCATAATTATTATTTTAAGATTTTTTATAACCATACTTATTTATATTTCTTCTGTAGATGTTTGTCTGTTTTGATAACATCTGTTTTATTAATGTTTGTATTCTGGTTTCTGTTTTTCATCTTTACCATTTTACAGTGGTACGTCCTAAAGTACACTATGCCAGACCGTCTCACCCACCTCCCGACCCCCCAATCTTGGAAGGTGCAACAGGAGGAAATGAGGCCCGATTGCCCACATTTGGCTCCCATGTATTTATTCCTACTGATTCTGATGCGTACAGACAGAGACACTCTTGTCCAGAGAGACTGGTGCGCAGCCGAAGCTCTGATATTGCCTCATCCTTGAGAAGACCTATGAGTGATCCTGGTTGGGTGCGGCGAGGAGGGACTGAAGATAGAGAATTGCCAACTGGTTCCATGGCACTTACTACATCTGCACTGATAAATGCATCACAATCCTCTTCCTCCTCTCCTAGCAAGGATTCCTCAAGGGGAGAGGTATTCCATAAGAATTCAATCAAACGTTTCTAGATCAGTAGAAAGAGAACACCCTAAAGTGAAGGTTTCAGGAGCTAAAACAATCAATATAAAAATGGATATACAAGTACTCAATAGAGTGGGTCTAACCTGAAGTACAGGACCTTACAATGCAATGGAAGACACAACTATAATATTCTTAAAAGTTGTAATAAAATCAATGTGCAGCACAATAAAAATATAAAGTAGAAGATAGTTCAATGTAGGAATAATGAATAGATCCCAATTAATAGTCCAGAATAATTGCAAATTGTTGGAAGTCCAAAATTTAAACAGATTTTGGACTTCCAACAATTTGCAATTATTCTGGACTATTAATTGGGATCTATTCATTATTCCTACATTGAACTATCTTCTACTTTATATTTTTATTGTGCTGCACATTGATTTTATTACAACTTTTAAGAATATTATAGTTGTCTTCCATTGCATTGTAAGGTCCTGTACTTCAGGTTAGACCCACTCTATTGAGAATTTGTATATCCATTTTTATATTGATTTTTTTCACTCCTGGAAACCTTCAATTTAGGATTTTCTCTTTCTACTGTTTATAGGATTGGGTGCAATCATTTTCTTCCAGTTTCAGAGCTTATCCACTTCTTATTCCCTACAAAAGGCTTCCAAAAAAAAGTGAACTATGTTTAAAATGAAGTATTGAATCAAGCATACAAAAGACCCTATTTCTTTGGTATCCTGTCCCTACACATCAAAACATAGATTTGTTAACTGGTAAGGGACATTGTAGGCATTGAGATAACTTTGCATAATAAAGCAGTTTGGTTGTGTAGATCACTGCTTAATTCTGTCATTTAGGAGTCAAATCACGGTTTCTGTTTATGCAGCCCTAGCCACACCTCCCCTCACTGTGACTTACAAGATCGGTTTCATTTTCAATCAGATGTAAATTTACTTCAGACATTTTTATCTCCTGCTCTGTAAATTGGACTTTAAAGCGTTATTCCTATCACTATGACCACTTCACTGATTTGAAGTGGTCATGGTGGTGGTTCGTATGTTCAGTGTTTCTACTTGAAACACTGCACATACTGAGAATTTTTTAATTGTGTGCTGAGGCTAGTTGCACCCCCAACACAGGTGACATTGTCAGCCTGGAACTCTTCCGGGTAGCCATTGTCAGTTCTGTGCATATTTTCTTTCTGCCTTCAGGTTTGGCGACAGATGTGATAATTTTGTTTCTTGCGGGCAGTGCGTATGCAAAGAAAAGATTGCATACCCCTCCCGCATTGCGCTCCCTCCCGCCTCCCTCCATTGCACTCAGTGTGTGTATGCGTGTTGGAGTAACCCTTTAATCACATACAGGAGGCTTTTGCAAGGTCTAGAAGGCTACAAACAGAGCAGGAGATAATAATAAATTCTAAATGAAACCGAATGTGCAATAGGAAGTTAAAACATTTGATATCTCTTTACAGGAAGTGTTTTGGAAAGCTGTGCAAGTCACATGCAGGGATATGTGACTAGGACTCTTTATAAAGAAAAAGTGATTTAACTCCTAAATTGGATATAATCGAGCAGTGAGCGTGCAGGGGCTTGATATATACACCAAAACCACTGTATGAAGCTAAGCTGTTTTGGTGCCATTTTGAACAAATTTGCATAATGTTCGTTGTGCAACATTGACTTTTGCTGGTTAATCCCTGTGATCACTGCTGGCAAACTGACAGTGTTCACTTTAGCAGGATGCAAACAATATCTATATTTTCTTCTAGCCAGAAGAAAGGAAGGACAGTGACGATGAGCGATCAGACCGCAACAGACCATGGTGGAAAAAACGGTTTGTGTCAGCGATGCCAAAAGGTAATCTGCATTACACAGCACCTAGAATATCCACACATATTACCCTGTAACTTGCTGATTATTGGTCAAAATTATTAAATTGAAGTCTGTTAGTTTGGTCTTAGATTCTCAACATCTCATGGTTCAGGCAAAACCTGTAGTGTTACACAATTTTAATATAAAATGTAATCAAACTTCAAATTCTAATTCCCTGCTTACAGTAATTGGAATCTTGTGTTTTAGCTTTGTATATGCAGATTTATGCCATTTACTGGGTGCTGTAGGTATAGTGGTTATGGTGCTTGGCATCCATGGGTACATTCTTCTGGTGTGGGGTTTTTTTTTTCTCGTCTCTCCATTCTTTTCACTAAGCTCTGCGGTCAGCTTGAAAATATTTGAAACTCCCCAGTTCACAGAGACTGCTCCCTCTTCAGACACTTCAAGAATGCATGTATTTCACTTGTTCTTATTAATTCTACCCAACCTATACATTTGAGGGCCGGAGAGAGTTAGTGGCAGATAAGAACAATATGTGAAGACAATACTGTTTCTTTAAAATTTGTTACTTATAGAAGTGTTTTGTATTTGGCATTAAACAAATATATGGAATTTTCCAGCTCCCATTCCATTTAGGAAGAAGGAAAAAGACAAAGAGAAGGAGGATGTGGGCATTGACAGATTTTCAATCTCAGGTGAAGTATGTACAGTAGTCATAATCTACTGTTCAAAGTGTTGTCTGACACATCATAATTGCTGTAAATCAACCAAACATACAGTATCTGCCAATCTGTAGCAGCAAAGCTAATGATCAGATTGCATTCCCACACTTGTGGATACACAAGAAATCCTATAAAGTGAAGTGGGATAAGGGATAGTGTAATGGAAACTTGGCTGCCCAGAAAAGGCACTGCACTACAGAGCTGAAATACCTTTCACAATATATTTAAGATTCAGGGGTAACCATTAACTACTGAAATTAAATTGCTCACATGTTGGCGTGGTGTTGTGCAATTTGTTTTTCAACTATGAATCCCTTTCCTGAACAATTCCCATGACCTCAAGCTGGGTCCAACTGATTAAATGTTTCGTGATTGCAGATGATGGGTCAAGACTTGGCCCCCATTCTCAGGCAGCAGAGGATATTCTGGACAAGTACAGGAATGCCATCAAGAGGGCAAGCCCCAACGAAGGCGGATCAGTGCCCTATGATGGAGCAGGTACAAAGATCATAAGAAACATTGCTGGGGGTCAGTTTTGCTTCTGTCTGCAGGACCATTGAACTTTCAATATTGATACATAGTGCTAGTAAGGTACTCATCTATGACTTTATTTTACAGTAGTAAAAAAAAAAAAAAGACATGATGCTGATAGTTTGAGAAGTTGGTCAGTCTTCTATTACTCTGTATGCCAAATAAAGCAGCGTGATAAAAGAAATGTCACATATACTGATCTGTAAAAGTTTAATATGCGTCATATAATCTCACATTTTTTGGAGCATTGATTTAATGGATACATTTAATTATGGATTCTTCATCTCCTGTTTCTTATAGATGGGGTAGGTGATGGAGAAAGCATCCATGATTCTCATCGGGATGATGCCCTGCAGAACATGGCCTCTGATGACCTCCCAGATTCTGCCAGCCAGTCAGCTCGTCGGCAAGAATCTGCTTTCTCGTACAGGTATTGGATCCTAGCGGTGGTCAGAGATGTGGTTTAAGCTAGTACCTGCAATTCGATTTTGTGATATTCAATTAACAATGTATTGAAAACGTAGTTGCAAACATTAGACTGATATTATCTAGTCACTTGTCTGAATTTTGGAATAGTTTTTTAATTTGCCACAAATCACTTTTTAGTGAATCAACTATGTAGGTCCATAATTCAGAATAAAACTAAGTAAAGTTCATAAAATTCGGAGACCTTTTCCTGTAGAACTTACTGAGCTTCAAACATGGCTGCTCTAACACACCAAAGAAATATGACGCAGGCGCTTACTAAGCTATCTCTGCATGGAGCTGCTCTTATTGACTTCAGCCCACCACCATGAAAAGTCAGGTGGCATAATGGCAGACCTTTCAAATCTTTTCGCATTATTTTAAATTTCTTTCCATTTTATTTTCCATTTTTAGGGACGCAAAGAAGAAGCTACGAATGGCTCTGTGCTCTGCGGATTCTGTTGCATTCCCAATGGTTTCTCACTCTACCCGGAATGGTCTGCCAGACCACAATGACCCTGAAGGTGAACTATTTTTAGGTCTGCTATTGGCCAGTCGGTTAGTTATGTATTAGTGGGTCGCATGTAACCCAAGCAAAGGCAATACCAAACCATTCATCGCTACTCCTTAATTATGGCCTTTGCTTGGTGTCTTGATGTAAACATAAAAAAAACCCTTAAGGGCTTCTCTGGCCCCATAACCACTTTAATCTAATGGTAGCACTGGCCTAGGCAGCCTGTGATAGGTTTATTTAAATTTAATTGAGATTGTTTATGAGACTGGACTGGGCTATTAACTGAAATATTGACTGCTTATCAAATGGATGTGTTAATATTTCAGTGCTCAGTGTTTGTATCAATCTGTAGTTATTGGTAATCAGAATTTGAGTTCAAGTTGTTAATCTTGGTAACTTTTTTAAATAATTGTTTTTGTGTGTGTGTAGATAATGAAATTGTATGCTTCCTGAAAGTCCAGCTGGCAGAGGCCATAAATCTGCAGGACAAAAACCTCATGGCTCAGCTACAGGAGACCATGCGTTGTGTGAGCCGCTTTGACAACCGCACCTGTAGCAAGATCCTGGCGTCCATTGCAGAAGATTACAGGTACAGAGTCTCCTTATTTTGGTTTTCAAAAAGGAAGGATGTGAAATAAATGGCATTGTGCAGTGGTTCCATATGTTTCATAACTTAATGCAGGCGCTTCTGGAGGCATAGGACGTGGTCAGGGGCGTACCTAGAGCATTTGGCACCCGGGGCGGATCCTGTGCTTGGCCCCCCACACCCAAAAAAAAAAAAACCTGTAAAAAATGTTAAAGGTTTTCTTTCTTTTTTTTTTTTTTTTTTTTACAGTTTGTAAACTTTGCAAAACCGCTGTCAGTCCCTCCTACAAAACCCTTGTCCTGCCCCGCCCCTCCTACAAAACCTCTGTCCTGCCCCTTCTACAAATCCTGTACTGCCCCGTCTACAAAACCCCTTTCCCCAAATCCCCTGCTTATCCCCCCTTATAAAGACTCCTGTCCCAATACAAAACCCCCG
>OW240920.1:92176412-92203000 GCA_933207985.1 Pelobates cultripes
GAAGGCTGTGCAAATCACATGCAGGAGGTGTGACTAGGGTGCATAAACAGTGTTTTAACTCTTAAATGGCATAGAATTGAGCAGTGAGGCTGCAGGGACATGATCTATACACCAAAACTGCTTCATTAAGCTGAAGTTGTTTTGGTGACTATTGTGTCCCTTTAAATGACTGATTTTTATCTCTGAAGTCTCCCAGGCCTTCTATACCTTATCTTTATATAGTGGAAATTTGGTTGAGGGTATTCTTGCATCTTCTATAACAGAATAAATGGTGCTACTTTTAGAATATTTTTTTTATTTTTTTTACTGTGTGTGTTAATCAAGGAATCATGTGAATGTGATCTTAGCGCATCCCTGATATTTGCAGGAAAAGAGCTTCCTACATTGCCTATCTAACACGGTGCCGGCAGGGGCTGCAGGGGACCCAGGCACATCTTGAGCGTCTTCTTCAAAGAGTTTTGCGAGATAAGGAAGTTTCCACAAGATATTTCACAACCGTCTGTGTTCGACTTCTGTTGGAGAGTAAGGAGAAAAAAATCCAAGAATTTATCCAAGGTGAATTCACTGGGAATTTTAATTTTTTTTTTATAAATCTTGTAAATTGTGTGAATACTCTTAAATTAAAAGGGCATATTTTCCAGGTCTGGATATTTTACATGGTTTTTCTGAGACCTCCTAAGTACTGGTCACCCCATTATAGATTGTTCAATTTGGCAATCTAGGGTCACAGGGTATTAGAATTCCAGCTATTGAGTGCCCAGTCACAACTATACCACACTAAGTGTACGGTCAGTGCCTTTTTAAAATAAAAACTTTTTTGGCCTCCTTGTTATACTGACACCTATATGAATACTGTAGAGTAAAATGTCTCTTCTCAGATTTCCAAAAGTTGACTGCTGCTGATGATAAGACTGCACAGGTGGAAGAGTTTCTACAATCCCTATATGGGGCTATGGCACAAGATGTGATTTGGCAAAATGCCAGTGAGGAGCAACTGCAGGATGCCCAGACGGCCATTGAGCGAAGTGTGATGAATCGCATTTTCAAGCTGGCCTTCAACCCTAATCAGGATGCTGATGTTTTACGTGATCAGTAAGTTAAAAAGAAAAGTAGAAGATTGAATGAAAGAATGTTAAATGTGAAGAACAAATTTAGTCAGAAAGACTAAATGGAGGAAATGGTGAACAAAAATAAGTACTGAGTGGCTCAGGAGTTAGGCCTGCTACATGGTAGGAATAACTAGGTTTGGGTACAATTAAGCACAGGTGGTTTCTGCAGTCATTTTGTTCTAACTTCAAACTTTATGTATTTATCTGCAGGGTATTGCATGAACACATCCAAAGGTTGTCCAAAGTGGTGACTGCCAACCACAGAGCCTTGCAAATACCAGAGGTAACAATATAATTCTGTAAGATATGTCTTGAAAAATAGAGCATTCTGTTCAGATTATCAGTCTGTCTATGGGACTCTTTTAGGGTTGATCTGTAGTACAGTTCACCTATGGAAAATTTCCTAGTGTACTAAAATTAGGGGAGACTTCTTTGCACTTTTTGTTGTAATATCTTTATCTTTTGACATACAAGTCAAATTAATAAAGAAACCCAATTTGAGCTTGAAATTCTATACACGAGTTTGGACCTTGCTTCATTAAAATATTAAAGTTTATTATGGAAACATTGAAAGTTTTTTTGTTTTTTTTGCCAGAACTGTTGGTTCCAGGATTTTAATTATGTTTACTTGTCTCTATAGTTAATAACAAAAATAAGGATTTGTGAGGGTTTGATGTAGAAAGCTGAACTTCTTTATTTTGCTCCTGGCACCTCCATTTTGGCTCGCTGTTGATTATTGCAATCGGCTCTGTCCTTCAAACTGTTTGACATAAGTCAGCACAGAAAAAGCATACAAAGATAAGAAGAAATGAAATAATGCTTTTTCTTCACTTGCTAGGTTTGCTCTGGCTTTGCATTGTCTGAACTGGATTATGATGTAACTTACTAAATCTTTAAGATGCTCAATTTTCTTTTAAAAGTATGTTAAAGGTTGTCAAGTTGTATGTGGCTTTCAATGGTGTAAAGTTCAGCTAAATAAAAATTGCCCTTAAAGTGTTTAAGCATTTCTACAATATACTATTGTACATCTGCATTTTCTGAATACAGGCCTTGCTGTAATTCATACTCCTGTCATAATGCAGAGATGTCAATTTCCACTTGCATATCTGTTCTGCTTCTGTAATGTATGGTAGATACAGAGGTGCTCAGTACAGCAAAAGTCAGCCATAAATGAATTCTCGTCTGTACACTAGGTGTATTTGAGGGAAGCACCGTGGCCATCTGCGCAAGCTGAAATCCGCACCCTTAGTGCGTACAAGACTCCACGGGACAAGGTGCAGTGCATTCTACGCATGTGTTCCACCATAATGAACCTTCTGAGTCTAGCCAACGAATACTCGGTCCCAGGAGCAGACGATTTTGTACCTGTGCTGGTATTTGTCCTTATAAAGGTAAGAACCAAACGGTTTTCTATAACACAGTGATGCCAAATTGTGAAATAATTCTGAGATTTGATGGCTGTTGTAAAGGTGTGCAGTGTTTATTAATACATCACACCCACTTTCGGCACATGGAAGGCCATTAGAAGTAGAGGCAGGAGGAGGCGACCATAAGCATTCAAGATTCTGAGGACTATTATCTTCCCTGTTGCTTTGACAGCATTATAGCTGTAAGAGCATTATGGGAGATGTAGGTCACAACATCTGGAATGCCAAATGTTGCTTACTCCTGAAGTAGAGACTACAATTCAGCATTTTGTCAAGGAGCTGAAGCCAGCTATCCACTCTGCTTCAGAAACTATCTGCACTGTTCACTGGCATGGAAGTGAACATCGACCAGAACTAGAAAAGTCCTGTACAATGTGTGATCATTGATTTGTATACTTCAAAAGACCAGTAAAGTCATTCTTGCACTTTCATCTCAATAAAATGGCCTGTGTGCAGGGATCATTAGAGAACCACTCCTTGCCTATAAACCACTTCAGTTTGCTGAACTGTTTTATGAGTGGGCAGCATCCTATTTTAACCCAGTTTATAGAAGTGATAGTACAGCTTTCTCATAGAAACTATCATAATTAAAATGTCAGGCAGCCTGAGATGTTGAATTCCTATTTCCGTTGGCTCCCCTGAGCTAATAGAAGTGGTAAGCGCGCTCTACTTGAGTGTGCCTGCAGACCTCTGATCAGAACGCTGTGCAGTGCATGCACCTCGGGAGAGTTTCAGACTCTTCCGTGAGAATCCTCTGGCTATTTCCTTGTGATGAGATGGCTTGTTTCTTCCAGGGGAAAAAAGGAGAGCTTGCAAAACTGTGAATTAAACAGTGGGTTTTTTTTGTTTTATTTTTTTAAACCCATTTGGGCAGTGTAGTGTTCATTCAGTCTCAACCCAGCAATGTAAACACTGCAGTTTTTAGAGGGTAAGTCCATCTCTAATGGTTGTCATACGAACACACAAGAGATGCTTCCACGGCACAGACCATGCAAAAATCCGTCACATGATGTGGAAGCACACATAGGAAAGCTTTGATTCAATGCTTTACTGGGGGAATATTGGATGTTAATGTCACTTGCTGCACATGCACATCAGGCCCCCAGTGCTAGTCTGGGGAGCATGGATTGGACCATCATGGCGTAAGCTTTGCTGTCTTCATGATGTTGTAGGAGGCAGAGAGCTGAGCAGTGCCTGCACTGGAAAAATGTAAGATATTATATTATATTACAATGTTAAACACAAACCTGCACACCAGTCAAGCCATAAGACTTTCTTTTCCCACAGAAATCCCAAATCTGCAGTGATGTTACAACCGCAAAGGATTCTGGGTGGGTATATGCAAATTAGTATAACAAAGAATCACATTTTTGCCTCATTCCATTTTAAACATGGATTCCTTTTTAATCTGTGTTTGCACTACCAAGCCTCAATAAGCAAACCAGTAACCAACCTCATGCTGAAGAGTTGCATTAACAACGAAACAGCTGTCCATGAGTGGTTCACTGGTTTTGCATCTTTTCCTAAATTGTGTTCCAAGCAGTTGTATACTGCAAACACAAATTAAAAGGAATCCATGTTTAAAATGGAATGAGGCAAAAATTTGATTCTTTGTTATACTAATTTGCATATGCCCACCCAGAATCCTTTGCGGTTGTAACATCACTGCATATTTGGGATTTCTGTGGGAAAAGTCTTATGGCTTGACTGGTGTGCAGATTTTTGTTTAACATTGTATTAACTTTCCACAGACTTCGGGTGGAAGGGGTGTTCAATCACAATTTTTCTCCACCATAACCTATTTGGATATTGAGATATATAGATATATATATATCTATATATCTATAGATATATATATATCTATATCTCTCTCTCTCTCTCTCTATCTATCTATCTATCTATCTATCTATCTATCTATCTATCTATCTATCTATCTATCTATCTATCTATCTATCTATCTATCTATCTATCTATATATATATCTCTATCTCCTCCCACACACAGGATAAGAGGGGGGCCAATACCTATTTAACTAGGGACAGGGACAATAAAACGCTAGAATACAGTTCTGTGTTCTTTTGAAGAGAAGTTGGGATATTTATTTTCCTCATTAACTTGTTATATTTCCCATTCCAGGCCAATCCACCTTGCCTCCTTTCCACTGTGCAATATATCAATAACTTCTACACCAATCGGCTGACTGGAGAAGAATCTTACTGGTGGATGCAGTTCACAGCTGCTGTGGAATTTATTAAAACCATTGATGACCGGAAATGAAAACTGCCAAAGCCAACTGGAGGAAAGATCTAACCTCGGTCTTGATGTCTGGTGCATAAACTTGCTCCTTGTATTATAACTGTACAGATCTAACAAGTGAGGGTTTTTCTGCTGTATGACGGTCCTGTAGTGCATTAGATGAATACACTTCAGACCTCTCTGGCTAATAAGACATTAAAAGTTCTCTAATATTGCTGGTGTTTAAAAAAAATAAATAATAATAAAATTCTTCTTTATCTCTAGTGCAAAAACCCAACCTGAAATTTTAACCCCATCTATAATTATGCTTTGTTTTAAATTAAATATTTCTAAGCAGACAAAATTAAGTTTATTTTGTAGGTATTGTTTTGGGTTTTTTTTTTCTTCTTAAACTTTTTTGTTTTGAAGGGAGGGGGGAGGTTGGGATTAGCAATGCAAAAAGGGACCACATTATCAAGTATTTGAGTAAAAATAAAGCATTGTGACAGGTTTACCACTATATTTCATAAATAGTCCACCTGGGGAGTTGCAGCCATAACTGACTGAGTACTAAAAGAGATACTTTTTGAATTGCTGCTTAAATAGAGCACAGATACTTCTCATGTTTTAGGATATAGTATACCATAGTCTTGGATTTTGCCAAGTATTGTATTTCCAAAAACTATGGCAACGTCCCTTTGGTAAAATGTTCTATTCTGATGACCACTCTGGGTTCAGAAAAGCTTTAAAAGTGTTCATTTGTGGACATATAACAAACTGTGAACCAAGTCACTAAATAATAATTTTTTTGAACTTCATTGTATTCTCTACCAAACTGAGATACACCTAGACTGCAAGTCCCTTGAAAAACATGCAAAATACATCTTAAAAAAGCATACAATAGGCCATCTGACCGTAGAGCTTCTATAGCAATTATTGTAAAAAAATAAATAAATAATTTGAATGATGTTGGCAATAAGATTCACATTTTAATTAGCGGGCCTAATTCATTTGGAAAAGTATTCCGTTAATGGAGCGTTTTTTTTTTTTTGGGGGGGGCGTAGCGGCTCATTCGCAGTGACTAGAGCCGAATAACATGTGAAAAGGTGAAAACTTTTTTTTTTTTAATCTGGTGTATTGGCACAAGAAGAATGTTTTAACTGAAAGGATCTACGCTGTGCATTGGTACAGTATACCGATGCTTTACATTTTGAGTCCGTAATATGCATGTTGGTTGCTTCGTCAGATTCAGTTCTGCAAACTAATCCAGCCCTATGAAGCCAAAATAAAACTTACATTTGTTTTTGCTGCTGAAAAGGTTAAAGTAAACATTTTCTTATGACTGGATCCTGTTTTATGCAGGACACATTTTAATATTCCTTTGGGTTCTCATACTATTGTCAAATTAGTTTCCAAATGCAAATATATTTTAGTTCTGAATCCTCTCTTCAGCTGAAAATGAGAGCAGGCCTAATTACATAGCTCTTTAGCTAGAAATGAATCTGTGGACGACTCCTTTCTTACAAACTGCAGTATTTTCTGAGAAGTTGTGATAACAATGATGACTATTTTTGGTTGGGAGCAATTCATCTGTTTTTTAATTCAGGAGGTGAGGTCACATTTACTTTTACTAATCTCAGGCCATTCATAAACTGTAAAATCATTGTAAGCATTTTAGCAGGCTTGTGGGTGAATGCTAAATGTACTTTTTGAGTATTTGCAACTCAATAGCAATTTTTATTTTTGGAGCGCTGCATTTGGTATCAATCAATATCTTGCATATTTAACACAATCCAAATTGAGGCTTCTTTTCAGATTGTGCCTTATAAGTGGCTGATCAGTAAATGTCCCCCTTTGGATATTAGTAATGCTTTCAATTGGAAAGTTTATATCCTGTCCTGAAAAAAATAAAATGCCAAACATTACTTACAAAATATTACATAGCACAATGTAAATTTAAAGTGTTGTAGAAGCACTTAATAGACCGACACAGTATTACTCAAATCGGCAATGCTTACAAACTCTTACAATGCTTACAAACTTATCCATACTGTTCAATAATCTCGCCAGGCCATCACTAGTAGAGGATTAATTTGTGTATAATTTAACCTATTTATGACAAATGATGTAAAAGGCCTGACACAGTGGTACTGGATTTGCCTTGCCCCATAGTGTTAAAGGACACCTTAGGCACCAATACTACTATAATGCATTTGATAGATTTTTGGCCTCATTAATATGCTGTCTTTTTTTGAATGGTCAAATCTTTAGTTTTTGCACAATTCTTTTATTTATTTTTTAACTTTTGCAGAATGTTGCATCATAAGCCAGCCTTCTTAGCCACACTCTTAATGCCAGAAAAACTCTTCTAGAACATTTTGACATTTTACTTGGTGTCTGCTAGGTCTGTCTCCCTGCCTCTACTTCTTCTTTTGGAGACCCAGAATGTATCTATGTGCGCTAAGCTCAGGAGATCAAACAGAAGCACCTGCTTTGGAGTTTCCAGCCCACTAAAGTTAGTAGGGGAGGGGAAGCTGCATGTAGCAGACCCGAGGCAAGCGGTCCATTCGTTCTAAAATAGTTTGACTCCTTTTATAATGAGTGTGCTGTTGTGGTTATGGTACTTGGAGTTCCTTTAACCACTTGTTACTCTTTCAACTAGTAAGGACACGTGACATGTCATGATTCCCTTTTATTCCAGAAGTTTGGTCCTTAAGGGGTTAAATTAGAGGCTGGGAAATCTTGTTAGAAGTACAAGATTTGCTGACAGGTCGTCCAAGGACATAATTTGAGATGGATTTTAGTTGGGACCATTAGAAAAAGCTTTATAGAAACCACGTGAAATATCCTCATTGCTATTAACATTATTAAAGCAAGCCAATGATTTTCTTACATTCCGTTTTTTGGTGTGGGGGTTGGGTACACAAGCAACAGGCAATATGTATTTGAACATAAAGTTTTTAAAGGAACTCTCAAAGCTCATATCTTTGCTGTAGTGGTTATTGTGTCAGGGGTGTCCTGGCATTCTCACCCCATTGTAAAACCATTTTTGACATCTTACATGGTTGCCACCAGGGAGCTGGAAGTTCCTCAGCAAGAACCTGTTGGCTTTCCCAAGCTATGCGCTGCGGGGGCTGTATTGATTATGGTGTTTGGCGTATTCATTTAATATACCACAAAGTAGAAGGCAGAACTGCTGTTCTCTAGCTCGCATAGTTTGTTTTCCTACAGTTATGTCACCATCAAATGCGAGCTCAAAAAATAAATAAATCAAAAACCAGGTGTTAGTAGAAGACCTTGTAAGACTCCTGGTATTACTGGGATATTCCCAGCATAGACGAAAAATGCCTGTGGTGTTACACTGCAGAGTCATCCAGAACTGTATAAACCATTATAAAGACAAACCTAACAGATCTAGTTGACAGTGTTTGGAAATTAAAGAGAAACTCCAGTGCCAGGAAAACAATCCATTTTCCTGGCACTGCAGGTCCCCTCTCCCTCCCAACCCCCGGTCGCTGAAGGGGTGAAAACGCCTTCAGTGACTTACCAGAGGCAGCGACATGTCCCACGTCGCTGCTTCTCCCTCCGTCCCTCCTCATCTGCACTACAGCGGCCAGTGGGCGAGACTGATTCTGCTCCCCATGGGAAAGCATTGAATTGAGCGACGCTGGAGGTCCTTACACAGCGTGAGGACGTCCAGCGACGACGTAGCACAGATTTTCTGTGCTATGAAGGAGGAAGTGCCCTCTAGTGGCTGTCTAGTAGACCGCCACTAGAGGTGGAGTTAACCCTGCAAGGTAATTATTGCAGTTTATAAAAAAAAAAAAAAAAAAAACTGAAATAATTACACTTGCAGAGTTAAGATTAGTGGGAGTTGGCACCCAGACCACTCCAATGGGCAGAAGTGGTCTGGGTGCCTGGAGTGTCCCTTTAAGTGTTTTTTTTTTTGTAAACAAGGAGGAGCCATAAAGTAAACGCATTTATTCAGAAAACCGAAATCTCCCTGTAGCCTAAGGATCGACCGATATTGACTTTTTTTAGAGCAGATACTGATACCGATAATCTGTGAACTTTTAGGCCGATAACCTACTGATATTCTGTACATCTACCGTTTTGAAAAAAAGAAACCATTTCTACACAAATCTAGTGTTTACTGAATGTTTGTTTAACTTTTTTTTTAAGCAAATCTTTTTTTTTTTTTTTTTTTAAGTGGTAAATGTACAAAATATACATGCCAGTCAGATTTTGTTTTCAAGAATATTTGGTATTCCTCTCCCTTCCCTTCCCTGTCCCTTAGTGTTCATTTCCCCTCACCTCCTCTCCCTCTCCCTTATTGTTCCCCCCTCCCTCCCTGTCCTTTAGTGTGTGCCCAACCTCCCTCCTTAGTGGTCCTCTCCCCTCCCTGGTGTGCGTCATTATTTGTCTTGTAGAATGGCCAAGCACAGTGGACCGCGGTACAGGAGCTGAGAGGAAGTGCTCAGCCAGTGAGCACTTCCTGGCAGTCGAGCCGGGAACAAGAAAAAGCTCCTGCACCGCATTCCGCTCTGCTTAACCATGCTACACTGAGTGACTGGTAGGGGGGAGTGCTGTATGCTTCCTGACTGTCAGTCGATCTTGCGCTCCCTAAGATGGCTGCTTGTGCTGCCTTATTGATGTGCCGGCCCTGCATGCGCCAGGCCACCGCCGCCTCTCACATTATTGGCAATATCGGTATCAATGGTGACCGATACCAATATTTGCCAAAATCTGGAATATTGCCAGATTTATTGGCCTATCCCTACTGTAGCCTAGCATTAAAGGACCACTATAGTGCCAGGAAAACATATTCGTTTTCCTGGCACTATAGTGCCCTGAGGGTGCCCCCACCCTCAGGGACCCCCTCCCGCCCGGCTCTGGAAGGGGGAAAGGGGTTAAAACTTACCTTTTTCCAGCGCTGGGCGGGGAGCTCTCCTCCTCCGTTCCTCCTCCTGGGCTGAATGCGCACGCGCGGCAAGAGCTGCGCGCGCATTCAGTCGCATAGGAAAGCATTTACAATGCTTTCCTATGGACGCTTGCGTGCTCTCACTGTGAAAATCACAGTGAGAAGCACGCAAGCGCCTCTAGTGGCTGTCAATGAGACAGCCACTAGAGGAAACAGGGGAAGGCTTAACCCATTCATAAACATAGCAGTTTCTCTGAAACTGCTATGTTTATGAAAGAATGGGTTAACCCTAGCTGGACCTGGCACCCAGACCACTTCATTAAGCTGAAGTGGTCTGGGTGCCTAGAGTGGTCCTTTAATGTATAATCTGACATTTTGACACAACCTGCAAATCATCTGAGACTGCATATATTATAATGGTAATTGAGCATAACTTTTTTACATTTATTTTGATTATGAAAGCTAGTGTTTTAAGTTGAGTATTTTAATGCTTAAACTGCTGTACAGTTGTAGCTTGTCTTAACATAACTTGCTGCCATTGTATTGGGTACATCTGTGATTAATCCTTTACAAATCAGCAAGGTGTTCTATTGAATAAGCAACAACAGTTTGCACATGGATTTTATTCAAGAAAGAGTTAAATGGGCATTTTCCTAGCATCTTACAATCACAATATAACTTTTGTATCCTCGCGATGAGGTTATGCGTTGCGTCTCACCCATTTACTTTTATCTTTCCACCAAAAACTTTTATGGCAGACATCTGGGTGCAATTGTTAAAAGGCAAAAAAAGTTAATTATTACTGACAGATTTAATCTATGCCATACCCCTGTTATGCTGTAATATATATCTTTTTAATTGTTCTTATAAAATAAAGACTGACAGGGGTGTTTGGAGTGATTTGATTTTTTTTTTTTTATATTATATAAACATTGTGTTGCTTATTTACCAACAATGGGCCATGTTTGTGACTTTATTTCATTATTCATACATCATGTAAAAAGATCTAAAAAAAACCTTCAAAAAGATATTAAAAATACACAAGCGATGTAACCTATCGCCTATTAACCAGATTGTGGTTGTTTGGACTTATCTGAACCTATTGTTAAAATAAAATTGTGTATTTATTGTAGTAGACTGAAAGGATAAGCTAGTGTCAGTCTAAAATGCATAGCTGGATAAAACCTACATGAATTTATTTTCTTCCTGCTCTCTGCCCAGTCTTAATTACTAAAGGTTAGTAGAGAACAAGTTTAAAAAACAAAACAAAAAAAACTAAAATTAAAATGGGAAAGAAAGGGGGGGTGGAGGGGGAAAGAGAGTGAAGTATCTGAGGGTAAGCATTGAAAGTTGGAAGAGTAATGTTTAACTAGGGCTCTTACAAATCCTGACTCAGTTGTGCCTGTATGGTAAACCATATTAGTCAATTTTAAATTTTCTCTTTTGCGTTTTCTCCAAGCTTTCCCCTGGATGTGACAAAAATGAAGGTCAAAGGCTCAACACACATGAATCATTTGATTTGAGTGTTATTTTTTTTTTTTTTTTACAAAATTTAACAGAGAAACTCTAAAATTCAGTACTGAACTAACCTGCCTTGTAACAGGAACTGTCTACTAAACAGTTTGTCATAGTAACCATACATTACTCACTAACCTGCAACGTTGAGGCGGGTTGACAATCTTGAAATGCACTTACCGATTCCTGAGCAGAGTTTAGTGAGAGCCAATAGTAAAGTGGGAGGAGATGAGCCAGCTGGGGAACTGGCAGGTTGCTGGATGACAGGTGTTATAGCCAGTCCTGATTTTGTACACCCCAGCAGATTCACTAATTTTAGTGAAGATGTTGGGAGTATCAGCACAGGAGTGTCTGTGCTGGAGGAAGCTGCTCCTTCTAACAGCTGAGGGAACTTCTCCTCTAGTATGGATGGGATCAGGAACAGAAGAAAGGCTAGGTGGGTTGTGGTGAGAGGGGATTCTATTATTTAAGTGACACTCCACTGCCCAAATACAAAAATCACTGCTTGCTATACATGTAAATTGAATGAAAATTTGCACTTATTTAATTTTGCATTTCTAATATTTTCTTATTTATTTTTATTGAGGTTTATCCAAAACCTGTCTCTCTTGTCTCAAATCTCCCCTCTTTGTACCCCACCCAGACTTACTGTGGCTGTCCAATCACAGACTTCCCAATGCAGCTCAATAACCTGTGACCTTGCATTTTTGAACAGGCTTTGTAGTCAGGGAATTTACCAACTGAGCTACCTCACCAGCCAGATTTTAAACAACCAATAAAGGATATCTGTGGCTCTGATTCAGCTGTCATTGTCCATATGGTATCAATGACAAGTCAGAGGAAGTTAAGGACCATAAACAATGTGTTCATAGAATTAGGTAGTAAACTTATTATAAAGAGGACTTCAAGATTATTATTTTTTTCCCTTTTTTTTTCTGAGCGATTAACTGTGCCATGTGATATAGAAATGTCAATTCTTGCCTGTCTTCTTGGTGTAGGAAGGAAGGTTTTGTGTTTCTGGAGCACTTGGCTGATTTTGCATTTGGATACAATCATTATAGCCGCTATGGATTGCACCTGAATGGAATAGGGTCTTTTGTAGTGGGGCAAAAGATGATTAGAAAGTTGGAGGAGGTGGGGGAAGGTCAAAGAATGTTAAATGTAGTATAGAAAGGAGAGGGATTTCAGCTGATGTCTATGAAGGTGGCGATAGGTGGAGTGGTAAGATTAGCAGACAGAGCAAGAAGGTATTAAATCCATGTTTAAATAAATTTCAAGAAACAAATGGTAACTTTAAATATCTGCTTGCTAATGCAAGAAGTTTGTGTAAGAAAATGGGGGCTCTTAGAATATTGGCATACAAGAAATAGTATGACATAGTTTGGATTACTAAGACGTGGTGGTATTAAATATTACTTGGGCAGATACACTGGTACACATACTGACACACAAGCAGATACACAGATACAGACAATGACACCTGCAGATGCACAGACACACATATACAAACACTGACATACAGATACAGACACAATCAAACCATGATACATATGCAGATACACAGACACACAAATACAAACACTGACACAGATGTACAGACACAGTTACAAATACTTGAATAAAAATAGTTGCGGCACACTCAGACTACAAAAAATACAACACAAAGAAGGCTTCTAAATTGCCTATCTAAGAATACATATGGGGATTTAGTTCCACCACATGGCCATATGATGTTAAGCCCACCACTGCTTGGTGGGTCCTACGCTAAAATGTGGGGGACAAATTAAAAAGTACTAGTGTTAAAAATAAAGTTTTAAATTAAATCCTTGTAAGAGCAAAGTGAGTATACAAAAATAAAGTGATGAAAGCAATTACAAACAGTGTTAAAACTAAACAATTAAAGTGTTCGTGCTAGAATGAATATACTCACTATTGCAGATATCATCTGTGTGGAATGGAGAAAATAGACGGATACAAGCACTTACACACAGATACAAACATTTCCCACGTGCAGATAGACACAGATTCAGATACACACAGATGTAAATAGTGCCACACATGCAGATACAGACACATATATGCAAATTTCAACACACATTCAGATACAGATACAAACACTGTCACACATACAATTTCACAGCCACACTGATACACATACTCTAACACATACAGTTGCACTGATACACATGCAGATACAGACACACAGATACACACATACAGTTTCACAGCCACACTGATACACATACTCACACACATACAGCTGTACAGACAAACCAATACAAATATTTCCACACACAAAGTTACACAGATACAGACACTGCCACAAATGCAGAGACACACAATTACACTCACAGATACAAACAATGATTCACATACAGTTACACATACCAATACAAACACTACATATGGAGGAGAGGAGATTCAGTAACCTCTCCCTGGCTTCACATGAAGCAGTTCAGTGCTCTCAGTGAGTACTTCTTGTCAGACTAGGGTAGAGGTTATTGAACCTCCTTACACCCGGTTCTCGCTACACGCTGTGCAATGCGCTGCTGGTTAGCCAGATTTAGTGCCCCCAGGGACGGTTTGTCCTAAGGCGACCATATGTGCCGCTTTATGGTAGCGCTGGCTCTGGAGAAGACATAGAAACAGTATGAATAGGAAGTTTAAGGGAGTATTTAGAAATGGTGCATGGATGGGTAGAAGAAGGGGCATATATGTCAGAAACAAATTAGATCCTGAACAAGATACAAGCCAACCCCCTAATAAAGAAGTGATAGAAGAATTGTATTATACCTTAGATTGGCTGTGCTGTGAAATAGGAAGCAACAGTAACTATAACAGGTTAGATAACAAAATTAGTAAGACCAGGGGAAAAATACATCAGGTCAGGACAAGCTGAAAACATATGCAAAAATCAGTGTCAGGACTAGTTGTGTTATGAAAGCAGCAAACAATCAAAGCTAGGAGCAAGGCCAGCACAAAAAAACAGAAAATGTATTAAAATGGCAAAATAACACACTTTGGGGGCTGGAGACTATAAAAGGCCACTTGATCATGGGAATGCCAGATAATACATAGACTCATGCATAAGCATGCACAGCACATTACATTAGGGTGTGCACTTTTTCAAGGTAATTTTTTTTTTTTTTTTTTTTTAGTAAACAGGAGGTGCAAAATCCACATTCTTGTTCTAGTGATAACAATGTGTATGCAGAGGATTTCTTCAAAACATAAACTAATCCAAACTCTCACAGAAGTGTTCAGAGACCTAAACAGAGTACAAGGAGAACAGTTTGGCTCTGCCTTAGGATGTGCCTGAGCACACCTTGCAAACCCCCCTGCGCATGCCTATGGGCACCAGTCCCTTGAATCAGATTTGTGTCATTGATTTATCCGCATAGCCACAGTCAAGATGCCTAATAATTGGGCAAAAATCTAAAAAGGTGCGAAGGTTTCAGCTAGTGCTGAATAGATGTGAACTAGCCTAAACAGTACTGTTAGCAGAATTACTTTGACCAGTGTTTGATGAAGAGGAGACTTGGCTTTGATGCATGCGTCTAAAAGTATGTGAATGCAAAGTCTTAGCTGCATCACTCTTGGAAATCTACTGTTTTTTTTTTTGTTTTTTTGTTTTTTACAAAGGTTCTGTTTTGACAAGGGTGCATCATTGAGATTATGTCGAAAAATACTAATACTAATTTTTCCCTACCTCCATGGTGCTATTACGCTCTCTTTTTCGTTTTAGTTCACCTGCCTGCTTCTGCTCCATTCCAGTGAACTCTCTGGGTCCTTCCCGCTTGCCCGTGCACGTGCGTTCCATTTTGTGATTCAGCTGTTTTCGCATTCGGATCTAAATCCTGATGCGCATTTGGCCGCATTCATTTCTTTTGGCCCCATGTTCGTCAGGCTTGTGTTCCCATAGCGTTGTTCGGTTCCCGAACGTACGCTACCAATGGATTAGTTACTGGTTGGACGGCTCTCTGCTTACTGCAAAATTGTATTCCTGTTACTTAACCCTGGGTTTCCGCCTGTTATTTCTAAAAATAAAATAGTTTTTGCAATTTGTTTCTCTAATTAGTTCACTATTCAATCTTGTAACAATTTGCCTGGGCCCTCTGCGTCACAAACTAACCCTGGGTTTTTCCCCTATGTTTTCTGGGGATGAAGCCGATTTCCCAGCCTCTGAGGAAATTCAGGCGCTTATGGACACTACTGTGTCTAAGTCTATGTCAAAAGCTCTTGCTTCTGCCATGGACATTATGTCCTCATCTATATCAAAGTATTTTACGCAGGCCTTATTACAGGCCCAGTTGTCAGTCCCTCCAGCCTCTCTGCCGGCCGCGATACCTCCTAACTATCATCCCCCACACCTAAAACAAAGCACTTCTCCAAACCTGTTATGATGGACAGTTTAAAACCTGTCAAAGATGGCGCGATTAAATAATTACCGCGCAAGCAGTGGTGTATGCTGGTTTTGTGCTGCTGGTTAATGTTTTTGGTAAGCTTTGGTAACTCTGCTGGTTAATAGAGCTTTGGTAACTCTGCTGGTTAATAGATTTGAGGAGGATCATAAACTCTCTCATGAGGTTATTGCCACTAAAACTTCTGGCTCGGAGTTGTCTCACCCAGTATTATCTAAGGATGATAAAATACTTGACCTGCAAGGGTGACCCTTTATTTGATCCCGATGACTTACGTCATCCCCGCTCAGCCGAATGGTCACCAGCTGAACATGTGGCATGCTACATCGTGGTCCAGATCTGCAAATAAATAAATTGCGGGCTGAATGCCCACGCCCCACTGTACCAGACCATGTCTGCGAAACTCCCCAAGTCGACCCCAAAATTGTTAAATTATTGGGCAAGACGGGATGGAAACCCGAAAAGGGTTTGGATTTTCCCTGCGCAATTGCTAGGATAAAGTTTTAGATATTTTGGGTCCAGCGACCAAGATCTTTGAAGCTGTAAAAAAATCCTTGGCTCAAGACGATGTACTAGATCATCTCACAATTAAAGGTTGGATCCAGAGGTTGATCTGCTTGATTGGCAATGCAAAAACTGCACTTGCCACAGAGCGCCGTTAATCAATCATCTTAAAGATCGAACCAAAACTCGTTAATTTGGCAATTACAGAGCCAGGCACTCAGGCAAAAGATTTCCTATTTGGTGAGTCTTTTGTTAAAGACCTGGGCCCCTAAGTCCAAATATTTACAGCCTTAGACAAGGCACAGTCAAATATGAGGAGGGTGATCCACCCAAAGGTTTTTGCTGGGGCCGGCAGAGTTAGTAGAGTTTTACAACGTCCGAACCGAGGCTCCTACATGGGGACAACCCCCTTTCCTGTGCAGAGGTCCACGCCAACCCTTTTCCCTCACGGAGGCACACCCTGGGTGTCAAGAGGCGCTCCTTCAGGACGACGTCCTTATTACTATCAATTTTCTTCCCTGTTGGTAGTGGGGGGCAGAATCACCCATTCCCCCCATGTCTGGGTTCTTATTACATCAGATGCTTGGGTACTCAGGGCTGTCAACAGATATCTAATAGATTTTGTGTCCCTTCCCACACAACGTTGTCCACCCTGGGAGATTGTTTTTCCCCCCACCAGACATGACCCTCGTCTCCGAGGAGATACGAGAATTGGCATAGAAAGGTGCCATCCAAGAAGTCTCAATGCAAACCCCAGGTTTCGTGAGCAATTTGTTTCTAGTTTCCAAGAAAGGAGGCGGAGTCCGCCCTGTGATCAAATTGAAACAACTAAATGCTTATGTAACTTACCATCATTTCAAGATGGAGGGCATTCATTGCCTAAGAGATTTACTCCTACCATCAGATTGGATAGTCAAACTAGACCTAAGAGATGCCTAGCCATTGCAGAAGTTCATCAAGATTTCCTGCAATTCACGAGGCAAGGAAGGAAATAGCGGTTCCGCTGCCTTCCCTTCAGTCTTTCTTCCGCACCTTGGTGCTTCACCAAGCTCATGAAGTCTGTTATCGCTCTCCTCCGCAGTCGTGGGATACGTCTTATCATTTATGTAGACGATATCCTGCTGTTATTCCAGTCGGTCCCTCTACTTCATACTCATCTCGGTTGGACCACAACCTTGCTGCAGAATCTGGGCTTCATTATAAATTGGAAACCCACTCAACAAGGTTTCTGGGCCTTCTAGTGGACTCGTCTCTGCAAACTCTATACCTACCAATGTCAAAACTCAAGAACATCAAAAAGGAGATAAGACACATTCTTGCCACTTCACAATTCTCTCTCAAGCATCTGGCCCGCATGATCAAGTTCCTGGCTGCCTCCATACAAGCCATATTTCCAGGCCCTCTACACTACCGAGCCCTCCAACGCCTACAGGTATCGTACCAAAGCAGCGGCGCCTCATATGAGGATATCATGACAGGATTTGCAGCCTCTCCCCGACCCTATCCCAGTGTTCAATTCTATTGAAAATGGACAACATCTCAACATCTAGAAGGCACGAAATCCAAAGTCCTGGCGAATTTGGCCTGAGATTTTTGGCAGTTCTGTCTTCAGCACAATATTGTGGTCAGAGCGGAATATATCTCAGGATTGTCCAACATTAAGGCGGCTTCGTACTCCCACCATCTGCGAGATTCCAGTGACTGGCACCTCGATCCCCAAATCTTTTACTGCATTTGGGATCTTTGGGGTCCTTTGGAAATCACCCATTCCCCCCATGACTTGTTCGCATCTCCCTTGAATGCCCAGCTTCTGAACTTTTTCAGTTGGAGGCCGGATCCTGTGGCATTGGCTACGAATGCATTCTCCCAGGACCAGTCTATCGCCAGGCATTATGCATTCCTTCAATTTGCCCTCATCCTTTGTTGCCTCCTCCATCTTCTACGCCAATCAGGGTTTCTGGTGATAGTAACCCCTTTTGGCCGTCGCAACCTTGGTTGGGACCCTCTACCTCTTGATCCTACAGGGCCTCCTCCATTTCATGGCGTGGATACTTTCCGGGGACCCTGGTTATTTGAGATTCGATTGCAAAACTTCCTCGGACTTCTCAAGGGGGAATGGGGACCCGGCACGAGACAGTCTTACAAGTCTGCTTGGTTCACATGGAATGATTGGTGCGTGGAACGGGGTGTGGATCCCCTATCAACTCCTGTGACGTCCTCCAATTTTTTACTTTTCTTTATGATAATGGGAAGGCATATCGGACAGTAAACCTCTAACGCTCAGCTATTTCAGCTGGTCATGCCGGTATTGATGGTGCTCCGGTGGGACACCACCCGTTTATTTGCCAGCTTCTTTGCAGCGTTCGTTTTGCACGCCTCTGCCTCTTCCTCACTACTCCTCCTTATGGGACATTTTCCTGGTGCTGAATTTCCTTAAAAATTGGCCAGATAATGAGTCTTTATCCCTGAAACAACTCTCAGCTTAACTAGTGATGCTGTTTTGTTTGATCTCTTGCAAAAGAGTATCGGATGTCAGAGCACTCGATGTCGATGCTCGCTCTTTTTCCTAAGAAGGGGTTGTTTTTGATATTTCACGTGAAATCGTCTACCTGTGTCTGGTGGTGTGTCTATGCATTTACGAAACATGTACCATCCTTTGTACTGGATCAAACCCTCAATTTTTCATTTCCTTTCGTAAACCACATGCACCGATATCTTCTCCCTCCTTGGCTCATTGGGTCAGATGGCTCATGGCCTTAGCAGGTGTTGATACTTCCAATTTTTCTCCTCATTCGATTCGCGGTGCTATGGCATCTAAGGCCTCCGTGGCTGGCTATTGTTTGGAGGATATTCTGAAAGCGGCTGACTGGTCATAGGAGTCTACTTTCCGTAATTTCTATTTCAGACCTATCCATCATTTTACGGAAGTCATAATTTCACAGCTTTAAACTAGCATAATTGGATCTTCTGTGTCTTTAATAAAATTCCCAGATTTTACTATTAACATTACGTAAAGTCATTTTATTAATGACACAGAGGCAAGTATTATCCTACCCACTCTTAGGCGGCTATGTTATATGTCAAGGTAAGTTACTCACCTATCTCTATGGTAAGTCTGGGCTTAAGCAGTATTACTGTTATATTATATGCCTTCAAGTCTATCTAGAGTTCAATTTAGCCTGGAGTACAGTTAGATTGCCTTTAGTGTCCTAAGGCAGTTATGATTTTAATTACATTAGACATTTCCAGAGTCATTGTCATTAATAAGTTAGACAATTGTTCTCCTATTGTATTGCTGTTCTATGATTACACGGTATTACCATATTTCTCTTGTCTTGTTTCTTTTAGCGTGACCTTGATTACAAGACCCTTCAGGATTTTATTTTCTGTTCTGGCTCTGTTGGTTTCCGTCTTATTCGGTTGTTTACCGGCTTGGGGTGTTATCTTCTCCTTCGGGTTCGCAAGAAAGAGAAAGTGTTCACCTATGTTACGCCTACTATAGGATAATGATGTCTCTGATTGGCTGTTTGTTTTACTAGGTGGATATTGTCATTGTGATGTTTATTCCTGTTTTCTATTGATTTTCATTTGTTATTTATTTGCTGCTGAGGGAATTAAAGAGTGCAGCATAATACTCGCCTCTGTGTCATTAAAGGACCACTATAGGCTCCCAGACCACTTCAGCTCAATGAAGTGGTCTGGGTGCCAGGTCCCTCTGCTATGTTTCCAGCTGCAGGGTTAAAACTAGTTTCAGAGAAACTGCTATATTTCACTGAAGGTTAATCCAGCCTCTAGTGGCTGTCTCACTGACAGCCGCTAGAGGCGCTTCTGCGATTCTCACTGTGAAAATCACAGTGAGAAGATTCTGGACGTCCATAGGAAAGCATTGAGTAATGCTTTCCTATGGGCGGTTTGAAATCGCGTTTGCATTCAGATCTGATGTCGGCAGGGGGAGGAGAGAGGGAACCCGGCGCTGGAGAAAGGTAAGTGGCTGAAGGGGTTTCAACCCCCGGGAGGGGTGCCCTGAGGGTGGAGGGGGACCTAATGACCCTATAGTGCCAGGAAACAGAGTTTGTTTTCCTGGCTCTATAGTGGTCCTTTAATGGTAAAATCTGGGACTTATGTCTTGACATTTTGAGCCATATCTATCATCCACGACACCTCCTACTAATTTATAGAGTTTATTTTCTTGCCAACCCCTCAATATTCAGGGAATCCTATAGGTCTTAACACATGGAGCCTTGTGAATGCAGACCAACTCTTAATGCTTGTTCTAACAGAGAGGCTTTGTGAATACTCATGAGTACTTGCTGAGCACAAGGAAGAATTGATCATGCATGCTACAGAAAAGGGGATTATGCAATCTCTCCTCAAGGAAATTAGCTTCAATGTGTAAACTCAAATGTAAAAAAAAAATTAAAATCCTCCCATTCTTGCATCTACTACAGGTGCAGCAGACAATTCGGACATTATTGTATTATATATTCATGGTAAAATGTATACAGTAAATATTATAGTGTTGACTTAAGAGTAAAATTAGTTTGTTACTTGTGCCTTTGTAGGGGAACTCTTTTTATAACCATTTCGAGCTGGTCTCAACCAGTAAAGATCTAAAAATCTAGGTATACGTTGTGAGAAAAAACACAGATGATCTAACTATAGGCATGTGCAGCACATTTCATTATGTGTGCTCACATGAATTATTTTCCTTAGTAGTTTTTTTTATTTTTTTATTTTATAACAGGTAAATATTTATTAAAGGGACATGGCACGTACCATAACCACTACAGCCCATCATGGTGGTTTTTATTGCCAGGAGTTCCCTAGCACGTCTTCAGAGTAAATAATCAAAGGTTTTACGAATGGTCTGACAGCTTACTTGGGTTTCACCAGGTATCCCTCCTGGTCCTGGAACTTCCATCTTCTCCACTGAGTTCGGTCCTACTGTGTAGGGCTGTTTATTAGTTGAGAATGTCAGCTGAGCACTCTCTGCCAATGAGTGCAGCTATATACAGACAAGCCTAACTTAAGGAATACTATAGGCACTAAAACATCTTTAGCTTAAAGAAACAGTTTTGGTTTACAGATCATGACCCTGCAGTCTCATTGTTCAATTATCTGTCATTTAGAAATTAAATCAGTGTTAATAGCCTTGTAGACCCTGCAGGAGCCTCCTGTGCTTGATTAAAGTTCAGTTTACAGAACAGGCAATACAAAAAAAAAAGTTAACATCTCATTGAGAATGAAACCATTTTTCCATGCAGGCTCTGTCAGTCATAGCCAGGGGAGGTGGTGAGGGCTGCATAAACAGAAACAAAAGTGATTTAACTACTAAATGGCAGAGAATTCAGCAGTGATACCTCTATACACCAAAACTGATTTATTACGCTAAAGATGTTTTGATGTCTACAGAATCTATTTAGTGGCAGGACCTTTTGACAGTAGGAAAGATAGCAACAGGTGCTTGTCAGGACCCAGGTAATTTGACAAAAATTTTCATGGCAATATTAAATGTAATTGTGCTAATGCAAGGAGCCTTAATAAAAAAAATATGGCAGTAATAGGTAAAACGGAAACATTAACTTAAATGGTTACACATTTAGGAAAGAGACTAAAATAGGAAAGGTGGAGGGATATGTCTGTACGTCATCCATGAGTTAGAGTCACATATTAAGCGGTATGTGACAAGGAAAATGTGGAAGCTTTAAGGGAGGTATCTGCTTGGGGTAAAAAAGGAGAAATCAATTATCGGTTGTAAAATGACACAAACCACCTAATATTGATAATGACGAGGAAGAGCAGCTGTTAGAGCAAATTGGGAAAGGTGCACTTCTGCTTAACACTTTAATTAGAGATTATAATTACCAAGATATAAACAGGGATACAGGGACTAGTAGTTCATAGAGGAATCCTGCCGATGCTGGGAGACATGGGCTGGAGGGTTAGTATAAAGTGTCAGTCTTTTTTAGAGGAGCTGGAACTATGGGGGGGCCATGTACCCAGCCCAGGTGACCAGAGGGAACGTCACATGTATGTAGAAATATAGATCAGGTTGCTGCAGTGGATGTGATCCTGGATTTTGCCAAGGTGTTCGATAAGGATCTACACAATAGGTTAGTGTTCGAACAGAACAGAAGAGAAATTGATCAAGATGAGAATTTTTGTTCTTGGATAGAACATTGGCTTGAACACAGAGTACAGAGAGTTGCTATTAACACTAAACTTGCAAGTTGGACAAAAGTGGTAAGTGGTGTCCCTCAGGCTTCTGTTCTGGATCACTTCTCTTCAACATATTTATAAATGATCTTGAAATAGGCATTGGAAGTCACGTGTCAGTGTTTGCAGATGACACAAAACTAGGTAAGGTAATACAATGTGAGCCAGATATTACTTTGCTGCAAAATGACTGAGATCAGTGTTTCCCAATTGGTGTTCCACAGAACCCTATTGATTTATCATTAAACAAAGCGCAGTGTTTTCTTGTGACATTTTATGCTATACCTATGAAGTTTACTCTCTTTTATATTCTTGCTAAAATGTCTATGAGTTTGTATGCCTCACTATGCACACAAAAATTAGAATGTCGGGGGGCGTGTCCGACTGCCGAGAGGAGAAGCCGCATGGAGTAACTGCTCCTTACTTCACTGAGCCCATAACAAATACTAAGCGACCGACAAGCTTCGGAAACAATACCCTTTACAAGTGCAAGACACAGTGGTCCATATGGCACTGTTAAAACAACTACATATAACAGAACCAGTATGCAAGAGCGCAAAGACAGAGTGTTTGAAACATCTCCATGATGACGACAACCAGTGGTGTATTTTGAATTTGTGCTGCCCTAGGCATGATGAAACTCAGCTCCCCACCCCAATCTAAATTTGCTCCGCCCCTTCCTGTCCAGGCAGCATTTTTTCCTGTTTAAGACCAACACGCAGTTTAACTGACATACACTCACTGACAAATTCACTGACAGACACAGGCACTCCCTAACATACACACTCACAGACATACACTGACAGTCACACACACATTCACTAACAGACACAGTGACAAACACATTCATACACTGACAGACATACACTGGAAGACACATACACTCACTAACAGACACACTCTCACAGACATACACTGACATACACATACACTCAATAACAGATACACATTCACTGACAGACACACATTCACTGACAGACACATTCACTGACAGACACACACTGACAGACACCCTGATACTTACAAATCCACACACACTGTCTAACACAATTTATATGTAATTTAATTTTCATTTACATGACTCCCTACCTTTAGGAGAGCTGGAGTGGATTCTTCCCTGGGGTCCAGTGGGGCTAGCTCCTGCTGCTAGGCAGGCAGGCAGGCAGGCAGAGGTAAACAGGCGGCTGACTGTCAGCCAATGCGGGTGATGAGGGAGCACTGTCATCTGAGCTCTTCCTGCTCAGCTCCCTTGTGCGCTTCAGTGGTGCCGGGAGCCTGAATATGACGTCACATTGTGAAAGACTTGAACACATCTGGGATGACCCTGAGGTGGCCAGCCGGCCAACTCTTGGGTCCCCACAAGGGAGGCTAACAGGGCACATGCGAGGGTGCTTGAGGGGCAGTGTTTTTTGCCGCCCCCCCCAAAAGTGCCGCCCAAGGCAAATGCCTTGTTAGCCTCATTAAAGATACAGCACTGGCGACGACCACATGGCGAAGTCACCAGCCTCAGAGGGTCCCTCAGAATTGGAGATTATCTTATTTCCCCCTGAGGATACTCCAGTTCGAGATAAAAGTCTATGCTGCAAGCTGATTTTCTGAAGCTGGCCACTGATTTACGAAAAGAGATGGCTGACTTGGGGGACAGGACCAGTCACCTGGCCCACAATGAGGTGGTGGATAGCCTGCAAAGGCTTAAAAAGTAGCAGGCATCCCTTGCAGTGAGGTTTCAGAGTTAAAGTAAGTGTTTTATGTTCTTGCCAATGATATAGGACAGGTTGTGTTAACACTGTCATTCTCTGAACTTCTGCCTGTATATAAAATTCAGAATGACATGCGTATAAGGTACTTAATTTGTGGCTTGCTGAATGGTGTCAGGAGCAAAGACGTGCGCAGCCTATTGCATAAGGGTGTGCACCCTAAAGCACAAACACACCCGCCGCGCATTTATAAATATAAAAAAGTAAAAAGCTTCTGCACTCCTACCTCCAGCCAAGATGATACCGGGTGCCCAGCCACACTTTGATATAAAAGTAGATAAATAGCGGCACTCCTGGATTCCTGATGATGTCTTGTTGAAAGTTCCAAGCTAGGAACTGAAATGTTGACTGACTTGTGACAATAAATCGTTGCGCTGTTCAAATCCAGGAGTGCCGCTATTTATCTACTTTATATATATGTATATATATTTGTGCTCGAAATTTCAATATGTTATGGATTGTAGAAGATGCAAAAGTTGGTTGAGGTGTGCCGAAACCAACGTAAAAGTAGGCCTATAATAAAAGAGCCCACCAAGGTGAAATGTAATATATAGATGGGTGTAGGTGGGTGGGGTCAATAAGCTTGAACGACAGAGGTGGGTAGGGGAAAGGTTAAAGGATCTTAATATGTATAGCTTGGTTGAAAGTCAAGGTCCTGGGGAGATAGCACAGCTAAGCGGACAAGGGCACATGTTTGAGTGTGGGGATGGATGCTTGTGAGTATGTGTGCATGGGAGTGGTTATGGGTTTTGGAGTGGGGTAGGGACCATCTTACCTCAGTGCCTCTTGGGAGACGTGCCAGCAAACAACTTACTGTCTCTGTTGTTCCTGTTTGCCTGGGGCATCTGGAGGCCTTCCCGGGCGACATGTGGTCGGCGTGACGGCAGACTGGTGATCGGGCTGGCGGTGGTGAGTGGGCCCCGCGGGGCCTGGGTGTGCCGCCATTGGGAGGTGGAGGGGGGTCCTCCCCAGGCTATAGTGGGCCTCTGGAGATGAGGGTTCGCCGGGATGGTCTCCACAGACAGGGCCGGACTGGGAATTAAAAGCAGCCCTGGAAAAAAAATATTTATCAGCCCCATAATGCATCGCGCCAGCATAGTGTGCAGATACAGAGTTAGAACAGATAACTTAAAATTAAAAAGTACTTCAACGTAAAAAGAGCGCTCATAGGCTTCAAAATAAACAAAAGTGCAGATTTATTTTATATCTCCCCCTCCTCCCCATCTCTCTCCCTCCCCCTTTCCCTGTGTCTCTCCCCATCTCTCTCCCCCCCTTCCCTGTGTCTCTCCCCCTCCTCCCCTCCCCCTTTCCTGTGTCTCTCCCATCTCTCTCCCCTTTCCCTGTGTCTCTCCCCTCCTCCCCATCTCTCTCCCCCCGCTTTCCCTGTGTCTCTCCCCTCCTCCCCATCTCTCTCCCTCCCCCCTGTGTCCCTGTGTCTCTCCCCATCTCTCTCCCCCCCCCTTCCTGTGTCTCTCCCCCACTCCTCCCCATCTCTCTCCCCCTTTCCTGTGTCTCTCCCCCCTCCTCCCCATCTCTCTCCCTCCCACTTTCCCTGTGTCTCTCCCCATCTCTCTCCCTCCCTCATTTCCCTGTGTCTCTCCCTCCTCCCTCTATTCCCCTCTCCCCCCCCCTTTACCTGGAGAAGTCAGGGGGCCGGCCGCGTTCCTGTGGGTGGCAGCTTCCCCGGTCCGGCGGCCCTGCTCCTCTCACTGCTGTGGCTGATGGAGGAGGAGCATGTCTCTGTACCATGCTCGGAGCATGGTACAGAGACATGCTCCTCCTCCATCAGCCACAGCAGTGAGCAGGGGAGGGCTGGCAGCCTTAGGCCTGGGGGGCAAAACCAGTCAAGTGGCCCATTGCACCACCAAATCAGTTCACCATCCATGCCCACCTTTACCTGGTTTTATAACGGATATTGATGTTATGCTAATCAGTAGCTCTTTGCCATACTCGCTCCTTCACGGCTCCAGGCACTGCTTGTTGTGAGTGTGAGCCACTGTAAATTAAGGGCAGAGGGCACTTGCACTGCGGTAAAGATGGGGCTGGGCAGGAGGAGAGTGCAGTGCAATCAGTGCACTCCCCTCCTGTGGGTCACCAGTAGACTGGTGCACCTGTCCAGGATCAGAGCCGGTGCAAGGATTTTTGCCGCTCTAGACAAAATAAAAATTTGCTGCCCCCCCCATGTGACATCACAATGCCCCACCCATATGAACTAACGCCAGTGCTGCACACAGTGTGTGTTTACATTAAAAAGCCTGCAGTGACCAGCTATAGACACCAGAACCACTTCATTAAGCTATAGTGTCCCTTTAATGTGAGGTACATTATAGATTAGTGTCACTAATAATATACTAGATTGCCTATTTACAAGCAGATGAGGATGATGATGATGGGCTGCAGTTTGGCTCCACTGGTCTGGTGTAGAACAGGATTCTGGAGGCTGTTTGCAACTGTGGTCACAAAATTCAATGTTCTGGGAGAAT
>OW240920.1:92203100-92274157 GCA_933207985.1 Pelobates cultripes
GCGGCCGGTCTTACAGGAATTTAGGGCGGCCTGGGGGGCAATTGCCTCCCTGCCCCCCCGGCCCAGCCCGCCCCTGGCAGTGAGAGGAGCAGGGCCGCCGGACCGGGGAAGCTGCCACCCGGCCCGGCAGCTCCAGCCAGGAATGCGGCCGGCCCCCAGGTGCCGCGGCCCACCGGGAAATTTCCCGGTATCCCGGTGGGCCAGTCCGGCCCTGCCCTGTGGTATCCTCCCTGTCCTCTTTTATTGCACCCCCTTCCTCTGTGGTCCCCTCTGCCTCTCTAGTTCCTTCTGTCCTGGGTCCCCCCCTTTCTCTGTTCCCCTTTCTAGCCCTCTTTCTCTTCTCCTTTCTGCCCCCCTCCCTCCTGTTCCCTGGGTGTCCCTTGCTGGTCCCCTTTTCTCCCCTGGCTATTTGCCTTGGCTGCCCTCCTCTGCGGGGTGTGAGCTTAACTCATCTCCGCTGCTCTTCTCACAGGATCTGGCTTCTGTTCCTGGGACTGCCCATACATGGATATGTGCCTCCCGATGGGTTGTTCCATATCCTGTTTGTACTTTGAGTGCTTCAGCACATTCTTGGAATGGGTGGTTAGGAGGGAGTCCAGGAATCAACTTCCTGCTGCATTACCTCAATGACTTCTTTTGTGTGAATCTTGTCAATTCGCCAGGCTGTGCGTTGCTGCTGCAGGTTTTGGGGGATGTTTTTCAACGCTTTGGGATCCCATAGGCCCATGACAAAATGGTGGGTCCGGCCATGTGCCTCAGCTTCTTGGGCATTGACATTGATTATGTGGCAGCGGAATGCCATTTGACCTTGGATAAGATTCAAGGCTTAAGGCGGGAAGCGGCAATGAGGGCTGCGCAAGAACCAACTGTGCTGCCTGCAGTCGCTGCTGGGTAAGCTGAATTTCACATGTTGGATCATGCCAATGGGGCGGGTCTTTAACAGGCTTCTGGCTGCGGCAACATCCGGGGTCAACGGGCCTCAGCATTTCATTCGGCGGTATGGGACTCCTTCTTGGCGGCATATAATGGCCTATCCTACTGGCAGGCGCTGGAGGTTTCTAACATGGATCTGTGGGCTCGGTGGGGTTTCGGGACGATTCTGGGCTCTAGTTGGTGGGCTGCAACGTGGCTGGACAGTTGGCATGTCTCTGGCCTCACTTGGAATGTGGCTTTCCTGGAGCTCTTCCCCATTTTGGTGGCAGTGGAGGTTTGGGGGTCCCAGTTTCGGGATAAACGGGTCGTGTTTCACTGACAATCTGGAGGTGGTTCAAGCTATCAATTGGCTGACGGCTTCCTCCCCTCCAGTGGTTTGCTTGCTTAGGCGATTGGTGCTTCGGTGTTTGTGCCTAAATGTGTATTGTAGGGCTGAGCATATACCTGGGGCTCACAATGAAATGGCGGATGCTCTTGTTCGCAGTGGTTGGAATTTCGGGTGGTTGCCCCGCAGGCGGTTCTGGAGGGGACTCTGTTCCCGGTGAAGATGTGGTCGCTCGGTCAGGTAGATTGATGGAATTTGTCCAGTCTCAGGGCCACGTGGACTCGATACAGTAAGGTGTGGTGTGAATGGGATAAATGGGAGCACGATTTGGGGGGTTTTGGTACCCCGGCTGACCGCCTTGAGGGGCTTTTGCAGCTCTTGGAACACTGGGAATCAGAGGGTAAGTCTCCCTCTGCGATCTCCACACGTTTTTCAAGTCTTAGCTTCTTGTTAAGCTGCATGGGTGGGAAGATTCTACTAAGGTATTTGTGGTGTGCCAGGCGCTGAAAGGCTTGAGACGTCGGGTTGCTTCCGCGGACGCGAGTAGTCTCCGCTGTACTCCTGACAAGATTGTGTGGGGTGCTCCCTCGAGTCTGTTACTCTGTATTTGAAGCCCATCTATTTGCGTTGGCCTATTCCCTGGCATTTTTTGGGGCAAAGCAGATTGGGGAATTGGTAAGCCCTGGCACTGCTGTGGGGAAGAGTTTTCCGATGTTCAGTGCGCCGCAGCTTATATTGTGTTTAAGATCCGACGTTTGAAGACGGATGTCCTTGGGAAGGGTAAGTGGGTTCACTTGGGTGCTGTCCCAGGTTCAGCTATTTGCCCTGTTGCTTCCTTTAGGGAGTACTGAGAGCTGCGCCCGATATCCGCATGCCCTTTTTTGGTGCATCAAGATGGGAGTTTTCTGGGGGCGGGGCCTGACTGCTGAGCTGGGAGGACGCAGAAAAGCACAGCTCCTGCTCCACCCGGCAATAATCGCCACAAACCAGCTGCAAACAGCGCCCAAACGATCCAGCAGGGTCACCTAATGTGAGGTGAACCCGCAGGGAACACAATGATACCAAGCATGCGACTACCCCTGCAAAAATCACTGGCAAGGCGACTGCGGCCTACAAACCTGGACGGCACAGGGGAGACGTCCGCTCCCCGGCTGCACCCAAAAGAAAACATCTGGCGAATGGGCCCTCGTCCCCCCCCTTTGGACCGGCGGGGGTTATCCCGGTCCCAGCCGGACCCCTGGAGGCCCGGGGGTACCAGCATCGAACGGGACTAATCATACCCAAGATGGCGGCGGAAGACGCAACACCACAAGACACAGCACAGGGACTCAATGTCCTCACACGGCTGGATGCCAAATTTGAAGCCTTCTGGAGGAAACTAGCTGAACGGCAAGCGGGGGCACACGCTCCGAGACAGCACCTACCGAGGGCACGCTCCCGACCACGAGGTATACCTCACGGGGGGATGCGACCGAGAAGATGGCGTCGCCGACAGCGACCCTCACTACAAGCAAACAACTCCAAGCGACTATGACCACGAAAGACAGCACTCATACAGAAGACCAAGCTACTAACATGTAAGCACACCTCCATGCCGAGGCTCCAAACGAGATACCTGGCAATAAGAGACTCCCGGGACAATTATTTAAAGCAGCACTCCCACACACAAGCCAGGCGTCCCTCAGACTACTACATCACGGCAGACTCAAGCCTATACTCTTCCACACACCACTGGCCCTTGGGGGCGACGGGGATCGGCTGACCTGCCACCTGAGTGCACAAGCAGGACATTGAGCTGTATGGGGGGGGGGGGGCAGAAGATGGAGCCAAATTTATACAACGTGAAAATTCTACTGTTATCCGGTTAATTTACTTTAATTTACTTTTCTGTTGACTAGTACCCATCATAAGTCAGTAACCTGTTAAAACATACAGATCTCAACCATATGTCTCACCTGCAAAGCTAAACAGTCCACACCTGATAATGCTACTTAACACACCACTACCCTACAACAGTCAGGCAAACTCTTCACCAGGGTTATTTATATCTACTACTCGCCAGACTTAATCAGCACAACCTGTACATTTCACAATAAAACACATGTGACAGCCCCCCACAGGCAGTAAGCATTCAGCAGATAGCTTTATCACTCTCCACGTTAGTTCGGTGCCGGTGACAGGGTTTGTCTCCCTCGGCCACCATTCGCATGCCCCAATACACTGCCGGGCTCCGGTCTTAACTCTCCATAAAGTATGTGTTTTTGTTTTGTTTTTTATAATTGCCTATGACTAACTAAGTACAGGACTGCTCTCTAAATCTGTGATATAAGCATGTGTTATGACTGTTCAGACCTGTCGTTACTGCACAAAATATATGTCCCTCACTCATGCATGTTCAAGCATAACCATATCAATGCCTTGATACTAATACTACGACACACTATTCTCCAAGCTGGTTATTGGATTTATATTACATCTTGTTTAACTCATGTTCCTACTTTTAATAAAAAAAAAAAAAGTGCAGCACCTCTTGACTATATTTGCCAATTGTTTGCCATGATATTGTGTACTAAGCATGTCACCGTTTAAGCTTTTAATTTCCTCTGCACTCAAAAATAAAGAACTAAAAAAAAAAAGATGGGAGTTTTCTTTCACATTTCCAATTTATTCAGGTTTTTCGCTCGGGGCTGGAGGTCCTGGGAATTGACAGCAAAGAATATTGTAGGCATTCATTTAGAATTGGTGCTGCCACGGAGGCTTCCAGGCTGGGTATGCCGGTGCAAGCGGTTCAGAGGATAGGGAGGTGGGCATCTGGGTGTTTTGTCTCATATGTTCGTCCTTCCTGCCTCCTGAATTAATGCTTTTCTCCGCAGGTGGAAATCCCCCCAGGGTCTGGGTGATCATACACTATGTATTCTGGGCCAGGAGGCGAGTGGCTGTCCAACTGGGAGGTGAGCTATTGGGTTTTACACCTTCTGAAGTGGAGGTTCACTGGTTTGTCACCAGAGGTATGAAATGGGTTTGGCTCCTCCCGGAGCTGGTTCAGCTCTCCCGCCTTCTGGGTGCGCCGAGCGTTCAAGTTATCCACTGGGGGGGGGGGGAGAAGTAATGATCTCGGGACAATGCCTATTTGGGGGTTGGCAGATGCTATTAAGAGGCACTTGGCACGCATCTTGGTTCTGTTCCCGGACGTGTGGCTCATCTGGTCGGAGGTCATTTTCTGTGTCTACTGCCAGCAGGCCCATAATCAAAGAGCAATGGAACGCTGCCATATTAAATTGAATAGGAGGGTCTCTAAGTTTGTATTGGGGGTTCAAGGGATCCCGGTTCGCCACAGGGTGTTCAAACGGGAGGCCGCTAATTTATTCCGTGGTGATGGCATGCACCTCACGGAGGTCGGGCTCGACCTTTTTAATCTTGCTATCCAGGAAGCAGTGGAACAGGCCTTGAGTGGTTGGGGTGGGGCGCGTCCTTGCCAATAGGTGTTGGGGGCCTATCACATGGAATGTCAGGAGATGGACAAGGTGGGTCTCAATTTCCCCTGCTCTGTAGGGTAAACTTTTCAGTTACCGACTTGGACGTGCCCACCGAGCTAAAAGCATTAAAAGGAAAAAGGAATTTGGTTTGGACAAAGGGGGAGGCGAGAACCCAGTGGGCCAGTTGGTGCATAGGCACGTGGTCTCGTTCATTGGCAAGGATGTTTATATAAAGTCTCTAGGGCCTAGGTGTTACTTTATATGCAAAGTTATGGATTATTTATGTATTATTTCTGGTTATAATGAAATGATAAATTAATAAAGGTTGGATGAGCCCTACAGTCTTATGTTTAATAAATGCTGTGGCCTGTTTCATCCAAATTCGGTGTCTGTCGTTATTGGGGGGATATTTGGGGTAGGCTATGTTATCTTATTTGCATCAAATTCCCAGCTACGTCCATACAAGATAGTGAGGATATGATACATTTAAATATATAAAGGGAATCAACACAGTAAATGAGGAGAATATATTTAAGAGGGTAGTGGATGCATGGAATTGCCTTCCATCTGAAGTGGTAGAGGTTAACACAGTGCGGGAGTTTAAACATGCATGGTATAGGCATAAGGCTAACCTAGATTTAAGAGAGTAATAAAAGTATTAAGAAAATTGGGCAGACTAGATGGGCCGAATGGCTCTTATCTGCCGTCACATTTTATGTTTCTATGCTTTAAGGATGTAATGTATTGTAAACAGTAGACTCGTCCCTGAAGTATTTTACTAAACATATTGATTAATCTGCTATTTTTATACACATGGTTCACTCTTCTGACTTTATGCACCCTGTCACTGATACGCTTAGTAAATATACATTGTATAACAGTATGTGTGTGCACTTAGGAACTGCTTTGCACTTTTAAAAGAACACTATAGTCACCTAAATTATTTTAGCTAAATAAAGCAGTTTTAGTGTATAGATCATTCCCCTGCAATTTCACTGCTCAATTCACTGTCATTTAGGAGTTAAATCACTTTGTTTCTGTTTATGCAGCCCTAGCCACACCTCCCCTGGCTATGATTGACAGAGCCTGCATGAAAAAAAAAACTGGTTTCACTTTCAAACAGATGTAATTTACCTTAAATAATTGTATAATTGTACCGGTCCTTAGAATGGCCTTAGTGTGTTGCCTCCACGTGCCTGTATGACCTCCCTACAACACCTGTGCATGCTCCTGATGAGGTGGCGGATGGTCTCCTGAGGGATCTCCTCCCAGACCTGGACTAAAGCATCTGCCAACTCCTGCATGGTGTTGGGCTGTAAGCACAGCCCCCACCTGTGGACGTTGTGCCCTCCTACCACCCTCATGTAGTCTGTTTCTGACCGTTTGAGCAGACACATGCACATTTGTGGCCTGCTGGAATTCATTTTGCAGGGCTCTGGCAGTGCTCCTCCTGTTCCCCCTTGCACAAAGGCGGGGGTAGCGGTCCTGCTGCTGGGTTATTGCCCTCCTACGACCTCCTCTACGTCTGATGTACTGGCCTGTCTCCTGGTAGCGCCTCCATGCTCTGGACACTATGCTGACAGACACAGCAAACCTTCTTGCCACAGCTCACATTGATGTGCCATCCTGGATGAGCCGCACTACTTGAGCCACTTGTGTGGGTTTTAGACTCCGTCTCATGCTACCACTAGAGTGAAAGCACCGCCAGCATTCAAAAGTGACCAAAACATCAGCCAGGAAGCATAGGAACTGAGAAGTGGTCTGTGGTCACCACCTGCACAACCACTCCTTTATTGGGGGTGTCTTGCTAATTGCCTATAATTTCCACCTGTTGTCTATCCCATTTGCACAACAGCATGTGAAATTGATTGTCACTCAGTGTTGCTTCCTAAGTGTACAGTTTGATTTCACAGAAGTGTGATTGACTTGGAGTTACATTGTGTTGTTTAAGTGTTCCCTTTATTTTTTTGAACAGTGTATATACATATACCATACAGTTAAATGTACATCCATATTAAATATACATACTCCATACTATACAATATATACCATACGTATACAATGTATATTGTATAGTAAATAATAATGATCCATACTCCACAAGGACAACAGTGGGTGATACCCAAGCAATAACCAAAAGTAGAGACAATAAAAATGAAACCCAAAGATATATGCCAAAATGAATATATTGTGAGAAAAAATATACCAAGTTTTAGTGCAAAATATAATTAAACATTATGTTCAGACACAGAGAGAACACTTTTGCCAAATGAATAGGCTCTAACATCTAATTGATTGTGTCTAATAAAGGTATTAATGGAAGGCCAGGTAGCAGCTTTGCATATCAGGTCAGGTAGAAAATTAGCCACTGCTACCCAAGAGGCTGATAATGCTCTTGTAGAGTGAGCTTCAATTCCTGCATGCACCAGACTTTGGAGGTCCGATAGGCATGAATAACAGCAGAAACAATCCATCTACCTATCGTTTTCCCTTTCTAGCTGTATTTGGGATGACAAACAGTCTGTTGGACGAACGCCATAGTGAAGACCTCTCAATATATGTTGTTTTTTTAATTACTTTTTTTATTGATTTGTAAATGCATCAAACATACAACCCATGTTATTCAGAAGTTCATATATTTATATTAGTACAACATATTACATAAGATTGACTTTAAAGTAGACTACTAAATCACTAATTTTGTGTGAATCACAGTATAATAGAAAAATCCACAAAAATACCTTAATGAACAATCACATATGCTATGATAATACATGTCCAATATACTCAGCTAGCTAATAAAATGGTAGTAGATTAGAGTTGATGCGGTGAATAACGGACATTTGCATGACAGTGCTGGAGGTAACAATGAATTCCTTAATTCGAGGTCATTACCACTTTACTATTGAAGGTAAACCAGATAGTGTGCAAGAGAATACTGAGAACGCATAATTGCTCAATTAGCTTGCCCTTCGGCTAGTTTTAGCTCATCTTGTGCAATTACAAGGAGAACCTATGCCATTTGCATATCAGACAGATCCCACCCAAAAAAGTGGTTCAGATCTGATATGCAGGCTGTCTCTCTCTGCACGAGAGATAGAGCAACCCCAGATGATCACTTGACCTTGTTAGGTCTCGTTAGTGAGGTGATTCATCTCAAGGCACCGTTAGCAAGGGATTCCATGTCTGGATTAACATTTAAACTTGGGGAGAGCAAAAAGCAGGGTGCAAGAGAATACCGAGAACAGACAACAGCTAAATTAGCTAGGAAGAATCCATTATGATTCTAGGCAAAGACTCAGAAGCAGTGGAAACCATGGTTAGCAAGGCCAAAATGGACAAATCAGGATTATACTGTCCTGTTCTTGTCAAATCCATCACAGTAGTGGGACCAGGGGAAAATTGCATCCCAGATCGAATTTTCATTTGCATGTCAGGGCATCCCTCTCCTTGGACTAGGGATCATACTTCCTAGAAATGCACCTGAGAACTTTTTTGTTGTATGAAATTGCCATCAGGCGTATCTATTAAATTCCCCATGTGGCAATGATGTCCTGAAAAATCATTTCTGATAGAGACCATTCTTTCAGATCTATCTCTGGTGACATAGTCTGCTAATGAGTTTTCTGTGCTGGGTAAGTTGTTTGCTGCCAGGCCGTGGAGATTGAACTGTACCCAGCATGTTAGAGGCGTCAATAGTACCATCATTCTGGGATATCCCCAAGTGGAAAACCAATGAAGATGTTTCTCTTGTGAAGCCACCATAGTAGGAAGTGGTGAACTTTTGGTGGAATCCTGATTGGTTGGAGAAAGTTGCCTGATCTGAATTTGGAAAAGGATATTCTCCTGGAGGATAATCATTCTTCATTACACTGATCTTGTTAATCCTATGGTTGATGACACCAATATGTCCTTTACTATGCATTGGAAATGTAGGCCTCTTTCTTCTGATAGGTGAAATGATAGACTGTGTAGGAGGCAGGTGTTTCTTGGCAATATTGAGCTTTTAGATGTACTGAAGAAGCTGGATGTGACGATGACCATGGGCATCAGAGATTCTTTGTTGTCTGCCAATATAAAAACACTGATCCAAATAATGAGAGGCTACAATACCTTTCTATCTTTGTTGCCATTAGAACTACCAGAATCTACACGATCAGATGTACTGTAACCGACTGTAACGAAGACACCACTAGGTTACACGGTGAAGGCTGATTGTTCAGAAAAGTACACTAACGATAAAACTCATAATATGTTATGACTAGTTACCATAGATAACGTATATTAAACTTTATAAAAACAAAAAAATCCTTGACGGACAGTGAAAATGTTAGATATTCATGTAAATTATACATTGTCCAATGTTTTCTCTATATGTAACATTACCTATATGTAATGTGTGATATTTGGCTTCTGCGTAAGCCCGATGCAGTCGACATGACACTGTCTATGTGTCATGTCGATGAAAAAAAAAAAAAAAAAAAGAAGAACTACCAGAATCTTGGAGAAAGTTTGGGGAGCTGTACTCAACCAAAGTGGCATGGCTCTGAATTGGAAGTGTTGGTCTTCCACTGCAAACCCAAGATACTTTTGGTGCTGAACTGCAATCATAACATGGAAATAGGAATCCTGTATGTCTATAGGTGTTGTGGACAAAAATATTAACCCAATTTATATCAGTAAAATGCCTATTTACTCAAAACAACTACAATCAGCATTATTCAACTTTCTATGTGATTTACCCACAATGGCCGCTAGGGAGTTTCCCCTTTAACATCAACTAACACCCTCATTAACAAGATGGCGCTGGAATCTGGGGGAAACCTCCAAGATGCCGGTGACATCACCCTCAGTAGGCAGAGCATTAAATGAATCACTTAACACCTAACCAATTATTGATGTATTATTTCATGTTATCTCTGACAATGCTTATGATGTAATTTTGCTTTATAAGGTACATGTCGTCCCCCCTGAATAAACATTCCCCAAGTTTTTCATTAACCTGAAACTTGTGTCTGGTGTGAATTACTTCAGGAGCGTGCACGCATTATTTCTTTAATTTGGCCAGGGGCAGATACACAAGATAATCAATTTATTGATTGATTTCCACATCATTTGGCGCCCAACATGGGGCACCGGGTCTTGCCGGTTTGGACGGCTGGAAACCGGGACCGGAGCGGAACTCCGGAAAGTAGGACAACCGGAGCCTGATCACCTCCTAATATAGCGGTTTGCCTGTATTCTCCTGTTTTGTGTCGGTCTGTCTCCGTGTCCACTTCTGGCTTCCAGAAGGCTACAAGACAGGTAATCTCTTATCCAGTGCCTTTTTAACGAACCTGTCGATTGTCTATCTGCCTCCTGAAAGTTGTGTGTGTGTGTGTGATGGCGGGTTCGTGGTTTGCATTTATTGTTATAGCTTGACTGCCTAGCGGGCAGGGAACGCATTTACTGTTATAGCTTGACTGCCTAGCGGGCAGGGAACGCATATATTGTTATAGCTGGACTGCCTTGCGGGCAGGGAACGCATTTATTGTTATAGCTTGACTGCCTAGAGGGCAGGGGACGCATTTACTGTTATAGCTTGACTGCCTAACGGGCAGGGAACGCATTTATTGTTATAGCTTGACTGCCTAGCGGGCAGGGAACGCATTTATTGTTATAGCTTGACTGCCTAGCGGGTAGGGGATGCATTTATTGTTATTGCTTGACTGCCTAGCGGGCAGGGGACGCGACCGCCTTGTAAAGGGCTGGGATTTTGTTGACCACCCAGTGAAGGGTTGGGGTTTTTGTTGTCCGCCCGGTAAAGGGCTGGGGATAGCCTAGAGAAAGGCTGTGAATTGTGTTGCACTGTTCAGAGCAGAACAGAGTTTATTTACTGTTTAACCATTGCTATGTTCACATTTTTTTTTTTTTTTATTCTTTATTTTTGGTATGCAGGGAGATACAACATTACCTGTGTCACCACAACAGCATCAACAGGCTCAGAAATCATAGTTAGGACAAATGTGTGGCATGTTAAGTTTGCATACATTTTTAACCCCTTAAGGACCAAACTTCTGGAATAAAAGGGAATCATGACATGTCACACATGTCATGTGTCCTTAAGGGGTTAAAATTGTAAAGTAACATGTGTAATGGTAGAGAAAACAGGCTATGATTAATATGGTTTTGGGTTCAACAATAAGTTTCATTTCTTTCTAGGCATTATTATAACATTCCTGGGTCCCCACAGGGTTGAGAGATATGTTGAGTTAACAGTTATGTTTCAAGCTAGGACAGCAACATGTAATATTAAGGCTAGGATGTCGCTAGGAAACAGGTTAACAAGTTTAGTTAAAAAGTTTTTAGTCTATTAATGACATTTATACTGTAGGTACCCATGGTGAAGTACACTTGATGTGAGTAATTTGTACGAGGTTCTGATATATGCGAACGCGTTAAAACACAATAAAGATTGATCAGTAAGTTAACTCTGGTTAAGTCACTGAGGGTAACTAAATAGATGAGTAAATGCAATCTGCTGAGATTCGGTCGAGCATAAAATTAACTTGACATATGTATGTTAATATTGCCTGGTTTGGTACCTGCAAGCTGGGTTTGGCTGTAAGTCCTGAGGGGGACGTGGGTACCTCGCTCGAGTGCACATGGCACTGTCAGCCAATGCCTCGGCTTGTAATAAAAAGAAAAGGAAAAAGGGTGATTAGCACACACAGAATATAATGAGTGTTACCTTGTATTAAAATAATGTTTCGGGTAATCATACACATTAAAATTTTCTTGTGACCTGTACATAGGTAAATAAAATATACATAGTGTAACCTGTATATATACAATATATAAAATGAGGAAAGTTTGGCTCTCGCTCACAATTTCCAGAGCCTTTTAAAAGTTGGCTCTAAACTTATGGCACTTCTCGTCTCTTCCTTGAGACACAGGTAACTGGTATAGGTGTAACCACAGGAACCTGGAACTGATGAATTAGCAGCAGACTCCAAAAATAAGTAAGGAATTATTTTTATTGTGACAAATTGTTAAAATAAAAAGTGTATATATATACAAAAAAGTAGTATAAAAGCACAACGCGTTTCAACCATACATAGGTCTTTCTCAAGTGCATCTAATTTCACTCTGAGCTCAAGATTCTTTATATATCAGAGGATATCAATTAATAAGTGCAATAATTGGTAACATATGTTAAAAAATTTTCCACCCACTTCCATATATGGTCATGGCCGGAAGTGTCATGCCAAACAAAACATGGCCGCACTTCCGGCTATAGACCGGTCCCACCAGCCCTCCCCAACATGTCCGCCGGCTCCCTCACAGAAAATCACATTATCCATTCAGTAAGGTTCAGTTGGGAGTGTTTCTGTCTGCTGGCTCCGCCCACTTTTATTCCGGCGCATCACTTCCTGTGACGTGGGGTTCACGGTCCGTGTAAGTCACATGATCGGCATTCTGAGAGTCCATTTAAGATAGGGCAAAATGCCCTCAGTTCATAATGTTCCAATATAAGAGAAGGGAAATAGTAAAATATACAAACGAAATAGTTAGAAATCCTTCATATATATAAGAATAGATATATTGTATAAATTTATTTCATGCATATTTGAACACACAAAGGGGTGGATTAAGGTAGTATTAAACTAGTAAAAATATGAATAAATAGAACAAATAGGGAGTTAATAAGTACTTATTAACTCCCTATTTGTTCTATTTATTCATATTTATATTGGAACATTATGAACTGAGGGCATTTTGCCCTATCTTAAATGGACTCTCAGAATGCCGATCATGTGACTTACACGGACCGGGAACCCCACGTCACAGGAAGTGACGCGCCGGAATAAAAGTGGGCGGAGCCAGCAGACGAAACACTCCCAACTGAACCTTACTGAATGGATAATGTGATTTTCTGTGAGGGAGCCGGCGGACATGTTGGGGAGGACTGGTGGGACCGGTCTATAGCCGGAAGTGCGGCCATGTTTTGTTTGGCATGACACTTCCGGCCATGACCATATATGGAAGTGGGTGGAAATTGTTTTAACATATGTTACCAATTATTGCACTTATTAATTGATATCCTCTGATATATAAAGAATCTTGAGCTCAGAGTGAAATTAGATGCACTTGAGAAAGACCTATGTATGGTTGAAACGCGTTGTGCTTTTATACTACTTTTTTGTATATATATACACTTTTTATTTTAACAATTTGTCACAATAAAAATAATTCCTTACTTATTTTTGGAGTCTGCTGCTAATTCATCAGTTCCAGGTTCCTGTGGTTACACCTATACCAGTTACCTGTGTCTCAAGGAAGAGACGAGAAGTGCCATAAGTTTAGAGCCAACTTTTAAAAGGCTCTGGAAATTGTGAGTGAGACCCAAACTTTCCTCATTTTATATATTGTATATATACAGGTTACACTATGTATATTTTATTTACCTATGTACAGGTCACAAGAAAATTTTAATGTGTATGATTACCCGAAACATTATTTTAATACAAGGTAACACTCATTATATTCTGTGTGCGCTAATCACCCTTTTTCCTTTTCTTTTTATTATATCACGTTTGTAAGTGTATTTGGTGACACTACACTTGGGAAATTTTAGCTGCACCAGTTTTGACTATTTTTAGCGCCTCTGTATCCTTTTTTATCTTATTTAAATGCCTCGGCTTGGCAGAGCCATATCGTCCCTGGGGGGTTCCATAGTTAAGGCTTAGGACTGATTAATTTTAGATCTAATAACAATGAGGGCGTTAAGGAAACACACTTTCAGAGGAAAGGTTAAAGTCTAAACATCGGGCGGCCATTTTTAACTTTGCACCTTTTAATAGGTGTTTGACTCGCGTGTTGCATCTAAACATATTAACTGCAAACAGGTTAAACATGAATGGTTACAGACTGCCTTAGGTTATTACTGATTGTTGGATATCTAGACACCTGTGTCCACTGGATGGGCCAGGTAGTTTGTCACAATAAGATATACAAGTTGAGGTCATGTATACAAAATATCACAAGTATGTTGATTGTAAGCTGCTGCGTCAGGATTAAGGAAACCAGTGTAGTGAGCATTGAGTGGTGATGTCTCTGGGAGTGGGTCTCTTGTGGGTGGCTGGCAGTAGATATAGAGCGTACAATGCTCTGGAGAAGATGGGTTCAGGTGTTCCAGAGTGACATAGTCCCCGTGTTGTTCCTTTAAGTTGGGCCCTGTAGAGTCCGTAATGGTCGAGAATAGGAGAAAGCTGTAGCCCTCGTTATCATGGGGTCAGCGTTAGCCGTCTGTGTTACTATTGCAGTTGGTCGGGTGGTTAGTCGGGCAGCTGTGGGGTACTGTGAATAGTCCCAGCTGCTTCGTATTTATTACCTTCCCAGTGTCTGGCGGTATGTCAGGTTCCCCCAGGGCGTGTATGGTATTTCTCCTAGGAGGTGACCGCTGCGTAAGTAATCGGCGTGGAGTCTCGTGGGATGAACGGTGTGCCCGGTGACCAGGTATGGGTTGAAGGAGTATCGTTGGTTAACTCCACCTGGGTGAGATGTTCATGTGGCAGGCCCAGAGTCTGCAGTAGGGCCTGTGCTTCTTGCAAGTCCTGGATGATATGCGGGGTCGCTCCTTGTTTCACCGTCAGTCCCCTTGGGGAGCGCCAGCGGTACTCGATGTTGTGGGATTGGAGCACAGAGGTGATCGGCTTGCGTGACCTACGCCAGGCCAGGGTGCCTCCGGATAGGTCCGGGTAGAATATCAGGTTCATGGTCTCAAAGCAGAGGGGGGTTCTTCCCCGCAGGGCTGCGAGAATAGTTGCTTTGTCTTTACGTTTACGAAGAGTGATTATCACATCTCTTGAGGCCGTGGCCGGAGCCTTAGCAGGTTTAGGGACCCTGAAGACCTCCTCTGGTGCAGGTATTACGGTGTCACTGTTTGTCAGAATCACTGGCAGTAAGCGCCACATGACTTTTGGCAGATCATCCTCTGATATTTCTTCAGGGACTCCCCTGATCTTGATATTGTTTTGCCTACTGGAGTCTTCCTGCGCTGCCATGCGTCGTTCAAGTTGCTGGTTCTGCTGTCACAGCTCTTGTATGGAGTGCTGTAGAGAGATTATGTCCTGGGCCTGGGCCTGTGAGGCTCCCTCCAGAGTGGAAATGCGGCTTGTCAGGCCTTGTATATCCGTGCGGAGCGCTGTGACATCCTCGTGGATGTGTTTCTGCAGGTCCGCTAGCAGTGCTTTGAGGACCGCTGTGGTAACTGGCTTTGAGTCTGTCCCAGCTCCCCATTGTTTCACCTTTTGCTTGGGGTTGGGAGTCGGTGTGTAGTCTTCCTCCATGTCGTCGGATAGCTCCTCGGAGAAGTCTGAGCATTCTCCGTCCAGCGCTGCCATGTTGGACTCGCCGGTGCCCCGGGCCTGACTCCACATTTCTCCTATCGTAAGTCCTGATGTGGGCTTGTGTGGGCTAATTTTATTCCCCCTCCGGCCCATACGTGCTTAGGGTGGATTCCGTTGGTCCGGGTGTATAGGGGGGTTATTTTACGTAGTTTTAGCTTCGTTTAGGACACGGAGCTGGTCCCTCTTGCGACCGTTCTCTTCGCCGTTCAGGCTCCGCCCCCCTGCTATGTTCACATTTTTATTGTTCCTTGTTATACTTTGTTTCTTGCTCAGTTGTGGCCATAGTGTGGGTACCCTCATTGCGCGTTTGTGTGTTGTGTGGTTCGTACTCGATTCCGGATTATGTGCACATCTCTGTATTTGTGATTCTTGCAAATGTTTATTGATTAGTCTCTCTACGTTCACTTTCTCCTTAATTCTCTACCTCTTCTGTACTTGTTGCCCAGAGCTGTGTTAGTCATTCACGCTCGCCTGCACAGATCCGTGGCCACCATCTCGGGTGGGCGGATCCCGTGACTAGTCTACTGTAACGGACCGTTTTGCACACAAGGGGTAAAAACCGTTTAGGCGATCGGCCCCCTTTCCAGAGATCCAGGCACAGCTACTGCAGAACACCAAAACTCACGAACTGGATACAAAATAGCACTCCAACTCCCGAACTGGAACCTCCCAAATAGCTGCTAGCAGACGAACAGGAAAAGCAGGCGAACAGCTTACACTCCTGGCAATCAGTCTCTAACAGCATACAGTGAATCCCCCCAAGAACGAGACAAGGCTCCGTGTTGAGGGTCAAGCAGTGGTCTGAGGTGCTGGCACACCCAGCCTGGTTTTTATTACAGTGTTTCAAATACAGGACCACCCACAGGGAGGGATAAACAACCAATCATATCACAGTTACATCCCACATATTCCCTCCCCTTATCCTGAGAGGAAACTCAATTATACAAACAGTTAAAACATACTTTCTACCCAACTTTCATAACTCTAAAACCATACATCACATTCACATAAAATTACATATGCACAATCAATCCATTCAGGGGAACAACATATTAAAAAATGGCACAAATCAGACAAGGGGTTCAAAAGTTAGTAAAAAAGTCCTTTGTGACTAAATGAAGCATGGCTTTCTGGCCCAAACCAGTTTCAGAGTTTTCTATCCTGGAGATAAGTAATTCAATTATCTCCCAGGACAGACACAAGACTCCATTAAGCACATGGTTGCAAAAAGACACAAAGACAGTAAAACACTTTAAAATACATAAAGTTACATTTTACACATAACACACAGACATTTCACATATCCCCAGATAGCTCAGGTCTGAGCGCACATTATTAAGTGAATGGCGCTCGGACCACACAAATACAGTTTAATCACCATGGAGCCAAAGTCTTTACAGTCAGTTTCATACGAATGGGCTCCATAGGATTCCCATCTGGGGTATAACACATTCAAACAAATCTACTGAAACCCAGGCAGAAAAGCACGAATACAGCTTTTCTGCAGGCAAAAATAAAGTCTTTTAAAAGGGGGCCATAGTCCAAAGGCAGCAGGCGAGCAACCAGGCTTCTCCAATGCAATGTGGCGAGATTGGTCTCGTCACATCTACGTTTTGGGAAGACGCACAGGAATCAATTCCTTGTGGCAGTCGAGCACTGTAGACATTCCTTCTCTTTTTCCTCTCTCTATCTCTGTCCCTCTTACAGGGAGAACCTTGTTTGATAAAAATGGGACAGGAATATGCTAGACCCCCAAAGGGTCTCTTAGCTTGTGATAATGTTAAAGAAAGAGCAAGAGAGGAAGCTATGTTAAAGATGAAAAAGATAGCGAAGGTTTGTGGTTTCCAAATGTCACCCAGTGGTAGGTTACAGCCAGAGTTTTGGAGAAAATTGCTCATTGATAAAGAGGGTATATTACTGGATAATGGGTTGACAAAAGCCGTAGAGGCTTGGTATCGTGTAGCCAGAGGACTCAAACGGGAGGGTTGGTCAGAAGAGGAAATTGATTTTGGAGGGCAAACGATTTATGTGTATCACAGAAATGTTTGCAATGATGATGATTCATCCACTGTTGTTCCCTGGCCACCACCCTATGATGGCTCCCAAAATACTACAAGCGATCCATGTCCCGCCTCCTCAGACACTGCCTCATCTCTGCCCCCCCATTGTTCCACCTCCCGTTGCCAAAGGGCCTTCTACTCCCACCCCTCTGTACCACGTCCTCGGGGCGGACGGATCTTACTACTATCCTGTCCCTCTCCCATCACCATCAGCCATATTACCGCTATTTCCGTTCCCTCCCCACTTCCTGCTCCCCTCCCTACTGATGTCTCCTCTCCTTCACTACCCCAGGTCGTTACTGATGTCGCCCCATCACCATCACTATCCTTCCCTATTCCTCCTCCTGATACTGCCTCCTTATCGCTCACTACCATACCTCCCATTGTTCCAATCCCTGTTCCCACTCCCCCGACATGCATTATTTCTTCCGAGACCTCACTTGCCCCTCTCCCTGTTGTTCCTTCTGCCCCGGTTTCCTCATTGCCATCATCCACGATGTCCCCTGGTGTACCCACAATTCCTCCCCCTATTGCTGTTCCCGCCCCGATTTCCCCACTCTCTGCTGCCCCTCCGATCCCCGTCCTAGATTCCTCTCCCCTTCCCATTTCCAATCCCCTCCCTTCTCCCTCTATCGACTTCTCCTCCCTTGTCTCAGCCCTCACCACTGTGCTCACTCCTACCCCCACACCTACTTCTCTACCCCTTTCCACTCCCCCTGCTCCCGTTCCAGAGCCTTCTCCACCTCCTGTACCCACTCCTCCCCCGATCTCTCCTCCCTCATCTCAGCCCTCGCCGCTTCGCTCACTTCTTCCTCTACTCCTACTTCTCCACCCCCCGCTCCCGTTCCAGAACCTTCACCTCCTGTATCCTCTCCTCCCCCCAATCTTTCCTCTCTCGTCTCAGCCCTCACCACTGTGCTCACTCCTACCCCCACTCCTATTTCTCCACCCCTTTCCACTCCCCCTGCTCCCGTTCCAGAATCTTCACTTCCTGTACCCACTCCTCCCCCGATCTCTCCTCCCTCATCTCAGCCCTCGCCGCTTCGCTCACTTCCTCCTCTACTCCTATTTCTCCACCCCTTTTCACTCCCCCTGCTCCTGTTCCAGAGCCTTCACCTCCTGTATCCTCTCCTCCCTCCGATCTTTCCTCTCTCGTCTCAGCCCTCGCCGCTTTGCTCACTTCTACCTCCACTCCTACTTCCCCACCCCTCTCCATTCCTCCTGCTCCTATTCCAGAACCTTCTCCTCTTCCCGTACTCTCACCCCCCCTTGACCTTTCATCCCTTATCTCCACCCTCTCTGCCTCACTTGCCTCTACTTCCACTCCTAATTCTCCACCCCTTCCTACTCCTCCTGCCCCCATTTCAGATTCCCCCTCCTCTCCTCGTGATCTTCCGTCCCTCATCTCCACCCTCTCTACTTTCCTCGCCCCTGCCTCCACTCTCACTGTTCCATCTCCTCCCATCCCTGCAGCTCCCATGTCAGAACCTCCTTCTCCCCCTCCCCCTGATACCAACGTTACGTCACTTATTTCCGCCCTTCTAGCCTTGTTCACTATCCCACCTATTTCTCCTCCTCCTCCTTCTCCCCAATCTGCTCATCCTGTTTCTGTTCCGGATTCTCCTCCCCCTCCTACCTCCAATCCTGGTGTATCCTCCCATGATCTCACGTCATTCATCTCCTCTCTCTCCAATCACCTGTCTCAGCTTATTCAACCCACACCTTCACCTGCTCCAGCCCCCATCCCTGCCCCTCCGATAAACACCCCCAGTTACCTACTCATGAGTGTTGGGACAAATGAGTCTGTCACATCAGGACAACCTCAGGCCACTAACGCTTCTCCCGCTACATCAGGTTTCCATCCCACTACGTCTCAGTTAGTCACTCCCCAGACCATCGCTGTTGGTCCTCCCGGTTCCGACACCCCGATGGCTCCAACTCACTTGATGTTGTTAGTTACCATGGTCTCCCAGTCCCACCCGGGAACGACAATGTGCCAGACTTTAGCCCATTCCGTCCCTCAAATAACAGAATTTCCCAGAGACAGACGATTGCAGCTACTCACCTCCCTGCCTCGTCAGCAGTGGAAGGTGCCCCACCAATTTATGTTACATTTAACCCGTCCCAAGCTGCGACCCTGGTAACTTCTCTCCCTGATCCAGAAAAACAACCCATGCCCTTTTTCCGAAGAATTGCTCAGATTCGTAAAACGTACTCAGCAGCTTGGCGTGATTTGTACAGTTTATGTGAGATCAAGGCTGGGGATGCCTACTGGCCAATTATGGAAAGGAGTTTTAATGATGCTGTCCTCACCACTGATACGGATTTTCAGTCAATCATTGTTTTCTGTGAGCAACTCAGGGCCTGGGCCCAGGACAAACTGGCTGACCAGGCCACTTGCATAAATGATATCATGCAAGACAAACTGAGTCAGTAGAAAACTATCACTCCAGGTTAACCCAAACATTTTCTGATCTTGGTTTCAGTGTATATAACAAAGCACATACCCAGATGTTGTCAGCCGCCTTTGTGGCTGGTCTTAAGGAGACTATTAGGAAAGGCTTAGTACTTACACGTCCCGAATACAGAATTATTCCTTTGGATACTCTCTTGTTGGTAGCAAAGGGTTTAGAATCAGTTCTGCAGCCATCACAGAAGAGAAGTAATCCACTCATGTTTTCCACTTCTAGCCTTACTATCAGACCCGCCTTGGGGCCCCAGAATCCTCCCACATTGGCTATTATGCCAGCTACTCAGGGACAGTCCCCAGCACCTAGACCTCTGGCCAGGGTATGCTTTAATTGTAACCTACAAGGTCATTTCCGCAGGGATTGCCCACACCCTCTCTGCCAAACGGGTATTTCGCCCACCACCCAGCAGACCTCCAAATGCACCCCAACTCTCATACAGCTACATATGGGAGTCCTCAACATGGTTCTCCTCCACAGACGCACCCACAGCCGCAAGCACCATACTACCCACCACAAGATTATTCCCAAACTACTTATCAACCCAGTCAATTTAATGCACACCCTCCCCCAGTTAATTATGATTCAGATGACTTTCAGCAAACTGATCACCCAACATCCAATCATTATCGTCCTGCCCGTCAAGGTCATCAAACAAGTCACCCTACTACACGTCATTACATTGGCCCTGATCAATCCCATCTAGATCTCGTACAATAGGTAACCGGCAAACTGTGTCTGACACCCCTGTTATGGCAGTGTCTGCAGGGGACAAAGGGGGGGCCCTTAGCTACCGTAGTATTACCAGTTGAGGGTCATCCTACTACCTTTCTAGTTGACACAGGTGCAGCCCGCAGTGTTCTCAGGGAACAAGACCTGCCAGATCCTTCTTACTTATCTGACCTCGATGTTTCTTGTGTGGGCGTTGATGGTACCCCCCATAACAACCCATTAACGAAACTCTTGCGAGTTGGTTCTAACATTCTCTCCCAGTTCGTTGTTTCATCCACCTGTCCCATTAACCTCTGAGGAGCTGATGTATTGTCTCTTCTTCAGACCTCTATTTCCTTCACTGCTGATGGTCAGGTCCAATTACTTACCCCACTTTCACTTAAAGACACCTCTGTTCTTTGTTCTTTGCCCCTACTCATGCACATGACATCCCCCACAGAGGAAACAAGGGTCCCAGCACCCCCGAGTGCGCTGGATACGGTCCCAAATAAACTTTGGTCTACAGGCCCAGATGATATTGGCCGCCTCCGGGTCCCACCTGTGATAGTTACACTCATTGAAGGTGCTACCCCACCACGACGGCCACAGTACCCACTGAAACATGCACAAGCTCTTGCCATCTCTAAACAAGTTGAAAGTCTGGTTGCAAAAGGTGCTTTGATCAAATGTGTTTCCCAGTGCAACACTCCCCTGTTTCCTGTCAAGAAGAAAACTGAAAAGGGCCAACCAGACCAATACCGCATGGTCCAGGATCTCCGTGCTGTCAATGAGGTTACCAAACGGGACACAGCAGTCGTTCCAAATTCACACACCTTGTTGTCACAAGTGCCTCATTCTTCACAGTGGTAGACCTTGCAAATGCCTTCTTCAGTGTGCCCCTGGATCCCTCATGTCAGTATCTCTTCGCTTTTACACATGACCGTCAACACTATACATGGACTGTCATGCCTCAAGGTGCACAAAATTCTCCAACACAATTTTCCAAAGCCATGTCTACTGTCCTTGAACCCTGGCAGAAATCTCACCCAAAAGTGGTCCTCCTCCAGCATGTTGATGATAAACTGAATAAAACCAAAACAAAGAGTAAGCGCTAAAAAACACAATAAAGCAGCAACCCTATAAGGGATTCCCTCAAAAACCCTTAACGAAAACACAAAACAGAATAAAATAAAAGTAAGGGCTGCGCTGAATAAAACTCCGTGTAGAACAAATAGTCCAGATAAAATAAATGGGAAAGTCTTATCTCAAGGCGTCTGTTGTAATCGTGTATGGTGGTGGTGTTTGGTCCAGAAAGATTGTCCTTGTTGAAATCCTCTTTTTAGGTCCACTTGGATGTGAGAAATAAGAAAAAAAAAAAGAACCAAATAGTGTAGTATTTTCAACAGTGGAAGTTATAAGAAATATAAAAGTGTGAAGTGTAAACTCACATTTGCCAGAGCCGTGACCTGCTCTGGTATAGAAGGCGTACAGCGGTTTGATCCCCGCTTACAGGATATAGGTGGAGTGTCCTTCGTCTGTTTCCTCCGTCCTTAATGTGGTATGCACTCGAAATAAAAAAAAACAGCCAATAGTGTTCTCTGGATAAACGACTTAAGAATAGAATAAAAGAATAAAAATGGGTACTCACAAGATAGGAGCAGATATACTGCTCCTTGTATTTTGCACTGGTGGTATTATCCCCACCTAGGATTTCTTGGAGTCCAGGTACGGTAAAAAGTTGCCAGGTAAAAATAAATGTGTGTTAAAAGATAAGTGGTACAATAAAGATTACCAAATATACTTTAATATTAAAATTACACAATATAATAACCATAAACGCGTTTCGCCTGTACGGCGTTATCAATATGGGTAAAGAACCTGATACCTGGCAATAAAATCTTTAAATAGCACATACAATCATTTGAAAATGGCGCCAAAATGTCAGCAGCCAATCAAAATATTCTTACATATTAAAAATAAACAATAGTGTACTTAACCCCTTCTGACCGGAGGGCGTACAATTACGCCCTATTTTAGGCGGCTCTAAACGCTGCCGGGCGTAATTGTACGCCCTCCGGTTTATGTTAACTTACCCGGTCGCCGGCGGTCCCACGCCGGCGATCGCGGTGGGGGGGACTCCCAGGGAGCCCCCCGCAGCAGATCCTTCTCCTCCGGTGCTCCCCGGCCATGTGATTGTGGGGTCCTAGCGAGGACCCCACAATCACATGGCCGGGTAGGCTGCCTCCTGCATTGCCAGCAGGGGGGCTGCCTGTAATGACAGGTGGTCCCCCTGCTGGCTGGAAATAAAATTAAAATTAAATTTATTGGTGTAAAAAAAAATATATATACTTAGATCATATATATATATATATGATCTAAGTATATATATACACATATACATACACACATGTACACCGTCTAGGTGTATTTTACTATTAATATATATATAATTATATATATATATTAATATCAAATTACACGTAGACTGATACTGATTAAATATATATATAATTATTATTATTATATATATATTTATATATAATATAAAAAAAATAAATATGTAAATACGTTAAAAAATAAAATAAAAAAAAAATAATTAAAAATAAATAATTAAAAATATATAGATGTGTGTTATTTCGTTCTAACTGTATTGTGAAATTAATATATATATATATATATATATATATATATCAAAATACATGTAGAACGAAATAATATATATATCTATATACATAAATATATACGTATATATCACTATATATATAGCTATATAAATAAAAATATTTAAAAATAAATATATAGATATATACATATATTAATTCTACATATATATTTATGTAATATTTTTACATAATTAGGTATCTTAATTAATTACAATTAGCAGGACCTGCCTGACAACCCATGCCGAAAGTAAAGGGAATTTAATTTGCTAGCACTATATTTAACCCTATAACTTTCCAAGACACCATAAAACCTGTACATGGGGGGTACTGTTCTACTCGGGAGACTTCGCTGAACACAAATATTAGTGTTTCAAAACAGTAAAATGTATTACAACGATGATATCGCCAGTAAAAGTGACGTTTTTTGAATTTTTCACGCACAAACAGCACTTACACGGACGATATTATTGCTGTGATACTTTTTACTGTTTTGAAACACAAATATTTGTGTTCAGCGAAGTCTCCCGAGTACAACAGTACCCCTCATGTACAGGTTTTATGGAGTTTTCAAAAGTTACAGCGTCAAATATAAGGCTTGCGTTTCATTTTTTTCACATTAAAATTCTGCAGATTGGTTAGGTTGCCTTTGAGACCCTATGGTAGCCCAAGATTGAAAATTACCCCTATGATGGCATACCATTTGCAATAGTAGACAACCCAAGGTATTGCAAACGGGGTATGTCCAGTCTTTTTTAGTAGCCACTTAGTCACAAACACTGGGCAAAATTAGTGTTTTTTGCATTTTTAACACACAAACAAATACTAACGCTAACTTTGGCCAGTGTTTGTGACCAAATGGCTACTAAAAAAGACTGGACATACCCCATTTGCAATACCTTGGGTTGTCTACTATTGCAAATGGTATGCTATTATGGGTGTAAATTTCATTCCTGGGCTACTATACAGTCTCAAAGGCAACGTAACCAATCTGGCGAATTTCAATTTTAAATGTAACGTGGGAAATGTAGTTTTGACGCCGGACGGCACTGCGCAGCCGCCGGCGTCATGTAAGGGCCGTCGCCAAGAGGAGGAGCGGCTACATCAAGAGACGTCTCTTGATGTAGCCGCGCCTCCTCTTGGCGACGGCACATCTGGCCAACCCCTTACATGAAGCCAGCGGCTGCGCAGTGCCGTCTGGCGTCAAAACTAAATTTCCCACCGACCCCCATTTGTTTTATGCCGGTCACATGACCGTGTAGAAAACTGTACATTTTAAGTACACTATTGTTTATTTTTAATATGTAAGAATATTTTAAAGTTGATTCAGTGTTTATTAATACATATATATTGTATTTTTCTCAATTTGAACTTGTTTTAAGTATACTTATTTTAAACTTCACTTTGATTGGCTGCTGACATTTTGGCGCCATTTTCAAATGATTGTATGTGCTATTTAAAGATTTTATTGCCAGGTTTCAGGTTCTTTACCCATATTGATAACGCCGTACAGGCGAAACGTGTTTATGGTTATTATATTGTGTAATTTTAATATTAAAGTATATTTGGTAATCTTTATTGTACCACTTATCTTTTAACACACATTTATTTTTACCTGGCAACTTTTTACCGTACCTGGACTCCAAGAAATCCTAGGTGGGGATAATACCACCAGTGCAAAATACAAGGAGCAGTATATCTGCTCCTATCTTGTGAGTACCCATTTTTATTCTTTTATTCTATTCTTAAGTCGTTTATCCAGAGAACACTATTGGCTGTTTTTTTTATTTCGAGTGCTTACCACATTAAGGACGGAGGAAACAGACGAAGGACACTCCACCTATATCCTGTAAGCGGGGATCAAACCGCTGTACGCCTTCTATACCAGAGCAGGTCACAGCTCTGGCAAATGTGAGTTTACACTTCACACTTTTATATTTCTTATAACTTCCACTGTTGAAAATACTACACTATTTGGTTCTTTTTTTATTTTTCTTTTTTTATTTCTTATTTCTCACATCCGAGTGGACCTAAAAAGAGGATTTCAACAAGGACAATCTTTCTGGACCAAACACCACCACCATACACGATTACAACAGACGCCTTGAGATAAGACTTTCCCATTTATTTTATCTGGACTATTTGTTCTACACAGAGTTTTATTCAGCGCAGCCCTTACTTTTATTTTATTCTGTTTGATGATATACTGCTCTGTGCAGACGACTTTCCACAAGCTGAACGCCACTCTGTGGATCTTCTCTGTTTCCTCGCAGAAGAAGGTTGCAAAGCCTCCAAAGCTAAACTCCAGTGGTGCCGGCCCTCCGTGGTCTTCTTGGGACATTGTCTTTCCCATGGCACCCGTCACCTAACAAGATACAGAGTTCGTGCAATCACAAATCTTTCCCTTCCCTATACCCATCACCAATTGCCGTTCAAACTTTTTGTCTCCGAGAAGATGGGCGATGCTTCTGGGGTCCTTACTCAATCTCACGGGCCCCGTCAGCGCCCCATAGGGTACTTCTCCTGCATGCTTGACCCTGTAGCCAGAGGAGGTCCTTCCTGTTTGCGTGCTGTCTTCGCTGCAAGTGCCCTTCTGGATAAAACTAATGATTTCGTTCTTGGACATAAACTGACTGTTCTGGCTCCACATGATATCACTGCTATTTTGAATCAAGTCCAACCGAAACATCTTTCCTGTCAGAGGCACCTTCGCCTTCAAACCTCTCTTCTTTTCCCGGACAACGTCACCCTGCAACGATGTTACTCTTTGAATCCGGCCACTCTTCTGCCACTTCCCAAGGGGGGAGTTCCACAATAGTGGTACAGTTTGGATATACATCCTGACATTTACATGGAACTACAAATTGAAAATCCCACAATTCCACATGATGAACAACCCGAGACCCAATTACATTGCACCCTGTGGTTTCGAGACACTCCAGGTCCTGATTCATATTATGAAGAAGAATTACTTAGCCTGGTGGAGGTACAGATTACACTGACAGCCCTATTCTGTGACTCCAAGGGAAACATTGTCATCCTAGTCTGTCTACCTATGGAAGTATCACATTTGTATCACCATTGGGAGGTGGCTGTTCCTCATGTTTCTTTCACCAAGTCTCCAGATCTCTCATGGAAAGAACTTGGGCCAATGGCCAAGGAATGGAGCACTGCAATGCAAGAACAACTCACAGTGACGGGGGTTACTAAGAAGACCATAAATTGCAGAACTGTCGGTTACCCCCGATATCATGCAGAGATATGTGAAGACGTGCCTCCTACAGAACCAGACCCAGAAGCTCCACATGATTGCTTTGAACAGATGAAGATGGAAACTACCCATCTTCCCACAGTGCACGAAACTGCTTTACCGAACCCTGACTACATGTTGTTTGTGGATGGTTCCAGATTCACAGATGAACAGGGTCAATACCATACCGGGTATGCAGTCACCACAGAAGTCCAAATACTTCAAGCATCCTCACTCCCCTCCTCCAAATCAGCACAAGAAGCCGAATTAATAGCCCTTACGATGGCATGCAGAATATCAGAAGGAAAGTGTGTCAACATTTACACAGACTCCAGGTATGCCCTAGGAGTAGCGCATGATTTTGGCTTGATTTACTTACTGTGATATTGTTACTTGTACTTTCCCACAATCACAACACTCAGCAATATACAAAGACATACCAAGCAAGAAGGACCCATACATCTGTGTGACGAGCGGTCATTGGGGACATCACTGTAGTTCATGGAAAGCAGCGGGTTGGAACACAGGCCGACCATGGGGTTACAAACCACAGAGTGCCTTAGACTGAGTTGACAGACATGGGAAACCTTTGCTATGCCGAATGACCTTGTGTAAACCAACAGGGTCTACTCCAATAAAATTTACCTTAAACATAGAATATCCCAGCTCAGGTGACGCTGGGGAATACGTAATGGGAATGTACTGGAAAGGGGGTGGCTCATACAACAATTTGGGAACATTTTATTTGCAAGACATGCTTACATCACCCGACTGGGTAGGGTCAACACACATGACAGTAAATCCCCTGAAACCACACATCAAGACTCTTAAGGACATGGTGGCTATTGCTAATCCCACATTTGAAGACACTATGGCTGTGGAGACTGGTTTTTCAGATACTAACCTATGGCTTGAATGGATGAGGTAAAATGCTAACTATCATAATAAAACCAACTGTTATGTTTGTGGTGGAGCTAGACCCCACTTAGGTACAGTGCCTCTAAATTTACCCCCCGATGTTGAGACATGTTTCTTAATCCTCTATGCACAAACAATTGTAAATTCATCAGCATGTGAATCATGGAAAAAGGCTTACCCAATTACTCAAGGGAACACCAGACCACCGCATGGAGTCACCGTGTACCTAGGTAATTACACTTGCTATACAATGCATGGAGCCACAGGTAAATTTATAGGCAAATTCCCTTCTGGTTACTGTGCAATTTACCGGAATCCACCCACGACATTATTAGTGAATCAGATTAAATCTGTGGGAGACATTTATTGGTTTTGTGGTGACATGCAACTAAGGTAAAAAATGACTGGCTTATGGTGGGGAGAATGTACTCTAACTAAAGTTATTATGCCCATACACATCTTCCCTGACAACCACCAAGGTCCATACGATTCATCACATACACATCTTAGAGAAAAAAGAGAAAGTCCTATCCAAGGTAGTTTTGACCCACATGTATATATAGATGCCACTGGAGTACCTAGGGGGTACCAAATGAATTCAAAACCAGAGATGAAGTGGCAGCAGGATTCAAATCCTTGACCCCCCTCATCACTGCTAATAAAAATGTTAACTGGATAAATTACATCTACTACAATCAACAACGATTCGTCAACTACACTCGAGATGCCCTACAGGGCTTAGCCGAACAGTTACAGGTTACCTCTCACATGACATTTCAAAATAGAATAGCCTTAGACATGATTTTAGCTGAAAAGGGGGGCGTATGTAAAATACTCCCTGAGACGATGACATGTTGTACTTTTATCCCAGACAATACTGGTCCTAATGGTAAGGTAACCATGGCCATAGAGAAATTAGAAAATCTCTCTGATGAATTAAAGAAAAATTCAGGGGTTCCTAACTCTTGGGATAAATTGTTTGGATGGATGAGTGGATGGCAAAGGACTCTTTTCCAAATAGGGATGGCAGTTCTTACTGTAATGATCTTCTTCCTCTTCCTAACCTGTTGTGTGGTACTTTGTGTGCAGAGATACTTACAAAAGACCGTAGACCAGACCATTGACCACACTACACTCATATACCTACACCAAGATGCTGATGATATAGACTGTGACACTCCACACACACCACTTCAGTCCCACCATTTCAAACAGACAACAACTACTACCACTTCATAGGGACAGTATAGGGATAGCGTCTGTCTCTACGGGCAAGAGTCTGACGCAGGAGATGTAGTGGGTTAGCCGCTGCGGGATACCTGCGCAGTGAAGTGTTCAAGGCCTGTTAAGACAGATGAGCTGCAGCCAAATTAGGGACATTATTAGGGTTAGCTAGCTAGTAGTTGGCTGCCTTTTCCTTCATTCTTTTCGTAAATAGTCATTTTAAGGGGGGACTGTTGTGGACAAAAATATTAACCCAATTTATATCAGTAAAATGCCTATTTACTCAAAACAACTACAATCAGCATTATTCAACTTTCTATGTGATTTACCCAAAATGGCCGCTAGGGAGTTTCCCCTTTAACATCGACTAACACCCTCATTAACAAGATGGCGCTGGAATCTGGGGGAGACCTCCAAGATGCCGGTGACATCACCCTCAGTAGGCAGAGCATTAAATTAATTAATTATTGATGTATTATTTCATGTTATCTCTGACAATGCTTATGATGTCATTTTGCTTTATAAGGGACATGTCGTCCCCCCTGAATAAACATTCCTCAAGTTTTTCATTAACCCGAAACTTGTGTCTGGTGTGAATTACTTCAGGAGCGTGCACACATTAATTTCTTTAATTTGGCCAGGGGCAGATACACAAGATAATCAATTTATTGATTGATTTCCACATCAATAGGCATCATCCACTGGCCTGGGAATACCATCTTGAGGATAGATTGCAAAGATTAAATTTTGAATTTCCAAATCTTCAGGGATTCTTTCAGTCTGTGAAGGTATAGGATTGGTCTCTAGCTCTGCTGATGTTTTTTTGGTGATGAATAGATGAGAGTAGAATCCTAGAGTTCTTTCTCCTCTTGGAACCTTTTTATGTCACCTGCTGACTGGAGAGATGAAAGGAAGAACTGCAATGTTTCTCCTTTTTGTCTGTATGCCATTTGTAAAATGAAAACCTTTTCTGGGAGCTGAGCAATTGTACTCCAGATAATATCCTCTGCAAACTATGTCTAGAACCCACTTGTCTTGAATAAAGGCCTCCCAAATCATTTGGAATAGAATTAAATGTGCTCCTACACCTCATGGCTGGGAAAGTGGACCATCATAAAGCTCTAAGTTTCTTGTTGGAAGAGCTTCCTCTTGATTTCCCTTCTCTGGATGAAGACTGGCCAGCTCTCCAGGATTGAGGTCTGTTATACTCTCTGCCAGGACGGCATAACCTATTACCAAAAAATAAGAATAATCTGATGTTCTTTTGTCTCTAAAATCTCTCTTCGGTTTGCAGTCTTCCTTATCTAGATGTTTTCTGAATATCCGATAAGCATATCTCATTGGAAAGGTAGAGAACATAGGCTGTTCTTTGATGAAACATCAGGAATCAATGATCTCCTAGCTGAAACCGATAGAGCCATATTTCTTGCTAGTGCCTGTAGCGGACCACAGGCTACCTCTGCTAATCTCTTCCTTTAGCCACTCAGAAACCACTTAGAATAGCAAAGGAATTTCCCCCCAGTAACTGGACGAGACACAACTCTGGGAGTACAACACAATTTTATTGAGCCACACACGGATTTTATGTATAGCCCCAAGCAAGGGGTCTTCAACACAGACAAGCAGGGGTTGTATCCGAGGATCCTCTATACTTGGAAGTGCAAGCGTGGGAATGGGGGTCACTGTCCCTTTGTCTCCCAAATGTAGAAAGCTCGCCACTCAGGCGAGTGGTCTCCCACACAAGACGACAGGGGGTCTTCATCCCAGGAGACTCTGTGCCTGGGAGCCAAGGCGCGGGGAAAGATATTGTCTCTCTCCCAGGCACAGAAAAGCCTGCCAAACTAGCCGGTGCCCCAAAAGTGTCCCCAACAACCTCGGGAACCCACACCTCTGTTCATGAGGTTCCTGTGCTGAAACCATGCAAGGGAAGCATCTCCTTTCAGGATACGAATGCTCCCCATTGTTGGCGTTCGTCTATACGAAATGGCGGCCACCCAGGGGAGCACTCATTAATTACTTCCCTTGTGGTTTCACACTTATTTTGCAGGTGCAAACATTCTAATTAATTGGTGTAAGCGTTCTAATGAGGCACTGGGGTGGTCCCTGTTCGGGAGACGAATAGATTTTGTTCATATGGCCACTCGCAAACAAGGAAAAGGTACAACACATGAAAACCAAGGGGAAAACACACAAGACTAGGAGGAAAACATACAAATAAGCAGTGGTTCTGCCACAGTGCTTTAACCCTGTCCACAGCTGCTTCAGAGGTAAAATCCGCAGCCAGCTTTACATTTTGGAGGCTTTCAATAATAGATGCTCTCCTTCTTCCTTCTTTAAGGTCTTCTTCAATAGATTAAATCCATAATATCAAGGCTCTGGATAAAGATGTTAAGGTAACTGATGGATGAAAACCCATGCCTGCTGTTACATAAGCATTGGCAAGGTTTAAATCCATCCTGTCCATAGAGTCTGAGGGAGCCTGCATTGTCCACAGATAAAGTGGTACGTTTAGCTAATCTGACAACTGCTGTATCAAATCTTGGAGCAATGTCCCAGGATGCAGCAGCTGAAGTTTCAAAAGCATAGAGATGGGAGATCTACCTTGAGCAGAGTGCTTCTTTTTAGTTTTAGCCCACTCATCCATATTTAATAGTGTAATGGAGTGGAAATCCCCTTCTATATACTTTCAAATTCATAGGATCATCTGTAGATTGCTCATCCAACCATGCACTGTATTCAGTATATTGAGGTATTCTGTGTGCTTCAGTAGCCTCTTTGATTTACTGTGAAACAGTCTGCTTGATGTATCCCATAATATCCATGGCGGGGCCGAGGGGCCTGCTGCTGCGCAGAGAAGCTCCCCTTTGAAGGCATTGTTGTTACATGCGTCACATAAGTTCTTTTTAGGCAACTTGCCCTTAGAAGATTTTTTAAATTATAGATAGATATAAAAAAAACTGACTTAACTATAGTTCGGTATTGGCTGAAAGTGCTGACGTCAATGGTGACTTTATGATGTCTTTTTTTAGGTGTCAAAATCAAGTAAAGTTTTTTCCTCCTTATGAACATATGTGCAGTTACTGTCATGGTGACCTTGGCTTAAAACATGGTCTACAGGGGCGAAGAAAGCCGCAAATATAAAGTGGAAAAAATTTTGTGCCAAGTAGCAAAATCACTTGTCTTGTCAATGAGGGCCTGTGCTGCAAAGACTGCTCGAAGACAGGAGGGGCCCCCTCTTGCTACGGGATCTAGTTGGCATGAGTAGTAGCCAATGGGGCGTTGGCAGGATCCATGGGACTGAGTGAGGACTCCAGAGGCATGACCCAACCTTTCAGACACGAAGAACTTGAAGGGTTTCCTATAATCGGGAAGGCCCAGGGCGTGCGCAGTGGAGATGGCACGTTGCAAAGCAAAGAAGCTGGACAAGGCTTCAGGGGATAGAGAAAATGGTTCTGTTTTAGGACATCATAGAGTGGCTGCATCAGGGTGGAGGCCTCTGGAATCCAGACCCTGCAGTAAGAGATGAGGCCCAGGAAGGCATGAAGGGGTTTGTGGGCTGTGGGTGGGCAGATAGCTCCCGGGTGAGGTGACGGGCAGATAGCTCCCAGGTGAGGTGACGGGTGCCCCAAGAAGACCATGGGGGGGGGGGCGGCACCATTGCAGCTTCTTCTTGGAGGCTTTACATCCTTTTTCATCAAGGTAGCAAAGTAGATCTTCTGAGGTACGTTCAGCCGTGGGGAGGTCGTCAGCACAGAGGAGGAGGTTGTCCACATATTGGAGAAAAACCAGTGGCGTACATACCAGGGTCGCAGGGGTCGCGGCTGCGACCGGGCCCGGCCCACCAGGGGGCCCGGCCACCCCTGCGACCCGGTATGTACCCACATGGTCAGCCTCTTCTCCTGGGGGCCCAGGAGGCGGCCACCTCAGGGAGCTGAAGAGGAAGCACTCAGAGCAGAGTGCTCCCTCGTGCACCAGCCACCTAGCCCGCCCGCCCACCCACCGGGGTCAGCAGCACCACTGGACCCCAGGGAATCCCCCCAGCAATCCAAAAGTTAGTGTGTGTGTGTTAGTGTGTTTGTTTGTGTGTTTGTGTTTGTTAGTGTGTGTGTTAGTGTGTGTTTGTGTTAGTGTGTGTGTTTGTTTGTGTGTGTGTTAGTGTGTGTTTGTGTTAGTGTGTGTGTTAGTGTGTGTGTTTGTGTTTGTTAGTGTGTGTGTTAGTGTGTGTGTGTTTGTGTGTGTCTGCTAGTGAGTGTGTTACTGTGTGTGTCTGTTACTGAGTGTGTTTGATGTCTGTTAGTGAGTGTGTGTTTGTCAGTGAAAGTGTATGTTTTGTAAGGGAGTGTGTATGTATGTCTGTCTGTCGCTGAGTGTGTCTCTGTCAGTAAATGTGTGTGTCTGTTAGCTAGTGTGTATGCGTCTGTTCGTGAGAGTGTGTATGTGTCTTCAGCATTTACCTTTCTCCAGCGTCGGACTCCCCAGTGTCCGCCTCTCAGCTCCGAATGCACATGCGCGGCAAGAGGCGCACGTGCATTTAAACCGCCCATAGGAAAGCATTACTCAATGCTTTCCTATGGACGTTCGGTGTCTTCTCACTGTGATTTTCACAGTGAGAATCGCGGAAGCTCCTCTAGCAGCTGTCAATGAGACAGCCACCAGAGGCTGGATTAACCTCAGTGAAACATAGCCGTTTCTCTGAAACGGCTATGTTTTCAGCTGCAGGGTTAAAACTAGAAGGACCTGGCACCCAGACCACTTCATTGAGCTGATGTGATCTGGGTGTCTGTAGTGGTCCTTTAAGTGTGTGTGCATACCGCAGTTGCGGGGTTGCAGCCCTGCTACCCCTGCGACCAGGTGCCCGCCGCCATGTGTTGCAGCCCCGACCCGCGCCGAGTAAGCGCGGGGGGCCCACGGATCAATTTTCGCACCGTGGCCCCATGGGTCATGTGTACGCCACTGGGTGTAGGGTAACAGTAAGGAAGGCATTAGCTAAATCCACCACTGTAAAATACTTAGCGGTAGGGAGGACTCCTGACCGGAGAGTATGAGGGTTAGCTACAATAGGGGTGTCCAGACCGTTTGCATTGTTGATGGCTCCGAGGTCTTGGACCATCCTGTACTTTTCTGGCTCACCCTTTTCAGTCTTCTTCTTCACGGGGAATAGGGGATTGTTGCAGGGGGATTCACATTTGACCACGGCACCTTTTGTTAACAGGCTTTCAATTTGTTTGGAGATAGCAAGGGCCTGGGCAGGCCTCAGAGGATATTGAGGTTTATGGGGTGGATTGACACCTTGAAGTAATTTCACCACAACGGGGGGAACTTGGAGGTGTCCAATGTCATCTGGGCCGGTGGACCACAACTTGGCAGGAATTCTGTCAAAGGCACTGTGGGAATCATCTAGGACTCTTGCATCCCTGTTAGGAGACTCGATGTGGAGCAGGAGGGGTATGGAGCAGAGGGCTGAAATGTCAGTGGTGAACAGGGGGGAGGACAATTGTGTCTGGCCATCTGGGGTAAAAGAAATAGAGGCTTGAAGACGGGAGAGGACATATGCTCCTAACAGGTTAATTGGGCAGGTAGAGGAAACCACAAAATGGGCCAGGAGGTCTGGATAGGTGCCCACTTGTAAAGGCTTAGCTAGTGGACTACTCCGGGGAGTGCCGTCTACACCTACGCATGAAACATCAATATTGGAGAGGAAAGAGGAGTCAGGCAGGTCTTGTTCTCTAAGGACGCTTCGGGCTGCGCCTGTGTCAACTAAAAAAGTGGTTGGTGGCCTTCCACAGGCAAGACGACCGTGGCTAGGGGCCCTCTCTTATGCCCTGTAGACACTGTCATGACAGGGGTGGGTGACACAGGTTTGCCAGTTGCCTATTGTACAAGATCAAGATGAGCACAGTCTGGGCCAGTGTAAGGGCGGCTAGCTGATGCAGGAGGAGGAGGTAGGTGTTGGACAGCCGGCTGGCTGAGTGGGGAAGGGGAATAACTGGCAGTAGGATAACTGGCAACAGGGTGAGGAACTACAGGGTAACCGGGGGCTGAGAACTGGGAATAACCTGCTGTGGGGTGGGGCTGCCTCACATCCCGCATGAATTGTCTAGGGGCCCTAGGAGCAGAACAGTATCTACTGAAATGTCCAGATTGACCATAGTTATAACACCCTTTTTGTTGTTGTTCTCCCACCCTGTGCACCCACACCAACCAGGGAGGCCGGAAGGTTGGTGTGGGTGCACAGGGCGGGAGAACATGAGAGGGACTGGTTTCCTAGGTGGGGGTAGTTGGGAGGACTTTTGCAACCAGCAGGAGGGTATCCAGAGGAATAATTCTGTATTCAGGATGGGACAGGATTAGGCCTTTGTGAATAGATTCTTTAAGGCCTGCCACGAAGGCTGCAGATAGCATTTGGGTATGGGCCTTGTTGTATAAACTGAAACCCAGGTCAGAGAAGATTTGGGACAACCTGGAGTGGTACTTCTCCACAGACTCTGTCTTATCTTGGATGACATCATTAATACAGGTAGCCTGGTCAGCTAATTTATCTTGAGCCCACAGCTTAAGCTGTTCACAGAACTCAACACCGGAGAAATCAGACTCATTAGTGAGTCGAGCATTGGAGAAGCTTCTCTCCATAATGGGCCAATAAGCATTGCTTGCTTTAATTTCACAGAGGCTAAACAAATCACGCCATCCTGTGCAATAGGTCTTTCAGATCTGGGCAATCCTTCGGTAGAAGGGCATGGGCTGTTTCTCCGGATCTGGGAGGGAGCCCACCAGAGTTGCGGCCTGGGACTGGGTGAATGAAACATACATCAAAGGGGCTCCATCTGTAAGAAACTGGACCTTGGGGTTCTCATCCCGGGGGACTCTAGGATTCTCGATACGGGGTTGGGAGAGCCGCCAAACAGGCTACCATCTTCAAGGGGTGGGATCTGATACCTATGAGGGCTAGCAGCCTAGAAGGACCTAGGGGCTTGGGCCGCTCCATTAGTATCGTACCTGGACAGGGTACTTAGGGGTTGGAGTGGAGTGGGCAGCACCTGAACTCCCCCATAGGGAGTGAGAACGGGTGGGTCTGCAAGGGACACTAAGGGTCCGTCAGCCACGACAGGCATAATGGAAAGGGACATACTGGGGGCTGCCATGTTAGGGGTGGGGACGGAAGTGATAGATTCGGGAGAGATAGCGGTAATAAAGATGGAAGGGGTGGAGACAGGAACTAAGGGTGCAGGAAGCGAGGGCAGAGCAAGGGTGGCAGTGATGGGTGTAATAAGTGAGGGCAGAGCAAGGGCGGAAGTGATGGGTGTAATAAGCGAAGGCAGAGCAAGGGCGGAAGTGATGGGTGTAATAAGCGAAGGCAGAGCAAGGGTGGAAGTAACAGGTGCAAGCTCAGTTGTGGCGGAGAGGGAGGACGTATCTTGGGTGGGCAGGGAGGGCATGACGGGGGTGGGGGAATATAAAGATCCATCTGCCCTAAGGACGGGGAACACAGAGGTGGGGGCCAGGGGGGCGGTGACTGTTGACACAGGTAATTGGGTGGAGGTCACAGGGACTGGGCCGACCTCCTTCCCTCCGTGCCAATCGCCATTATAGGGCGATGGCTGGCATGGGATTTCAACAATACTTTCAGCATTACAATTACTTTCATGGTAAACATATAATTTCCTTCCACCGACATCTATCTCTTCCTCTACCCACCCCTCCTGGTGAATGGCTCTAGCAACCCTAAACCAGGCCTCCGCTGTCTGTACTAGGTTATTGTCCTGCAATAATCCCTTTTTCTCTTTTAGCAGCTTACGCCAGCCCTCTGGCTGTAGTCGCCCGCTGGAAGACATAGTAATGCCACATAGCTTAGCTAACTTCCTCACCTTCCCCACTGCTCCTTCACCCTCCCTCTGACTATGTCACAGGCTAACCAGCCCTTAATGGGCTTTGCATGCTCCTGTCCCATCCTCTCTACACAAGTCTTCACAAGATAGAGACAATCAGGGAAAGGAACGTCTATAGTGCTCGACTTCCACGAGATATTAATCAGCGTGCATCTTCCCAAAACGTAGCCTAGTCACTGGGTCCACCCACCAGAGGTGGTGGCGGCGGACGGGAGTGAGACGAGGAGTGTGTGACCAAACACTTCATCAGAATAGGAAAGGAAAGCAACAAGACATAGGCTTTCACAGTACACATTATATATATTCCAGACAAAAAGACATATACACCAGAAGGTTTAAAATACAGATACAATCAAATCACAAATCCGTCACAATACATGCAAACAGAACACAAACCCCCTTAATATAACTCAAGAACAATACCACGTGCATTACTGTGCTAAAGCTAACAATAAACCCTGTCCGCGTGCTTACGGCGCTACGACGGAAGAGCTATAAAATGCAATTCCCCGGCCACGCGCTTACGGCGCTGTAGCGGTAAAGCTTTAAAATGACTGCGAAATACCCTCCCCTTATGCAAAAGACATTCACACCCAGGAGGCAGGTAGTCAATATACAGGTACTATACAAAGGGACTCCGGACAAGCTATTTACCAGTCTTTGGTCCTCCAGCAGCCGAATACACGGAGACAGGCCAATTACAGGGACAGGATAAATAGGCAAAGTGCTGCCGCAGTCGTTACCGTATATTCAGAGTTGATAAGGCTCTCTTCCGTCACTGCCGGTCTGTCCCCGGTGTCTTCTAGGACGGCTGACCAGGAAAGGTCACAAACCCTGAGCCCCATGTTGGCTGCCAAATGTTGTGGATCAAACCAAATGTTTGTTTATTTGAGTATCTGCTCCCTTCCAAATTGTTAAAGTAAAAGCGTGCACGCTCTGAAGAGAGCCCACTGAGACACAGGTATCAGGTTAATGAAAAACTTTGGAATGTTTTAATCAAGGGGGCGGCAAGCCCCTTATAAAGGCAAGAATACATCATATGCAAAAATGTAGATAACAGAAAGAATACATCTCTAATTGGTTAGGTGTTAAAAGAACACTATAGTCACCTAATTTACTTTAGCTAAATAAAGCAGTTTTAGTGTATAGATCATTCCCCTGCAATTTCACTGCTCAATTCACTGTCATTTAAGAGTTAAATCACTTTGTTTCTGTTTATGCAGCCCTAGCCACAACCCCCAAGGCTCTGATTGACAGAGCCTGCATGAAAAAAAAACTGGTTTCACTTTTAAACAGATGTAATTTACCTTAAATAATTGTATCTCAATCTCTAAATTGAACTTTAATCTCATACAGGAGGCTATTGCAGGGTCTAGCAAGCTATTAATATAGCAGGGGATAAGAAAATCTTAATTAAACAGAACTTGCAATAAAGATAGCCTAAATAGGGCTCTCTTTACAGGAAGTGTTTATGGAAGGATGTGCAAGTCACAACTAGGGTTCTGTGACTAGGGTTCACAAACAAGGGGATTTAACTCCTAAATGGCAGAGGATTAAGCAGTGAGGCTGCAGGGGCATGTTCTTTACACCAAAACTGCTTCATTAAGCTAAAGTTGTTCAGGTGACTATAATGTCCCTTTAAGTGTCTTATCTATGTCATTACTTAATAGGCAAGAAGAAAATCCATATATATTATAAACAAGAATGATACATTTATGTACAAAAAGCATACTATTTTCAACCAGTGTGAGCTTCATTTATATGAAAGCATACATTCATTTCCAGATAAAATTGTGGATTTGCTTAATGTTTCCATGGTGTTAATAAATCATAGGGGTAGTTCAAACTAATTGTTCTGTGGATAAAATAGTAGTAAGCTTAATATTAATTAACCTGAATTTATGTTTGGCTCCAAAGAAGGTGGTGATATACATGCCAGTGTCATGATTTTATTATTGATTAGCGTGATGTCACCATCATGTAGGCGCCATCTTGTTACACGAGGTAGTTAGTCGGTAGGAGAGGGTGCCCTAGCAGCCATTTTGAGTAAATATTGAATACAGGTGTACACAGTAAATAGACATTTTACTATCACTAATTTACATCCATAACAATACACAATTGTAATACACAATTCGAATTCAGAGCATTTTGGACCCACACACAACGGCAGCAGCACTCTGAGTATGGGTTAAAGGACCACTCTAGGCACCCAGACCACTTCAGCTTAATGAAGTGGTCTGGGTGCCTGGTCCAGCTAGGGTTAACCCATTTTTTATAAACATAGCAGTATCAGAGAAACTGCTATGTTTATAAATAGGTTAATCCAGCCTCTAAAGCCTCTAGTGGCTGTCTCATTGACAGCCGCTAGAGGCGTTTGCGTGCTTCTCACTGTGAAAATCACAGTGAGAAGACGCAAGCGTCCATAGGAAAGCATTATGAATGCTTTCCTTTGAGACTGGCTGAATGCGCGCGCAGCTCCTGCCGCGCATGCGCATTCAGCCGAAGAGGAGGAGAAGAGGCGGAGGAGCAGGAGGTGGTCCCTGATGGTGGGGGCACCCTCAGGGCACTATAGTGCCAGGAAAACGAGTATGTTTTCCTGGCACTATAGTGGTCCTTTAAATTGAATTGCTGCTTTGTCAACACTGACAAGAGGCTTCAATTAGACCCAGTTAGGTTTGAAACTTTAGCGTTACTTACCTTATCCAGGGGCCGGCCGCGGTCCTCTCTTCGAGCCGCGCGCGGTCCTGCTGCTGCACGAGCCGCGCGCAGCTCATCCGACGGCTTCAATAGGAAGGTGGGCAGTGACCGCAAGAAGCGGTCACGTGTCCCGCCTGAATCTAAAAGCGCGCCGCGAGTCTCGGGCGCGCTCTTAAAGAGACAGTGGGAGCCTAAATTGTCAAAAGGCTCCCATTGGCCCCTGTCATGCCACACTCCCCATACACTTACCTTTTGGGGGTGTGGATATGACAGGAGCCAATCACATTAGTTTAGAAGCTATTTCTTCATCCCTCTTGCAGACCATAAAGGCGAAACAAAGTATGGCACCTAGTGAGAGGCCTATTGATAAATTGTTTGTTGATGTTCCCGAGAGACGGGAGATTCTGTCATTATATCATGATACTAAGACTGCTGGACATCCTGGTATTACCAAAACGATGTCAGCAGTTTCTTGATATTTTTGGTGGGGTTCCTTACCCAAGGATATCACTGACTATATAAGTGCTTGTACTACTTGTGCATGTATGAAAACGTCTCGTAGAGTTCCTTGTGGGCTTCTGCATCCCTTACCCGTTCCTGAGAGACCTTGGTCTAACCTATCCATGGATTTTATTGTTGAATTACCCCCTTCGAATGGTAACACAGTCATCCTGATGATAGTAGATCGGTTTTCCAAGATGGCTCACTTTGTGTCTCTTCGCAAGTTGCACACATCCAAGGAACTGGCTCTTACCTTCGCTAGAGAAGTATTTCGGTTACATGGTATTCCCGTATCTATTGTGTCCGATAGGGGTAGCCAATTTATTTCCAGATTCTGGAAAGCCTTTTGTTCAGAAATGGGTATTTCTCTCTCATTTTCTTCCGCTTACCAACCCCAGTCTAATGGAGCTGCTGAACGTGCCAACCAGTCTCTGGAGCAGTACCTTCGTTGTTTTGTGTCTCACCATCAGGACAATTGGTCTGACCTGCTTCCTTGGGCTGAGTTTGCTCAGAATAACGCCACTCATGATTCTTCCGGAAAAAGCCCTTTTTACGTTGTCTATGGCCAGCATCCCGTTGTTCTTCCAGCTGCATTCTCCTCACAGGGCATGCCAGTTCTGGACGAGCATTTGGCTGGTTTGCGTAATACTTGGGAGCAGGTTCAGTGTTCTTTGGTGGATTCCGCTGCTCGCCAGAAGGCTTAGGCTGACAAGCATTGCAGAGCGGCTCCCTCTTATGTTGTGGGGGACAGGGTTTTGCTTTCCACGCGGAATATTCGCCTGCGGGTGCCTTCTATGAAATTGGCTCCCCGCTTCATAGGTCCTTATCATATTCTGCATAAGGTTAATCCTGTTTCATATGCCTTGGGTCTTCCTAGGAATCTGCGTATTCCTAATGTCTTTCACACCTCATTGTTGAAGCCTTACGTACGCAACCGCTATACCCGGCATTCTCCGCCTCCCCCTCCTGTCTCCGTGGAGGGTCATGAGGAATTCGAAGTTTCTGCTGTTCTTGACTCTGGTTACCTTAGGGGTCGACTTCAGTACTTGGTGCATTGGAAGGGTTATGGGCCTGAGGAGCGTAGTTGGATTTCAGCTGATGCTGTTCACGCTCCCCGCCTTGTGCGTTCTTACCATTCTCGTTTTCCTGCCAGGCCTGGCCCTACCCGCCCGGAGTGCGTGTCCTTGGGGGGGGTACTGTAGTGTTACTTAACTTATCCAGGGGCCGGCCGCGGTCCTCTCTTCGAGCTGCGCGCGGTCCTGCTGCTGCACGAGCCGCGCGCGGCTCATCCGACGGCTTCAATAGGAAGACGGACAGTGACTGCGAGAAGCGGTCACGTGTCCCGCCTGAATCTAAGAGCGCGCCGCGAGTCTCGGGCGCGCTCTTAAAGAGACAGTGGGAGCCTAAATTGTCAAAAGGCAAAAGGCTCCCATTGGCCCCTGTCATGCCACACTCCCCATACACTTACCTTTTGGGGGTGTGGATATGACAGGAGCCAATCACATTAGTTTAGAAGCTATTTAAACTTACCTCTCCCTTTACTCCCTGCCCTATTGTGGTTTCTGTTTCAGTTCCCTTTAGCGCTTGTTGTGTTCAGTTTTCTACGTATGGACTTTGGCTTTGTTTCTGACTACGTTTTCTCTTTATCCTTATCTGTTCTGTTTACCGGCTTGCTGTTTACTGTGTACCAGACCCCGGCTAGTCCTAGTTTACGCTGTGTCTCTGTGCCCTTGACTTCGGATCGTTCCTGACTCTGTCTCCTCTCATATACGTCGAGTCCGGCCATTCTAAGGTCCGGTAGACGTATCTCTCCTCTGTGTTGTCTTCTGTTTAGCTGAATCCTGCGTGTTGGGGTATATTCTCGTTACAGAAACAAATTTTAGTTGACATATGTCATTACAAAGGGAACCAAAAGCAGACTGATTCCACCAGCAAGATTCCAGAACTAAAATGCTGGCAAGTTATGTGGTCCACTTGGTCAGTGTCTTAAAGACATCATCTAAGGCACTCTCTCTGAATGTTGGAGTGAATGAATTGGTTTACCTGTATTTCTCCAAAAAATCCAGGGGGACCTAAACATGAGTGAGGGTGGAAAATGAACCAAGGAACAGAAATAATTTTTGCAGTCAAAATGTTATTGTCATCTATGTGGCATCTATTCTAGGGCATGGGTTGTGAGTGAGAGACAGTGAAAGGACGTAATGTAAACGATATAAGACACTGAGTGGAGGGATATGTGGCAGGGGACCTTCTTCAACCAAGATGCATGCAAGGATCATAGGCTGCTATGGTGCTCGACTTTACATAATCTGGGCAAGAAGGAAATGTGCCCATATTGATCATAGTTTCCACCTTTGCTTGAGTATATTTATTTTGATACCAACATTGTTACATCATTTTCATTGTCCTTGGATGGGTTCAACTTCTGTTAAATAATTCACCTGCAAGGAAAGATTAGGCAAAATATCTATTTTTATAATCCTTGAAAGATAAGTGTTTCATATGAACTGAAACAGGTGTTTTGTTTTCCAATTTACAAAGTGCAAAAAGGGGAGGCTCTTTTACGTAAAATCAGAATGCTATAAACAGGCTAAAATCTTCCCATACCATCTGATCTGACGAGTACACAGAGTAGGCATAATGTGAGTACAATTTCTTTTACAAAGAAAGTCAGGGATCATTTCATAACATTTTCTTTAAGGTTTATTCTGCATACACTTCAAACGCCTATGACAATTAGCCAAACATAATCAATAATACAATCATGACACTGGCATGCATATCACCACATTCTTTGGAGCCAAATATAAATTCAGGATAATTAATATTAAGCTTACTACTATTTTATCCACAGAACAATTAGTTTGAACTACCCCTATGATTTATTAACACCATGGAAACGTTAAGCAAATCCACAATTTTAACTGGAAATGAATATATGCTTTCATATAAATGAAGCTCACACTGGTTGAAAATAGTATGCTTTTTGTACATAAATGTATCAGTCTTGTTTCTAATATATATGGATTTTCTTCTTGCCTATTAAGTAATGACATAGATCATGTCATTATTTAATAGGCAAGAAGAAAATCCACATATAATATAAACAAGACTGATACATTTATGTGCAAAAAGCATACTATTTTCAAGATTTTAAAATTTATTTAGAATTCTGTTAAACCGCAGAAATAAAACACCATCACCCTTGCCAATACACAATTCCAGAAAAATTCATAATAAAACAGCAGATGAGTGGAATATTTATAATGTAAGGGAAAATCAGCCAATATTTGTGACAAGTGGGCTTTTTGCCTTACTAAAGAGGGTCACTGAAAATAAGTCCATGTTCTGGTGTAGGCTTTCAAAATACAAGAGCAACATATTTAGGCTGTCAGCTCAAAACAGGGGAAGCATGCTGTGCATGAATACTTGGTTTCATTAAACAAGACAAACTTGGAATATACTTTTTATTTCCCCATTTCATTAAGGAACATGTTGATATTTAACCCTTTCACTACCAAAATCGAGTAACCAATTAAACCTCACTCACCCTTGGAATGATTACCAGCCTGTAGATGACCAAGCTTCACTGATAGAAGCCAGTAGTCGCTGATAAAATGTCTGCAAATTTGCTGAAAACGTAAACTCATCTATGGCTTCTAAACAGTAAGGGGAGTTTCTATGGGGCACATCATTCCTCCACCACCATTTCACTGCTTGCATTACATTAGCATTTCAGAGAAAGGATTGCTATAATAATCTTAAATATCTTTATTTTTAGAAATTTACAATTTATCTATATTTACTCTATGTGAGCATTATGCATAAATACAGACTTTCATTTTACTTTATGATGCCATTTTCAGTAAGCTGTACGGTTTGTAATGCCTTCAGGGTCCTTACAAATTCCTATAAGTATGGTATTTGCACATTTTAATTTATTTGTTTTCGTTGCATCTACTGCATTTTTGCTTTAATCCCAACATTTTAGACCATATGTGATATACTGCATGATAAAGAACATTGTATACTGTCTAAAGCTTTTAATTTGCCATTGTATTATGTTTGAAGTATGTATTCATTGCAATCTATACACAAAATTGCGGTGTTACAATACATTCATATGCTAGATATGCATCCATTGCTTCAAGAAATTGCTATGCTAAAATTGTTTCAATCAAAAAGTGCTTTTTAGTGAGGGGGTTAAGGAAACTGTTATGGAGGGTTTCCTTATCTAACCCTAAAATAAATGTTATGTTTGTGACAAATTCTATATTCATTTGCTTTAGGAGATGTTAGTTACCCATTCGTCAGCATAGATGGCTCCACCTTTAGTTTAAATTAATATCTACTGTTGCGCCTGCCTACATCCCACCCAATTGGCCCTGCAAGCTCACCTCCCTAATGACCTCAATATTTTTACTGCATTGCCAGGGAAATGATAACATAACTAAGTGACTTCTGTTCTACGTAACTTCAAAGCACAAAACGACTCACAGAGGAATTATCACAGCACCGTGTGTAGTTGCTGTGACTAAGAGCAGGAGACCCTCCTGTCTCTCCATTCCACTACATTACCAAAGATAGTTAAATCCATGTCATACTGAAAGACCTGACATGCCACTGGTCCTGAAGAGATTAGCTAGCCAATATATATTGTATTTTGCTTACCTTGTGTAAAGGTGTAATGGTAAAGGGTTACTCCAACGAAAAACCATGTTTCATAAAATAATGGCTTTGGCTGTAGTAACCCTTTAGTAACATCCAGTTTTGCACAGAATTGATATTAGCCAGCCTGGAACTTTGGTGATGTGATTATGGTGCATGGAGTAATCCTTTAAAACAGCTATGTCCCCTTCAGGGGTTTTTGCATATATTGCTGGGAAGGGGGCTAAGCTGAGTTGGGTTATATTTACCTGAAACTCCCCCTTGTGAGAGCCACCATCTTCATTCTTCAGTTCCTGGTTGTATTACGTATAAGTAGAAAGTAACATTATCATTGGTTATTTGTAAAGCATTAACATATTGCACAATACAGCGCTATGGAGAGACAGCACCAGCCTTACTCTCAGACTCAAATTCATACTTATTTATCTTAAACATGGCATTATGAAAAACATCCTGAATCTGCTTCCTCTTGGATACTGCAGTGTGGAAAACCTCCCGGAAGTTCAAGATGATCAGACTCATTTTAGTGGCGCTGCTACAGTTGGCGATGTATGCACACTCATCTGGTAAGAGCTTAGACGGTTTATAAAACTATAATACACTGTAAACATTAAATTTGGCATTTCTGGATATATTTTGCTCGGCATATCTTTATTTTATAGCAACCTTACAAAATCCTTTAATGTAAGTAAATGTTATTTTCAATAAAATCAAAAACCAAAAAGGAAATGTAGAGTTATCAGCAAATGAAAAAAAAAGCTATTGATCCTGTAAACAAATTTTGGTAATTATAATAGAACAACTATGTTATAGGGGAACAATGGATTTGACTTACTAACTTAAAGGAACAATCTGGGTACCATCACAGCTTAATCCAAATTACGTTGTTATGGTGCCAGGATGTCCTTGATGCTGACTCAAATTTAAATTGTTCATGCAAACATATATTTTTCAAGTAATCTGTATGAATACAAAGCTATTGATTAGAGCTTAGAGCAAGAGTTGACTTCAATAAAGTTCTTATGATACCTGGAGTGTTCCTTTAATGTTTTAGGTATTGTAGTTCTAGGGCTAGTTTCTGTGGATAGCAACTTAGTTCTGTTTTAGTTTCTGGAATAACAATGTACACATATGCCAGTAGGCAGTGATTTTTTTTTTTAATGGACTAAAACTACATATTAAAGGACAAGTTTTTGAGAGTTTCCTCTCTTACTCTGAAATTTTATTTTCTATTTGCCAATTAAAGGACAACTGTCATTTTCACAACTGAAATTTTCACTTCTCACTTTGAGTAAAATGGTGTCAAAGAGTGTTTTGCTGAGTATCCGGACCAGCCTGCCAAGGCTTTCCTGTGGGAAAGCATTTCATTGGCTAAGATCATCAAGATTGATTATCTTAGTCAATGTAAGCAAAACAGGTAAGAGGGCAACAAAGAGACTGTTGCTGCGTGGGAGACATGGTGATTAAAACTACTTTTCTCCTTCGAATGGGGAGGAGGGGATGCTGGGTACTAAACTGCTTACAGGGCTCTATAGCAATAAGAATATTCTTTTATATACCTAATGCTATAGTGTTTTATAAATCTGAGAATTTGCAGAACTAAGGCAAGCCAGTAGCATACAGAGCTAGGTAAACATTTTTAATTGTAAATAGAAAGGAGTGCTGCTAAACTGCATCATGGAGGGAGTCTCTCCATCACAAGACATGCTGTGTACTGGCACAAAAGGTATAATAGTGCCAACATTCCAGTGATGGTGCTCCTTCGGTGACAGTGAGTCTTCAAAGAGTCCCATCATTTGCAGAAAAGTGGCAGCATCAGCCATAGATGAGATGGTGTAGGTCTTGCAGTTTTGATCCACCAGCAGCTGCTGGGTCCTCATCTGTAGGAGATGTCTTTATCTCTCAGTAACTTAGTCAGTGAGCAAAAGGACTGTCTGTAGCCTGGAGAAGTCCCTGAAGAAGGTATTTTGTGATACCCTGATCACTGCTATGTCCAGTGGCGTACACACAATCCATGGGGCCCCAGTGTGAAACTGATCCGTGCCTCCCCCCTCTTTCCCCTGATCCGTGCTCCCCTCTTTCCTCCGATCCGTGCCTCCCCCATCTCCCCTGACACATACATACATACAGACACACACAAAAACAGACAGATACACACACACACACATATATACACACAGACACATACATACAGAGAAACAGGCACACACACATAGACACACTCATAAAGAGACACAGACACACACACATACAGAGACACACACACAGAGACACACACACAGAGACACAGACACACACACATACATAGACACAGACACATACATACGGGCCCCATGAATTGTGTGTACACCACTGCATACATAGACACACACATGTACATACAAAGACATACATACAGAGACACACACATATACAGAGAGACACAGACACACATACAAACAGACACACATACAGAGACACAGACACACACATACATACAGAGACACAGACACACACATACACATATAGCGACACAGACACACACACAGAGACACATACAGAGACACACACACACATACAGAGACATAGACACACACATACAGAGACACAGACACACACACATACACAGAGTCACAGACACATACAGAGACACACACACATATACAGAGACAGACACATACAGAGAAACACACACACATACACAAAATGTTTCCTACCTTGTTACTTTCCCTGGGGTCCAGTGGGGGCTCAGCCTGATGGGAGTCAGAGTTCCCACTCTGACTCCCTCCTCCTCCTTCCTCCCACGCGGGCTCTCAGTATGCTGGGAGGAGTGCCCGGGGAATCACTTCCTCCCAGCTCTGATGTAATCACAGGGGGCCCGGTCGCGCACTTAAAGCGCCCAGCGTTGACCAGGCCCCCTCACAATCCATATCCATCGGGTGGCCCTGACAGCATGGACCACCCGATGGACCCCTCAATATGTGGCCCCGGCGGTGTTTTCCATGCGGGCCGGGGCCGCAAAATGTGGCAGCAGGCTATGTCTAATTGGAACATCGCCTGTGGTGATGTTGCCTGAACATAGATTTAAGGGATTCCCTGCTCCGTTGGGCTTGTTCCCCAAACATAGACCTGCACTGGGGCGCATGCTCTGTAGCACATCCGCACCTACCGACCAATTCATTTTACGGCCGAGTCATAAGAACAGAACCTGGTCGGTAAGTGAGGAGTGTCTGTAGTAGAATATCCAGGTATCAAATCTAAAAGGGTAAGGCGGAGAGGCCAAGCCAAAGGCAGTCTGAAGGTCAGGGCAGGTGGCAGGAGTTGAAGTCAGAGAGAAAGCCAAAATACTGGTAACCAGGGAATCACACAAAAGCTCTCATAGACACAAGAGGTGCACAGGCAGACTAGACTACAGAACAATTAAGCAATGACTGAAGGTAGAGAGCGGTAATTAAAGGGATGAACTGTCACATGAGCTGCCTCTCCCCCTGTAAAAAGAGTCACATGACCCTATAAATTTGCCCAAGGGACACGGTGCCATCACTGTCCTAACTCATCATCGTAGGACACATCTCTGTCCTAACCCTGCCCACCATGCTCATGGCCATGCCAGCCCAGTTTCCCGCCACCTTAGGAATTAGGACTGGCCTCCCTGGGTCCCCTTGTCAACGGACAGATCAGAGGAGGCTGCAGGTCATTGGGTAGGAGCCATGGAGCCGAGTATCGTAGACAGCCAACCTTATGGATGCCACAGGCATCCTGAGCAGGTAGAAGATCACCGGCTGCTATGACACATAGAAAAAAAAAAGTATATCGGGTATAATATCTATTTATGCATTCTAGCTGTTCCTGTTGATCCAGATGTAGACAACCCCCTAGTCATTTTCCATTATCCATCATTTGTGAAGGCTGATAGAAGCAGCCATCTGCTCAAGTGATGCACAGTAGATTTCTATTGCATCTCATTGTTAAAGGACCACTATAGTGCCAGGAAAACATACTCGTTTTCCTGGCTCTATAAGGTCTCTAGGTCCCCCCCACCCTCAGGGCCCCCCTCCCGCCGGGCTCTAGGGGGTGGAAGGGGTTAAATTTACCTCATTTTCCAGCGCCGGGCGGGGGACTCTCCTCCTCCTCTCCTACTCCTTCTCGTCGTCATCGTCTGAATGCGCATGCGCGGCACGAGCCGCACGCCCTTTAAGCCAGTCCATAGGAAAGCATTCTCAATGCTTTCCTATAGACGCTGGCGTCTTCTCACTGTGAAAATCACAGAGAGAAGCGCGGAAGCGCCTCTAGCGGCTGTCAATGAGACAGCGACTAGAGGCTGGATTAACCCTATTATAAACATAGCCATTTCTCTGAAACTGCTATGTTTACAGCAGATAGGGTTAACCCTAGCTGGACCTGACACCCAGACCACTTCATTAAGCTGAAGTGGTCTGGGTGCCTATAGTTGTCCTTTAAATTGTGAAAGGTTTTCCAGTGGCATCTTCCATAGAACCATGTGTTTTTACTCTCATGCATGTTCAAAAACACAAATATGACAGGGGTCATGGCAGATTGATCTAAAGATAAAGACCAGGAAAATATGGCAGAGGTGAGTGCATTTCGTATCCAACTCTGTCTTTGCAAAGAAAAAGGAAATAGTTAAAAAATGCCTGCTTTATAACATTATTTTTATGTCTTGAAGTTTAATTTTATAGTTTTCAGTTTTTGCAAACAATAATGAACCTCTCCTTCACTTTCTGCAGAAGACTGGTGTTATCTGGATTCAGCATGTGGTGAGTGTCTTGTTTGTAATTCATATAATATGAGAATATACTTCAATTCAAATCAGGTTGTAGTTATAGCAGACTGACAAATTTAGGTCAAGATTTTAAGATCTGTTTATTTTTAACTACCGAATTTCCTAAAGAGAAGTGCATGCAATATAGAAACGAAGACAGTAAAATAAAAGCTTGAGTACTTCCTCTAAACAGATATTAGAGGGTTCATTATTTGTGTTTCTCAGCAACCAAGAAACAAACCCATTATTCATCGGGATTCTGTTCGGGATTCTGTTCTAATCATTTTTATTACTTCTTTATTTGTGTATGGTATATTTGGTGGGAAGACATCATTGATATAACATATACTTTTCTATTAATTTAGGAACTCACAAATTGGTTGGACTAACAAGTCTCTATCCTAGCTTAGAAGAGTCTGGTTATGAGTCACATATTAACTGTAACCTGGAGTCTCTATGTGAAAACCAAAAAGTTCCTAGGTTCTCATTATGCTAGTCTTTAACAATCCTTAAGTAAACCTTACATAGTCATATAGGTTAAAAAGAGACATGCTGTCCATCAAGCTCAGCCTTTTTCATGTCTGTTTTTGTTGTTGATCCAACAAGAATAGGTTTCCAGACGATGGTTTGTATTGGCCCTGAATATATTTGTATAATCTTATCATATCCCCCTTGAGGCGCCGTTTTTCTAAACTAAAGAGATTTAAATTTGTTAACCTTCCTTCATAACTAAAATCTTCCATTCCTTTAATTAATTTTGTAGCCCGCCTCTGCACTTTTTCTAAAATTTTTCCAAAATTGCACAGCATATTCAAGATGTGCCTGCTTTGTTGTCTATAACAATTCCCAAATTCTTCTTGTGTGTTATTCCTAATTCACTACCATTTAGAGTGTATGTTGCTTGTGCATTCTTTATTCGAAGTGCAGAACTTTGCATTTTTCTACATTAAATTTTATCTGCCACTTAAGTGCACAGTTCCCCAATCTATTTTATTTCCTCTGCAGTAAAGTAAGATCTTGTTCACATTCTATTACAGTTTTGTGTCATCTGCAAACAATGACATCTAATAAAATGTTTTACCAATTTATCGACTGAAGCAAAATAGATTAAATCACTGAAAGGGACACTCCAGGCACCCAGACCACTTCTGCCCATTGGAGTGGTCTGGTTGCCAACTCCCATCACCCTTAACCCTGCAAGTGTAATTATTGCAGTTTTTATAAACTATAAACAGCATCACTGGAATCCCCATAGGAAAGCATTGAATAATGCTTTCCTAGAGGGAGGTCTAATGCGCGTGTGGCCATTGCCGCGCATGTGCATTAGGTCTCCCCCGCTGACTCATGTTGGCAGGGGAGGAGCAGGGGCAGAGCCTGGCCCAGTGCTGAGGGACATCGGCGCTGGATTCAGGTAAGTCACTGAAGGGGTTTTAACCTTCAGCAACATGGGATGGGGGGTGGGAAGGAGAGGGGCACTGCAGGATTCTGCAGTGCCAGGAAAACGGGGTTGTTTTCCTAGCACTGGAGAGTCCCTTTAATAGTTGATTGAGACAATGCATCAACTGGTTTGGAACCACTCGTCTAGTGCTAACCCTGGACCAGCTTTCCAGAGGCCAGCTTGAAGATTTATTAGCCTGTGATAAAACAAACAAAAAAAAGATACTCAACTAGCTAGTAAAAGCCAAGGAGAGACGAAATGATATAAGCAGGGCCAGACTGGGAATAAAAAGCAGCCCTGGAATTTTTTTACACCAGCCCTAACATTAATTGTGCCAACTGTGACAGATATACAGGTGGAAAAACACAAAAGATTGAAAATGATTTACCCAGCGTTTCATCCCCAAAACTTGAATAGTTATTGACTGATAGCTGCTGTGTGTCTAATTTAAATTAATCTTATTTTGTTTAGTCCTCAATCCTATGAGTGCACTCTGCGTTGGATATAGTTTGATACCAGGGAATGAAAGACTGAGAGAAGGGCAGGGTTATCGACTAAACTAATACGTTTTGTGAACAAATTCCCAAAATTAGGCTACAATAGTCAAGCTGTCACTATGGCGAAGTTTGGATTTTTCAAATCCGCTATTTTGGTCTAAATTACGCAATTTAGATTTTCACTTACTAAAATGAGAAATTTAGTGAATAACCCTTTGAAAAATGTAAAACCCTTGTTACATTTATATACGTGTGTAATCTCCAAATGTGTATTATGTATGCATATGTCTATTAACATATGTGTATCATACTGATGTTTGTATATAGATATACACACATACATACATACACACACACATACACACACATACACACACACACATATATATATATATATATATATATATATTAACCTGAACCACTACAGCTTAATGTAGTTTCTCTGAAGTCTATATCCTGACCCTGAACGCTTTTAAATGTAAACACTGACTTTTCAGACAAAAGGCAGTGTTTACATTGCTGCCTGGTGACACCTCTAGCGACATTCACTCAGACGTTAATGTTCCCTATACGGATGCATTGATTCAATGCATCTCTATGAGAAGTTAAATTGGCACAGTGGCATTTTGCCGTGCATGCACAATAGTCTCCCAATGCTTTGCTATGAGGAAGCATTGGATTGGCTGAGATCGTCAAGATTGAGGATTTCAGCCATGGAAGTGGGGCCAGCCACAGCGTGGAAAAAAGGTGAGTAAAAAAAAACAAAAAAACAAAAACAAAAACCGACTCAGACTCACTCACAGACAGACACTCAGACCGACACTCCGACAGACACACACTCACAGACATACTCACAAACACACACACTCAGACAGACACACACACTCACTCCCTACTCGGCTCCCTCTCACGCACTGTTTAGTGAGCCGGGGGCCAGAGTGACATCATAACCCAGCTCTGTGAATCACTGCAAGCCGCGCAAGGGAGCAGAGCAGGGAGATTACAGCTCCTTCGCTGTGGCACTAAGTCAGCCGCCCGCCTCCCTCTGCTCTCCATTACCTTGCTGCTCCCCTCCATCAGCTGCCCACCTTTTCTACCACAGCTCTCCATGGGCCAGCCACCCCTCTCCCTCCCTCTGCAATAAATTAGCTGTCCGCCCAGTTCCCTCTGTCAGCCGCCTGCCTTCCTCCCACAGCTCTCCATGAACCGGCTTTGATATAATACACATATATTAATATACATTTGTGTAAATATATAGATGCATAATACTCCCACAAATCACAGATAAAGCAAAACTATATAAAACTATATATATTTTTTTTTTTATAAATTCAATTTATTTTAAATTAAAAAAAAAAACCAGACAGATACATGGAATTTTAATTAATAAATACTCACTGGCACACACACTGGCGTGTAGTCACTGATGCCCATACATACTGACATATACAGGGAGTGCAGAATTATTAGGCAAGTTGTATTTTTGAGGATTAATTTTATTATTGAACAACAACCATGTTCTCAATGAACCCAAAAAACTCATTAATATCAAAGCTTAATATTTTTGGAAGTAGTTTTTAGTTTGTTTTTAGTTTTAGCTATGTTAGGGGGATATCTGTATGTGCAGGTAACTATTACTGTGCATAATTATTAGGCAACTTAACAAAAAACAAATATATACCCATTTCAATTATTTATTATTACCAGTGAAACCAATATAACATCTCAACATTCACAAATATACATTTCTGACATTCAAAAACAAAACAAAAAGAAATCAGTGACCAATATAGCCACCTTTCTTTGCAAGGACACTCAAAAGCCTGCCATCCATGGATTCTGTCAGTGTTTTGATCTGTTCACCATCAACATTGCGTGCAGCAGCAACCACAGCCTCCCAGACACTGTTCAGAGAGGTGTACTGTTTTCCCTCCTTGTAAATCTCACATTTGATGATGGACCACAGGTTCTCAATGGGGTTCAGATCAGGTGAACAAGGAGGCCATATCATTAGATTTTCTTCTTTTATACCCTTTCTTGCCAGCCACGCTGTGGAGTACTTGGACGCGTGTGATGGAGCATTGTCCTGCATGAAAATCATGTTTTTCTTGAAGGATGCAGACTTCTTCCTGTACCACTGCTTGAAGAAGGTGTCTTCCAGGAACTGGCAGTAGGACTGGGAGTTGAGCTTGACTCCATCCTCAACCTGAAAAGGCCCCACAAGCTCATCTTTGATGATACCAGCCCAAACCAGTACTCCACCTCCACCTTGCTGGCGTCTGAGTCGGACTGGAGCTCTCTGCCCTTTACCAATCCAGCCACGGGCCCATCCATCTGGCCCATCAAGACTCACTCTCATTTCATCAGTCCATAAAACCTTAGAAGAATCAGTCTTGAGATATTTCTTGGCCCAGTCTTGACGTTTCAGCTTGTGTGTCTTGTTCAGTGGTGGTCGTCTTTCAGCCTTTCTTACCTTGGCCATGTCTCTGAGTATTGCACACCTTGTGCTTTTGGGCACTCCAGTGATGTTGCAGCTCTGAAATATGGCCAAACTGGTGGCAAGTGACATCGTGGCAGCTGCACGCTTGACTTTTCTCAGTTCATGGGCAGTTATTTTGCGCCTTGGTTTTTACACACGCTTCTTGCGACCCTGTTGACTATTTTGAATGAAACGCTTGATTGTTCGATGATCACTCTTCAGAAGCTTTGCAATTTTAAGAGTGCTGCATCCCTCTGCAAGATATCTCACTATTTTTGATTTTTCTGAGCCTGTCAAGTCCTTCTTTTGACCCATTTTGCCAAAGGAAAGGAAGTTGCCTAATAATTATGCACACCTGATATAGGGTGTTGTCATTAGACCACACCCCTTCTCATTACAGAGATGCACATCACCTAATATGCTTAATTGGTAGTAGGCTTTCGAGCCTATACAGCTTGGAGTAAGACAACATGCATAAAGAGGATGAGGTGGTCAAAATACTCATTTGCCTAATAATTCTGCACTCCCTGTATTCATCAACAAACACTGGCACACAAACTAATGCTGCATCCCATACAAACACTGTCACCAGGGCTGCCATCAGAAATTTGCGAGTCCCCCCTGTCCCCCCCCAGAGTCCCCCCACAGGGATGCAGTGTCTGCAGGGCCGGTGCAAGAATTTTTGCTGCCCTAGGCAAAAGTAAAGTTTGCCGCCCCCCATGTGACATCACAATACCCCACCCATATGATCTGCCATGTTAACTAACACAGTGCTGCAGTGCCGCCGTGTTTACAATAAAAGGCCTGCAGGGACAGGCTATAGACACCAGAACCACTACATTAAGCTGCAGTGGTTCTGGGGACTGTAGTGTCCCTTTAATGTGAGGTAAATTAGAGATTAGTGCCACGAATAATATACTAGATTGCCTACTTACAACCAGATGAGGATGATGATGGGCTCTAGCTGCAGTCTGGTTCCACTGGTCTGGTGTAGAACAGGATCTCTGGAGGCTGTTTGTAACTGTGGTCACAAAATCAATGTTCTGGGAGAACGGGAAGCAGCTCCATTTTTTGGGGGTCCTTTACACAGCTCAAGGTCTGGGTCCCAAGGTCCACCTTCATGTTCCACCAATGAGTTTGTTCACAGGGGGTGGAGTGTGTAGGGGATGTCCTGATATGTGTGTAAGGAATGCATTGTGTGAATCTGTGTTTGTATGTGTAAGGGCTGCAAGGTGAGTTTGTGTATGTATGGGATGCAGTGTGTGCGTCTGTAAGGGATGCACTGAGTGTGTGTAAGGGGTGCATTGTGTGTTGCTGTGTGTAAGGGATGCATTGCTTGTGCATGTGTGTCTGTGTGTAATGCATTGTGTGTTTTTCTGTGTGCAAGGGGTGCATTGTGTGTGTGTGATGGATGTCAATCTCTCCCCCTACCCCCGTCAATTTCCTTCATCTCCCCCTCTCTCCAATTTCCTTCTTCCCCTCCCTCTCATTTTCTTCTCCCCCTCCCTCTCATTTCCTTCCTCTCCCCCTCCCTCTCATTTCCTTCCTCTCCCCTCCCTCTCATTTCCTTCCTTCTCCCCCCTCCCTCTCATTTCCTTCCTTCTCCCCCCTCCAATTACCTTCCTCCTCTCCCCCCCCTCAAATTTCCTTCCCCCCCTCTCCCCCTCAAATTTCCTTCCTCTCCCTCAAGATTTCCTTCCTCCCCCTCAAATTTCCTCCCTTCCACTCCCCCCCCCTCAAATTTCCTCCTTCCTCTCCCCTCAAATTTCCTCCTTCATCCCCCTCCCTCAGATTTCCTCCTTCCTCCTCCCCCCCTCAAATTTCCTCCCTTCCTCTCCCCCCTCAAATTTCCTCCTTCCTCTCCCCCCTCAAATGTACTTCCCTCTCCCCTTCAAATTTCCTTCCTTCCTCCCCTCAAATGTCCTTCCTCTCCCCCCTCAAGTATTGGCTTCCCCCCCCTTCAATTCCTCCTTCTCTCCCCTCCCTCAAATTTCCTCCCTCTGTCTCCCCCCCACTCCAAATTTCCTCCCCATCAAGGTTTCCTCCTCCTCTCCCCCCTCAGATTTCCTCCCCTTCCCTCCCCTCCTCCTCAAATTTCCTGCCCCTGGCTTGCCTCCTCAGGTTTCCTCCTAACTCCCCACCACCCACTCCTGATAGGCGGCCAGCGGGCACTCTCTGGAGTGCTTCCTCTTCCCAGCTCCCCTCACTTGGCCGCCCGGCGTACTGATGCAGACGAGGAGATGACGTCATCTTCGGCTCCGGCATCAGTGGAAGGGGCTGAAGAGGAGCACAGAGGGTGCTCGCTGGCGGCGCCCACGACCCCACCCGCCCGGCTGACTGCGGGGCCAGCCTCTGGGGGGCCCTGAGGTGGCGGCTGCTGGGCCCCCCAGGGAGAAGAGGCTGGCCCTGTGGATACACTCCCGGTCGCAGGGGCCTGGTATGTACCCTCTGAATGTGGGGCCGGACGACCTGAGCAGTCCGGGCCCCCCAGGACCGCCGGGCCCTGATGGCGGCCCTGACTGTCACACAATCACTAATGCATACATACTCCCTGACATCCACACACATTGATCCACACTGACAAATTGATCCATACTGACACACACACACACACACACATTGATCCATACTGACACATTGATCCATACTGACACACACACACACACACACAAACAAATCCATACTGACACATTGATCCATACTGACACACACACACACACACACACATTGATCCATACTGACACATTGATCCATACTGACACACACAAACTGTTCTTAAACGGTTTGACTACTTACTCTTGGAGTGCGCTACGGCACTCCTGGCACCATAACTACTAAAGAGGACTTAAGTGGTTATTGTGCCTGGATTGTTCCTTTAAATAATCTACCAGTGCCCCTCCCAAGATTAGGTTCTGGTTCCGCCCCTGATTTAAGGGGGGTAAAGAGGGGAGCCGGGGGGCTTTACGTGTTTTTCACACTATAGGGTCAGGAATACATGCTTGTGTTCCTGGCCCTATATTTTTTACTTTAAGTTGTAGTTGCATTTAAGATTCTGAGGCTGTAACTCTCTTCACTGTGAGCCACATCCCCTCTAACCCCAAGTACCTCTAATGTTACTTAACCTCATCATAACCTCCTATTTAAAGGACACTGTAGGCATTATATAAATTTGACCTCATTGCATTGGTTATAGTGCCTGGAGTCCTCTGGCACCATCACACCATTCATTGTTAAACTATACTCCAGCAAATGAACACTAATTAAGGGTTCCTGGACACCCACAGCCTGGCCCTAACTGGAGGTATGACTAAAGCAGATATTATACACTTCCTTCTGGCCATACCAGTTCATACAAATAATGGACACTGAGATAGATTGAGAGCAGTCAGCTTATTCTCACAGGAACTCACAGCCACCCACTGCAACTCATGGTCAAAGCTTCATCATTAGTCTAAGCAGAGCAGAAAGGTGTGCTACTGGGCACTCTGTTAAAATTTTAACAGTTTAATGCTGAATGGAAGGACAGCACCAGGAAAGTCCAGGTAGAATAACAACAGTTACAGAGCCTACAGTATCGCTTTAACCTGCTGCATTGTTTATGATTACAACAGCTTTGCTTTAACAATGAATGGCATGTAAAACACACTGACAAAATCATATCGCTTCCATGCAAAGAACAATTTCAGTCCCTACACAGACTATTCTCAAAATGTTGTCTTGCTACGTTTTAAATTTATATTAAAACCAAAATCAAATTTAAAACAATATGCCTTATTTTAAAAAAAATTCTTTGAGAACTAGAGTATTAGTTTGACATTTCAAGCCATCCTAGAAATAGAGGGCTTGAAAGGACTGTATGTAAAATACTATATTAATGCTGGTGTAAAAGTTAAAGTGACAATATAGTCACCAGAACCAGTACAGCTTAATGTTGTGGTTCTGGTATCTATTGCCTGTCCCTGCAGGCCGTGCACTGTAACTAGATATAGAGAAAATCAATTAATATATTTAGAGAAAAGGCAGTGTTTACATTGCTGCCTTGGAACACCTCTAGTAGTAGTCGCTCAGACAGCCACTAGAGGTGCTTCCTGTGTCAGTGCTGCACCTACATTCAGGATCTCTACACGCTGCATGAAGACATTGGATGATCTCAGCCATGGAGGCAGGGCTAGCCGCAGTGAGACAGGCATGGCATGGGAGAAAAGGTGAGTAAAAACTCACATTTCAGTGCAATCTGAGTGGGGCCCGGGGGACCTAAACAGATATACCAGGACTATACTGTCAAGAATATATGTTTGTATTCCTGACACCATAGTGTTCCTGTGGCGGAACAGACCTCGCCACGTGTTCTTGGAGGGGGCTGCTTGACCGCTCCTACCTTCTGACTATGGCCCTGGGATATATGGCATTTGAAAAAACTATTTGTGCCCTGTGACAAAACTGGAGATTGTGCACAAATATGACTATTGTCCATATTTTTTATGATTCCTTTCGTTTGTTGCACTGTTCCCCATGTGTTTCATCTGTTGGTCCGGCTGGATAGACTACCAGACAAACTGTGGAGTTACTGGGTGGCCACCATTTCATGTATCAGAGACACATTGTGAGAACAATGGATGAAGCACATGGTGAGAACAATGGATGGCTGCCATTTTAACTCACAGCCACTGTTTGGACTTTTCTACATGGTGCCATCTCGCCGGTATTTGGTGCACAAAGACATCGTGCAGTAGTTTTAAACTATACAACATGGGACACATTATACAGTAATTATTTTTCATATAGCCTGTTTATGTTCTGCGGAATCTGCATTAAACTGTATCTTCCAAACTACTGAACGGATCTGGGTGAATTTTGGATATGTGGTTCACCCAGGTTCCCCCGTGCTGAGGATATACCTTTTATGGGGTTATTGCATGTTTTGGGCTCCCTGTGATAAGTTTTATAATACTGTATTTCTCTGCCTGTGATAATTATATTAACCATTGTGTTCAGTAATCATATCACAGGCAGAGGGGAGGATTTTGTGTGGTGGTGTCTGTGTGTATTGTACGGATTGATTGGTTGTATTTCAAAACCCTGTGGGCAGTACTATGTTTGTGGATTGTGAATAAAAGAGGCTGTATGTGCCAGTACAGTCAGTTCTGCTTGACCTCAAAACGAAGTGTCATCTCGTTATTGGGGGAATTGGATTGTATGCTGATTGCAGGAGTGTAAGCTGATTGTATGCTTTTCCTGTTCAGCTGCTTACAGCATTCATATGCTTGAGAGCATTCGTATGCTTCTCCAGTTCGGTGGTTGTGGTGTCTGCTGCAGTGCTTGGAGTCCTCAGGAAGCGCTAGGAGCATCCTTCAACGGAGGTACCCAGTCGGGGTGCCAGGTGATCCGTTACAGTTCCTTTAAAGTTAGGGTTGGTGCATTTGGTGTAAGGGTTAGCTAGTTTTAGTGTTGGGTAATAGTAAGGTTACCTAGAGACTTTGGGGGGGAGGTAATGCACATGGAGGGGTTTGGGTGAGAGGAATGAGACACATGGAGGGGAGGGAAAGACACACATGGAGGAACTCGATGGGGAGAGAGAATGACCGATCTGCCGCTGTTCAGCCCCATATGCAGCAAACTGCGATGCACTGTGTGTTCTGACACATTTCTAGCATACCCAGCATTAAGTATTTCAGCAATTTGAGGTACCATGTGTCTTCTGTGTTATTAGACTAGACAGGCTAGCCTTCGCTCATCATGCATCAAGGAGCCCACAAAGTTATTAAAGATAAGGGAAGGGTTAGAAGGTTTATTTACTGGAATTAGTTTGGTTAGCCCCCAAATTTTTTTATCATGAACAAACTTCTTCCTCTTTGGAGAACTCCAGTAATAGCCTTGAGGATGAGCCCATGTAGTGGGGGATGACAATCGTAAGCACAGAAGCAGTATAGGAGATAGAAGGGTCTCTACGCCTATTGCAGGAAGGGCAATAGTCGTGCCACTTGTCTTATGAAGCCAAGAAATGCCTGCACCTAAGACTTTCCGTAGGATGGGCATTGTTCCTAGACTTCTTCCCATCCTCATCCATATAGGAAGAGTCACTCAGGTTTGTTCCAAAAGGTTGACCACAGAATCAGATCCTCCAAAAGGTTGACTACAGAATCAGATCCACAGAAACTGCATTGTCCTTCAAAGTAAGATGGAGAGTCTCACTAGCCACTCAGAAAATGATAATAGCTGTTGTCTCCCTGATACATTTGGCCTTTTTGTATATGTCAGGTAAACCCAATGGATTACACTTTGGATTTGCCTTGGAATCTTTGCATCCATATTACCTTCCATGTTTCTCTGCTAAAGCCTTTGACCTGCAAATATTTTTCTAATGCTACTTCTGTTCTCTCGCCAGTACTTGTAAACTACCACAAGGAATTCAGCAGAGTGCCTATTGGTTCTCTAGACGCACAATTTTCATCAGGATGTGTTCACATTATTCTGGCCTCAATCTATCCTAAAATTATACAAGTTGTCATCCTATTAGATGCACTCCAGCTGTGCACAAATGATGCAAGTGTGATGTAGGGATCCAAGTCCTTTTAAAAAACGTTTTATCTTTAGTATCAGTGCCCATTCATGGTCTCACAGCCCTTAATTGTGGTATTCTATGCCACTTTTGTGTCAGGCCAGCCTACATCCCTGATTTTGAGATTAACCAGTTCTGTATTTGTGTGTAACAGACCTGACTTTGTCCCTGACTGTCTATTTTTCTTAGTCCTGACCGTTGTTTATCAGACCTGTCTTTCCTGATTTTGCTTAATCTAATCCCAACCTTTACTTAGTTTGTAATTAGCCACTGTGCCTTTGGTAGGTTGTTGCCTTAGATGGGGATGGGGAGAGAGAATGGGCTATTGCTAGTGGAAATGGCAGAGGGCGTTGACTTTGAGCTGGTGGGCTTGGGTCATGTAGAGTGGGTTTGGGATGGAAACACACCCCTTCATTCATACATTGACCTTCCACACAATAACAATAATAACTTGAATAAAGTTGAGGTAGCAGGTAACATTTGGGCCTGTAGGCAACTTTTCAGAACTTTGAACCCTGGAAAAAAGTAATATGCTCTGTGACTGTAAGGTGTAATTTTAAAATGTTATGTGTTTTGTATTCCTCAGAACCATCCACCTGGAGTCTACACTATGACTCCTGCAACCTAAATTGGCAATCACCTATCAACATTGTCACAAACAATGTTGTCACTGATGCTAACTTACGTCCCATCCAAATCACTGGAGTTTTTGGATCTTCTGAGGCTGTTGTATCTAATAATGGACACACAGGTGGGTTTAATTTTAATAACACCTCATCCACCAGTAATTTCATTTATCAACCAAGAATGCAAAAATAGTACACCATGTCGTTTTAATGGTCATTTATTTATTTGCTTTAATTCTCTAGTTGAAGTTACTCTGAGCTCTGATTATATTCTCACTGGCGCAAGTCTCGCTGATCCACACAAGCTGGCAGGGTTTCACATCCATTTTGGCAGCACACAGAATAACATTGGTTCTGAGCATTACATCAACAACCAAGGATACCCACTGGAGGTCAGTTAATAGAGTATGAGAACCTCTCATCTAAATGAGATGATGAACAGTGTAGACCAAGCATGTCAAACATGCGGACCGTGGAAACCTTTGCAGCCCAGGGCTGGACTTGTCGGGCCGCCTGCCCTGGGTCTGCTTTGTGCTGTGGCTTTTCCATGGGCCACGGCCCTTTGCGTGCTTGAGTCATATTTGGCAGCTGTGCAGCGGCGTTACAGTGCACAGAGTGGATGGCTGCGTGCAGAGCAGGCCAGCCACTCTCCCTTCCCTGCTGCTCACAGTGCCAGAGGAGCATATGGCCTGTTTGAGCAAAGAAAATCGTGCAGGGCTGGACTGGAAGACTGCTTAAGGTAGGGGAAGAGGGGCTTAAGGGGAACATTCCTGTAGTGTATTAAATTGGCAGAAGGAGGGCAGTGTATTAGAGTGTTGGGGGTAGTGTATTAAATTGGGGGGAAGTAGGGGCAGTGTATTAGAGTGAGGGGGGGCAGTGTTTAAAATTGGGGGAAGGGAAGTAGGGCAGTGTATTAAATTCGAGGGAGGGAGGTTGGGCAGTGTACTTGAGTTGGGGGGCAGTATATTAAATTGGGGGGAAGGAGAAAGGGGCAGTGTATTAGAATGGTTGGAGGGGGCAGTGTACTAGAGTGAGGGGAAGGGACGAGCAGGGCCAGTGCAAGGATTTTTGCCGCCCTAGGCAAAAGAAAGATTTGCCGCCCCCACCCCCATGTGACATCACAATGCTCCACCCATATGATCTGCCATATGAACTAACGCCAGTGCTGCACACAGTGTGTGTTTACATTAAAAAGCCAGCAGGGACAGGCTATATACACCGGAACCACTTCATTAAGCTGCAGTAGTTTTGGGCACTATAGTGTGAGTTAATGTGAGGTAAATTAGAGATTAGTGTCACTAATAATATACTAGATTGCCTACTTACAACCAGATGAGGATGGTGATGGGCTCTGGCTGCAGTTTGGCTCCACTGGTCTGGTGTAGAACAGGATCTCTGGAGGCTGTTTGTAATTGTGATCACAAAATTCAATGTTCTAGGAGAACGGGAAGCAGCTCAATTTTTTGGGGCCCCTTGCACAGCTCAAGGTCTGGGCCCCAGGGCCTGATGGTGAGTATGCCCATAAGGCCCACCCATAAATCCATCTATATGTTCGCACACAGGGAGTGGATGTGTTATGTATTATTGTAGAGGATCTAATGTGTGTGCTAATGGAATGTAGTGTTTAGGGATACCAGTTTGTGTAGGTGATGCAGTGTTTGTGTGTAGTGGAAGCAGTGTGTGTTTGTATATAAGGGATGTATTGTGTGTTTCTGGTTGTGTGCAAGGCATGGATGCATTGTGTGTTACTCTGTGTGTAAGGGAAGCATGTTGTGTTTCTGTGTGTGTAGGGATGCATTGTGTTTTCTGTGTATGTATAGGGATGCATTGTGTGTGTGTGCGTAGTGTGAAAGAGCTCCCTGTCCTATAGAACTCTCCCTTCTGTCCCTTAGAGCTATCCCCTGCCCCTTAGTGGTCTCTCCTCTCCCCTAGCGGTCTCTTCTCACACCCACCCACCCTCCCTGTGTTCTTCTCACCCCCCAACCACCCTCCCTGTGTGCTCCTCACCTCCCCCTCCCTGTGTTCTCCTCACCTCCCCTTCTCCTCATCCCCTCTTCCGTGTTCTTCTCACCTCCCGCCTCCCTGTGTCTTCCTCATCTCCCCCTCCCTGTGTTCTCATCTCATCTCCCCCTCCTGTGTTCTCCTCATCTCCCCTCCCTGTGTTCTCCTCACCTTCCCCTCCCTGTGTTCTCCTCCTCCCCCCCTCCTGTGCTCTCTCCCCCCCTCTCCGTGTTCTTTCACCTCCCCTTCTCCTCCCCCCTCCTCTTCTTCTTACTCCCCCTCTTCTTCTTATTCCCCAGTTCTTCTTCTCCCCCTGTGTTCTTCCCACCTCCCCCCCTCCTGTGCTCTTCTCATCTCCCTCCCTGTGTTCTCCTCATCTCCTTCTTCTCACCCCCCGTGTTCTTCTTCTATCTGTCAGTCATTGTGTGTCAGTAAGTGTGTATGTCAGTGGGTGATATCAGTGAAAATGTGTCTGTCAGTGAGTGTGTGGTCAGTGTCCTCTGTGTGTAAGTGTGTGTCAGTGTGTAAATATGTATGTATTATATTTTCATTTTGTGACTTATATACTTCAGATTAACAGCTCATATACTCTTCCTTACTTCTTCTTACTCCCCCCTGTGTTCTTCCCACCTCCCCCTCCTGTGCTCTTCTCATCTCCCCTCATCTCCTTCTTCTCACCCCCGTGTTCTTCTTACTCCCCCTCCTGTTTTCTTCTTACTCCCCATCCCTTCTTCTTACTCCCCCCTCCCCTCTTCTTCTTACTCCCCCAGTTCTTCTTACTCCCCCCCTTCCTGTGTTCTCCTCACGTGAAGCCTTTAAAAAAATTAGAGATGTGTACCCAGGATTACATATTGTTTGCATGATAATGATACAAGTAGTTTTAGTTTGTGTTGGTCTAGGAGGTCAAACTTTTTTTTTTTGCAGCCACATAAACTTAAACCTTGTTTATTTGGCCAGTGTGAGCCTTGAGTTTGACATGCTCGGTGTAGACAGTCTTTGCATTTCATAACAACACACTTGGAATGATGGTAAATGTACTGGCAATAATAGTGTCACAATTTTTAATTAATAAATAGTGGTTTGTACCCTTGTTTCTCAACCTATAGTATGCATACCCTAGGGGGTACACATACCAAAAGCAGGGCGTATGGCATGAGCTGTCTATCTGGCCACTATAGGGCCGAAGGAGGCGGGCAGCTGTGCACTAACGCAAGGATGGATGGCAGGTGTCTACTCTGCCTAAATACAGTAATACAATAATTTGTGTGTATGAGAGAATGTGTATGTGTCTGTCAGTGAGTGGATGTCTGCCAGTTAATGTGTGTGTGTCTGTCAATGTGTGTCAAATCAGTGAGTGTGTTTGTCAGTGTGTGTATCTGTCAGTCATTGTGTGTGTCAGTAAGTGTGTATGTCAGTGGGTGATATCAGTGAAAATGTGTCTGTCAGTGAGTGTGTGGTCAGTGTCCTCTGTGTGTAAGTGTGTGTCAGTGTGTAAATATGTATGTATTATATTTTCATTTTGTGACTTATATACTTCAGATTAACAGCTCATATACTCTTCCTTACCAGAGGTGGCTCTTTAATTAGGTGGTTTAGGCTGCCGCCTAAGGCTTCGCGATGGCTGGGGGTCGCGGTCACCTAAACCGCCTTAGGGCAGACTGTGTCAGGTCTTTGGTCAGTGACAAAGAACCTGACACCAGGAGGGGGCATGGCGGCTTGCTCAGTATGCCGCTGGGTGCGAGGCCCCTCCTGTCAGCCCGACCAACAATCGCAGACACCGGTCTGCAGCTCCCCAGTGTGCAGAGCTACAGACCATGTGTCTCGCCAGAAATTGCAAATCAAAGCGTTGCCACAGATTACCACGGCAACGCTCTGACGGGTCTCGCGAGATGCATGGTCTGGAGCTCTGCGGAGCTGCAGACCGGATATCATGGCCACCGGACAACCAGGTAGCCCACACTGGACCACCAGGGAATAAAAAAAAAAGGTATTTATTCCCCACCCTCTCCCCATTTCCCCCCTCCCTCACACATCACCCCCTCCCTCTCACATCACTCCTCCCTCTCACATCACCCTCCTCCCTCTCACCATCACCCTCCTCCCTCTCACATTACCCCCCCAACACCATCACCCCTTCTCCCTCTTATTATTAGTTATAGTCCTTGGTGGTCAGATGGGGAAATGTTAGACTCATATCCTGGTAGTGTTCGAGGAGCAGGCTAATTTTATATGTAATTGTTTTTCAGATTCACTATGTATTTTATAACACAAAATATCAAGATCTCACAACAGCCAAAACCCAATCAGATGGTCTGGCAGTAGTTGGTGCACTTTTCCAGGTAAGATATGAAATATTTTGGCTCTAGAACAATCAGATATCAATGAAATAGTGATATTTATGACCTAATTGTTACGCAAAAAGTTACCGGACTAAATCTGATTCAATATAACAATTCATTGCTTCTAAATTGTCTGTAATTGTGAGTTGCAAATGAAATTAGTTGCCACAATGACAACCAGTGACAGATTGTAAAGCTATATGCAGTGACAATAATTTAGTTACAAAATAACAGATACAAAACATTTACAATCAGTTTGGGACACAGTTTTAAACCAGAAAAATGTGCTTGGCTCGGTTAGCAGTCATGACTCTTTATCTCAAGAGGTAAACCTGTTTTTCCATGATTTTGGGAAATAGTCTTCTTGGGGCTGGATGGATTATTCCAATGCACTAAGCTTATCACTGCTATTCAAGAATAATAGTATCAGTAGTGCTAATGGGGAAGTGAAAATTCCAAATCTGATGGAGAAGCGATGGTCTATGCCAAAAAAATAAAAATAAATTTTTTTTACCCCAAAATTTTTTATTTAAAAAAAATTAAATTAAAAAAATGGTGTCCACAGCCACTGGGTACTTAAACCTCTAGACATAGCTGTAGTGGATATGCTACATACACTGACACTTTAACACATCCTAACATAAAGTCCTAGTAAATCATGGATCACCTTTCATAGTGGCGACATAGTCAATATCCATACAGATCTCTGCAAGGGGCTCGTGATTTATGTGGTTGACCAATGGAGGCTGCGGATTTCATAAAATTCAACATCATATATCACTTCAAACTTCATCAGCACGACCTATACAGTATACGAAGCACTTGCCAGTGCATATGGCACTCTACAGCACTAAATATCTTTCTTGAAATATACCAGTGGCCCTCAACAAGCGTGAAAAGTCCTGAGATCACGGGCAACCAGCCCAATCACAAACCCACACTGTGTTGAACTGGCAAAGACTCTGATTGTCCGCTGCCTTAGCCATGTAGAACTCTGTTAAAAGACATCCCAAAACACCTTACCTGTGTAACCACAGAAAAGTTTAAGCCCACAACAACTGCATATTAATGTGTCGCTGGATAATTACCCCCGACCACTCTTGGCAGCCGTTCCTGATTGTTTCCTTCCACTTGTGAGGTTGTCTTTCACCTCGCCATCACTCTATTTCATTCAAACTCCACCAGTTCCCACCCCTTTTCATTTCTCTTGCTCTAAGTTTTGAAATTTACTTTGAATTTCCATCAATTCTTACTTTAGTGAATAACCATGTCAATCTTTTTGTTTGTCTGCTTTACAAATTAGTGAATCAGTAATTTTATTTTATAAATCTACAGTTTATACCCCCTCCTTCTTTCTTGCTGTGTTTCCTTTTTTATTCCAATAGTTCTGTGTATTATTTACTTAACATTAAGGCTCAACATTTCCACTCGCCAACTGGCTAGTGACAATGCAGGTTTGGCAAGGAGAAATTTACCCCTGGTGTGCAGCGATGTATTTACTGTGAGGTTAACAAGGCATTTGCCATGTGCGGCACTTTCCAGGGGGCTGCAAAAAATGCTTGCTAGTCCTGGGGCCCAGATCTGCTGGCTGCTCACATTTGGGTCCCTCCCCAAGGTAGACGGCCAGTTATATTACAGGTGATCAGCGAGAGAGCGCTGATCTGTGAGCTCTTCCTGCTCAGCTTCCTCGCACACCGCTAAGTGTTGCTGGGGCAGGACTACAACATCACTCTGGCTCCCAGCATCACTAACCGGTGCGTGAGGGAGCTTAGCAGGAAGATCACAGATCGCTGCCTACTTTACCAACCTGCCTTCCTGCACACAAGCCCAGCAGCCCCTACAGCTAGTCCAATGAACCCACTCCATCTTTCCCAGGGAGGCTGGTTGGATTTAAATTAAAATAGTAATAAAAAAAATAACAATCTGTGAGAGTTGGGGTAAAATGTAAGTGAGTCTGTGTATGTCTGTCAATGAATGAATGTGTGTGTGTGTGTGTGTATGTCTGTCAGTGGGTGTCTTTTAGTGTGTATGTCTGTCAGTGAATGTGTGTATTTGTCAGTGTGTGTCAGTGAATTTGTGTGTCTGTCAGTGAGTGTATGTGTGTGTCTGTGTGAGTGTGTGGATATCTGTCAGTGTGTGTCTGTCAGTGACTAAGTGTGTCTGTCGGAGTGTCAAATCAGTGAGTATGTGTGTCAGTGACTGTGTGTGTGTCTGTCAGTGAGTGTATGCATCGGTCAATGAGTGCGTGTGACTGTCAGTGTGTCTGTCAGTAAGTGTGTGTCTGTGTAATTGTGTTTGTCTGTCAGAGTGTGTCAAATCAGTGAGTATGTGTGTCAATGTGGTTGTCTGTCAGTGAGTGTATGCATCGGTCAATGAGTGTGTGTGTGTGTGTGACTGTCAGTGTGTCTGTCAGTAAGTTTGTGTCTGAGTAATTGTGTGTGTCTGTCAGAGTGTGTCAAATCAGTGAGTGTGTGTGTATAACATTATACGTGCGTGTATGCCTGTCAGTGAGTGGGTGTGTCAGTGTGTGTCTGTCAGTGAAAGTGTGTGTTGGTTAAACAGTTTGTGTGCCAATGACCAAGGCCGGCCCGTCCATTGGCTCCAGACGGCACTGTGACAATTTGCCGCCCCTGTACCTTTAAGAAATCTCGAGCAGGGCCCGGGCCGCCTATTTGAACATATATATAGCGAGTACCACTATATATATATGTGCTGTTCCGGGCCCCTGCTCGTGTGTACAGTGAAGAGGAAGCCCTGAGAGTAATCTTACATTTCCAGCAACAGCAGGTACTCTCGTGGCACTCGAGAGAAGAGCACCTGCTGTTGCTGGGAATGTAAGATTACTCTCAGGGCTCTTTCTCTTCACTGTCCTCCAGCTCCACTGGACCACCATGGAATCATTTATCATGTAGGGGGAATAACAAAAAAAAAACAAAAAAAAACAAACAAACCTGCTCACCCACACAAATTTACTTATCACCACAAACACACTACAACACCACAAATACACATTGCATGCACTTCACTAACACAGTCACTACATACACTGCATCCTCTATACACACACACACACACACACACACACTACATCCTCTGTATACACGCACACACACACACACACACACACACACACTACATCCACACACACTGCATCCACTATGTTCACACACACTGCATCCTCTATATACACACACACACACACTGCATCTTCTATGCACGCACACTACATCCTCTATGCACGCACACTACATCCTCTATATATACACACACACTACATACTCTACATCCTCTATATACACACATACACACTACATCCTCTATATACACACTGTGATAAAGTGAAGGCAGATAGGCCTTTTAACCCCAGGGGAAGTACGTGTAGTTTGTGTGTTGCACAACACAAAGCATTGTTTAGTTATGGGCCCCTGGGGTGGAGCATTTGGAAAGAAGGGTGGGCCAATGCTCCACTCCACAGTTTAGAGGTTTTCTGGGGAGACATAGATCCAAGCCAGGGTTTTTTGGACCGTCTCCAACCCACTGCTCAGCTGCAGTTAATGAGCTGTTGCAGTGGGAATAAACCCCTCCCGGCTAGGCAGGAAAAGGAGAGGGATTGCTGGCTTCCTCCCAGGAAGCAGGTAGGAGAGAGGCTGTTCTCTCCAGATAGAGTCAAGGAGACTAGGCACTGGGAGTGCAGAAAGGAAGCAGTCAAGGCTGGCTTGGAGCACTGGGAGTGCAGGAGGAAGCAGGCAAGGCTGGCTTGGAGCACTAGGAGTGCAGAAAGGAAAGCAGTCAGGGCAAGGCTGGCTTGGAGCACTGGGAGTGCAGGAGGAAGCAGTCAAGGCTGGCTTGGAGCACTGGGAGTGCAGGAGGAAGCAGTCAAGGCTGGCTTGGAGCACTAGGAGTGCAGAAAGGAAAGCAACAGGCTAGCTAGCAGAGTGTTGCTATCTAATAAGGTTGGTGCAATATGTTTTTGTTAGTTTAACCCTGATAGAGAGGGATATACAAAGTGAGTCAGTGCTCAGACGAGCTAGGTTTTTGTTTAAAGAGAAACATGTTATATTTATGTTTTCATTTGCTGCTGCCTCATATGTAAACTTACAAATAAAGTGCCTGGAATGAAGTTGCATTGAAAGACTGTGCATGTTTTTGCCCTAGAGGACCGTGCTACCTGCAGACAAAGATCACAATATGGTGGAGAATGTAGCACTGTACCTTTAAGACTCTTACCTGCTTGGTGTTATAATGGAGGACCTGCTGAAGGCTCTGGTACAGGCAACCGCTATACAACAAGACACCAACCATTTCCTGGCTGCACAGCTTAAGAACCTGAGGGACGCTCAGCAGGAGTATAGAGCTGCCCTTACTGATGTTTTGCAGATTGCCCCCGGCAGGGTGTGTGGGGACAAGGGACCCCGTAACCAAGCTACTGACATCCTGCATAAGATGACAGAGGCAGTAGAAGAAGTCTTTAGCAAGCTGAAAAGCATGGGGGCAGCAAAGCATGATATTGAGAAACACACAGAAGAGAGAGAACAGGAATTAGAAGGCATGAAAGATAAAATTGAGCCTGAAAGTAGTGCTAATGTGGAAGAAGGTGAACAGCCAGATGAATCCTCCAAGGACCAAAAAGAGAAAAGGTTAGTAAACAGACCTGCAAAACTAAAGGAAAAAGCGGAATTGTCAAGAGACCGTGATGGTGACACTGATGGCATGCACCAAAGTAAGGAAGGGCAGAAGAATCAGAAGGGGGAGCGAGGCAAACTGATTACTGAAGTTGACAAGTGTTTATTTGAGAATCAAAATGTTGCAGCTTCACGTGAAAGCCTCAAACTTGCTGTAAGTGGCATCACAACAGATAAAGCGATCTTGGGAAAAGAGTTGGAAACAAAAATATTTTCATGCTCAGAAACTGAATCTTGCATGTTTCAAGAGAATGCTGGAAAGACATTTGAAAACAGAAAGGTACTGATAAATCTTCCCAAGGTAACGAAAGAAGAAGAAGAGAATGACCGGAACAGTGCCTGCAGTGTGGAAAACAAGGATGAGACCATTAAAGGTTCCTCTGGACCGGAAGATGAGACTCAATCATGTAACGATGACACATTGCCATCTGCTACATGTCGGGATGTACAAGAGGCAATCAGGCCACGGAGGTGCAAGTATTTTGATGCAAATAATGAAATAGAAGAAGAATCAGAGGATGATGAGGATTATGTTCCTTCAGAAGACTGGCAAAAGGAAATAATGGTTGGTTCCATGTTCCAGGCAGAGATTCCAGTTGGCATCTGCAAGTACAAGGAAACTGAAAGAGTGTATGAAAATGACCAGTTATTGTGGAACCCAGATTTTATAGTGGAAACAAGAGTTCTAGATTTTCTAAGTGAAGCGTCCAGAAGGACTGGTGAAGAGAAGGGAATAGATGCAATTCCAGGGGGATCACATATAAAAGAAAACAAAGCAGGAGCCCCTGATGTACACCCAAGTGAACAACTTAAAGGCATGAAAAGCAGACTGACTTGGGGAGTCAGAGAAGGCAACCGCAAAAGAGCTGAGCTTAATAGAGAGAAGCAAAGCACCCCAGCTGAGTATAGCAATGCGGTGCACTGTTTAGTAGCCGAGGCTACCCAAGAATGTCGGCCAGCTGTTGAACAGTTTGGCAGAGAAAAGAAAGGCAAAGTAGCTGCTTCTGATCTAAGCCAAGAGAGAGCGACAGTTACAGAACCAAGCTGTGGTGATAAGATAGGCACGTCCGCACCTAAGCCCGACCAAGGCGAAAGTTACAAAGCAGGTGACATTGGCGCAGCTAAATTAAATACTTCAAATACATCTGGTATTGCTACAAAGACTTTGAAGGATTGTTCGGGAGCCATAGAACTGGATCTGTTGGCAAAGACTACTGCTACAAGGCCTGGGCGCACTAACTACCTGGAACAGCTGCCAGACTCTGGGAACACAGTCGTGGAATTAAAGGCAGGACTCGGACTGCCTGACCGGCTGTTTGATACCGGGGCTGTCATGATCCAGCGAGAGGCCATGGACACCCCCAAGGGAACAGGGAGACTGCCAAACAGCCCAGAGGAAAGCATTTCTGACATTGAGAGGTGGCCACTCAAGGCCGAGCAAGCGGAGGATACCCCTGGGGAGGAAACCAGGCAAAGGAGAGATGAACTAAGCCAGGAGTCTGG
>OW240920.1:92274257-92302890 GCA_933207985.1 Pelobates cultripes
TTTTATATAACTATCATAATGTCTGCGGAAAACAACAGTGTGAACCAGGGAGTTAAAAGAAAAACCTATTTTTCAGCCCTATTAAACATAAAGATAAAAATTCATGTCAACCTTTTGAACATGACAGCCTAATATGAATGGGTCTCACCTTTGCAAAATGCTTAAAAGTGGCAGAGTCTCCGATAATTTAGAATCTCCCTTTTATGGCTAATTCCTTGTTAGGATCTAATAAACTCCAAGCTTCTATTTCACCAGAAATATAACCCGATATTGTCAGACATGGATGAGAGTTATTTATTTATTTGTCTCTGCCAGGTATATGAACTGTACAATACGAAGCAGGGACAATTAGAATTTCTGCCTCATTATCGTGGTAATCGTATCAGCAGGATAATGAGGTATTAATGGAGATTTAATGTGCATCTCAAAGCAGAATCCCTTAGAGAAAACATATGAGGAAATTGCTGTAAATTCAGTTAATGATGGAAAGGTCCCGAAACGAGATATTTCCACCGGATGAAAAATGCGTCATGTAAATGAGATAGAATCAAGGTCATGGACTCAGCAGGGATTGTATAGAGTAAAGGTATGGAGAGGAGGGGGCATATTTGAATTTGAAAAATAAAAAAATTGCCCCATTAAGAGGTTGTGTGCAGCTTGCCATAAAGCAGAGTTGAACTAGAATTATTATGGCCTGTTTGGGTGACTAGATAATAACAAAAGCTAATGTGATTGCCACTTCTTCTCAACAACATGAAACAAGGCCAATTTGGGGTTTAACTGTGACTGTATGAAAATGTAATTTGTCCCCAACCCTGCTGATTAATAATTAAACTGCATTTCATAACAATGCTGTAATTTATGTTGGATGCCCATTATCAACAGGTGATGATAAACATGTTGCTAATAATTCAGGATAGGGATGGGGATGATGCCATTCTGCCGTAAAGTGTTCTATACAAAATAACCTGTATTAACAATAATTGTTGTTTTTTATTAAAAATTGTCAAGTATCTCAACACATCACAATGATTATCGTGTATATTTTTTGTTATCAAATCAGCTTCTGCTCATTTTTTATTGAAATGATACTAACAACTAAACATATATTGAATAGATGCAGTCACAATATTTAAACCACACGAAATAGTTTTGGCAATAAAAGATTTAAGGTTCCAGAGCATCAAGAGCTAAGAAATATTAAGAGGATACAGCTTAAACAAACAGAAGTTTTGGCTTTCTAGGTATGATCACCTAACATTAGACAAAAGCAAATATGAAAAAAAATGAAAGATAAAAAATCCAACAGAGGCTCGTGGAACTATGTGGAAGAAGGCTCATGATTGCTGCTTAATCAGTATCGATACCGGTATTGGTATAGTCGGTATGATTAACGGTGTTTCTATGTAGAAGGTTCATATATTATTTTTATTTTTTTTCAAGAGCCATTCACAGTTTTTATTCAGTTTCTATCTCTATTTTATTTTCTTCTTGTTCCTCTGTTTCTTTTTCATTTTTGTCACAGCTATGAACTCCTGTCGAGGGATTATTGCCCTAATGTGTTTAGCTTTAGTTAATTTACCTTGTGTACGGATATGAAATAGTTAACTCTTTTTGCTTTAAATGCTTTAAAATAATGTTTGAAATAATTATGCTGACCTTGGCAGATGTATTCTGTAACATGCTTTGAGAGGCCTCCCTTCCACAGGATGTATGACCTCGCTCGATCTCAGGATGTTCCTGTCCCGTCTTTATTCAAATGCTTATCTTTTTAATGTCAGACAAGTATGTACTATTAACTATAAGGAAGCGATAAATCTCGCTGCTTGCGTGACAAACTGTGTATAAATGCTAGCTTTGAAAATATACTCATTGAGAATCTTGTTAAAGCACATTTGTGATGTCTGTGTCTTTATTGCTAACAATGATTCTCCAATCAATATTGATTTGGTGACCGGAGGATCGAGAACTGAGGGGAGATCAGAATAGCCCTTTGCCTTTCAACCTTTTTGATTCCTGGCAAGTCCAACTCAGCCTTTCATCCTTCCAAGGTTAATAAAATAAGTAGAGTAGCAAATAAAAGGGATATACTTGATAGTAACAAAAACTTAAAGGAACACTCCAGTACCCATAACAATTTAATCTCAATGAAGTCAATAAGGGGGCTGGACGTCCTATTCCCTTCTCACCTTTTTGGAAACCACTAAGATGTAATCTGAGCACCAGTTTGCTTTGTCCCTTTGGCAAAATCTTCCCTGCTAGTGAAAGGGCTGGAGGAGGAAAGTTCGGGGCATAGCATATGATACCAGGACAAAGGGGTTAAACTTGAAAACAGCTTATCCCCAAAATGTAACATGGCGTCTATGACTGCTTTCACCTATAGTGACTAAATTAAGCTGAGGTTGTAATGGGGGCTGGAGTCTTCCTTTAAATTTACCCTTCCTATTTTTGTTTTATTTTATTTTCTTTTATTTTGTTTTATGTTTTTATTATTAATCATCTATATTGTTAAGTTTGTGGAATAGCATCCCAGCAGGGCAGTAAGGCACTAAACATTAATTACCACATGTTTCATATGATATTAATGATATAGGGATCAACAGTTGTTATACATGTGAAATTTAAAATCCACCATGACTTTTTTTTATGTCCTAGTCAGCAGTCAGAGCTTATACTAGGAATGTCAGAATCTGTAGGCTTATAGCCATTTTTTTTTTAACTCGAAGAAAATTACAGCTAATATCTTGCTATTTATTTTCATGCAAAGTAACTGCAATTTCACCTGTAATCTCTGAGCCCCGGCGGACTGTGATACCAGTTAATGGACCAAGACGTCTGCTTGTGACTTATCTGCATCAATCAAGCATTTATCTAATGGACTAAATCCGGGAATTGGTTTCAAGGCTCATTGGATACATCTCAAGGTTTTGATACCTTTTTAAGTTCTTTCCTAAAGGCAGAAGCTGCAGACCTGAGAATCTCTATAGTGTGGCCTTCTGCAGATAACTTTTTTTAAGTTCACCAAAGTCCTGCTGGGACAACCAAAGCCATTACAACTGATGACCTTTTTAACCCCAATTTGAATTTAGTGACCCCTGCACTGGTCTTGCTTTTGTCTATGGATTTCATACAGCTGCAGGGAAACAATTACAGAAAGGAAAATGGATTTAGGTTTTGAAAGTGAAATATTTATGTGGACATTCAGTATAGAGAGAAATTATTTATTTTAAATTCGCCAATATTTTCTGCAGCACAGGGTAATGGGTGAACAAACATGCAAATGATTGCAACAAGACAAGCTTAATGCAGGGCCCCTCCGACCCCCCCCCCCCACCGGCACGCTTTCGGCAGGAGAGTTCTGGTTTTTAGATCCTGTCCCGCCATCCTGTTTCAGTTCCCTGGTGTCCCATATTTGGGGACACCACCAGGTAGTTGTCTCCAGGCAACACCACACAAGCGCATCATTAAATGTGTTCTCGCTGTGCAGTTCCCACTAGTACCCTGTAGGGAGTTCTTCAGCAGCCCTGTCTGCATGGCCCTGGAGGCTAGGGGCCGAACATAAGCCTGTAAGTTGACCCACCTCTTTTCTGGGCATTTCTACTCATTATTGACAAGGGTCACTTTACTGGTGATGCCTCCTCAGAGCCCCGCCCACCCTGTCCTGATTCCATACCTCGTTTTGTTGAGAGATATGCTTAAAGGATCCTGAAGTGTTTTATGGGTAAGGAATATCCTATTCTAATGCCAGTTTATAAAAGTGCTGATGAGAAATATGTACTTTTAGAAACTAACTATGGAATACTCCCCTGGCTGTAAATCAAACATCCAAGGAGGTTTGCAGCCTCCTTTCATTAGATCCCCTGAGTGTGCCAGCTTCCTCCCACACAGACCTCAGACCAGCTCCTCCAGACTGTGGTGGTATGCCCTCTCGAGGATGGGTTACCACGGCCTGTGGTCACCCCTTCCCAGTTGTGCCCAGCCCTAGAGTGATTATAGCTGCGAGCCAGTGATTATAGTGATTGCAGGAGGGTAATCGTGATATCACCCAAACACTAGACGAGACTTAGTGAAGGGTGCACAAAAACTGTTTATTGTAAGCAAGATACACAGTATTTATGCACAGTTCCCTGCATCTCCATTTACAGCAATACAAAACCTAAACCCACCCCGGCGTCGCTGTGTCTGGGAGTTAATGGTATCTCCCGGACACATGAAGCCGAACACACAAAAACCTCAAAATTACACACTATACAGTAACACACCCCCATATGCCATACATCCCCAAATAGCCCCTGGTCCCAGCTATGATCCCTGGAAATTGCAATGCTATCGTATGTACAGAGCCCGAGAAATCATCGTACAAAGTCTGGGTTTAAGGCTCTATACATACCTAAAAATAGCTCCACAGAATCACTTAGTTTCGGCCGGCGGATTTAAATTTCGCGCCTAAACCACACAGCGGCCAATCAGGAGAAAGGGCACGAACCAATTTGCACCAATTGGCACATAACTGTTCCCATTCTGCTTACAGGGTCAGAAATGAATGGTAAAGTCATACAGTTGCAGGGCCAAATTCCACCGCACAGTGGCGTACACATGACCCATGGGGCCCCGGTTTGAAAATTGATCCGTGGGCCCCCCCCCGCACACGGGCCAGGCCGCAACACATGGCCGTGGACACCTGGTCGCAGGGGTTACAGGGCTGCGACCCCTGCAACCGCGGTATGTACGCCAGTGCATGCAGATGCACACACACTTAAAGGACCAGTACAGACACCCAGATCACATCAGCTCAATTAAGTTGTCTGGGTGTCAGGTCCCTCTAGTTTTAACCCTGCAGCTGAAAACATAGCAGTTTCAGAGAAACTGCTATGTTTCACTGAGGGTTAATCCTGCCTCTAGTGGCTGTCTCACGGACAGCCGCTAGAGGAGCACACTGAATGTCCATAGGAAAGCATTGAGTAATGCTTTCCTATGGGCGGTTTGAATGCGTGCGCGGTCGCATTCGGAGCTGAGAGGCTGAGGGATCCCCAGCGCCAAGGGAGTCCGGCGCTGGAGAAAGGTAAGTGCTGAAGACACACACTCTCACTTACAGACGCATACACACTAGCTAACAGACACACACATTTACTGACAGAGACACACTCAGCGACAGACATACATACACACTCACTTACAAAACATACACTCTCATTGACAAACACAAACTCACTAACAGACATCAAACAGACTCACTAACACACACACACACACACTCAGTGAGACACACACAGTAACACACTCACTGACACTCACTAGCAGACACACACACTAACACTCACACACACTAACACTCACACTAACACTCACTAGCAGACACACACACTAACACTCACTCTAACACTCACACTCACTCTAACACTCACACTAACACTCACACTAACACTCACTCTAACACACACTCTAACACTCACACTCACACTAACACTCACTCTAACACTCACTCTAACACTCACACACACTCTAACACTAACACTAACACTCACACACTAACACTCACACATGTTTTTTGTTTTTTTTAAATTTAATCCCCCCAGCCTCCTTACCTTTTGGAGTGCTGTGGGGATTCCCTGGGGTCCAGTGGTGCTGCTGGGCTGGCTGGCAGGCGTGTGAGGGAGCACTCTGCTCTGAGTGCTTCCTCTTCAGTTCCCTCGCGCGCCGCGTAGGGACGCCGGCGCCGGAAGATGACGTCATCTTCCGGCTCCGGTATCAGTGCGGTGCGCGAGGGAGCTGAAGAGGAAGTACTGAGTGCTCCCTCGCGCGCGCCTGTCCGACCGGCCACCCGCCTTCCGGGTGTCAGCAGGGCCAGCCTCGGGGGGCCCTGGGGTGGTCGGCTCCTTGGCCCCCCAGGGGAAGAGGCTGGCCCAGTGGGTACACACCAGTGACCCTGGTATGTACGCCACTGCCACCGCAGCAACCGTGTATTGTCCCCTGCGACCCGGTTCATCCACATCAACGGGTTGTGGTCCGTAATGAGGGTAAATGGGCATTTGTAGAGATAGGGGGTTTCTTTAGAGCCCAGACAAGGCCAGACACTTTTTCTCCACCTCAGGAGCTTCCTGCTGATATAGGCTACAGGTTCTCCTCCGTGCTCCCCGACCTGGCTTAGAACAGCCCCCAGTCCACACATGGAGGCATCTGTGTGAACAATGAAATGTTTGTTAGGGTCTGGGGTGGCCAGGACGGGGGCATGAATTAATGCATGTTTGAGAGACTGGAACGCCTGTTCGCACTCAGGGGACCACAGGACCTGCCTAGGCCTTGTCAAGTCGGTCAAGGGCTTAGCAATGGCGCTATAGTCTGGGACGATGTGCCTATAGTAGCCCTCTGTCCCTAAAAAGGCCATGACTTGGGTCTTAGTTCGTGGGTGGGCCAGTTGGCAACAGCCTCGATCTTTGCCGGCTCCAGACGCTGCCTCCCGCACCCGAGTGCCCCAACTCCAGACTCCCTTTTCCCACTAGGTCGGGCAGGCTATCGGGCTCATCAGAGGAGGGAGCACATAGTGCGGCCACGTCCTCTGCTCGCTCACAGTACACTTTCAACATATTTACGTGGAAAGTGCACCTGAGTTGCTCATTGGCACAGCTAGCCACCACATAAGTGGTGTCGCTTAATTGCTTCATTACCTGGTAGGGCCCCTTGTCATGTCGGACTGGTTTAAGGACCATCACCTTCTGGCCAACATGCAACCTACAGGTTCGGGCATCTCTGTCATACTAACGCACTGTTTCCTTTGAGCAGCCTGCAAGTTCTCGCGACCGTCTGGGTCAGCTGTTCCATCCGATCCCTTAGTTCCAGCACGTATGGTGCGATCAGGGTGCCCCCGATCTCCGTCTCCCCTTCCCAATGCTCTCGAATGAGATCCAGGGGGCCTTGCACCCTTCTCCCATACAAGAGCTCAAAGGGAGAAAGCCCCGTGGATTCCTGCTGCACCTCTCTGTATGCAAGTAGGACGTGTGGCATACAGTCTCTTCAAGTAGTAGCAAAGGTCCGAAGCACCTGCTTCAGCGTTCCATTGAACTGCTCACAGAGGCCATTGGTGTAGGGGTGGTACGGGGAACTTTGTATGGGCTTAACCCTGCATAGCTTCCATAGTTGGTGTGTGACTTCTGCCATGAACTGGGTACCCTGGTCCTTCCTGGGGAACCCCAGTCTAGAGAAGACTCATACCAGAGCATCCGTGACCTCTCAGCCTGGATGTTTGTCAACGCCACCACCTCTGGATAGCGGGTAGCATAGTCTACAATGGTGAGAATGTACTGTGATGGTTACCCCTAAAGAGTGGAGGTATTTACCGTCTGGACGTCCTTCTTCCCAGTACTGGAGAACGCTGCAGAGCTCCAACTCTATATCCTGAGAAGCTGGTAGAGCGGGCTCCCTCCTCCAGGAGGTTATAGCTGGGTCTCTCCTCCAGGAGAGTTTGGTGGTATAGCTGAAGGGAGCTCTTATAAGAGCTAGTAGTGATATAGCTGTTCCCTACACACGAGACGAGGCTGCGAGTGAGGGTATGAAGGTCTGGTTTATTGAGTGCAAGGGGCATTTCTTTTATACATATTTTCAGGCCAGAGGCACACCCCCTGGTAAACTGAGACAAAAGGGACATAAACCAATAGAAACAATAATTGGTACAGTAACACTCCCACATACAGTCAGCAATCCCTCCCCTCTGCCTGTGATATAATTAGGCTAGCTAAAGAAATAACCTAATTATCCACAGGCAGAAAATGTAATTTTTTACCCAAAACACAGAAACACCCCAAAACAAAAACATATCCCCATAAATTATATATCCCTGGACAGCTCTGATCTGAATGAACAACATATCCAAAAATCACCCTGATCAGAGCTAGGGTTCAAAAGTTTTGTGGAAGTCATATTGGACCGACCGCAAGCATGGCTTTCATGCCCAAAATAGTTCCACGGATTTAGGCTGTGTGACCGGTCTATCTTCTCCTTCAAATAATGTACAAATTGCACGAACGGATCCGTTTGTGCATACTGTCGTTGAAAGCGCCTTGCTCTGTAGTTTATTCCCCAGAAGTAGCGCTCTGTTCGTATGTATTTAGCCGAACGCATGGAAGGTGGAAGTCTCAGCGGTGTTCATGGAAATAGTAGCTGAAAATAGTTCCAGACATTCAACGACAAAACACAGCTGAGCACGTTCGGCTAAACAAAATGGCCGCCACCACGTGTTCGTTCATACGAACGCCGACCACCAAGCCTTTTGTCAATTAAGCTGTGGTTAACCAGCAGCACACTCCACATGAAGGGTGGTCAGTCGTTCAACATTTGGTTCGGTTGCTTGAATACTGTAACCCTGTTCGTGATAACGTCTTTATTTACCGAATCAACTAACGAACACCTCAGGAAGCATATAAAATCCAGCTATGGCAAGGGAAAACGAAGTCTAGGAGCACGTACTTGGTGGAAATAAAACATTAGCAAGGAGACCAACACCATAATCACTGTAGGAAGGAACAAAACCACCATAACTACTGCAAATCGAAGATTGGTTTTGTTACATGTACTTCTTCCCAGAAGAACTAGGCTTAGCTAGGAGTCCTACAATGTCCACTGCTACCCTCATGAAAGGTTCCCCTACGATGGGCATTGACTGAAACTTCCAAAGGCGGTCACCATTCTTCCCCACCCGTTGGCAGGTATCACATGTCTGGCAATCCTGACAAACATCTCCAGGAGACCCCTGACAAAAAAGAAGCATTAGGTCACCCAATGTTGCATTCATCGTACCTCAGGTATCCTGCCAAGGGGATATCGTGCCCAATACGCATGAGTTCCCGCCGGTACTGCCAAGGGATTACCAGCTGGAAGATGAATATTCGTGTTCTTGGATAGAACATTGGCTTAAAGATAGAGTACAACGAGTTGTCATTAATGGTAAATTTTCAGGCTAGACAAAAGTGGTAAGTGGTGTCCCTCAGGGTTTTGTTTTGGGACCGCTTCTATTTAACATATTAAATATTTAACATATTTATAAATGATCTTGAAATAGGCATTGAAAGACACATTTTTGTGTTTTTTGCCAATGACACAAAACTTTGTAAAATAATAAAATGTGAGCCTGAGCACACCCTAATCCCCGCGGCACTCCTATGGATTGAGACCGGCATGGGAGATATCAGGATCTCCCCCTGTCGGCTCATGCAGGGCCCGCGCTATCCGAGCGCCGGCTCTGCTCTAAGCCTCCATGGGCCGTGGGGAGATCAAAGATCTACCTCACTGGCCCACAGCAGCACAGGCAGGCTCCGCCGGGTTCCTCTTGTGAGATCTGAGCGTTGCCATGCTCAGATCTCGCAAGAGTGAACTCTATCCCCGCAAGCTAGAGTCACTCTCCACTGGACCACCAGGGATAGCAGCAGCAACGAGGATCCCCCCTAACTACATAAGGTAAGAAGGGAGGGGGGTATTAAGTAATCCTCCCCCACCTCCACCCCCACAATCACCCAAACATACAGCACACACACACATACAGCACCCTCACAGCACCCACACACACACACACAGCACCCTTACACACACAGCCAGTCAAACCACCCTCACACAGCACACTAACAACACACACACACAGCAGTGTATGTATGTGTGTGTGTGTGTGTATATATATATATATATATATATACATACATATACACGCGGCGTGTGTTTGTGTTTTAGGGTGCACACCCTAATGCAATAGGCTGCGCACGCCTGTGGAGCAGGATATTGCTTTGCTGCAGAGGGATTTGGATAGATTTGAGGACTGGGCATTAAAATGGCAGATTAAATTTAATGTAGTTATGCACTTTTGGGGTCAAGAATGCACAAGCAATTTACACCCTAAATGGTAGTGAATTAGGGATAACCACACATGAGAAGCATTTGGGAATTGTTATAGACAACAAATTAGGCAGCAATATGCAATGTCAATCTGCAGTTGCTAAGGCCAGTAAAATTTTGTCATGTATAAATAGGGGCATAAATTCTAGGGATGAATATATAATTTTGCCTCTTTATAAATCGCTGGTAAGACCACACCTTGAATATACTGTACCAGGTGGGCGTACATTTTGAAGTAGCCCTTGATTCATTCCCTACTGATAGGTCCAAGATTGCGTTCATTATGAACCTATTAGAAGTTAGAGCCCTGGCTTGGATAAATCCCTTGTGGGAGAATAATGACGTGATTGTCTTTAATTTTGATTTGTTCCTCAGGACTTTCCGTAATGTGTTCAATCCCCCAGGCAGAAAGAGACTAGCAGCCAGAGCGTTGTTAAAAATTAACCAAGGATCTAGAACAGTGGCCGATTATGCTATTGAATTTTGCACCTTGGCCTCTGAATTGACTTGGACTAACAGTGCTCTAACAGCTGTGTTTTTTGAGGGTCTTAATGAGTCCTTACAGGAAGAAGTGGCAGCCAGGGATTTACCAGAACTCCTAGAAGACCTTATACAGTATATGTCACACATTGATATCAGGGTTAGACAGAAGCATCTTCATTTAGTTAGACAAAGGAGGGCTTTAGGAAGAATCACTCCTCGTTCAATGATAACCGGATTACCCGCTTTGCCAGCCCCTGAATCTGATTCTGAACCCATGCAACTAGGTAACACAAGACTCTCTGAGGCTAAGAAGTCTTACAGAAGAAGAGAAGGGTTGTGCCTATACTGCGGTCGTAAGGGGCATTTGCATAACAATTGCCCATCACGTCCGGAAAACTCTACCACCTAAGCTCGTTCAGGGGACCGGCCTTGGGTGTGATGTCTCTGTCCCCTAAAACAAATTCATACAGATGTATTATGCCTGTATCCCTATTCTGGAAGAGTGTTAGTCATCTCACTATGGCCCTCATTGACTCTGGATCTGCAGACAACCTTATTGACCAGACCTTTGCTACAGCTCTTTCTCTTCCTTTGGAGGAGAAAGAAACACCCTTGGCCTTTGAGGGCATAGATGGTAGACCATTAACAGTCCCCTATGTTACGCATCAAACTAAGACTGTTATTTTATCAATAGGTGCTACCCATAAAGAGAAGTTGTCTTTCCAGGTAATTTCTTCCCCTTTTTGCCCTTTGGTTTTTTGGTTTTCCATGGTTACAAAAACATAACACTGTTATTGACTGGAGAGAAAGTCAAATTCTGTCTTGGAGTACTTCCTGTAACCGTTCATGTTTAAGTCAGGTTAAACCCCTTTGTTCTCTCAATGTTCCATCAGCTCTTCCACTTTCCACTAACGTACCGCCTAAATACCAAGACCTGGCGAAGGTCTTTGATAAAATACAGGAAGACCGTCTTCCTCCATATAGGCCTTATGATTGTGCTATCAAACTCCTCCCTGGTACCATGCCCCCCAAGGGGAGGGTTTACCCTCTTTCTCAAAATGAAAATAAGGTTATGGAGGAATATGTACAAGAATCTCTAAGTAAGGGGTTTATCAGACGTTCCTCTTCCCCTGCAGGGGCTGGTTTCTTTTTTGTTGCCAAAAAGGAGGGGGATTTGCGTCCCTGCATAGATTATAGGGGTCTGAATAAAATTACTCAAAAAATGCGTATCCTATACCACTGATAACAGAGCTCTTTGACAGGCTTCGTGGTTCTAAAATCTTTACCAAATTAGACCTTAGAGGAGCCTACAATCTAGTTCGCATTAAAGAGGTAGACGAATGGATGACGGCATTTAATACTCAACGCGGTCATTATGAATACACGGTAATGCCCTTTGGTCTATGTAATGCCCCGGCAGTCTTCCAAGAATTTATCAATGATGTCTTACGAAATTATTTGCACACTTGCGCTATTGTGTATCTTGATGACTGTGACGGAACGTTGGCACTCCGACTGAGTACCTCCGACAATCGATGCTCCTAGCGCTTGCCGAGGACTCCAAGTACTAAAACCGACACCATCAGCACTGCAGACCCCACTTCCAGCGATACAGCTGCGCCGGGGTCTCGCCGTTTCCACCCACCCTGGATCCACGACCAGGATCCAGCTCCCAGTGGGTGAACCTCTCCTAAATCCAGAGAGCGTAGCAGGAACAAATCAAGCTATTGCAAGAGCTTACTGTGGGGAGTAAGTGATTATAGCAATCCCCAGAGTGTAGGTATCCCTTCCCCTAAACATGAGCCAAGGCTTCAAGAAAGGTACAAGATGATCTGGTTTTAATGACCACACACTGGCTTTTATGCAAGTCCCCATGCAAGGGGACATCCCACAGGGTGGGACCCAGTATAACCAATCATAGACAATACAAACAAAACACTCCCACAGTGACATCACAATCCCTCCTCTCTATCCTGGAGATAATTGGGAAGTAATCAAATTTTCTCCCAGGACAGAGGCAAGACTCCATTAACCACATGGTTACAAAAAGACATAAAATTACACAATGTTACAATTACTACATAAAACATATACATGCAACATATCCCCAGATAGCTTAGATCTGAGTGCACATTATTATTGAATGGCGCTCAGATCACATACATACAATTCAATCGCCATGGAGCCAAAGTCTTTTCCATAGTCTTTTGTTACACAAATAGGCTCCATGGCATAGCTATCTGGGATAGCACTACTACCATACTGAAAGTCCAGAACGCCCCAGCAGAAATACACAAATAAACCTTTCTGCAGGGGAAAATACAGCTATTAGCACATGGGCCATAGTCGGAAGGCAAGAGGCTAGCCAGTAGTCCCCTCCAGGCACAAGTGGCGAAGGGCACTTCGTCACAATGACATTCTTATTCATTCTCCTAATATTCAGATACATCACCAACAAGTTAGAAATATTTTACAGACCCTTCTTGCTAATGGCTTATATTGCAAACTTGAGAAATGTCTGTTCGATCAGACTTCTATTCAGTTTTTAGGATATATAATTTCTACTGATGGATTTCAAATGGACCCTAAAAAACTATCTTCTATTCTTGAATGGCCCTTACCCGTTAGTTTGAAGTCCATACAGAGGTTCATTGGATTCGCTAACTATTATAGAAAATTTATAAAGTGCTTTCCCCAGATTCTAGCACCAATCACAGCTATGACCAAGAAGGGAGCTAATCATGTCAATTGGTCTGCAGAAGCCAAAGCTTCTTTCACTCTCTTGAAGAAATCTTTTGCCTCAGCTCCCGTCCTGGTACATCCAGACCCCTCTAGACCCTTCATCCTTGAGGTTGATGCCTCCGAGACCAGTGTGGGGGCTATCCTTTCCTAGAGGGAATCTCCTATCGTTCTGTTGCATCCTTGTGGATTCTTTTCTTGTAGGCTGACACCTGCTGAAAAGAATTATGATATCGATAATAGAGAATTATTAGCCATAGTATCAGCTCTCAAGGAATGGCGTCACTTACTTGAGGGATCTACGGTTCCTATCATGATTCTCACCGATCATAAGAATTTATACTATTTGAATGACGCTAAGAGGCTTTCGCCCAAACAAGCCCGCTGGGCTCTTTTTCTTTTCCGCTTCAATTATGTAATCTCCTATAGACCGGGTAATCAGAACACCAAAGCAGATTCTCTTTCCAAACAGTTTGCCACTCTTGATAAAGAGGAGGTCAGACCAGAACCCATTATACCTCCTGAGAGAATCATTGCTTTGACTAGAATCAGAGTCTCTTCCCCTCTTCTGCACAAGATCCAAAGGGTCCAAGATAGGGCACCTAGTGATAAGCCTGTTGATAAATGCTACGTGCCTCCAGAGCTGAGAGGGGAAGTATTCAGCCATTACCATGACAGTAAAATGGCTGGAAATATGGGGGTATCTAAGACCATTGATTTAATTACACGACGGTATTGGTGGCCATCTCTTAGAAAGGAAGTTGAAGCTTACGTATCATCGTGTGACGTTTATTCCCAATCTAAACCTTCTCATCAAGTACCATGTGGTCTTCTTCATCCTCTTCCTTTGCCGTTAGTTCCTTGGTCTCATCTGTCTATGGATTTTATAGTAGAGTTGCCACAATCTAAGGGTTTTACTGTCATTTTGGTTATAGTTGATCGTTTCTCTAAAATGGCGCATTTCGTACCTTTGAGAAAATTTCCTTCTTCTGCTGAATTAGCCAGTATATTCACCAAGGAAATAATACGACTACACAGAATGCCAGACGTCATTGTGTCTGATAGGGGTTCACAATTTATTTCAAAGTTTTGGAGGGGTTTTTGTAAAGACATGGGCATTGAACTCGCCTTCTCTTCAGCCTATCATCCTCAAACGAATGGTGCTGCTGAAAGGACTAATCAAAGCCTTGATCAATATCTCCGTTGTTTTACGTCTCAACTCCAGGACAACTGGGCTGACCTTCTTCCTTGGGCTGAATTCGCCAGGAATAATGCTACGCACTCTGCTTCTGATCACAGTCCCTTCTTTGTCACGTATGGTCGTCATCCTAATCTTCTTCCGGCTTTGTTTTCTCACAAGGGAATGCCGGTGTTGGATGAACACTTATCCACTGTACATGACACTTGGAGAATGGTTCATGCCATCTTGGAGAAGACTATGCTTACTCAGAATGCCTTTACTGATAGTCACCGTAGGGCGGCACCTTCTTATGTTGCTGGTGATAGAGTATGGTTATCCACGCGTAACCTGCGCTTATGTGTTACCTCAATGAAGTTGGCTCCTAAGTTCATTGGTCCTTACAAGGATTTGCGAAACATCAATCCTGTTTCCTATGCTTTGGATTTGCCCAAAAACCTTCGTGTACCCAACGTCTTTCATACGTCCCTCCTGAAACCGCTTATATGCAACAGTTATTCCCGTTCCCAACCTCGTCCTCCTCCTGTTTTGATTCATGGTCAATGAGTATGAGATCCAACATATTGTCGACTCCCGCATCTCCCGGGGTTCGCTTCAGTACCTGGTTCATTGGAAAGGTTATGGGCCCGAGGAGCGCTCATGGGTTCTTGCTTCTGAGGTCCATGCGCCCCGACTCCTTAGGGCGTTCCATGCTAGGTTTCCTTCTCGCCCTTCTGGTGTTCCTCCAGTGGGTGTTCCTTCGGGGGGGGGGGTTTCAGTCATACCTGGTGTCCCGCGCCGTCCCGGTCCCACTGTCCGTCCTCTCATGTCGGGCGGTGTGGATTGCTGGCAGCCGTTGCACGCGCGCCTCCGGGGGCGCGCGCGCATCTAGGAGAGCGCCCAGGGAGGTGCGCACGCGCACAAGGTAACCGGCAGGGATGACGTGGACTCCAAATTTAAAGAGATAGTGGCCTATTGCCACTATCTATTTATACCTCCTTCAATTCTGTCCCTGCCTATCAGTATTCACCTTGCCCTATATTAACCTCCTTCTGACATCACTTCCTTGCCCTGTGGTGGTTTATTATAGCCCAAGAGTGCGTTCTGAGTAGTTGTCTTTTCTCTGGTTCCTGACTTCGGCTTGTTTATTGGTTATTCTCTTTTCTGGCTCCCTGACCTTGGCTCTGTCCATTTCGCTTTCCCGTATCTCTGTATTCCTGACCTTGGCGTGTTTGACTATTCTTTTCTCTTGTTCCTAAGTCCACTAAGTCCGGCCACTTTAAGGTCCGGTAATACGTCTTTTTTGCCTTCTTTTGGATCAACAGCAAACACATATGTGAGGAAGGCTGAACTTGATGGACGCAAGTCTCTTTTCAGCTATGTAACTATGTAACTTGGTTTCGGTCGATGGATTCAAATTTCACGCCGGGAGGAGAGGTGTTTCACCGCAAATCAGGAGAAAGGGTGCAAAATCAACGTGCACCAATCGGTGCTCAGGGAGGGGAGGAGTTGCAAGTTAAGCCATTTAACTTGCGCCGACCAATCGGGAGAAAGGGTGCTAACCAATTTGAATGCCAGCTTCTTCTCCTATTGGTCAGCACAGGTTTCCAGGCAGCCACAGCGGGACCCTGTGGCTGTGAAGCTGAGTCATAGTTCCATGGGGCTCGCATCTCTCTTCGTTGGATATCTCCACATGGGTAGCACCGCTCTTTGGCGGTTAGCCCATCACACAGACCAATTCAGAAGCTTTTCAATGAGAAAAAATAATGAGGAGGGTCCTGCTCTAAAGAGTGTCTCTTCTGTAGTGTAATGTTCATCCAAAGAGCATTAATTATATACATACTGCAACTATACAGATATTGTGTTAGCTGGTACCAGTACATATTTTAAACTCACAAAAAAATTGTTTCAAAGAATTGTTTATTTCATGAGCATCAGAGAGTAATATAAACATTATTACAACAAATTAAGCACTGATTCATTGATCGTGTATTATGGTTGTAAGAGCACTATGGGAAATGTAATTCATAACATCTGGCTTGCTAAATTTTCCCTACCCCTGTGCTAGACTTTATTGCAGGGGTGTTCCCCTTAAGAATATATTGTTATTATGTTAATGAAAACATTTCCAAAATTATTTATAATATAGGTATTACAAGCAAAGCCAGATCTATGTATCAGGTGCCTGAAGGCATGGAATTTAAGGCTGTTATGAAGCATAAGAGGCTGGCTGGACTATAGAAGATACTGATAAAGTCTACCCGTACTGTGATGGATAAGGCCCAGCATCCATTTTGTATAATAAATATGAAACTCCATTTTGTATAGAAAAACTGGATTACACGTAGTCAGCATTTTCTAATTTGCTTTATAGATAAATTCCTATAACAAAACACTATGTTCTAAAGAAATTCACCTACACACACTCTCCTTGAAAAGTAGCAGCATCCTGAGCATCCTGTCCCAGGATATGAAGACCTCAAGAAAGTTATGTTCTAACTGTGATAAGAGATAAGCTTGTGATTTACTGCTTCCATATGTAAAATCAGCTAACGCTTTTTGGGCGTTTTGCTTTCTTTGTGTAAATTGCTTAAATACTAATTGCTCAGTAAAAGCTAGACATCTTCTTATACTGACTTGTTGTCTGTATGACTTATTTCTCCTGAGTGCCCTTTTACCTTACAGATTTGGAACCTCATTTCATAACTCTAGGGCGATTTCCTTGACAGTACTTATCTCCCCTCATCAGCCCACTGAAATGGACACTATGGGCACCCAGACCACTTCATCAAATTAAAGTGGTCTGGGTGCCGTGCCTCTGTCGCCTTAACCCTGGAATGTAAAACATCACAGTTTTAGAGAAGACTGCTTCTAGTGGCTGTCTACTAGACCACCACTAAAGGTGCTTCCTGCAGTTTCACAGAGTTTAACTTCATGAAATGACACTGGACATACTCATGAAAAGCATCCAGCATGTTGAAAACCCTCATAGGAGAGCATAAAGTCAATGCTTTCCTATGGGGAAGGCCATGCACATTAGCAGGGCCGCCACCAGAAATGTTGGGGCCCCTAACTGAGCTCAGGGTCTGGGCCCCTGGGGGCCCGCCTCCAAAACCACCCACAGAAATACACACACAGACACAAACACATTCGCTGATACAAAAGGACACAGATAGACACACACACACACACATACACTGATACATACTAACAGACACACATACTGATACGCATATAGGCATACATACTGACACACACACACATATACAGACACACAGGCGTACATAGTGACAGACACATACATACAGACATACAGACACACATGCATAAGGACATACAGACACATTCATAATGACATACAGACATTCATACTGGCATACATACATTCATACAGACAGACATACACACATTCATAATGACATGCAGACATACATACACTGACATTCATACACACATAATGACATCCATACAGGCATACAGACATGCATACAGACATACATACAGACATACATTCATACTGGCATACATACATTCATACAGACACTGACATCCATACATACACACATTCATAATGACATGCATACAGACATACAGACAGACATCCATACAGACATACATACACACAGACATAGACATACATACATACAGACTTACATACATACAGACATACATTCACATTTTCCAGCCACCCTCCTGTCTCTTACCTTGTCTTTGCAAGAGGGTGGCTGGGGCTGATGGGACTGGGAGTCGGCTGGCTCTCCCTCTTCATTGCCAGGCGCGCACTCCTCCCGTGCGGAGTGAGCTAGGAGGAAGTGACCACTTGCGCTGTGGCAGCATTTTTTTTTTTTGTAAAGGGGCCCGGTCGCGCTATACCACGGCCACAGCGCTGGCCGTCCCCTGAAGATATGGGGCCCATCGGGTGGCCCTAAATGCGTGGGCCACCCGATAGGCACCATCAGCGTGCGGTTGTCACCAGGGGCGTTTTAGCCGCGAGGCAAACAAGGCATGTAGCGGAGAGCTGGTATTCCACAGCCTATCTCCACTTTAGATCCCAGGGAGACTCAGGAACAAGCAATTATAAATCCATAGGGTAAAGTATCCAGCAGGCAAAATAACAGCGATATCCCAACAGCAATTCCCAATAACTGGACGACACACAGTTTCAGGAGCATAACTAACTGTTTATTCAGACCGTGGCCTTTTAAAGCCTGCTCCCATGCAAGGGAGGGATTTTCATTCATTAGTACAGTAGCCAATCCTGCTCTGGTAACCTCCCACACCTCTCCTCCCCTCAGCCTGCATCATAATCCCCTTATCCAGGACACCAATTCCCCCCGTTTCTGGATGTACCCCTAACCTTAGGGCTACCACTTTAAATCATACATCCCCTGGTAGCCCTGATTTGGGTGAACAACATATCCAAAAATCACCCAGATCAGACCAGGGGTTCGGGAAATTTATGGAGGGAATGACCGACCGCACTGGGTTAAACAAAAAAACGCCACCCCCAAATGCCCATGGCACATGCCTTGTTAGCCTCGCGGCTAACAGACATGCCGAGCGGGCGGGCGGGCGGCTGGCGAGGGAGCTCTTCCTCTGAGCTGTCCGCTCAGCTCCCTTGCGCGCCGCAGAGTGAGGCGGGAGCCGGAATATGACGTCATCTTCCTGCTCCCAGCCTCACTCTGCGGCGCGCGAGGGAGCTGAGCAGTCAGCTCAGAGGAAGAGCTCCCTCGCCAGCCGCCCGCCCAGCCCAGCACCGCCCGCAGCCACTGGACCACAAGGGAGATAGAGAACCCCCCCAGTATTCCCAAAGGTAAGGATGGCGGGGGGGTATAAAAAAAAATAAAGAATTGTTAATGTGAGTGTGTGTGTGTGTGTGTTAATGTGTGTGTGTGTGTGTGTGTGTGTCTGACTGCTATTGTGTGTCTGCTAGTGTGTATGTCTGTGTCTGACTGTGTGTGTCTGTCAGTGTGTGTGTGTGTGTTAGTGTGTGTGTGTGTCTGACAGTTTGTGTCTGTTAGTGTGTATGTGTGTGTCTGACTGTGTGTATGTTTGTGTCTGACTGTGTGTGTCTGTTAGTGTGTGTGTGTGTCTGTTAGTGTGTGTGTCTGACTGTGTCTGTTAGTGTGTGTGTGTCTGACAGTTTGTGTCTGTTAGTGTGTGTGTGTCTGACTGTGTGTATGTGTGTGTCTGACTGTGTGTGTGTGTCTGTTAGTGTCAGTGTGTGTGTGTGTCTGTTAGTGTGTGTCTGTTAGTGTGTGTGTGTGTCTGTTAGAGTGTGTGTGTGTGTCTGTTAGAGTGAGTGTGTGTGTGTGTAGAACGTCATCGTAGAACGTCATCTGCTATATACTTTATGCCTGTGATTACACTTTCAAGTAATGCAAGGTCACATTCAGGACAGACACATCATTGATACAGGCAGCTGTCCTCAGGAACTTCTCTTTTCTTGTATTTTAGAAGAAAATTATTTATGGACAAACCTAGACAAGCCAACCCAGCAGACGGCAAATCTCGCAAGTTTTTATTTTATATAAAAAAAATTTAAGATTCCAAATTGCAGAAAATGCTCTCAAAACTTACCATATTGATTTTATTTTTTTTCTCAAGTTAAGTTTTGTAATGTAGTTTAAACTTGCTGGACCTGGATAAATGTATGGTAATAAATATTACTGTGCATTCTAGCTGAAAGGTAGGTTTACACTGCATTAATGCATTACTTCGATTTCTTGTGGCCTTGGGTACGTCCCTACACCATTAACAAGGATTAATTTGTGTTTAGAGCAAATTGTACTCTATCTACAAAACAAATGAAAATGATGCAATTGTTCTAAAATGCCCCATCAGGAGTTGAATCTAAACTTAAAATCCAGATCCCACGTTCCTGTTTTATGTTTATTCACTAGATTTTGCCTCATTAGTATAACGACAGCCATGACTCTTTTAATTATAGGTAGTTAAGTTCAATGGGTTTGCTCTGTAGAAACTGCACCCCACTAGCAGCTGAGCAACCACCGGATGATATGATAATTACAAGCTAAACCTATTACTATTTTCATGCCTTGGAATGTGCCACCCTCAGCTTATAAAAGGCCCTGTGGTGTCATCATAATCATAATCACTACTCAGTCTTTCATCTGTTCTTTAAAAAGAAAAATGATCTCCTTCTGTGGGGGGTAACCAATATATTATGAAATTACATGGTTTGTATGAAGATGACTAGGGTGGAAATTGCTAGCATTTAATATTGCAATTTAAATTATGGGAGAAGATAATGTCACATGTATGTAGAATCACTTGACATATTCCCCCATGTTTAACTATATAGATCTTTTCTTTTCTTTTTTTTAATCTTAAAATGATAGAATACAAAAAAATAGGACTCATTTTTATATACATGTATTTTTGAAAAATCCTGTTTCACATGGTTGTGAATATAGTATTTTACCCATATTTTTACAATTTGAAATGTGTCATTGCGTGTTAAAAGGGACTGAATGTGTTGTTATTGGCAATGTATTCCTCCCCATGCCCATGGGAGAAGAGTTTCTTCCAGAGAACTATTAATTGCACTAATTTCCAATGATTTAACTCTAAAGTTGGTCCTCCAGTGCATGGCAATCCACATTATTAGGAAGCTTTTCCTGGGTGACCAGTCTGCGGCTGAGAGCATTGGCTGATTATCGTGGTCTATCACTGGCCTCCTAGTAAGAGACTATTACGTACTATTCCTTTCAATGTTCTGCCAGTGATAGGCTTAGTGTGAAGTACCGGTAGTTCTGGGAGTTGTAGTTCAGCTAACACCTTTTAGAAGTAGAGCTGAACTTGACATCCCTTTCTGAGCAGAACTGGGACTTTGCACAAAGAGCTTTGAAATATACTAGTCAGCTCCTTCCTTTGGCCAAGTAAAGTGAGCAAAGTTTAAAGGGTCAGTCTAGGTACAATAATAACTACAGCCCAGTGTAATAGTTATGGTGCAAGGAGTACCCTGGCAACATATCACAATCAATTATTTTTAAATGGTTTGATACTTGTGTCCACTAAATGCCACTGATCCGGCTCTTTCTTCTGTTATTATTAATGCATAATTCCCTATTTCCTCAATAATGACTTCAGTTTTACTTTTTGCACTTGACATATCTATTGCAGAAGAAGATGGTCAAATGGACACAGTTAAGTGTCAAAATATTCAAAACTTGAATTGACTGCCTATTGTTGGACAGTCTCGGGGTAGCTATAGTGTGGGGATTTGCATAAAATGAAGAAGTAAGCTTTTATTTTTTTCTTATTTTTGGACAGGTTAATTTGCACATATTACGTGGATTAATTATACAATGCATTGAAAATAAAAATAATCAATTCCAGCTTGAAAAGTCTAATTGAATGATGGTATCTACAGTAGCAGATATAAAATCTGTATACCTGCTTTGCAATAAAAAAGTATATTTTAGCGTTCAAGTGCCTTATGATCTGCTGAGCAGGGGTTTGGGCACTTAACATTTTATATATGGTTGCATCTTCAAAGTTTAATTAGCTTAAAAAATATATATTTTTTTCACATTGTAATTTTTTCATTTGCCCACTAGATGTCACAAGAGTTAAACTATAAATACACAGTTGTTTGTCGTCTTTGCTATTTTGTCACTCTTTTTTTCTCCACCCCAAAACACATGTATTATAATAAAAATAATATAGTGTTTTTGGACCCCCTGACCTATTCACTCTGTATATATGCCGACAGTCCAATAATGGGATGGAGCAGGGGTGCCGAGCAAACCTTTTTTACTATAAACCCTTGACCCGTCACATGAGCCCCCACTAGTAGGATGAGTTAGATCTCAGCTATGTAATATAAGACTTATCGTCATAGGAATGTCACCAGTCTGAGAATTCTCCCAAATGGAAATAGCTGAGAGAACATTGAAAACATACTATGAACAAGACAGAGTACAACAAATATGGTAACCATTTCAGAAAGCTTATTAGACGTTAAGATCCTTAGAGATCAAGAAAGTAAATGTTGAGCTTTTTTTTAACTTTATTTTATTTAATTTTTTTGCCTAAATGCAGTAGCCTTGTTGCTTTCGCAGTACCTGTTAATAGTGTTTTTCCTTTTAATATCTTTAATCATTCATACATTAGAGGCTTAATAAATAAGCATTGTAAACAGGTGGAGACACATGGCATTATACTGGCTGCCCTCCTAATTTAGGGTTATGAAATTAGAGTCTGTTTTAGAAATATGAAGGAGCTGTACTATTTGCCTTGCACTATTTCAAAGTACAGATCCAACTGATGCCAGGTAGAGTATATACCAGGAAAGGGATGATTGTGGGTTCCTCTGTGTCGGCTGCAGGTGCTGTGGGTTCTGTGTTGGATGCATAGGTCAGTCATATTGTTATATACAGACAAGGCAATGTCCATCATTTAGGGGATGTATATCATTCTGTAGTTTAACTGGCATTTTTAGGGCACACTACAAACATATTGAGATATAAGGCAAACGACAAAATTGTATCATGATTCAAGCATTTAAGATGACTTGTCATTCGGAGATAACTGGTTTGAATCAATCCACAAAAGTCATTTTGATCCATCCATATGATCAACTAAATATATGGTGTGTGTATATATATATATATATATATATATATATGTGTGTGTGTATATGTGTGTGTGTATATATGTATATGTGTGTGTGTATATGTGTGTGTGTATATATGTATATGTGTGTGTGTGTGTGTGTGTGTGTGTGTATGTGTGTATATATATGTGTGTGTATGTATATGTGTGTGTATGTATATATGTGTGTGTGTGTGTGTGTGTGTGTGTGTGTGTGTGTGTGTGTGTGTGTGTGTGTGTATATATATTTATTATTTTTTTCGGGGGTGGGGGGAGGGGGGAAAGTACACCCTCTTTGAATTCTATGGTTTTCCATAACATAAAAAAAATCATCTGTTACTTAGCAGGTCTTAAAATTAGGTAAATACAACCCCAGATGATCAACAACACATTACATTAAGCATGTCAAACTGGCACCCTACAAATAATATCTTTGCAGCCCAGCGAGCCGCATGTTTGACATATTAAGGCAGAGTAGGCACCTGCTTTCCCCACATTGCAGGTAATCGGCCGGGAGGAGTGGTCACTGGTGCAGTGAGGGAGCTCAGTCTGTTCTTCCTGCTCCCTCGCACGCACCCTCTGTAGTGATGCTGGGTGCCGGAATATGACCTCATTCTGGCCTGGCATCACTAAACTACAAGCTTGAGGGAGCAGTGAGGAGCACTGTCTGTCAGTGAGTGTGTGTCTATCAGTCAGTGAGTGTGTGCAGGGCCGGTCTTAGGCCATTAGGCGCTCTGTGCGAAAAGTCTTCACGACGCCCCCCATCCTACCCGGTCATACACGTTCATCCATGTATGTGTGTATAGGGGTGTAGGTTTGTATAGGGGATATATTAAATTAATGATTTAAAAACAAATATTAATTCCCCTTTCCCTGTTGTTACCTTGCAGTGAGATGGGAATACAGATCTCTGGTGTTCCAGTGTGCTGGGAATCTGGTCTGCTCCTTCACTGGGTGCAGACTAGGGATGTGCATGGACAAAAAATTTGGTTCGGTTCGAAAATTCGGGTAAAAAAAAAGTCTGCTTCGGCAATTTGAACCAATGGCATTCCGTTCGGTTCAGCACTTCCGAAATTCGGTAATTCGGATCCTAATCATTACCCTAACACCTAACCTTACCCCAAACACTACCCCTAACCACATCGGAACGTCGGCAATTCAGGACTTAGGCAATTTGTTTCGGTTCAGCACTTCAGTCAGTCACACACACACACACAGGCAGGCAGACAGTCACACACAGGCAGGCAGACAGTCACACACAGGCAGGCAGACAGTCACACAGGCCATTATGGCTGGAAGGGGGAGTGGAGACATTGCAGCTCAGGGGAGGCTTAGCAGGCTTAGGCCCGGGGGCAAATCCAGTCAAGTGGCCCATTGCACCAAGAGGAGAGTAAAAACACCTTTCCAATTTGATTGAAAGGGAGGGGGCAGTCACCTAAACAGACAGACTAACTGACAGACACACGCACTTGCTGATTTGACACAAACAAACACACACTCACTGACAGGCACACGCACACACTCACACATACCGACACACTGTTAAAGGCATACTGACTTACACAGACAGACATACTGACACACACATAGGCATACTGGCTGACACACATACTGGCATGCACACAGAGACATACTTACACACAGACAGACAGACATACTTACACACAGACAGACAGACATACTTACACACAGACAGACATATTGACACACACAGACATACTCATATATATATATACACACACACAAACTTTACACTGTTAAAGCCAGTAGACAGGGCCTAAGTAAGGGGACAGGGCTGTAGTAGGGGGGCTATGGGTTGTAGTGGGGGGACAGGGGCTTTAGTGGAAGGTATGAGGTGTAATTGGGAGGTTAGGAAATGTACGGGGGAATAGGGGCTAAAGTAGGATGATGGCTACAATTTGGGAAAGGGGCTGTGGTGTGTGTGATATGGGTTGCAATTGGGAGAGAGGAGCTGTAGTGGGGATGTTATGGGGGCTGTGGTGGGGGGACAGGAGCTAAGACGGGGGCTGGGGCTGAGGAAAGGGGACAGGGGCTGAGGAAAGGGACAGGGGAAATCAATTTATAACTTTTTCACTTATTGACATGCAAAAATTTTTGACATGCGTTTTTCTGGATTTTTAAAAAAAATTTTTTTTTGTTATTCTGTCTCTCACTGTTAAAATACACCTACCGTTAAAATTATAGACTGATCATTTCTTTGTCAGTGGGCAAACGTTCAAAATCAGCAGGGGATCAAATACTTTTCCCCATCATTGTGTGTGTATGTGTGTATGTGTGTATGTGTGTGTGTGTGTGTGTATATGTGTGTGTATGTATATCTCTATTTTGTGTATATTTTGGGACCTCGGTTTACGAGTTTAATGCGTTCTTTGGGACATTTCTTATTGCGAAAAATTTGTAAACCCAAACGCGGTTTCCTATAGGAATGCATTAAAAACAAATTAATCCGTTCTGGAGGTCAGAAAAAAGTCAAAATGAGCTGGCATGGAAACCAACCCACAATGCAGAACACACAGTAAAAGGCATGCAAACGACAGAGCTCAGCTCCCTGACTTTCCACAGCTTGAGAAATGCACCAAAAAGTCCCAAAACAACTGCAAACAATTTCCAGAATGGCTCCAGAACTCGATGCAAAAGCCGCTCCAACAGCTCCACACTCGACGCCACGTGCTACTATCAGGATGAAAGTTTGAATGACAAACTGAAACATCGATCTTTTTTGTATTTGAGCAATAAAAGTTAAATTTTATTTTATCCATTGGAAGTCCCTGGAGTGCTATCTACACTACATTGTGTGTATGTGTATGTATGTATGTATGTATTGTGATCCTTGTTTGCAGGTAGCACGGTCCTCTAGGGCAAAAACATGCACAGTCCTTGTAATTCATATACTCCAGGCACTTTATTTGTAAGTTCACACAGGATACAGCAGTAAAATGAAAACATAAATGTAACAGAAAACCCTATAAACAAAAACCTAGCTCGGTCTGAGCACTAACTCACTTTAGGTTCCCTATCTCTCAGGGTTAAACTAAACAAAACAATATTGCACCAACCTTATTAGAGAGCAACACTCTGCTAGCTAGCCTGTTGCTTTCCTTTCTGCACTCCCAGTGCTCCAAGCCAGCCTTGCCCTGACTGCTTTCCTTTCTGCACTCCCAGTGCTCCAAGCCAGCCTTGCCCTGACTGCTTTCCTTTCCGCACTCCCAGTGCCTCCAAGCCAGCCTTGACTGCTTCCTTCTGCACTCCCAGTGCCTAGTCTCTTTGACTCTATCTGGAGAGATCAGCCTCTCTCCTACCTGCTTCCTGGGAGGAAGCCAGCAATCCCTCTCCTTTACCTGCCTAGCAGGGAGGAGTTTATTCCCACTGCAATAGCTCATTAACTGCAGCTGAGCAGTGGGTTGGAGACGATCCAAAAAACCCTGGCCTGGATCTATGTCTCCCCAGAAAACCACTAAACTGTGGAGTGGAGCATTGGCCCACCCTTCTCTCCAAATGCTCCACCCCAGGGGCCCATAACTAAGCAAAGCTTTGTGTTGTGCAACACAGAAACTACACGTACTTCCCCTGGGGTTAAAAGGCCTATCTGCCTTCACTTTATCACAGTATGTATATATATACTGTGTGTGTGTTTATATTTATATGTGTATATAAATAAATACAGTATCACAAAAGTGAGTACACCCCTCACATTTTTGTAAATATTTTATTATATCTTTTCATGTGACAACACTGAAGAAATGGCACTCTGCTACAATGTAAAGTAGTAAGTGTACAGCCTATATAACAGTGTAAATTTGCTATCCCCTTAAAATAACTCAGCACACAGCCATTAATGTCTAAACTGTTGGCAACAAAAGTGAGTACACCCCTAAGTGGAAATGTCCAAATTGGGCCCAATTAGGTGCAATTAGCCATTTTACCTCCTCGGTGTCATGTGGCTCATTAGTGTTACAAGGTGTTACAAGGTCTCAGGTGTGAATGGGGAGCAGGTGTGTTAAATTTGGTGTTATCTCTCTCATACTGACCACTGGAAGAAAAAAATTATTATTGCTCTACATAAAGATGGCCTTGGCTATAAGAAGATCGCCAAGACCCTGAAACTGGGCTGCAGCATGGTGGGCAGGACCATACAGCGGTTTCACAGGACAGGTTCCACTGAGAACAGGCCTCGCCATGGTCGACCAAAAAAGTTGAGTGCACATGCTCAGCGTTATATCCAGAGGTTGTCTTTGGGAAATAGACGTATGAGTGCTGCCAGCATTGCTGCAGAGGTTGAAGGGGTGGGGGGTAAGCCTGTCAGTGCTGAGACCATACGTGACACACTGCATCAAATTGGTCTGCATGGCTGTCGTCCCAGAAGGAAGCCTCTTCTAAAAATGATGCACAAGAAAGCCCGCAAACCGTTTGCTGAAGACAAGCACATTAAGGACATGAATTACTGGAACCATGTCCTGTGGTCCGATGAGACCAAGATAAACATAGAAACATTGAATGTGACGGCAGATAAGAACCATTCGGCCCATCTAGTCTGCCTAATATTTCAAAATACTTTTAATTAGTCCCTAGCCTTATCTTAAGTCTAGGATAGCTTTATGCCTATCCCACACATGCTTAAACTCCCTCACTGTGTTAACCTCTACCACTTCAGCTGGAAGGCTATTCCATGCATCCACTACCCACTCAGTAAACTAATACTTCCTGAAATTATTTTTAAACCTTTGCCCCTCTAATTTAAGACTATGTCCTCTTGTTGTGGTAGTTCGCCTAGTTTTAAATATAGTCTCCTCCTTTACTTTGTTAATTCCCTTAATGTATTTAAATGTTTCTATCATATCCCCCCTGTCTCGTCTTTCCTCCAAGCTATACATGTTAAGTTCCTTTAACCTTTCCTGGTAAGTTTTATCCTGCAATCCATGAACCAGTTTAGTAGCCCTTCTCTGAACTCTCTCAAAAGTATCAATATCCTTCTGAAGATACGGTCTCCAGTACTGTGTACAATACTCCAAGTGAGGTCTCACCAGTGTTCTGTACAATGGCATGAGCACTTCTCTCTTTCTACTGCTAATACCTCTCCCTATACAACCGAGCATTCTGCAAGCATTTCCTGCTGCTCTATTACATTGTCTGCCTACCTTTAAGTCATCTGAAATAATTACCGTATTTTTCGCTCCATAAGACGCACCTCACCATAAGACGCACCTAGTTTTTAGAGGAGGAAACCCAGAAAAAAAAATATTCTGAACAAACTGTTCCATAGTGTTTCTTACCATGGGACAGTTTGTTCAGAATATTTTTTTTTCTCCCCTGTCCCATAATGATCTTTAACCCCCCTTTCCTCTGTCCCATAGTGATTGTTAACCCCTCCTACCCTGTCCCATAGTGATTGTTAACCCCTCCTACCCTGTCCCATAGTGTTCTTTAACCCCTCCTCCCCTTGTCCATTAGTGTTCTGATCCCATAGTGTCCCCCCCTCCCATTGTCCCATAGTGCACTTTCCCTCCCATAGTGTCCCCCCTCCCTTGTCCCATAGTGTCCCCCCTCCCCTTGTCCCATAGTGTCCCCCCCTCCCCTTGTCCCATAATGTCCCCCCTCCCTTGTCCCATAGTGTCCCCAATCCCCTTGTCCCATAGTGTGTCTCCTCCCCTCCCCTCCCCTTGTCCCATAGTGTCTCCTCCCCTCCCCTTGTCCCATAGTGTCCCTTCTCCCATAGTGTCT
>OW240920.1:92302990-92327839 GCA_933207985.1 Pelobates cultripes
AAAGTACACCCTCTTTGAATTCTATGGTTTTCCATAACATAAAAAAAATCATCTGTTACTTAGCAGGTCTTAAAATTAGGTAAATACAACCCCAGATGATCAACAACACATTACATTAAGCATGTCAAACTGGCAGCCCACAAATAATATCTTTGCAGCCCAGCGAGCCGCATGTTTGACATATTAAGGCAGAGTAGGCACCTGCTTTCCCCACATTGCAGGTAATCGGCCGGGAGGAGTGGTCACTGGTGCAGTGAGGGAGCTCAGTCTGTTCTTCCTGCTCCCTCGCACGCACCCTCTGTAGTGATGCTGGGTGCCGGAATATGACCTCATTCTGGCCTGGCATCACTAAACTACAAGCTTGAGGGAGCAGTGAGGAGCACTGTCTGTCAGTGAGTGTGTGTCTATCAGTCAGTGAGTGTGTGCAGGGCCGGTCTTAGGCCATTAGGCGCTCTGTGCGAAAAGTCTTCACGACGCCCCCCATCCTACCCGGTCATACACGTTCATCCATGTATGTGTGTATAGGGGTGTAGGTTTGTATAGGGGATATATTAAATTAATGATTTAAAAACAAATATTAATTCCCCTTTCCCTGTTGTTACCTTGCAGTGAGATGGGAATACAGATCTCTGGTGTTCCAGTGTGCTGGGAATCTGGTCTGCTCCTTCACTGGGTGCAGACTAGGGATGTGCATGGACAAAAAATTTGGTTCGGTTCGAAAATTCGGGTAAAAAAAAAGTCTGCTTCGGCAATTTGAACCAATGGCATTCCGTTCGGTTCAGCATTTCCGAAATTCGGTAATTCGGATCCTAATCATAACCCTAACACCTAACCTTACCCCAAACACTACCCCTAACCACATCGGAACTTCGGCAATTCAGGACTTAGGCAATTTGTTTCGGTTCAGCACTTCAGTCAGTCACACACACACACAGGCAGGCAGACAGTCACACACAGGCAGGCAGACAGTCACACACAGGCAGGCAGACAGTCACACACAGGCAGGCAGACAGTCACACAGGCCATTATGGCTGGAAGGGAGAGTGGAGACATTGCAGCTCAGGGGAGGCTTAGCAGGCTTAGGCCCGGGGGCAAATCCAGTCAAGTGGACCATTGCACCAAGAGGAGAGTAAAAACACCTTTCCAATTTGATTGAAAGGGAGGGGGCAGTCACCTAAACAGACAGACTAACTGACAGACACACGCACTTGCTGATTTGACACAAACAAACACACACTCACTGACAGGCACACGCACACACTCACACATACCGACACACTGTTAAAGGCATACTGACTTACACAGACAGACATACTGACACACACATAGGCATACTGGCTGACACACATACTGGCATGCACACAGAGACATACTTACACACACAGACAGACATACTTACACACAGACAGACAGACATACTTACACACAGACAGACATATTGACACACACAGACATACTCATATATATACACACACACAAACTTTACACTGTTAAAGCCAGTAGACAGGGCCTGAGTAAGGGGACAGGGCTGTAGTAGGGGGGCTATGGGTTGTAGTGGGGGGACTGGGGCTGTAGTGGAAGGTATGAGGTGTAATTGGGAGGTTAGGAAATGTACTGGGGGATAGGGGCTAAAGTAGGTTGATGGCTACAATTTGGGAAAGGGGCTGTGGTGTGTGTGATATGGGTTGCAATTGGGAGAGAGGAGCTGTAGTGGGGATGTTATGGAGGCTGTGGTGGGGGGACAGGAGCTAAGACGGGGGCAGGGGCTGAGGAAAGGGGACAGGGGCTGAGGAAAGGGACAGGGGAAATCAATTTATAACTTTTTCACTTATTGACATGCAAAAATTTTTGACATGCGTTTTTCTGGATTTAAAAAAAAAAATTTTTTTGTTATTCTGTCTCTCACTGTTAAAATACACCTACCGTTAAAATTATAGACTGATCATTTCTTTGTCAGTGGGCAAACGTTCAAAATCAGCAGGGGATCAAATACTTTTCCCCATCATTGTGTGTGTATGTGTGTATGTGTGTGTGTGTGTGTGTATGTGTGTATGTGTGTATGTGTGTGTGTGTGTGTATGTGTGTGTGTGTGTGTGTATGTGTGTGTGTGTGTGTATATGTGTGTGTATGTATATCTCTATTGTGTGTATATTTTGGGACCTCGGTTTACGAGTTTAATGCGTTCTTTGGGACATTTCTTATTGCGAAAAATTTGTAAACCCAAACGCGGTTTCCTATAGGAATGCATTAAAAACAAATTAATCCATTCTGGAGGTCAGAAAAAAGTCAAAATGAGCTGGCATGGAAACCAACCCACAATGCAGAACACACAGTAAAAGGCATGCAAACGACAGAGCTCAGCTCCCTGACTTTCCACAGCTTGAGAAATGCACCAAAAAGTCCCAAAACAACTGCAAACAATTTCCAGAATGGCTCCAGAACTCGATGCAAAAGCCGCTCCAACAGCTCCACACTCGACGCCACATGCTACTATCAGGATGAAAGTTTGAATGACAAACTGAAACATCGATCTTTTTTGTATTTGAGCAATAAAAGTTAAATTTTATTTTATCCATTGGAAGTCCCTGGAGTGCTATCTACACTACATTGTGTGTATGTGTATGTATGTGTATGTATGTATGTATGTATGTATATATATACTGTGTGTGTGTTTATATTTATATGTGTATATAAATAAATACAGTATCACAAAAGTGAGTACACCCCTCACATTTTTGTAAATATTTTATTATATCTTTTCATGTGACAACACTGAAGAAATGGCACTCTGCTACAATGTAAAGTAGTAAGTGTACAGCCTATATAACAGTGTAAATTTGCTATCCCCTTAAAATAACTCAGCACACAGCCATTAATGTCTAAACTGTTGGCAACAAAAGTGAGTACACCCCTAAGTGGAAATGTCCAAATTGGGCCCAATTAGGTGCAATTAGCCATTTTACCTCCTCGGTGTCATGTGACTCATTAGTGTTACAAGGTGTTACAAGGTCTCAGGTGTGAATGGGGAGCAGGTGTGTTAAATTTGGTGTTATCTCTCTCATACTGACCACTGGAAGAAAAAAATTATTATTGCTCTACATAAAGATGGCCTTGGCTATAAGAAGATCGCCAAGACCCTGAAACTGGGCTGCAGCATGGTGGGCAGGACCATACAGCGGTTTCACAGGACAGGTTCCACTGAGAACAGGCCTCGCCATGGTCGACCAAAAAAGTTGAGTGCACATGCTCAGCGTTATATCCATAGGTTGTCTTTGGGAAATAGACGTATGAGTGCTGCCAGCATTGCTGCAGAGGTTGAAGGGGTGGGGGGTAAGCCTGTCAGTGCTGAGACCATACGTGACACACTGCATCAAATTGGTCTGCATGGCTGTCGTCCCAGAAGGAAGCCTCTTCTAAAAATGATGCACAAGAAAGCCCGCAAACCGTTTGCTGAAGACAAGCACATTAAGGACATGAATTACTGGAACCATGTCCTGTGGTCCGATGAGACCAAGATAAACATAGAAACATTGAATGTGACGGCAGATAAGAACCATTCGGCCCATCTAGTCTGCCTAATATTTCAAAATACTTTTAATTAGTCCCTGGCCTTATCTTAAGTCTAGGATAGCTTTATGCCTATCCCACACATAAGTCTAGGATAGCTTTAACCTCTACCACTTCAGCTGGAAGGCTATTCCATGCATCCACTACCCACTCAGTAAACTAATACTTCCTGAAATTATTTTTAAACCTTTGCCCCTCTAATTTAAGACTATGTCCTCTTGTTGTGGTAGTTCTCCTAGTTTTAAATATTGTCTCCTCCTTTACTTTGTTAATTCCCTTAATGTATTTAAATGTTTCTATCATATCCCCCCTGTCTCGTCTTTCCTCCAAGCTATACATGTTAAGTTCCTTTAACCTTTCCTGGTAAGTTTTATCCTGCAATCCATGAACCAGTTTAGTAGCCCTTCTCTGAACTCTCTCAAAAGTATCAATATCCTTCTGAAGATACGGTCTCCAGTACTGTGTACAATACTCCAAGTGAGGTCTCACCAGTGTTCTGTACAATGGCATGAGCACTTCTCTCTTTCTACTGCTAATACCTCTCCCTATACAACCGAGCATTCTGCAAGCATTTCCTGCTGCTCTATTACATTGTCTGCCTACCTTTAAGTCATCTGAAATAATTACTCCTAAATCCCTTTCCTCAGATGTTGAGGTTAGCAGGGTATCTATCTTTTGCCCTTGGGTTTTTACGTCCAAGGTGCATTATCTTGCACTTATCCACATTAAATGTCAGTTGCCACAGCTCTGACCATTTTTCTATTTTTTCTAAATCATTTTATATTTGGCTTATCCCTCCTGGAACATCAACCCTGTTACATATCTTGGTATCATCAGCAAAAAGACATACCTTACCATCAAGACCTTCTGCAATATCACTAATAAAAAAAATTAAAGAGAATGGGTCCAAGTACAGATCCCTGAGGTACCCCACCGGTGACAAGCCCAAGCTTCAAATATACTATGTTGACTACAACCCTCTGTTGCCTGTCATTTAGCCACTGCCCAACCCATTCAACAAAATTGGAATCAAAACTTAAAGATTGCAGTTTATTGATGAGCCCTCTATGTGCAACAGTGTCAAACGCCTTACTGAAATCTAGGTAAGCAATGTCTACTGCACCACCCTGATCTATTATTTTGGTTACCCAATCAAAAAAATTAATTAGATTAGTTTGGCATGATCTCCCTGAACCCATGTTGTCTCTGATCTTGAAATCCATTTGATTTTAGATGTTCAACAATTCTATTCTTTAACATGGTTTCCATTACTTTCCCCACGACTGAAGTAAGGCTTACTGACCTATAGTTGCCTGACTCCTCCCTACTACCTTTCTTATGAATGGGCACAACATTCACTAATTTCCAATCTTCTGGGACTACACCTGTTAACAATGATTGGCTAAAGTTAATGGTTTTGCTAGTACACCACTAAGTTCTTTTAATAACTTTGGGTGTATTGCATCAGGCCCCATTAACTTATTTGTCTTTACTTTTGACAGTTGAAATAGAACCTCTTCCTCCACGTGCCAGTATGACCTCCCTACAGCGCCTGTGCATGCTCTTGATGAGGTGACAGATGGTTTGTGGTCATCACCTGCAGAACCACTCCTGTATTGGGGGTGTCTTGCTAATTGCCTATAATTTCCACCTGTTGTCTATCCCATTGCACAACAGCATGTGAAATTGATTGTCATTCAGTGTTGCTTCCTAAGTGGACAGTTTGATTTCACAGAAGTGTGATTGACTTGGAGTTACATTGTGTTGTTTAAGTGTTCCCTTTATTTTTTTTTTGAGCAGTGTGTGTATGTGTATATATATATACTGTACTCCAATTATTCTTGCCTAGATTAGATGTTTAAATTAAAAAAAAATAAAAATCTGAACTTTGAAGTTGCTGTTTATTGGATGATTGAGTGGGCTTGATCTTGTGTATTGTATGAATTTGCCCCAGCAGCACCCCATTTATGCATGTTCAGGTAAGTGCAGTCCCCTGGTTTCATAAATATATTTAGGACTCTAGGCCAAGTCATTGGTTTTGCACCCCTCCCTGTCATATGTGTCTCATTCCAGGACCCTATCTACCCTTGTACTGCAGAAAGCTCCATATGGAAAAAAATGTAATCAAAGTAAATGTATGTAATCTCATAACAGCATTAGGCTGTTAGATTAGGACCTGCTACATATGGGGTGCATTGACGTTGAAACATGTGAAACTGTTTCATTGACACGTGAAACTGAGATAGGTGAAAGAGTGGGTCAATGAGAGGCAAGGGAGGAGGCTGAAGTAACTCCACTAGCTGAGAGGCGTGCCAGACACGGTAATCTGAATAAGTTTATAGTAAGTATATAAATTTGATGCAAGTTGATAGTGTAATTCTGATGGACTGTGTCCCTTTTGTGATATTTTATTTTTTTGCACCCAATAGCATGTCTGTCCGATTTCTGTTGTCTGGATCCAGGTAGTTTAGTCGAGTTGTTACTCTTCTGGTTGTCCTGTTATTTGACTAGACCTTTATCTCTGCACACTGGCTTTATCAGTAATCATGGCCATCCTAAAGAAAGCTTATATGTCTTTTACCATCTTTCAACCTGTTTTTCCCTGGTAGAAGTCTAACCAATGACTCAAAACAATCCTGCGTTTGGAGTCCTGTTCTGCCATCCCGCTTAAGTTCTTTGTTGTCTTGTATCTGGTTCACCAGGCAAGGCTGGACAGCCCAGTGAGATCACATCATTAATTGTGCTCGCTCTGTGTAGCAGGCACTGTAACCACGCAGGGAGCACTTCAGCAGCGCTACCTCCATGGTCCTGAAGGCTGGGGTCCATCTGGATGGCTGTCAGTAAGCAAGCCCACACTATTCTGCACTGGCCCACCCACTGTGGGCTTTGTCAGTGATGCAAGTTGGTATGTGCACCTTATCTCGATTCCATACCTCCCACTGTTGAGAGGTAGGCTTACCTGTACTTTGCCCTTTTAATCTAATATTTCCTAACATCTGCACTATGTAAGCAAAATTCTTGTTCCAGAGCTCCTGGTGTCCAAATACTGTCTACGTTTGTATGTTAGTCAAACAAAATTACAACCTTAAAAACCTGACCTACCTCTGGACACAAGACACCAGGAGAAAATGTGTTCTTATACTCTGTGGCCACGACAACCAAAGTGGGGTTTAAGGGACACTCCGGCACCATAACATTTTAATCATAATTAGGTTGTTGTGGTTGTAATGGTGCCAGGAGGTCCCTGGTGCTTTCTTACCTTAATCCCAAAGGTTGCCTCTAGCACCAGATCTCCCTTTCCCAGCATCTGGCTACTTCAATTTAGTTTCAGGATGTGCAGAGTGAAGTCAATTGATGCTCTAAGCCAATCAGTAGCTCCCCAATTCTAAAAATAGGTACAACCTTCCTAGCAGCACTTTGCACTCTTATCCTGGAAGTCAATTGAAGAAGCCAGATAACACTGGGAAAAGGGAGATCCAGTGCTGAACTGCTCAAAAACTATTTAACACCTTCAGCTAAATAGGCGCCAGAGACCTCCTGGCATCATAACAACTTAATTTCAATGACGTTGTTATGGTGCCCAGAGTGTCCCTTTAAATATAATGCTCCTTTGGTCAAGGAGAGGCCAATAATTCCATTAATTTGTAAACTGAGTTATTTTAAATCAGATATTCCAAAGTATGATATGATCTTTCAAATAATATATACTTTTAATAAGCCATTACCAGCGTTTCATTTATTTGCCATGTTTTTTTTTATATGACAATGCATGTCTGTAATGTTGGAAGGTCAGGGGGAGATCAAGGTAGAACAATACATTTCAGAATAAAGGAGGAAACAAAATAATGAGGAAAATAAATGAAGCTATTTCCCTGCTGGTACTTTAGTAATTGTGGGTCATAATAGAGAATCAATTCCTCTATCATGCACGTGAACGAGTTTAATACTGAGGGCGATATACTGTTCTTCCATTGAGTGGTTGTACTGGTCTAAAGTTGTTTATCATGTGCTCTGGGTGTGTAGAGTCCACTGCGGTGTAATAAAGAGAACTGGCAATTGCCGAATACTGTGGAAACAAAAATATATTAATATAGATATAATCATACCTGGTTTTATATGCTAAAGGTTACTTGTTCAATTGGCATGGTGTAAATTAATGTAAGCTGAACAACTACCGAGCCATGACCTTTGAAGACCTATGGGGCTGCAAAAAAAAGAGACTTTCTAGCAAAGAGCCTTTTCTGTAGTCCTGCAATGGGTAATCAGTTTTGTTTAAAGTGAAATGGTAACCTTTTAAGTTAAAATGGTTTAAATGGTATGGATATCATTATACTGCAGTCATGTATCTTTCAATGTAGACCTGGACCACCTTCACATTAATATTCCTTAAATAAATTATACATAGCACTAGTGCAAAATATCAGGATTCTTGGGGACTCCTGCCATTTAGTTTACAAGAAACAAATGTATATGAGGATCTAAGCATTCCCATATACTCACAGAGAGCATTTTGTCCTCCACAGCCACGATTAATGTACCAGAATTTGGGAGTTTAGCAATGGATATTGCTTAGTCGTGGACAGAAGTAATGGATGCAGGGAGTGGGTCCTCATGGACCCCTTTTAAGAAGTCAGAAGGACAAACTACTTACAATAGGGAACAGGTGGACGATGGGGTTATTAGGGCCCTATTGGAACCATACCCACTGCAGCTCTCTGTAGTTGTTTATGTGCTTGGAATGTTCCTTTACACCCTCCCCGACCTAATAGTCATGACTCTGGTATAGGAGTAAATTACTAGTAGACCTTTTACTGTAGTGTTTAAAGGAATGTCATCCCAATGCTACAGGTTAGAGTGATTAGAAATTGAATAGCTATGGCTGCCCAGTTGCTTAAGGACACTATAGACACCAAAATAACTTTAGCTTAATAAAGCAGTTTTGGTGTATAGATCACACCCTGCAGTCTCACTACTCAGTTCTCTCTCATTTAGGAGTTAAATCACTGTTTACTGAGCGCAAGTCAAACCTCATTGCATGTGACTTACACAGCCTTCCTAAACACTTGAGAAAAAAAGTAACCTAGATATTGTAGGTTCCTGTCTTACACAGTCGGTTTAATCTAGAATTTCTTCTCCTGCTCTGTTAATAGCCTCCTAAACTCTATAGGAGCTTCTTATGTGTGAATACAATTTACAGAGCAGGAGATAAAAACTTCTAAAGTAAGTTACATTTAATCGAAAATGAAACCGCCAGGGCTGCATAAACAGAAAAAAAAGTATCTAACTCCTAAATGGCAGAAAAGTGATCAATGAGACTCCAGGGGCGTGATCTATACACCAAAACGTGATCTATACAGCAAAACACCAAGCCAAAGTTGTTTAGATGCCTATAAAGTCCCTGCTGGCCATGTGAGCAGACTGATACCTCTATATAACTAAGGACCACCGCCGTCCCACTGCTTAACAGGAAGCAGATTTGTTTCACCTTTCCCCCCAACTGCCCCCACTTTTCATCCTTATTTTACCTGTTCCAAAGAAAGGGTTTGGATAGAGTGCACGATGTGCCAGGTAACGTTCTCAGAGCAGGCAGGAGTGGTAAGGGAACCTTTGTATGTATAATAATGTTTCAGGTAAACGGTTAGTATTCCTTGTAGATCAACAGATAAGGGTGCTGATTGACCTATAAATCAAAAAAAGAACAATAAAAATATATTCAACCTATCAAAGGATGATCTTACTCAACTAGTCCCTCATCCCCATTACACATTAACAGTAGCTGCAACTTTCCTCTGGCTATCATTTTCAAATTCCCAGTTCTACCCTTTGTCTTAAATCCCAATTATACCCTTTAGATTGTAAGCTCATGAGCTATCTAACTGGGCACTTTGTGTAAAAGAACTTCATTGACTAGATCTCAGCTCACGGGCAGGACCTTCTTTACCTTTTGTATTGTTCTGTGTAGATTGTATTATTTTGTTTTTTCCTACTAATTGTACAGCGCTGTGGAATATGTTGGTGCTTTAAAAATGCCAGTAATAAATAAATGTAATATACTAACTCACAAAGCCACGGTCACTGTGACGGATTACCCAGAACTGCAATACAGAGTTAACCATACAGTACAATATATTTCTATAATGTTCAAGCCTTTTCCAACTTTAGCTCTCTAGCCCTCTCTGGGCCTCTTGTTCTTCCATTTATGGTCTCATCCTTTGTAGTGCCCCTGTTATAACAACTTCGGCTTTCTAGCAAATATTGCTGCTGCAATGAAACATGTCAGCTGGCTCCTGGCAATGTGATTTGATCTGTAGTGGTAATGTAGAGCCACAAAGTAATTCAAATGGTTAAAAGAAGCAACAACTGTTACAGATTGAAAGTATAAGAACCAGCTCAGTCCTCAGAGTCACAGCCCTAGTCCTGCAGTGTAGAGCTTCACAAATGTTAAACTATGCCACAGCATGTGTCTTGGGTCTCAGCTACAGAGTGACTGAGTATTTTAAAGAAGATAATGGGCTCTGGGCAGCTGATGGTAAATTATTTTATGTGCGCAGCCTTTTATTGTTTTTGTTTTATCTGGGCAGCTGAGCCTACACTATGCAATGTGCTGTGTTAGTTATTAAAACTATAAGTGGCATAATCCAACACCTTTCTACACCAATCCTACTCCAAGATGGATAATTTTCTAATTTCCCCAATGACTCAAAGATAGCATCCATCTCATGGTCTGATCATGTGTACATCTCCTTAATGTTAACAATACCTATCCTTGATTGACCATTAACATGGAGCTTGAACCCATTCCGAATGTATACAGTAAAAGTTGTCACAATTTCTAAGGATCTCATTGACTAGTTTGATAGTAACCAGTTTTGGCGTCCACCCCATATCATTATGTGCTGCCATGAAACCACTTATTAGAGGGAAGCTCATTAGCCTTGCTTTACACCTCAATAAACTTTGTATCCAACAACCTCTGATGCAATGTCTGAATTCCTGATTTTACTTAAAACTTACTGCCCAGTTTCCCCCTCAATTAACTGCAGTCAGCGATACTCCAAAATTGTTCACTCTTTCAGATACAACTAAAGCCCTTATGTGAAAAAAACAAAACTGTAATGGGAAAGGGAATACTGGGGACTTATTAGCCCGCTGCCCTAAGCATAACAATTAATATGCACCCTCTCATGGGGTGGGGGAGCTAAATCTAAATAAAGATGGGAACACTATAGCATTATGTATACAGGTTTGTTTTTCTAATGCTATAGTGTGCCCATAGGTGTAACTACAAACCACGGGGCCCCAGTGTGAAAATTGCTCTGGGGCCCTACCATACATCTCTTGGGGGGATGAGTGTGACAGAATTGGAGGGGTTAGTGTGATAGGGTGAGTATGACAGAGTGATAGAGAATGAGTGTGACAGGATTTGGGGGTGAGTGTGACAGTGCTAGAGTAGGTGAGTGTGATAGGGTGAGTATGGCAGAATGATGGGAGAGGAGTATGGCACGAGTGAGTGACAGGATTGGGGGAATTATTGTGAGTGTGGCAAGGTGAAGGGGGGGTGACAGTATGTGTGGTGCTGTGACAGTTACACAGGTGCATACACTGACACACATGCAGATAAACAGACAAACACTCACTGACATACATGCAGATGCACACCATATAACACATACAGATACATACACTGACACACATGCAGATACACAGACACACAAACAAACACACATACAGATACACAGACACATATATACACACAGACACACATGCAGATACAGACACACAGGATGACATACATTCAGATAGAAACACTGACACACATGCGGATACACAGACAAATATACAGACAGATACACATATAGACATGCATGCAGATACACAGACACTTCATGACAAACTTTCACATGCACAGAATGACATTCATACAGATGCAAACAGTGACATACAGATACAAACAGTGACACACATACAGATACATAGGGACACACACTGACATACAGATACACAGATATACAGACACAAATGCAGATACACATGCAGACAAACAGATATACAGTACATACAGACAGACATGCATACAGACACAGTCACACTGTGTCTGTGCCCCTTGAAATGCATTGCCATCAGGTGGCCCTCAGAGCATGGGCCACCCGATGGGCCCCTGAACGCGCGGTCCCTAGGTCGTAGGGGTGCACAGGGTAGCCGGGCCCCTTGCAGTGACATGCCTGGTCGCGCCTGCGACCACGGTAGGTCCACCACTGAGTATGCCTGTAAGAGCTCCCTCACGGCTGTGGATGCTTCTCAATGTCCCAGAGTGCTGCAGCCAGCACCAGAATATGAACAACAGATCTGTGGAGGAGCTCTTATAATGATCTGCATGGATAAAGGTGCAGACCACAACACTCTCCCACTGGACTATGAGGAATCCTGCAAATGAAAACTGGCCCCCACACACTCAACCTCCTTCCCCGACACATTTTAGCACCACACACAACACTCAGGTATGCAAACCAATCCACTCAAAAAATTCAGCAGCCACACACTCACAACATTCAATCAGCATATAGAAACACTCAGACTCCTCCACCACACAACACTTTGCCACTACACACTCTCACACTCACGCACAACACTGAACGATCCACATATAACAGTCAGAGCCATTCAGAGAACTGAGCCCAGGGCCCTAATCTAGCATCCTGCCCAGGGCCCTAGGCAGGCATAAGACATTTTGCCTCATAACCTACAGGCATAGGGGACAGATATCATTCAGGTTTAGCACCGTTATCTTATATAATTTTGCCTTTCACCTCATATATGAATTTGAATTCTCTTGATCTCCAGCAGTTCTCAACTGTAATCCATTCTGAACTCTCATCCATCCCTACATTCTCCTGTCCCTCTCTTGCTATCTCCTTATATAACGCTACCCTCATCTCTGTCCTTGACGCTGTAGCCCCGCTCCAAGCATGCACCTCAAGGAGGGCGCGCCTCCAACCGTGGCCCACTAAGTCAACACTCTACCTGCAGAGATGCTCCTGTTCATCTGAACGCTGCTGGAGGAAGGCCTGCACATTATAAATTAAATTTGTCTTCATATAGCACAGCCCTCACCCTTGCTGAACAATCCTACTTTTCATCTCTTGTTAGTTCATGCTCACGCAATCCCAGGCATCTCTTTAATACCTTTAACTATCTCCTTCGCCCACCTCAAGCCACCCTTCAAACTGACTTTTAGGCAGATAGCCTTGCATGCTACTTTACCGACAAGATTGAACAGTTAAGGAAAGAATTCTCCCCCCTTTGCTCCTCCCTTTCACAACCACACATCGACTGTTCCTTCCCTACCCTACAGTCCTTCTCCCCAGCTACAGAACAGGAGGTGGCTTCTCGTCTCCTCTTATCCCACCACCTGTCCGCTTGATCCAGGACCTTCCCACCTTATAAGATCTCTCTCCCCTTGTCTTGTACCATCCTTAACACACATCCTAAACTGCTCTATTTCATCTGGTGTTGTTCCTGCTCCCCTTAAGCATGCTACTGTCGTACCCATCCTAAAAAAGCCATCCCTAGACCCGTCTTCCTCTTCCAACTGTCGTCCCATATCCCTGCTTCCTTTTACTCAAAACTTCTAGAAAGACTTGTCTTTACTCGTATGGCTCGCTTCCTAAAATCCAACTCCCTCCTTGATCCTCTTCAATCTGGCGTTCGCCCCCTCTACTCTACTGAGACTGCTCTTATTAAAGTTACAAATGACTAATCGCAGCTAAGTCCAAAGGCCACTACTACATACAAATTCTTTTTTACCTCTCTGCTGCCTTTGACACTGTTGATCATGGCCTCCTTCTCCTAACTCTTTAATCTCTTGGTCTCTGTGACACAGCCCTCTCATGGTTCTCCTCCTATCTCTCCCAATGCTCCTTCAGTGTCTCTTTTTCCAACGACACCTCCTCTCCATACCTCAAGGTTCAGTTCTTGGTCCCCTTTTGTTCTCTCTCTATACTGCCTCTCTTGGCAAACTCATTAATTCATATAGATTCCACTACCAGCTGTACGCCGACGACACCCTCTCCTCCCCTGACCTCCCCCCTACTGTCCTACAATGTGTCACAAATTGCCTCTCTTCTATCTCTGATTGGATGACCTCCCACTTTCTGAAACTCAATCTCTCTAAAACTGAGTTTCTTATTTTTCCTCCTCATAATACTGATCCTCCTCCTTCACTCTCCCTGCAGGTTGATGGTACCTGCCTCACCCCATCCTTTCAAGCTTGCTGTCTTGGTGTCATTTTTTATCCTGCCTCATCTTTGCTCCTCATTTTCAGTCTGTTGATAAAACCTGTCGATACCAGCTTAAAAACATTGCGAAGCAACGCTCCACACAGCATCGCGCGGGAGGACAGAAGAGCTGCTTCCTAGAGCCCTCCCCCTGTCCTCCCAACACAGAAGCAGAGTAGGTGCCTGCCTACTCTGCAGACAACCAGCTGCCCACTCTCCCGGCGACCTATGGCCGCGTGCCAACAGAGAGGGCCCGGCGTGCCACCTGTGGCACGCGTGCCATAGGTTCACCATCACTGGTTTAGGGTAATTGGTGATTCTGATGATATACCATACCTTGGTATGCAACCTGAGGAAGTGCCTGGATTAACGTATCCAAAGCTCTATTATGAGAGCCAATCTAGGAAATAAAACAAAACTTTCAAGTTTAATATGAGACAAAAAAAATGGGTAGTTGGAATTGAGGACACATAAAGAAACAAAAATAGTTTAAACGAGCTAATGCACACAGCTTATCACTGCCTAACAAATATGGATTAAATTGATAGTGATAATGCAAATAAAATGTTTAAAAATGTAAAAAAAAATTTTAAAAAATTATATATACACATTTTTTATTTTTTTTGTGCGCTGTTCCTTAACCCGTTTTGTGTATATTTTGGTCTTTACAGTAGAATATACATGTTTTGGGTTTCAATTCCCTTTTTTTCCTGTGTATATTTGGGATTTAGACCAGATTCCTTTTTAAAGCACCTCACCTCTCCATTTTATGTGCCCTTTTGTAGGAGACCACAGGAAAGCATACATTTGAGAAGTATCTTTGGAAATAGTTAAAGCAGAAAGGCTTGCATTTAGCATGTATATCTCCAATGGTAAAATTTGTGTAGGACCCACACGTATTGGGGTACAGTGATGTAGTAGTAGCTTAACACAATATGGCCATATGGTATGACTAAATCCCCATATTTGTTTGCTGAGATACGTGAATTAAAGTGACTTTGTAAGAGGTAAAATTTTATTTTATTGTGTGCGTGCTGTTCCTTAATCTGTAGTTTGCATGCATTTTAGTCTTTACAACAGCACTACTACTGTGAAATGCATGTTCTTTGTGTGGTTCCCCAATTCCCTTTCTCTCTCTCTCTCTCTCTCTCTCTCTATGCTACTAGACAGGACTTAAAGTTATTTGCCAATGCAAGCCTGGAGGCATGGGATGGCTGGCAAGAAGGCCTCCCCCAGGCCACTAGCATTCAGGGGTTGTGGGCTGCAGCTCAATGTAAGGTATAAAGTCCCAAGTCTTTGGCATTAAAGCCCTGGATCTCTTACCTGAGGCACTGAACTTTAATAAGCCCCATGCTGCCTTTTGATTTTTTTTACTTTCCACCACACTCCTACATCCACTCGTAAACAATGATCAGAGGCTGCAGTGTGTGTGTGTGTGTTTATAGTGGATGTAGTGTGTGTGTGTATAGTAGATGCAGAGTGTATGTGTGTGTGCATATAGTGGATGTAGTGTGTGTGTATAGTGGATGTAGTGTGTGTGCATATAGCGGATGCAGAGGGTATGTGTATATAGTGGATGCAGTGTGTGTGTGTGTGTAGTGGATGCAGAGTGTGTGTGTGTGTGTGTGTGTGTGTAGAGAATGCATGTGCGTGTGTATAGTGGATGTAGTGTGTATATAGTTTGTGTGTGTGTGTGTGTACATATAGTGGATGAAGTGTGAGTGTGTGTGTGTGTGTGTGTGTGTGTGTGTGTGTATGTATATATATATATATATATATGTATGTATGGGATGCAGTGTGTGTGTAGTGGATGTAGTGTGTGTGTGTATAGAGGATGTATAGTGTTTTTTTTTTGAGAATGTAGTATGTGTGTGTATATAGAGGATGCAGTGTGTGTATGTTGTGATCTTTGTCTGCAGGTAGCACGGTCCTCCAGGGCAAAAACATGCACAGTCTTTCAATGCAACTTCATTCCAGGCACTTTATTTGTAAGTTTACATATGAGGCAGCAGCAAATGAAAACATAAATATAACAGGTTTCCCTTTAAACAAAAACCTAGCTCGTCTGAGCACTGACTCACTTTGTATATCCCTCTCTATCAGGGTTACTAACAAAAACATATTGCACCAACCTTATTAGATAGCAACACTATGCTAGCTAGCCTGTTGCTTTCCTTTCTGCACTCCCAGTGTGCTCCAAGCCAGCCTTGCCCTGACGCTTTCCTTTCTGCACTCCCAGTGCTCCAAGCCAGCCTTGCCTCTGACTTGCCCTGACTTCCTTTCTGCACTCCTAGTGCTCCAAGCCAGCCTTGACTGCTTCCTCCTGCACTCCCAGTGCTCCAAGCCAGCCTTGACTGCTTCCTTTCTGCACTCCCAGTGCCTAGTCTCCTTGACTCTCTATCTGGAGAGAACAGCCTCTCTCCTACCTGCTTCCTGGGAGGAAGCCAGCAATCCCTCTCCTTTTCCTGCCTAGCCGGGAGGGGTTTATTCCCACTGCAACAGCTCATTAACTGCAGCTGAGCAGTGGGTTGGAGACGGTCCAAAAAACCCTGGCTTGGATCTATGTCTCCCCAGAAAACCACTAAACTGTGGAGTGGAGCATTGGCCCACCCTTCTCTCCAAATGCTCCACCCCAGGGGCCCATAACTAAACAATGCTTTGTGTTGTGCAACACACAAACTACACGTACTTCCCCTGGGGTTAAAAGGCCTATCTGCCTTCACTTTATCACATATCCTCCCCCCCAGCTCAGACCCATCGGGTCGAGCGACCTTAGAACACAAACCATGAACATTCACATCACCTAGGGCTGTACCAGCCCTGACTTGCTCCTCAGTTACAGGAAGTGGCCTATTGTAGATGGCTGCTACCTTGCTCCCTTGTAGTTTAAGGAACCCCCACCCAAGTGGATAACCCAAATAGTTAGCTGCCTCAAATCCTAGATAACACTTAGTGTTAGCGGTCAGACCGGCAGCCCTTACATTATTCACAACTAACTGGACCTTCATCAGGTGTGCTTCCAAGTCCACCCTGTGAATCGCCACATCACCAAGGTAGGCAGCGGCATTCTCTCCGTGGGGCCAAAGTATCCTATTCATATGCGGAAAGGGGGCTGGTGCACTATGCAACCTGAATGGCAGTACTTTATGTTGCCATAACCCCTTGGGAGTAGAAAACGCTGTCCTTCCCTTTGCTTTCTCTGTCAGGGGAACCTGCCAATACCTTATGACCAGGTCCAAGGTACTCAGAAACCTGGCCTTACTTATACGCTCTTGCGTTTGAGCTACATGTACTATAGGGCATTTAACTTTTACTACCTCTGTGACAAACTCTACCTCTGCCATGGGGTATGTGCGGGTGTCACCATGTGTATCCACAATATCAATCACTTGTCTTAAACCACATTTTTCTGGCTGGAGCAGAACACTTTTCAAAGTAGCCTCACTCCCTGAATTAATTAGTGCTTGTGCACTCTTCCCTACCACCATCACCACTTTTAGCTGTGCTGTAACACCACCACCAGTCACCATACACATCTTTAAGCAAGTCAATACAATCCTATACAGAGCCCTTATTACTATGTCACACTGTATTGTCTCTTCACTCTCAGGACAGCTATATGTAATATGTCCTTGCATGTGGCAGTTGAAGCAGTTTTTCTCAGTCTGGTCTCGTAGCCAAAATGGGACTTTTAGGTACGTTCTACCATCATAGGTATATTGTCCCAGTCTTTGTCCTTGCTTTCCGGTTTCCCCGCTTATCTGGTTACTAGCAGATCTAGGCTGAGGATCAGTACTGTGTGGCTCCTTAGTAGCCAAGTTCCTCTGAATCATCATCTGCTTCCACATCCACAGCAGCTTCTGGTTTGATAGTCTCTCAATGTCCGAGTTACTTTCAAACGCAAACTTTACAAAAGCTTTGAGTGTAACTAACTTTTCTATATCACTTATACGTCCAGTTCTTTCATAAGACGAATTTGCTGGGTGCTCAACCTCTTCAAGACCTGGTTCTGTCACCAGCTCATCCTCCACTGGAACCGGTCCCTCCGTGAAGGGCTTCACAACATCCTCCATCTGTTCTGTGAATCCCTGGGAACCTTCCTTGCTTTCTACGGTTAATGCTACAGGTCTCATCTCTATATCCTCAGGGGGTTGGCCAAGGAGGCTGTCTAGAGCACCCTCCTCCTGCATGAATGCAGCCTTTGATCCCAGCTCCTTTCCATCATGCTCGGCCTGGCCTGGCATGGAGCGCTGTTCTACCTGAGGCCCAGACTCCTGGCTTAGTTCATCTCTCCTTTGCCTGGTTTCCTCCCCAGGGGTATCCTCCGCTTGCTCGGCCTTGAGTGGCCACCTCTCAATGTCAGAAATGCTTTCCTCTGGGCTGTTTGGCAGTCTCCCTGTTCCCTTGGGGGTGTCCATGGCCTCTCGCTGGATCATGACAGCCCCGGTATCAAACAGCCGGTCAGGCAGTCCGAGTCCTGCCTTTAATTCCACGACTGTGTTCCCAGAGTCTGGCAGCTGTTCCAGGTAGTTAGTGCGCCCAGGCCTTGTAGCAGTAGTCTTTGCCAACAGATCCAGTTCTATGGCTCCCGAACAATCCTTCAAAGTCTTTGTAGCAATACCAGATGTATTTGAAGTATTTAATTTAGCTGCGCCAATGTCACCTGCTTTGTAACTTTCGCCTTGGTCGGGCTTAGGTGCGGACGTGCCTATCTTATCACCACAGCTTGGTTCTGTAACTGTCGCTCTCTCTTGGCTTAGATCAGAAGCAGCTACTTTGCCTTTCTTTTCTCTGCCAAACTGTTCAACAGCTGGTCGACATTCTTGGGTAGCCTCGGCTACTAAACAGTGCACCGCATTGCTATACTCAGCTGGGGTGCTTTGCTTCTCTCTATTAAGCTCAGCTCGTTTGCGGTTGTCTTCTCTGACTCCCCAAGTCAGTCTGCTTTTCATACCTTTAACTTGTTCACTTGGGTGTACATCAGGGGCTCCTGCTTAGTTTTCTTTTATATGTGATCCCCCTGGAATTGCATCTATTCCCTTCTCTTCACCAGTCCTTCTGGACGCTTCACTTAGAAAATCTAGAACTCTTGTTTCCACTATAAAATCTGGGTTCCACAATAACTGGTCATCATTTTCATACACTCTTTCAGTTTCCTTGTACTTGCAGATGCCAACTGGAATCTCTGCCTGGAACATGGAACCAACCATTATTTCCTTTTGCCAGTCTTCTGAAGGAACATAATCCTCATCATCCTCTGATTCTTCTTCTATTTCATTATTTGCATCAAAATACTTGCACCTCCGTGGCCTGATTGCCTCTTGTACATCCCGACATGTAGCAGATGGCAATGTGTCATCGTTACATGATTGAGTCTCATCTTCCGGTCCAGAGGAACCTTTAATGGTCTCATCCTTGTTTTCCACACTGCAGGCACTGTTCCGGTCATTCTCTTCTTCTTCTTTCGTTACCTTGGGAAGATTTATCAGTACCTTTCTGTTTTCAAATGTCTTTCCAGCATTCTCTTGAAACATGCAAGATTCAGTTTCTGAGCATGAAAATATTTTTGTTTCCAACTCTTTTCCCAAGATCGCTTTATCTGTTGTGATGCCACTTACAGCAAGTTTGAGGCTTTCACGTGAAGCTGCAACATTTTGATTCTCAAATAAACACTTGTCAACTTCAGTAATCAGTTTGCCTCGCTCCCCCTTCTGATTCTTCTGCCCTTCCTTACTTTGGTGCATGCCATCAGTGTCACCATCACGGTCTCTTGACAATTCCGCTTTTTCCTTTAGTTTTGCAGGTCTGTTTACTAACCTTTTCTCTTTTTGGTCCTTGGAGGATTCATCTGGCTGTTCACCTTCTTCCACATTAGCACTACTTTCAGGCTCAATTTTATCTTTCATGCCTTCTAATTCCTGTTCTCTCTCTTCTGTGTGTTTCTCAATATCATGCTTTGCTGCCCCCATGCTTTTCAGCTTGCTAAAGACTTCTTCTACTGCCTCTGTCATCTTATGCAGGATGTCAGTAGCTTGGTTACGGGGTCCCTTGTCCCCACACACCCTGCCGGGGGCAATCTGCAAAACATCAGTAAGGGCAGCTCTATACTCCTGCTGAGCGTCCCTCAGGTTCTTAAGCTGTGCAGCCAGGAAATGGTTGGTGTCTTGTTGTATAGCGGTTGCCTGTACCAGAGCCTTCAGCAGGTCCTCCATTATAACACCAAGCAGGTAAGAGTCTTAAAGGTACAGTGCTACATTCTCCACCATATTGTGATCTTTGTCTGCAGGTAGCACGGTCCTCTAGGGCAAAAACATGCACAGTCTTTCAATGCAACTTCATTCCAGGCACTTTATTTGTAAGTTTACATATGAGGCAGCAGCAAATGAAAACATAAATATAACATGTTTCCCTTTAAACAAAAACCTAGCTCGTCTGAGCACTGACTCACTTTGTATATCCCTCTCTATCAGGGTTAAACTAACAAAAACATATTGCACCAACCTTATTAGATAGCAACACTCTGCTAGCTAGCCTGTTGCTTTCCTTTCTGCACTCCCAGTGCTCCAAGCCAGCCTTGCCCTGACTGCTTTCCTTTCTGCACTCCCAGTGCTCCAAGCCAGCCTTGACTGCTTCCTCATGCACTCCCAGTGCTCCAAGCCAGCCTTGCCCTGACTGCTTTCCTTTCTGCACTCCTAGTGCTCCAAGCCAGCCTTGACTGCTTCCTCCTGCACTCCCAGTGCTCCAAGCCAGCCTTGACTGCTTCCTTTCTGCACTCCCAGTGCCTAGTCTCCTTGACTCTCTATCTGGAGAGAACAGCCTCTTTCCTACCTGCTTCCTGGGAGGAAGCCAGCAATCCCTCTCCTTTTCCTGCCTAGCCGGGAGGGGTTTATTCCCACTGCAACAGCTCATTAACTGCAGCTGAGCAGTGGGTTGGAGACGGTCCAAAAAACCCTGGCTTGGATCTATGTCTCCCCAGAAAACCTCTAAACTGTGGAGTGGAGCATTGGCCCACCCTTCTTTCCAAATGCTCCACCCCAGGGGCCCATAACTAAACAATGCTTTGTGTTGTGCAACACACAAACTACACGTACTTCCCCTGGGGTTAAAAGGCCTATCTGCCTTCACTTTATCACAGTGTGTATATAGAGGATGTAGTGTGTATGTGTGTATATAGAGGATGTAGAGTATGTAGTGTGTGTGTATATATAGAGGATGTAGTGTGCGTGCATAGAGGATGTAGTGTGCGTGCATAGAAGATGCAGTGTGTGTGTGTGTGTATATAGAGGATGCAGTGTGTGTGAACATAGTGGATGCAGTGTGTGTGGATGTAGTGTGTGTGTGTGTGTGTGTGTGTGTGTGCGTGTATACAGAGGATGTAGTGTGTGTGTGTGTGTGTGTGTGTGTATAGAGGATGCAGTGTATGTAGTGACTGTGTTAGTGAAGTGCATGCAATGTGTATTTGTGGTGTTGTAGTGTGTTTGTGGTGATAAGTAAATTTGTGTGGGTGAGCAGGTTTGTTTGTTTTTTTTTGTTTTTTTTTTGTTATTCCCCCTACATGATAAATGATTCCATGGTGGTCCAGTGGAGCTGGAGGACAGTGAAGAGAAAGAGCCCTGAGAGTAATCTTACATTCCCAGCAACAGCAGGTGCTCTTCTCTCGAGTGCCACGAGAGTACCTGCTGTTGCTGGAAATGTAAGATTACTCTCAGGGCTTCCTCTTCACTGTACACACGAGCAGGGGCCCGGAACAGCACATATATATATAGTGGTACTCGCTATATATATGTTCAAATAGGCGGCCCGGGCCCTGCTCGAGATTTCTTAAAGGTACAGGGGCGGCAAATTGTCACAGTGCCGTCTGGAGCCAATGGACGGGCCGGCCTTGGTCATTGGCACACAAACTGTTTAACCAACACACACTTTCACTGACAGACACACACTGACACACCCACTCACTGACAGGCATACACGCACGTATAATGTTATACACACACACTCACTGATTTGACACACTCTGACAGACACACACAATTACTCAGACACAAACTTACTGACAGACACACTGACAGTCACACACACACACACACTCATTGACCGATGCATACACTCACTGACAGACAACCACATTGACACACATACTCACTGATTTGACACACTCTGACAGACAAACACAATTACACAGACACACACTTACTGACAGACACACTGACAGTCACACGCACTCATTGACCGATGCATACACTCACTGACAGACACACACACAGTCACTGACACACATACTCACTGATTTGACACTCCAACAGACACACATAGTCACTGACAGACACACACTGACAGATATCCACACACTCACACAGACACACACATACACTCACTGACAGACACACAAATTCACTGACACACACTGACAAATACACACATTCACTGACAGACATACACACTAAAAGACACCCACTGACAGGCATACACACACACACACACACACATTCATTCATTGACAGACATACACAGACTCACTTACATTTTACCCCAACTCTCACAGATTGTTATTTTTTTTATTACTATTTTAATTTAAATCCAACCAGCCTCCCTGGGAAAGATGGAGTGGGTTCATTGGACTAGCTGTAGGGGCTGCTGGGCTTGTGTGCAGGAAGGCAGGTTGGTAAAGTAGGCAGCGATCTGTGATCTTCCTGCTAAGCTCCCTCACGCACCGGTTAGTGATGCTGGGAGCCGGAGTGATGTTGTAGTCCTGCCCCAGCAACACATAGCGGTGTGCGAGGAAGCTGAGCAGGAAGAGCTCACAGATCAGCGCTCTCTCGCTGATCACCTGTAATATAACTGGCCGTCTACCTTGGGGAGGGACCCAAATGTGAGCAGCCAGCAGATCTGGGCCCCAGGACTAGCAAGCATTTTTTGCAGCCCCCTGGAAAGTGCCGCACATGGCAAATGCCTTGTTAACCTCACAGTAAATACATCGCTGCACACCAGGGGTAAATTTCTCCTTGCCAAACCTGCATTGTCACTAGCCAGTTGGCGAGTGGAAATGTTGAGCCTTAATGTTAAGTAAATAATACACAGAACTATTGGAATAAAAAAGGAAACACAGCAAGAAAGAAGGAGGGGGTATAAACTGTAGATTTATAAAATAAAATTACTGATTCACTAATTTGTAAAGCAGACAAACAAAAAGATTGACATGGTTATTCACTAAAGTAAGAATTGATGGAAATTCAAAGTAAATTTCAAAACTTAGAGCAAGAGAAATGAAAAGGGGTGGGAACTGGTGGAGTTTGAATGAAATAGAGTGATGGCGAGGTGAAAGACAACCTCACAAGTGGAAGGAAACAATCAGGAACGGCTGCCAAGAGTGGTCGGGGGTAATTATCCAGCGACACATTAATATGCAGTTGTTGTGGGCTTAAACTTTTCTGTGGTTACACAGGTAAGGTGTTTTGGGATGTCTTTTAACAGAGTTCTACATGGCTAAGGCAGCGGACAATCAGAGTCTTTGCCAGTTCAACACAGTGTGGGTTTGTGATTGGGCTGGTTGCCCGTGATCTCAGGACTTTTCACGCTTGTTGAGGACCACTGGTATATTTCAAGAAAGATATTTAGTGCTGTAGAGTGCCATATGCACTGGCAAGTGCTTCGTATACTGTATAGGTCGTGCTGATGAAGTTTGAAGTGATATATGATGTTGAATTTTATGAAATCCGCAGCCTCCATTGGTCAACCACATAAATATTTTTTAAATAAATATTTTTTTTTTTTATTACTATTTTAATTTAAATCCAACCAGCCTCCCTGGGAAAGATGGAGTGGGTTCATTGGACTAGCTGTAGGGGCTGCTGGGCTTGTGTGCAGGAAGGCAGGTTGGTAAAGTAGGCAGCGATCTGTGATCTTCCTGCTAAGCTCCCTCACGCACCGGTTAGTGATGCTGGGAGCCGGAGTGATGTTGTAGTCCTGCCCCAGCAACACATAGCGGTGTGTGAGGAAGCTGAGCAGGAAGAGCTCACAGATCAGCGCTCTCTCGCTGATCACCTGTAATATAACTGGCCGTCTACCTTGGGGAGGGACCCAAATGTGAGCAGCCAGCAGATCTGGGCCCCAGGACTAGCAAGCATTTTTTGCAGCCCCCTGGAAAGTGCCGCACATGGCAAATGCCTTGTTAACCTCACAGTAAATACATCGCTGCACACCAGGGGTAAATTTCTCCTTGCCAAACCTGCATTGTCACTAGCCAGTTGGCGAGTGGAAATGTTGAGCCTTAATGTTAAGTAAATAATACACAGAACTATTGGAATAAAAAAGGAAACACAGCAAGAAAGAAGGAGGGGGTATAAACTGTAGATTTATAAAATAAAATTACTGATTCACTAATTTGTAAAGCAGACAAACAAAAAGATTGACATGGTTATTCACTAAAGTAAGAATTGATGGAAATTCAAAGTAAATTTCAAAACTTAGAGCAAGAGAAATGAAAAGGGGTGGGAACTGGTGGAGTTTGAATGAAATAGAGTGATGGCGAGGTGAAAGACAACCTCACAAGTGGAAGGAAACAATCAGGAACGGCTGCCAAGAGTGGTCGGGGGTAATTATCCAGCGACACATTAATATGCAGTTGTTGTGGGCTTAAACTTTTCTGTGGTTACACAGGTAAGGTGTTTTGGGATGTCTTTTAACAGAGTTCTACATGGCTAAGGCAGCGGACAATCAGAGTCTTTGCCAGTTCAACACAGTGTGGGTTTGTGATTGGGCTGGTTGCCCGTGATCTCAGGACTTTTCACGCTTGTTGAGGACCACTGGTATATTTCAAGAAAGATATTTAGTGCTGTAGAGTGCCATATGCACTGGCAAGTGCTTCGTATACTGTATAGGTCGTGCTGATGAAGTTTGAAGTGATATATGATGTTGAATTTTATGAAATCCGCAGCCTCCATTGGTCAACCACATAAATCACGAGCCCCTTGCAGAGATCTGTATGGATATTGACGCCACTATGAAAGGT